>CM056051.1:11680981-12281596 GCA_029574335.1 Rana kukunoris | reverse complement strand
TTTTTGTGAAAACAAATTGTAATAAGCGTATATTGATTGGTTTGCGCAAAAGTTATAGCGCTTACAAAATAGAGGATAGATTTATGACATTTTTTATTTTTTTACTTGTAATGGCAGTTATCTGAAATTTTTGTCAGGACTGCGATATTGCAGCGGACACATCGGACACTTTTGACACAATTTTGGGACCATTCACATTTATACAGCGAACAGTGCTATAAATATGCACTGATTACTGAATAAATGTGACTGTCAGGGAAGGGGTTACACTAGGGGGCGATCAAGGGGTTAAATGTTTTTCTGGGAGTGATTCTTACTGTGGGGGGAGGGAACTGACTGGGGGAGGTGACTAATTGGTGTCCCTATGTACAAGGGACACACCATCGGTCTCCTCTCCCTGACAGGACGTGGATCTGTGTGTTTACACACAGACATCCACGTCCCTGGCTCTGTGACTGCCGATCGCGAGTACCTGGTGGCTATCGCGGCCGCCAGGCACGCGCATTGGCACCCGCGTGACACAGCGGGCACAGCTTATATGCAATGTGCGCCCTCGGCAGCACTCAACACGAAAGAAAGCAGCAGGACGTCTAGGGGGTCCACCCAGCAGTTCAGGTCCGCGCTACGGCTGTCTTTCAGCCATAGCACGGATCGGAAGTGGTTAAAGCAGAGGTTCACCCATAATAAACATTATCTAAGACCAAATTTTTATACTTCCAACATGTACAGTAGGCGTTTCTATCCTGAGGCGCAATGTTATCTGGGGAGTTCGCCCTGATGATTGATGTCCTTCAGAAAAAAAAGTTTCCCCCCCGGCGGATAAGGCCCCGCCCCCCGTATTGCGGGTAGGGCATCAAGGGAGCCACAGAGGTTTCCGAATGTAGAGAACATGTAGAGCCGCGAGTTGAGCACTAAACGGCACCTGCGCACCGACTAGGAGCCATGTAGAGCTGACTGTGCAAGGGCGCGGTATGGAGCTGTCTCGCGGGCTTCTACATGTACGGCTACTTTCGGAAACTCTGGTGACTCTCGTGACAATACGGGGGGGGGGGGACCGGGGGGGGGCTTATCTGCCGGGGGGAACTTTTTTTGAAGGACATCAATTATCTGGGCGAACTCCCAGAATACATTGCGGCACAGCATAGAAACGCCTACTCCCGCAGGAGTGAATACCCAGAAGCCGGATTGAAAATAGCGATAACAAGATATGTACAGCCTAAAAAAAAACATGTACATGTTAGAAGTATAAAGAATTTGGTCTTATATAGATGTTATTTGGGTAAACCTCCGCTTTAAGGAATCTTTGAGCCTAAAATATATATTTTTTTTTAACATAAATGAAAAAAAAAAACACAAACGCAACTCTGTAAGCGATAGGGTTAAGGTGTAAGGCTTATATACATTTTAACTTATTTTATTTGAGGAAAACCTCAGAAGTTGTTAACCTTAAATGAATCCTTATGATACCCCAATGGTTTTCATTTCACTGCTTTTTTAATAGTTTGAGTTATTTTAGTAAGTTGACTCAATGCCAAGAATGCCCTCTTTTTTTCCCCTCAGAAAACAGGAGCTGTATTTATTAAATCATGCGCTGTTTGCAA
The DNA here is from genome assembly GCA_029574335.1 of Rana kukunoris. Taxonomy (NCBI): domain Eukaryota; kingdom Metazoa; phylum Chordata; class Amphibia; order Anura; family Ranidae; genus Rana; species Rana kukunoris. The sequence goes on along the minus strand of CM056051.1, from coordinate 12,279,995 downwards.
AAATTAAACATTACTGACAGGGCGGGTCTCCAGGGAACGTTCTGCTGATTAGTCAACTCCAACAAACTCTTTGGAAGTTCACAGCTGAGGACTTTAGACTTATATCCTCAGCAAGCATTCACGGTCACTACAAGTAGCTTGAAGATGTAAGAGCTCCATCCTGTCTCCAGAACACATTTGAAGTTCACTGATTCCGACTTTTCTCTGACCTTCACTTGCTGCATGCTTTTTCCAGTTTATACTTTCAAGGACAGCACAAGGAACCAAGCCGGTTATACGTCCCTGGGAACAAGGAAGAAAAGAATAGAAGTGTAGTACCTACCCCCGGAGGAGCTGCTGGTCGTTTTGGGTGGCACGTTTACCTTGTGGCTCTTTCAAATTCCTAGGGATGCATGATGCATATAAGACAAGAAAAAACGCATATATTGAGAGTCCAAGGGTCGCACACACCCAAAATGTTTTAAAGACAAAAATGAAGAAATCCCCCCCGGAGGGCTTTTAAGCAACATACTGTGTAAAATATATTACATTCAAAGACATGGAATATATATAAAAAATAAATCTTTACTAGGTTTCTGTATCACGAGTAATGAAGATGCAGATAGTTGTAATATTAAATACAATCAGGTTACAGGCAGTTTGAGACCATCTCAACATGATAGAATATTAAATGATACAATGGAATAAATATATATAGTGCCATTGATGAAGTAGCTTCCATAGGAATACCCTGATGCGTTTCGACCACAATTTGGTCTTCTTCATGGGGATTTGTATTCTGAAAGATGTCAAAATTAGGATACTAACATTCAAGCAAAATGCTGGCACCCATAGTCAGGGCCAATCCGCCCTATACGCTGACTACGCTGGCTGCATAGGGCCCCGAGAATACTCGGGGCCCCGCCGCCACCGCTAGAGTTCCGCGGCCGGCGGAGATAATGTCTCCGCTGGCCGCCATTTTCCTGAAGACCAGAAGAGAGGAGGGAGCCCTGCTGCCGTAATAGAAAGAGAGCTGCGGCGCCGCCCACCCCCGCCCCCGGCCTGTCTGTCATCTGTAACCTGTGTGGAAAGGGTGGCGGGGGGCGGTGCTGCAGCTCAATTTCCATAGTGTAGCCGGCCGGCTCCGCCTCCAAATTGTCCCCCTCGCCTCTTGCCTTTGCCTTCAGTTATGGCGGCAGAAACACCGCTACTAAACTATAGATAGCTCCAAAGGGGGGGCACCCTGAAATGTAAGGAGGTACTCCACTGGGGGCACCCTGAGATGTAAGAAGGCACTCCGCTGGGGGGCACCTGAAATGTAAGGAGGCACTGCGCTGGGGCACCTGAAATGTAAAGGAGGCACTGCGCTGGGGGCACCTGAAATGTAAGGAGGCACTCCGCTGGGGGCACCTGAAATGTAAGGAGGCACTGCGCGCTGGGGCACCTGAAATGTAAGGAGGCACTGCGCTTGGGGCACCTGAAATGTAAGGAGGCACTCCGCTGGGGGCACCTGAGATGTAAGGAGGCACTCCACTGGGGCACCTGAGATGTAAGGAGGCACTCCGCTGGGGCACCTGAAATGTAAGGAGTCACTCCGCTGGGGCACCTGAAATGTAAGGAGGCACTCCGCTGGGGGCACCTGAAATGTAAGGAGGCATGCGCTGGGGCACCTGAAATGTAAGGAGGCACTGCGCTGGGGCACCTGAAATGTAAGGAGGCACTCCGCTGGGGGCACCTGAGATGTAAGGAGGCACTCCACGGGGGGCACCTGAAATGTAAGGAGGCACTCCGCTGGGGGCACCTGAAATGTAAGGAGGCACTCCGCTGGGGCACCTGAAATGTAAGGAGGCACTCCGCTGGGGGCACCTGAAATGTAAGGAGTCACTCCGCTGGGGGCACCTGAAATGTAAGGAGGCACTCCGCTGGGGGCACCTGAAATGTAAGGAGGCACTCCGCTGGGGGCACCTGAAATGTAAGGAGGCACTCCGCTGGGGGCACCTGAAATGTAAGGAGGCACTCCGCTGGGGGCACCTGAGATATAAGGAAGCACTCTGCTGGTTGGGGACACCTGACATGTAAGGAAGCACTCCGCTGGGGACACCTGAGATGTAATGAGGCACTCCGCTGGCTAGGGACAGTGGCATCAGGGCTCCCACTGATTCTACATTATGGTGAGTTGAATGATTTAATTTTATATTACAATGTAATAATATAAATAATGTGCTTCAATCATCCTGACACCATAACAACCTTGGTGCCGGGATGATTGAGGCGCTAACACCATGTGTTTGGAGTATCTTTATCTGCTGATTGTTAAACTTTCTGCTTCATATACTTCATATTGCTATTGTGGTGTAGGATCTGGGCCTGCTGTCCCTCCATTCCTCCCTTTTCACTTCTCTCTCTCTCTTTCTCTCTCTCTCTCCCTCTTTCTCCTTTGTTTCTCCCTCCATCCCTCGTTCATCTCGGACTCTAACCACACCCCTGTGAGTCACGCACCTTTAAACCATGTCCAATATTATGCTTAAACCACACCCATTATTCACGGGTCGGGTAGAGGGCCCCTTAGCAGAACTTTGCCTAGGGCCCCAGGGAGGTCAGGATCGGCACTGCCCATAGTACAGGTAGTGGGGATATATTTACCGCTCGAAGCATATAGAAGATGATATGTAACCAGAGATAATGGCCGTGGTGCAGACAAAGGATCCCAATAACCCCATGATGAATAGCAGAAGTAAAGGAATGTCCAGACAGGTGCTCTTTGCTGTGCTCTTTATTACCCAGCCAGGTAAAAACAATAAAACTTGTGGTGAGGAAAGTAAAGTTGAAGGAAGAAAGGAGAATAGCAAATTCCGGCGTAATGATAGGAAACAGTCCTGCTCCCAAGCGTAACACTTCTCTGCGCCACTCCTGCCAGAGTGGGATTAGTGCCTCTCTCGCTGACCTGGCAGCCGGAGTATCACTCGGACAATTGTAGGATAAAGTCTCTGCCACAGACCCTCCTTGGTGAACTTGAACTTGAGGAAAAGTCTCTGCCACAGACCCTCCTTGGTGAATGTCAGGGAGACACCTCTGCCACAGGCCCTCTCTGATTTGTAGTTACAGGGGAGATCCTCCTTAGGTGAATTACGTCTGGATCTCCTTCAACTTGTCGCCCAGGTACCGAATGACAGGTGGTCAATCCTTCAGTGTCCGGCTACCTTGATCCCCGGTGGTTTATCGAGGCCCTTTTGGATCGCCAGCCTCTCAATGGCGCTCCTCAGACGGACTCCCCACCGAACAGTACTACCGCTTGGGATCCTCAAAGGTGGGAACCCAGTCGCTCACTGGGTCCCCGTCACTGCTCAAATGTTCCAGGCCAACGTGGCCCCAGAACCAGGAACACCACGAGAAACGCACACCCTGACCAGGTAGGCCATAACGCTGGGGTGCCGTGATGTGGCCACCCTAAAGGTGGGGACATTGATGTGATGATGGGGACATGTGATGATGGGGACAATGATGGGGACATTGATGTGCTGATGGGGACATTGATGTGCTGATGGGGACATTGCTGTTCTGATGGGGGCACCGCCGATGGATTTCTCCTTCACTGATGGCTGCACTGATGAGCACTGATGGGCACTGGTGAGGTAGCACTGGTGGGCACTGATGAGGAGGCACTAATGGGCAATAACAGATGGCACTGATAGGTGACACTGATGAGGAGGCACTGATTGGCAGCACTGATGGGCACTTATAGGCAGCACTGATAGGTGACACTGATGACACTGATGAGGAGGCACTGATTGTTAGCACTACTGAGCACCAATTGGCAGCACTGGTGGGCACTGACTGGCAGCACCGGTGGGCACTGATTGGCATCACTGTTGGGACTTCACTGATAATCAGTGCCTTGATTAACAGTGTAGATGTCCCTTTAACCACTTGCCGACCAGCCACTGTCATTATACTGCGGCGGCAGGTCTGCTGGATCTGATGGGGACATTGATGTGCTGATGGAGACATTGATGTGCCGATGAGGACATTGATGTGCTGATGGAGACATTGATGTGCCGATGAGGACATTGATGTGCTGATGGGGACATTGATGTGCTGATGGAGACATTGATGTGCCGATGAGGACATTGATGTGCTGATGGAGACATTGCTGTGCTGATGGAGACATTGATGTGCCGATGAGGACATTGATGTGCTGATGGAGACATTGCTGTGCTGATGGAGACATTGCTGTGCTGATGGGGACATTGATGTGCTGATGGGGACATTGATGTGCTGATGGGGACATTGCTGTGCTGATGGGGACATTGATGTGCTGATGGGGACATTGATGTGCTGATGGGGACATTGCTGTTCTGATGGGGGCATTGCTGTTCTCATGGGGGCATTTCTGATGGGGACACTTCTGATGGGGACACTGCCGATGGGGACACCGCTGATGGGGACATGGGTGTCCCCATCAATGGTGTCCCCATCAGCGGCATTCCCATCAGCGGCGTCCCCTTCAGAAGGGTCCCAATCAGCGATGGGGACAGCGATGGGGACACAGATGATGGGGTTACTGCTGATGCTGATATCATGCTGATTACAAAAACGATCCATGTAAAATATATACATTTAATACATAACTGATTTATTTTTTTCGGCCCCCGAATACTTGTAAAATCTACAATGTGGCCCCCGTGTTAAAAAGTTTGGAGACCCCTGGTCTAGATGGATAAACGTGTTGTAAAAAATATAGGAAAGTTAATAGTCTAATTCAAAAGACTTTCATTCCATTAGAGGTTAAACCCAAGCGGTACTGGTGTGGGAGGGTCGCCATATGTACATCTCCCGGGAGCTATGGTGTTGGGATCTGCAGTAACACCGGGCCACACACACAAGCATCCCCAACAAACAATAAAGATCGTTGTGATATAATAATTGTGCCAATCGTGTTTTTTAAACTTTGTGTATTAGGACTGCTTGGACTGTAGAAGGACGGGGTCCACCCCGAAATCTTGTCCTGAAAAATCGGAAATGTCAATGCAACAAAAAAAAATCATCATGGACAGTACTTAAGTTGTTGACAGAAATTTAGATATTTCCAAGATAAAAATTCCTGAAGTCACCGTGATATGTGGCATGAACACGGAAGAATCAACAGCATACAAAAGCGTAGAATGGGAAGCGGCAAGGTCCTACTCTTCGCTGACGCCACGGCTGCGTAATACTCCCATTTCCATTCATTCTTCTATTTTAAAGAACTACATCCGTGAGACTTGTTCATGAACCTAAGCCTCGTAATATCATTCTGCAAATACCATTCTGCAGATGCTGGAACATCCAGGTCCGGGCGCCCCCCGGGCGTTGTCTGCACCGTCATTCCCAAGACAGAGAAAAATGCTTTCAATTTCATCCCTGAACGCCACTTTCAATCAAAAGCCGAGAGACTGTTCATGATCCACTTATTCTCTTCTACAGAGACTGGAATTTAGATGGCATGACTGGGGAGTTACAGATGGCTCTGGAGAGCACTAAAAAACCATCATTCCACATTAAGCAAAAATGAAATTATAACCCTTAAATATGGGCCAGACAGTCAAGCTGAATTTTAAAAACTGGAAGGAAGAAAAGTGACTATCAAATCGTTACTTTTATTTCACTAAACTGTACTAGAAAAAACATCAATCTGAAATATCTGGAAAAAAAAAATAACATGCAAAGAAAAACGTGTGCTTGAAAACACCTAAAATACATATTATTTAAAAAATACGGCTTGGATTGGTGTACCACATCCTTGAATTCAGTGGCGGTCTGGCGGCTGGTGATCAATTTTTTTTGGTGGGGGGGGCGCAAACAAACAAAAAAAAAAAAAACATCAATTGCTGTGCACATCAATTGCCGCCACTGTGTACATCAAACTCAGCCACTGTGCAATTGTACAATTTTTGCCACGGTGCCATGCCCTCAAATGAAGCCACTGTGCCATGCCGTCAAACGCAGCCATTGTGCCCATCAATTGTCGCCACTGTGCCATGCCATCAACCGCAGCCACTGTGTCATCAATTGTTGCCACTGTGCCATGCCATCAATTGTCGCCACTGTGCCATGCCGTTGTCACCACTGTGCCCATCAATTGTCGCAACTGTGCCATGCCAAACACAGCCAATGTGCCATCAATTGTCGCCACTGTGCCATGCCAAACGCAGCCACTGTGCCATGCCATTGTCGCCACTGTGCCCATCAATTGTCGCAACTGTGCCATGCCAAACACAGCCAATGTGCCATCAATTGTCGCCACTGTGCCATGACAAACGGAGCCACTGTGCCATGCCATTGTCACCACTGTGCCCATCAATTGTTGGAACTGTGCCATGCCAAACACAGCCAGTGTGCCATCAATTGTCGCCACTGTGCCATGCCAAATGCAGCCACTGTGCCCATCCATTGTCGCCACTGTGCCCATCCATTGTCGCCACTGTGCCATGCCATTGTTGCCACTGTGCCCATCAATTGTCGCCACTGTGCCATGCCAAACGCAGCCACTGTGCCATGCCATTGTCGCCACTGTGCCCATCAATTGTCGCCACTGTGCCATGCCAAACGCAGCCACTGTGCCATCAATTGTCGCCACTGTGCCATGCCAAACGCAGCCACTGTGCCATGCCATTGTCGCCACTGTGCCCATCAATTGTCGCCACTGTGCCATGCCAAACGCAGCCACTGTGCCATCAATTGTCGCCACTGTGCCATGCCAAACGCAGCCACTGTGCCATGCCATTGTCGGCACTGCGCCCATCAATTTCCACCAGTTTGCCCCTAAAATGCGGCCAGTTTGCCCCCCGTCTGGCACTTACCTTTCTCGGTCAGCCATCCTCGGATTGATCCCTCGAAGTAGTCCCGCCCTCGATGTCGCTTCAGCTAATCAGGTTACCGGTGAACTTGATTGGCCGATGGCTCTGATAGACACATCCAAAGCCAACCAGCTGCCGTTATTCAGATAGCCGGTGCTCACCAGGGGGTCGGCCATCTGAATAGTGGGCAGCGGCGACAATACATAGATTCATGCAATGCATGAATCTACTGTATGTATTGTATTTCAGTGGCGGTGCAGGAACGAGAGGCGGCGGGGCTCAATTTCATGCCTGGGGGGTGTCTATAGTATGCCTGTAAATTGGCGCATTTTTTCCCGTGTTTAGAACAGTCCTGCAGGAAAAAATGTATTTCTAAAGGAAAAAAGTAACTTAAAACTGATCGTGGCTGTAATGTATTTTCGGGTTCCGCAATATAGATAAAAGTCATTGAAAACAACGGGCTGGCATGCTTCCCCCCCCCCCCCCCCCCCCGCAGTCCATTACCAGGCCCTTTAGGTCTGGTATGGATTTTAAGGGGAACCCTGTGCCGAAATAAAAAAAATGGTTTAGGGGGTCTCCCCAAAAATCCATACCAGATTAGGGGGGTGATGAGAGAGTGCCACCTTCCTGAACCGTACCAGGCCACATGCCCTCAACATGGGGGATGGGTGCTTTGGGGCAGGGGGGACTCTGCGCCCCCCCACTTCAAAGCACCTTGTCCCCATCCCCACAACCCTTGCCCGGTGATTGTGGGGGTCTGCAGGTGGGGGGCTTATCGGAATCTGGAAGCCCCCTTTAACAAGGAGACCCCAGATCCTGGCCCCTCCCTATGTGAATTTGTAACGGGTACATTGTACCCCTACCATTTCACAAAAAAAGTCTCAAAAATTGTAAAAAACAGGAGACACTTCGGGACAAGTCCTTAATTAAAAACTAAAAAAAAAAAAAGTCCAGCGATGTCCATGAAACAAAAAAGAAAAGCAAAACAGCTCTGCCTCCCCGGGCAGCACCCGCCGAGTGATGCTTCTCCCGCTGTGAAGGCTGTTATATAGCTGAGGGCGGAGTCACCCATTTACATCACTGGGCAGCCCCGCCCTTAGCGATATAACAGCTGTCACAGTGGGAGAAGTGTCACTTGGGAGCAGCCCATGGAGGCAGGGCTGTTGCGGCTTTTTTAGTGTGGCGGCGAGAGTTTAATGGACATCGCTGGACTTTTTGTTCTTAATAAAGGACTTGTCCCAAAGTGTCTCCTGTCTTTTTTAACATTTTTGACACTTTTTTTTTGTGAAATTGTAGGGGTACAATGTACCCGTTACCAATTCACATAGGGGGGCCGGGATCTGGGGGTCTTATTGTTAAAGAATCACAATCACTGGGCAAGGGTTCATCAACATGGGGACAAGGAGCTTTGAGGTGGGGGGTGCAGAGTCCCCCCTGGCCCAAAGCACCCATCCTCTCATGTTGAGGGCATGTGGCCTGGTGGTACGGTTTAGGAGGGGGGATCTTTCTCATCCCCCCCTCCTTTCCTGCAGCCTGCCAGGTTGCGTACTCGGATAAGGGTCTGGTATGGATTTTTGGGGGAACCCTTGGCAATTTTTTTTTTTGCTGCAGGGTTCCCCCTAAAATCCATACCAAAGCTGAAGTATGATGTACCAGTTACCAATTCACTTTGGAGGGGGGGGGGGCGAGATCTGGGGGTCTCCTTGTAAAATGGGGCTTCCGGATTCCGATACCCCCACAACCCCCCGGGCAGGAATTATTAATAATATAAATATACTCAGGGGCCACTGAGTATTGGATGTGTATGGAATTATTTTTGAAGAATAAGGATATTGTTCAGTGTCACTTTAACCGCTTAAGGACCCCTTCATGCCGATATACGTGACAATGGCTCCAAAATAGTGTCAAAAGTTTCCGATGTGTCCGCCATAATGTCGCAGTCATGATAAAAATTGCAGATCGCCACCATAACTAGTAAAAAAGAAATAATAAAAATGCCATAAAACTATCCCCTATTTTGTAGACACTATGGCCCAGATTCACAGAGCGATTACGCCTGCGCAACAGGAGATGCGCGTGCGTAAGTCGAAATGTGCGCGTGCGTTTCGATGCACACCATCCCTAGAACGAGATACGCAAAAAATCAACTTTTTTTTGTCCCGCGTAATTTCGTTAGACTGGCGCATCCGTCCGCGCAAAAGTGCGCTAGACAGACCATTGATTTGCTAGTCAAATATGCTAATGAGGGACTTACGGGGATCCACAAAAGAACGTTGGGGCAGCGCAGGCGACGCAGTGTGCGTAACAGCAAAATGTCCTGTCTAAAATTAGAGCATATAAAAGCTGGTCTAAAAAGAGAAAAAAAGTCTACTTGTTAGATAAAGCAACACTGTTAGTGAGGAGCTGAGCAGTCACACGTGTTGCACAACAATCTGTATGCCAACATGCCAGGGGCATCGTCGCACATAGCTATACTACTGACTTTAGATGAACAAAGAAGGATGAGGGCACGGAGGATGGCACGGAGGGTGGCACGGGAGAGGATATACCGCACCCGCATAGACCTGTTTGGCATGAGTGATTCTGAGGTGTTTGGCATCTTCAGATTCACCCCTCATGTCATCCTGGAATTAACCACAACCCTGCAGGAGGACATCACCAGCCCATCACCAGCCCAACACACCGCTCACATGCAGTGCAGCCACTGGTCAAGGTCCTGGCAACACTCCATGTCCTTGCCAGTGGCTCTTTTCAGCGTACAAGTGGAGTGGTGGCTGGGATGTCACAATCCTCCGTGAGCAGATGTGTGCACCAGGTTGTCCCTGCAATCCTCAGATGCATGGCCAACCAAATCATCAAACCCACCACTGAGGAGCTGTGGCTGAAGGCAATGACAGATTTCTACAGAATTGCCAGATTCCCACGCACTGTGGGGGCCATTGATTGCACACATGTGGCACTCCAGCCCCCCCAGGAGACAGAGCACATGTACCGCAATCGGAAGCATTGGCATTCCATCAACGTACAGGTGATAGTCGATGCCCGAGGCCTCATATGGCACGTCCGTGCCAAACACCCAGGGTCCAGCCATGACAGCTACATATACAATCAATGCCACATCCGAATGGAATTCGATCAGAACGTGTATGGGGACACCTGGCTGGTTGGTGAGTGACATGGGTGGCAGGCATGACTATCCCCTCCCATGATGCACATCACAAGGGGCACATGCATGACTAACATCCTAATGTCTTTTCCCTTACAGATGACTCTGCATATCCACTGGGACCCCATCTCATGACTCCTATCCGGAACCCCCAAACCAGAGGAGAGGAAAGATACAATCAAGCACATGCCCAAACACGAGCAGTGGTGGAGCGCACCTTTGGCCTCCTAAAGTCACGTTTCCGATGCCTGGATAAGTCTGGGGGTACCCTCTTGTATTCCCCAAACTTCGTGTGCCAGATCATCGGTGCATGTTGCATGTTGCATGCTGCACAACTTCGCAGAAAGAAAGGGCCTGCAGATTGGCCTATGTGATGACCTGACCCCTGAAACAGACAATCCCCCTCTAACCGAGGCTACCCCGTCTTCTGAGGGAAGAGCAGCCAGGAGACAACTCACATTGGGCATCTTTGCACGTTAAACACACACATTACTCATGGCACAATGAGAATGCATGCATGCACACCACTGTGGTCCCTAGCACACACACCCCACATCCACATCAAATTGGATTGCCACCAGTCCACCATGCAGGACTTGTGAGCAGCAACACCACGCCACGGCTCCAATTATGTCACTGTACATTCATACACCATTCACACGGACCTGGGGATCACTTCTCCCTGGTCCTGGGGAACCCTTCTCCACCAAAATTGAGGGTGACACCCCTTTTCCGGCAGGAATGTCACCCCCACATTCAAACAGCATTCACAACCCAAAAAAAAAAAAAAATTAACTACAAAAGCAAAAGATTTCCAGCAAAAAAAAAAAAAAAAAGGGGGAAAAAATAATTATTGCCCTTTACGTGAGCCACGCCTGGGGCGCCCCCGGCCACGGCCTCGGCTTCTCAGGGGAGACTCATGGGGGAGGGGTAAAACCGGGGAAGGAGGCACAGCCCCTGATCTCTGCCCACCTGGCGGCCTGCCCTCCAAGGCCACGGCTATTCTGTCCAGGGCAGCACCAAGTGTTGCCGTGTTGGCCTGGATAGCCTGGGTAAGGGCCCTCACATCCTGCCCAACGCCTGCTGATGTCGTCTGCAGTTCGTTTAGGCAGGTTGTGAAAGCCCGGGAGTGGGAGTCCAGGTTCCCCAGCGTATCCTTGATGGAGGACAGGCTCTCCTCCATCCGCACCAATGTCTGGCTGACCTGTCCCAGATGGCGGGTCTGAAGGGCCTGGTCCCTTCTCAGAGTGGCGGGCAGGAGATCGGCCAACCCCCTGGTGTTCTGGGATGAAATCCTGCCTCCAGCTGATGCTTGTGGCCGGGGAGAAGGGGAGGCCCTTGGGAGGGGAGCCATGTTGGGGGAGGAGGGGGGGGCTCCCCCTTAGGGAGGGCTGCCTGCTGCCAGCCAGAGGGGAAGAGTCCTCAAAAACCAAACGTCCAGTGCCTGACATGGACTCCTCCTCCTCATGATTCTCCTCCTCCTCATGATTCTCCTCTTGAACCTCCTCCGCGGACTCCGGCCTTGTTGGGGGGGCCTCATTAGGCTGCTGTCCTGGGGTTGGTGCGGTCAGGCCAGATGGCCCTGCACCCTCCTGCACATCTGTGGATGACACAAAACATTCACAGGTTGGAGGATCCACATACTTGCCACATATTCCCTTTCACCCCCTCCCCCACACATGCTGCACACCTGATATTAAAAAAAATACTTACCTGGCACCACGGGCTCCAGAATTGAGTCAAAGCCGGGCAGGCCCCCAACTTCATGCCGATGAAAGGTCAGGGCCACCGCACGCTCCTCCGCTGTCAGCCTAATATGGCATGGTGGGCCCCCTCCTGTGCCCCTAGCATGGGCATGCATTCTGGCCAGCTTCTGTTTGACCAGAAGCCGGAGGTCATTGATTTTTTTGTCAATCCCAGACCGGGTCCGTGTCTCCCCCTCCCCCGCTGAATTGACCTGCTCAGTGATCATATCCAAAATCTCCCTCCTCCTGGCTGGGGTGGTGTTGGCACTGTCCGGGCCGTGGAGGAAACGCCCATATTCGCTAATGGCCCGGGCAAGAATTATTTTTTCCCCCCAAAGAAAAATTGAGCTTTCGCTTTCTCTCTGTCATACTTCCAAAAAAACTCACTCCCAGTCAACAAAAATCACTCACAAAAACAAGCACAACCAATCAAGCAAGAACACACACAAAGAGAAAACTACTCAGCAAGAAACAGTCACAAAAACAAACAGCAAAAAAACAGCAGGAAAACAAACGAACAGAAATATATCAATCAAACAAACAGTCTCTCAAACACTTATCAAAAAACACTTTCACAAATATACCAACAAGCACTTGATCACACAGAACACTAATCTGACAACTACAAAACACACCGCAACGAACAACAGGACAAAAGCACTTGGTTAAATGGGAAGGGACAAAGGGATGTACTTTTGCAATGCAAGTGCGTTTGTGTGTGTCTATTTATGCTGTTTGCGTAGTTCACAACGTTGCCCTAGTCCATTTCCAATTTCACTGATTGCGCCGCTCCCGAGTTGTGAGCATGCGCACAGCGGAGCTTACCATGGTCTCCTTCAAGCGCGCATGCGCGAGCCGGCCGGCCCTTCATTTGCATGGGGTCACGGCTCATTTCAATGTAACACGCCCACGTCCTTCCCAATTTGTATTACTCCGCCTTACACCTCTGAAAAAACGTTACGCATGCGCAATTTCCTGCGCAAAAGCTACGAGAATAGGGTGATTACGCGGCAAAATTGCGCAAGTCTAACGTAAAGGCGGTGCGCTACGCCGGTCCAATAATGCACAGATGTACCTGAATCTGGGCCTATAACTTTTGCGTAAACCAATCACTCATTGCGATTTTTTTTTTACCAAAAATATGTAGAAAAAAAAATTTTTTTTATATATATTTTTGGGGATATTTACTATCTCAAAAAGTAAAAAATATAGAATGTTTTTTTTTTAATTGTTGCTCTATTTTTGTTTATAGCGCAAAAAAATAAAAACCGCAGAGGTGATCAAATACCACCAAAAGAAAGCTCTCTATTTGTGGGGGAAAAGGGGACGCCAATTTTGTTTGGGAGCCACGTCGCACGACTGCGCAATTGTCAAGTTAACCACTTAAAGACCCCCGCACGCACATATACGGCCACAACATGGCTCGTACAGGCACAAGGGCGTAAATTTACGTCCCTGCCTGAGTGCGGTTCGGGGGTCCCATCGGGACCCCCTCCGTGGCGTGCGGGGGTCTCCCTACCTCTGGGAGCGATCCGGGATCTGCGGGCGGATGTCCGTGTTTTCCGCCCCCCCCCGCGATCGCTCCCAGCCAATGGGAGCGCGCTCCCAGCCTGTCACTTCCTCCTCCTGTGTTTACACAGGAAGGAGGAAATGATGTATTCTCTCATCGCAGCGTTGTTTCCCAGCGCTGCTGATGAGAGAAGACATGCCAAGTAAGTGTGCACCAACACAACACTGACACACACTCACATAGGCATATTAACCCCTTGTGATCGCCCCCCCCCCCACCCCCCTGTCACAGTGTTACTGAATGCAGTGATTTAATCACTGCATTTAGTGTCAGTGTGACAGGCACTGTAAAAAACAGTTAGTGTTAGGTTCAGGATAGCCCCCCCACCCCTCCTAATAAAGTTTTAACCCCCTGATCACCGCCCTAGTTAACCCTTTCACTCCCTATTGCCAGCGTCACTAAGCGATCATTTTTCTGATCGCTGTATTAGTGTCGCTGTTCCCGCTAGGTAGCTATTTTTTTTTTATTGCGATTTTTTTTTTTTACTAAAGACATGTGGCTAAATAAATTTTGGCCTAAATGTTTGACTAAAATTTAGTTTATTTGATTTTTTTTTAACAAAAAGTAAAAAATAGTGTTTTTTTTTCAAAAATGTCGCTCTATTTTTGTATATAGCGCAAAAAATAAAAATCGCAGAGGTGATCAAATACCACCAAAAGAAAGCTCTATTTGTGGGAAGAAAAGGACGCAAATTTTGTTTGGGAGCCACGTCGCACGACCGCGCAATTGTCTGTTAAAGCGACGCAGTGCCGAATCGCAAAAACACCTTGGGTCATTTACCAGCGTATTGGTCCGGGTCTTAAGTGGTTAAATCGACACAGTGCCAAATCGCAAAAAGGGGTCTGGTCCTTTAGCTGCATATTGGTCCGGGGCTTAAGTGGTTAAGGGCTGACTTGTGCCTTCTCCATCCAACGTGGAATTTTTTCTGCTGGGTTCTGCTTTACAAAATACTAATTGTAATCTAAACATGTAAGACACGGCTCTAAGTGGAATTAAATACATTCAGTGAAATTAAATAAATTCTTCAAGCTCTTTATAAAATGGTCCTTTTGTTCTACTTGACTACGAAAATATGTTTACTGATGTCAATAAATCGTAGGATACAGCGCAATGAATTTTATACGGCCGAGACATTCCAAGATTAAAATAAATATCTCACTGTTTCCCTCCATGAATCTACCGAAGCTGACAAATTGCATTGACATTGCGGCAACCGTCTGACCCGAAAGTGCTAATGTCCTGGGGGGCTCTATAGAGAAATGGCTTATGAAATGTATTTTATTTAATTAAACTTCCCACCATAATGGAGGATGTAAACAGATTGCAGGCAGACGGCTAAGACTGAAGAAATTGTTCGATTTGATTACAGCGTTCATATAGTGCAAACCTGGAGAGTTATTAAACATTGTGCCGGCTTCATGTAATCCTGACATCCCCATATGAAATGCCACTGGCTTCTGTAATAAATATGTATATGTCTAGTTAACATTGTGTTCAAAACACAGGAGAACGACAGTAACTTCATTATCATTCCTGTATTTATGGATCCATTGGATAAACTTTATTATTTTAATGCTATGAAAAAAATAAATCACCTGCAGCATGTAACACTTACCCATGGGGGGGGGGGCACAATTATGTAAGCAGCCCTCAACTAGGTAAGAGGAGATACACCCCAAAACCATCTTGATTGGGTTCAGGTCCGGTGACTGTGGAGGCCAGGTCATCTGGCGCAGCACCCCATCACTCTCCTTCTTGGTCAAATAGCCCTTCCCCCGCCTGGAGGTGTGTTTGGGGTCATTGTCCTGTTGAAAAAGAAATGATGGTCCAACTAAACGCAAACCGGATGGAATAGCATGCCGCTGCAAGATGCTGTGGTAGCCATGCTGGTTCAGTATAAATCCCCAACAGTGTCACCAGCAAAGCACCCCCACACCATCACACCTCCTCCGCCATGCTTCACAGTGGGAACCAGGCATGTAGAGTCCATCCGTTCACCTTTTCTGCGTCGCACAAAGACACGGTTGTTGGAACCAAAGATCTCAGGTTTGGACTCATCAGACCAAAGCACAGATTTCCACTGGTCTAATGTCCATTCCTGGTGTTCTTTAGCCCAAACAAGTCTCTTCTGCTTGTTGCCTTTCTTTAGCAGTGGTTTCCTAGCAGATATTCTACCATGAAGGCCGGATTCACACAGTCTCCTCTTATCAGTTCTTCTAGAGATGTGTCTCCTGCAAAAGGTGGCTACTTAGAAGAACCTAGAATATGACATATTTTCAGTTGTTTCACACTATTTTGTTATGTATATAATTCCACATGTGTTAATTCATAGTTTTGATGCCTCCAGTTCATGTCATGAAAATAAAGAAAACTCTTTGAATGAGAAGGTGTGTCCAAACTTTTGGTCTGTACTGTATATATATATAATATATATAATAATAATATATTGTGACAGTAGGCAGGTTAAATCCCCTGGTTGCATCCAAGATGCTGTACAGGTGGTTCTCAAAAAATTAGCATATTGTGATAAAGTTGATTATTTTCTGTAATGTACTGATAAACATTAGACTTTCATATATTTTAGATTCATTACACACAACTGAAGTAGTTCAAGCCTTTTATTGGTTTATTATTGATGATTTTGGCATAGAGCTCATGAAAATCCCAAATTCCTATCTCCAAACATTAGCATATTTCATCCGACCAATAAAAGAAAAGTGTTTTTAATTTAAAAAAAAAGTCAACCTTCAAATAATTCTGTTGAGTTATGCACTCAATACTTGGTCGGGAATCCTTTTGCAGAAATGACTTCTTCAATGCGGTGTGGCATGGAGGCAATCAGCCTGTGGCACTGCTGAGGTGTTATGGAGGCCCAGGATGCTTCGGTAGCGGCCTTAAGCTCATCCAGAGTGTTGGGTCTTGCGTCTCTCAACTTTCTCTTCCCAATATCCCACAGATTCTCTATGGGGTTCAGGTCAGGAGAGTTGGCAGGCCAATTGAGCACAGTAATACCATGGTCAGTAAACCATTTACCAGTGGTTTTGGCACTGTGAGCAGGTGCCAGGTCGTGCTGAAAAATTAAATCTCCATCTCCATTTTCAGCAGATGGAAGCATGAAGTGCTTAGCTAACTGCATTTTTTATCGTTGCTTAGCTAGCTGCATCCTGATAGCTAGCTGCATTCACCCTGCCCTTGATAAAACACAGTGGACCAGCAGCTGACATGGCACCCCAGACCATCACTGACTGTGGGTACTTGACACTGGACTTCAGGCATTTCCCTCTCCCCAGTCTTCCTCCAGACTCTGGCACCTTGATTACCGAATGACATGCAAAATTTGCTTTCATCCGAAAAAAGTACTTTGGACCACTGAGCAACAGTCCAGTGTTGCTTCTCTGTAGCCCAGGTCAGGTGCTTCTGCCGCTGTTTCTGGTTCAAAAGTGCCTTGACCTGGGGAATGCGGCGCCTGTAGCCCATTTCCTGCACATGCCTGTACGCGGTGGCTCTGGATGTTTCTACTCCAGACTCAGTCCACTGCTTCCGCAGGTCTCCCAAGGTCTGAAATCAGTCCTTCTCCACAATCTTCCTCAGGGTCCGGTCACCTCTTCTTGTTGTGCAGCGTTTTCTGCCACACTTTTTCCTTCCCACAGACTTCCCACTGAGGTGCCTTGATACAGCACTCTGGGAACAGCCTATTCGTTCAGAAATTTCTTTCTGTGTCTTACCCTCTTGCTTGAGGGTGTCAATGATGGCCTTCTGGACAGCAGTCAGGTCGGCAGTCTTACCCATGATTGCGGTTTGGAGTCATGAACCAGGCTGGGAGTTTTTAAAAGCCTCAGGAATCTTTTGCAGGTGTTTAGTGTTAATTAGTTGATTCAGATGATTAGGTTAAGAGCTCGTTTAGAGAACCTTTTCATGATATGCTAATTTTTTGAGATAGGAATTTTGGGTTTTCATGAGCTGTATGCCAAAATCATCAATATTAAAACAATAAAAGGCTTGAACTACTTCAGTTGTGTGTAATGAATCTAAAATATATGAAAGTCTAATGTTTATCAGTACATTACAGAAAATAATGAACTTTATCACAATATGCTAATTTTTTGAGAACCACCTGTATATCTCCTAAGTTCAGGCTTTATGCCAGTTTGTACCTCTAGGGGGAGTGCTGGGAGTCCTGCTGGGAGGACTTGATGAGCCCAGCTGTATCAGGTGGGCTTGTTAGGTCCTCTAAAAATACTCCCAGCATGCTAAGAGATATGCTCCAACCTGGAACCAGATCTGTGTGAATAGTCTGGGGAGTGATCTTTGTGCGGTGAGACATAGCCTGTGTGGCCACTATTACCAAAACTCTTATGCCCCGTACACACGATTGTTTTTCGGCATTAAAAAAAAAACAACGTTTTTAAAAAACGTCATTTAAAATGATCGTGGGGGCGTGGCTTGGCGCGCGATGAAGACGGCCGCACACTGAGGGAGCTCCGCTGACATAGGCAGCCGTACACAGCTCTCCACCCGACCACCGGCACCCTGATGCCCGGGAAGAAGCCTCATAACACCCCTCACCATCGCACACGCCGCGGGGCGACACCCCACTCGGCGAGGGATATCTCAGAGCTTTTTAAAAGCAAAACTCCGCCTCAGACCAGCGGCCTGAAAACCAAGATGGCGCCGTCGCACCACGAGGAAGAGTTCAGTGAGGACTCGCAGTCGGCCACAGAGGACACAGGAAGGGGTAAGAGGAGACCGGATCTCCCCCTGACTTTTGCTGATATGTCAGTGATTGCTGCGGACATAAAATCCACCTTTTCTGCAGCGATCACTGACCTAAAATCAAACCTACTGGTGCTCAATGACAAAATGGCCACTGCTGAGACTGCTGGGAAACAGAGGGACAAAGCCATACATAAGCTTGAAAAGACCTCGCTTGCTCAGGCCATGCACCTAATAGAGATGAATAGACATATAGAAGATTTGGATAACAGAGGACGCAGGTGTAACGTGCGCGTACGGGGGATCCCTGAATCAGTGGGCCATGACCAGATAATACCGGCACTACAGAGGGTCTTCAACAGTTTATTGGATAGACAGGAGGACACAGCAATAGATTTTGTACGTGCGCACAGGGCCCTTAGGCCGCGAGGTTCGGACAATGCGCCACCAAGAGACATAATTTGTTGCTTTCAAAGCTTCAGCCTGAAAGATGAAATTATGCGGAGGGCTAGAAGAAATGATCATATTGCCTTTAATGGAGAAAATATAATGCTGTTCCAGGATCTCTCGCAAATAACTCTGAAAAACAGGCGTGCGTTGCGCCCCCTGCTGGAGAAGCTACAGGAGAAGGACATTCGCTACTCATGGCGTTTCCCATTTGCTCTGGCAGTCTCCTTGAATGGCCAACAGCAAGTCCTCCGTACACCAGCCGACCTACCAGATTTCTGCTCTGCATTAGATTTGGAGCCGACGGACCTTCCTGAATGGTACGCCGAATTTCTACACCCTGTCCTATCTCCGGTCCATCTCAGGTCACCGCAATCCACACCCGAGAAGCGGCAGACCAAACGTCAGAAGCAGAATCGGGCAGGCAGTTCCAAGATCGAGACCCCGAGACGCCCACCTGTTCCTGACCTGGAATCTGAAGATGATTGATCCTATCGAGGCCTTCCCTGGCTTTTCTTTTTTGTGTCTCAGGCCTCCTGCCTTTTCTGATTTTTTCATTTTTGCCAAAAAAAATTTTTTTATTTTTTTTTTGTTTCTACACAGCCTGTAGGGCCCTGGTCTGCTGAACCCCCCTCCCCCTCCAACAGCATCCTTGGGGGACGAGCACGTTCCTCCTTCCAAGCGGCCTGCTTTACTGACCCGAAGTAGCAACCATCCCCCTGCTCCCGGTCCGCATGCTTTGCCCGCTCTGAGGAGTCGTTCTTCTCTGTTTACTGCATTCCTGAGGCAGGGCGCTGGTGTCGCGGAAAGACAATGAACTACTTACAAAGCTACCTTGGCCCTCCCGCACCTAAACCCCCCATCCAGAAGTCGCAGGAGGATGTACTGGAGACTTTTTGTCCACAACCAACCCCGCGTTAACCGAGATGTCCCCCTCTTGCGACATCTTTTCTGCACCCAGTTTACAGAAGATTCCTCCCCGGAGTAGGGTCTTTCATTGGGCTTAGGTGGCTGTTTACGTTCCCCCCCCCCTTATGTTATTATTATGTTATTATTAGTATTATTTTTTCCTTTTCATGCAAACCCCTCTTTTTTATGAAGAGCCTCTACACAGTTCTCGTTATATGGCTTATGATAGGTGTCTATCAATGTGGTGTCCTTCCTTTTAGTTATCTTATTTTTATTAGATATATATGTTTTTTTTTGTTTTTTCCTTTACAAATACCCAGGTCGGGTGTGAACTGAGCTTGGTCTGTGGGCCAGATAGTTCATTGCTGATCAGGAGGTATGAATCTCCTTGCTGTTTTGTGTAGGCCCCAGACCCATGATTTTTCTCTTTTGTTTTCATATGTGCGGCTGCCAGTGCTGCGGTCATTTACCTTTTTTTGTTTGAATTTTTTCCTGCTATTTGCAATCCCTGTTGGATTGTATCTCAGGTGGAATTCTACCGTCTTCTCCAGTGCCTCCCTATAACCCCACAGAGTGTCCCCGTGCGCCTGTTTTTAGGGACACGAGTGACACTAGATACATAGGAGTTACGCACTCCTGGGTGGGGTGACCCACTCAGGGGTCATTCCCTCAATTTTATTTTGCTCCCTATTGTATAGGCACGGCTTTCTACTTCTCTCTCTATCTCACTGTGTTATCCTCTCTATCCCTCCCTTCTTGCCTCTCTGAACCCACCTTTCCCCCCTTAATCTCCCTCTCTTCAACTCCGACCGGTGGCCCTAGGGAGGGGGGGGGTTGATTTAGACACTGCTGGGCACTGTACATCATATCTGCATTAATCTTATTTTCTTTTTGTTTACCAACACAGCTGACCTCCTGAACCATCTCCTCCTGTATCGCTCCAATGGCCTTCTCTTCGCTGGGAAGGACACCGACAGTGATCTCACACAACATTAGGGGTCTGAATATCCCGGAACGCCGCTCCAACCTCCTACGTGAGTTGAAAAAAGGTAGGCCCCAGTTCGTGTTTATTCAGGAAACGCACTTCAAGACGCATCATGCACCCAAATTGACTGACTCATACTTTACAAGGGCATTCCATGCCACCAATAGTGACTCCAAATCGAAAGGAGTGTCAATATTGGTGAGCAAAAACGCTCCTTTTCACCTGACGGAACAGAAATGTGATCCCGGGGGTAGGTTCTTGTTTCTAAAGGGGACATATGGGTCCACTCCTGTGACGCTAGCCAACGTATATTTCCCCAATAGAGAACACACCGCATTTTGTACCCGGATGACCAGGGAACTCCAGGGATTCTCCTCGGGTTGTCTCATATTGGGCGGTGATTTCAACCTCCCGCTCAACCCATTGACGGATACCTCAAATGGTAAATCCTGTATTACTTACAAAATACTTAAACGAATTAAAGCCGCCCTTCAGGGGCTGCAACTGGTAGACACCTGGCGTTTTCTCAACCCTGAGGGCCGCGACTTTACTCATTATTCGATTCCCCATGCTAGATATGCCAGACTGGACTATATTTTCATCTCCCAGAGAAATTTATCCTCAGTAGAGGCAGCACACATTGGGATCCAATCGGTCAGGGAGAGGGAGATCTCTAGGCTGTCGGCTCTGATCCGCTCCTTGGAATCTCAACATAAACACTCGCTCACGGTAGAATCGGCGGGGGAGTTGCTGGAAGCCAGGAAGGAACTACAGCATCTGTTCGACTCAAAGTCGAGGCGAATGCTGTTCTTCAAAAAAAAAATATACTATGAGTCGGGCAATAAATCAGGCAAACTTCTGGCCAGGGCTCTGAAGGAACACACCTTCGCCAATGACATCGCGGGCGTTAGACGAGGGGATGGGAAAATTGACAGGACCACGGAGGCCATTGCTTCCCGTTTTCAGGAATTTTACTCCAAACTCTACGACTTACCCCCCCCAACACAGGCCCAAGGACATGGCGGGAGACAGGGCTCGTATTATTCAAGATTATCTGACTAATAGTAAACTGCCCACACTAGCGACCGCTGATGTGTCACTGTTAGAAGCACCGATAACCTGCGATGAGATTACCCAGGCTATTAAATTACTGAAGAATGGGAAAAGCCCGGGTCCAGACGGCTATACGGCCATATACTATAAGACTTTTACCGACGTACTGACTAAACCGTTGGCTGCTGCCTTGAACTCCATGTCTGCCCCCAGGGATATCCCATCCGCATTTCTGTCGGCTCAGGTTGCCATACTCCCCAAGCCTGGCAAAGATCCCATGGAATGCGCCAACTACAGGCCCATCTCCCTCCTAAACATTGATACCAAATTATTCGCAAAAATACTCGCACTGCGCCTGAACCCGTTCTTGTCGAATTTGATAGGACTGGAGCAGGTGGGATTCGTCCCGGGTAGGGAGGCGAAGGATAACGTGACCAAAGCCCTGCTCCTTATACAGGCGGCACGGGACGAGAACATTGAAGGCCTTCTCCTGTCCACTGACGCGGAGAAGGCCTTTGATAGGGTGGCGTGGGACTTCCTGAGGGCGGCATGCGAACACATAGGTCTTGGTCCATGTATGCTTGCTTGGATCTTTGCCCTGTATTGTAATCCTACGGCGAAACTCAAGATAAACGGGACTCTTTCAGATACAGTACACATCCGCAATGGCACCAGACAGGGCTGCCCCCTTTCCCCGCTACTGTTCATTCTGGCCCTTGAACCCTTCATTAGGACTGTAAATCTAAATGGTGCGATTAAGGGATTTGGGGTTCGGGGGAGGGAGTTCAAGGTGGCGGCCTACGCGGATGACCTCCTATTCTTTTTAGCCGACCCCGCGTCCAGTATACCCAATCTCCTAGAGGAGTTTACTCGTTTTGGATACATGTCCAACTTAAAAATCAACTACTCTAAATCCGAGGCCATAAACATCTCACTGCCTGCCGACCAGCTGACACGCACTAAAGCAGAATCCAAATTTAGATGGGAGGATAAGGCTATCAAATACTTAGGCACCTGTTTGACTCCACATTTGCAACACATTTTTGACTCGAACTTTCCGCCCCTCCTGAAGAGCTGCACAGCAGACCTTGAGAGGTGGCGAGTGGGTTGCTTTTCTTGGTTTGGACGCGCATCCATTGTAAAAATGGTGGTTTTGCCCAGGTTTCTGTATCTTTTCAGGACCCTACCCATAAAAATCCCGTCCCGCTTCTTTTACTTAATGAACACTACCATCTCAAGGTTCATTTGGAATCAGCGTAAACCCAGAATCAAACTGTCATGGTTGTTCAGGCCCAAGGACGCGGGTGGGATTGGGCTGCCAAACTTTAAACATTATTTTTACGCATCCCACATGGCCAGGGTAATTGACTGGCACTGCCATAGGCATTCGAAGGCTTGGGTATCTCTGGAGGATTCCCTATTTCCGCGCCCGCTGAGGTTCTTCCTGTGGTCACCCAAGCCTAAATTCAATGCAGCCTCTAAAATACAACTGATCACACGAACCACACTAGACACCTTACACGACATAGCTAAGGGGGGCAAGATTACCACACCCACGGGACCTTTGACACCCTTGGTGGGAAATGCTGATTTCCCTCCGGGAGAGGACAGTGATTTGTTCCAACCAGAACATAGTGACAACCCCTTACTCGCGAAAGACTGTTTCACAGGAGATAAAGTTAAAGACCTTTTGGCACTGCAGGGCGGAAATGGGCTCCCACGACTGAAGTGGTGGTCTTATTTCCAACTAAGAGACTACCTTACTAAACATAAAAGCTCCCAGATCTTCCACAGACCACTGACTGATTTGGAGACGACATGCCTAGATGGGAACCCCCTAGAGAGGGCTACATCGGTCTCATACGGCTGGCTACAACTGGCTGAGTGTGGTGGAGCGGACGATTATAGGAGGAGATGGTCGGAGGAGCTGGGGAGGACACTCACGGACAAACAATGGAGGTATGCGTGCATTCTAGCACATAAAGGTTCCATAAGTACACTTGTCCAGGAAACAGGCTACAAGTTGCTGACACATTGGTACAACACTCCTGACAAACTACATAAGTGGAACCCTCAAACCCCTCCGACATGTTGGAGGTGCCAGAAGGCGAGAGGCACCCTTCTCCACATTTGGTGGGAGTGCCCACTGATTCTGCCCTTCTGGGACAAGGTCACACACCTGATCAAAAAGATCACAGAAACTAAGTTGTCCTTGGATGCAGCTTGTTGCCTGTTACATGTCAACCATCTTGCCTTACAGGTATACAAGCATTCATTAACCAAACACCTGATTAGTGCAGCCAGGTCGTTGGTCCCTATTTACTGGAAATCAACTACAGTACCCACAGTGATTGACTGGCTCAAGAGAATTAGAAACGTGTGGGAAATGGAAGATACTGTGGCGCAAGAACATAGCAGAGTCGAGGCCTTCCAGGCTACTTGGAGACCTTGGATCGCTTTCCGATACTCACAAGCATATGACGATATTATACAAAACCCTTAATTAGGGACGGCCCAGCCCATTGACCCAATCCTTCAGTATTCTCCCACACGCATCCTCCTCCTCCCTCCGTGTCGGTGTCATTTCTGGAGTACCCCACTGTTCCTACTCATTTTCCTCCCCCACTGTCTTTTCACCTCTTTACTTCTTTTTTTTTTTTTTTTTTTTAAACCTCTTCATACATGGTCTCATGTGCAACGTACACTGATGAACCGTTACAATCTTAGGCTGAATTACTGTTGTTATCCCCTTAAAAGTTTAAAGGTGAACTAGGCCAGAGGCTCAGAAAGGATCTACATCACCTGCAATCAGATACTTTAGGGCAAGCTTAAGTTGATTAAGTCCAACCTTATCAGTTGTTGACCTGCTTGTAACATGACTATCCTGTAAATCTTTTAGCTCATGCACATGCGGTATCACGTTGTTTATTGATACGTCTGTACTTGCATATGACATACTATGTAACCTGTTACTGGATCTCTCCTTTTTCTTTTCAATAAAAGTTGAATGTTAAAATTAAAATGATCGTGCGTGGGCTTCACATCGTTTTTCATCTTCTGAAAAAAAATTGAGCATGCTTCATTTTTTAACGTCGTTTTTAAAAAAAACGTTTTTCGGGTTGTAAAAAATGATCATGTGTGGGCTAAAACGACGATAAAAACTGCTTTTTAAACCCGTGCATGCTCAGAAGCAAGTTATGAGACGGAGCTTGAATGGAACTTCCCCTTTAGAGTGCCGTCGTACGTGTTGTACGCCACCGCGCTTTGCTCATATTTTTTTTTAAAAACGATGACGTGTGGGCAACATAGTTTTTAATGATGAAGATGGATTTTTTCCATGATGAAAAACGTCGTTTTTTTCCATGCCGAAAAGTGATCGCGTGTACCAGCAGGGAGTTAGGGACTGGGGCAGCACTAGGCTGTACCCAGGCGTTGGTTAAGGACACTGATGTGTTTAGTAAGCAGTCAAGTGACCAGGATTTATTTTTGTATTTCCTGAGGGCCGGATCCACAAAAAATTACGGTGGCGTATCTTCAGATACGCCGCCATAATTTCAAATTTGCGCCGGCGTATCTTTGTTTTGTATCCACAAAACAAGATACGCCGGAATTACGCTAAGATACGACTGACGTTCCCTGTAAAAAAAAAAAAAAAAGATACGACTGACGTAAGTCTCTTACGCCGGCGTATCTTAGTTGCATATTTACGCTGGACGCTAGGGGCGCTTCCATTGTTTTTCCACTTAAAATATGCAAATGAGATTCATGAACGTACATACGCCCGGCGCATTGTTTTTACGTAGTTTGCGTAAGCGTATGTCCAGCGTAAAGTTACCCCTGCTATATGAGGCGTACGTAATGTTAAATATGGACGTCGGGCCAGCGGAGAATTTTCCATCGTTCACGTCGTTTGCGTAAACCGTTCGCGAATAGGGATTTGCGTAAGTTACGTTCACGCCGTTTTCATTGATGTTTTGCGATGTGATTTGGAGCATGCGCACTGGGATACGTCCACGGCCGGCGCATGCGCAGTTCATAAAAAACGTAATTTACATCGGGTCACGATTAATTAAAATAAAACACGCCCACCTCTTCCCCATTTGAATTAGACGCCCGTACGCCGGCCCATTTACGCTACGCCGCCGTAACTTAGGACGCAAGTGCTTTGTGAATACGGCACTTGCAATTCTAACTTACGGAGGCGTAGTGCAAATACTATACGCTACGCCGCCGCAGTGATACCCCGGGGCTACGAGGATCTGGCCCTCTGTTTCTGTCACAATTCTTTTGTATATAGTTCAAATAAAATCCACACCTTTTTGTTTTCCTCCTACCATCGTCTGCTGTGCCTAATTGTTTTTGTGTGCTGAACCAGGGGGGTCACACACACCCGCTGACGGGTTAACCCGCTTACAATATATATATATATATATATATATATATATATATATATATATATATTATTGTCAAAAGTATTGAGCCGCCTGCCTTTACACACACATGAACTTTATTGGAACGACTGCCCTACAGGAGTAGTGGTGATCACTAGCACGAAAATCCAAAAAAATGGACATTCTCTCTTCTCCTTTTTTGAATCACCATAAAGATTGCACATATAATTATATATTTATTAACAAGGTCACATATATGTAAATTACCAGTAGATTTTACAAATTTTATGATTAAGGCCCCTTTCACAATACTTTGTCACACCGTATTTGCACAGGAGTGTTACAAGAACAATATTTGGGGGAATTATTATTATAATTTTTTTTATGAAAAAAAAGGATGACAGTAAAGTTAGCCCAATTTTTATTTTTTTTATAATGTGAAAGATAAAGTTACACCGAGTAAATTAATACCCAACATATCACGCTTCAAAATTGCACCCGCTCGTGGAATGGCGACAAATGTTGACCCTTAAAAATGTCTACAGGTTACCAGTTTTGGGTTACAGAGGAGGTCTTTTGCTAGAAGTATATGCGGGTGCGACCTACTTATGCGTTCGCTTCTGTGCGGGATGGGGCGCTTTCAATTTTTATTTTTTATTATTTTTTATTTTACTTTTATTATTTATTTTTACACTGTCCCTTTAGATTCTAAAGGAACAGTGTAAAAATAAATAATAAAAGTAAAATAAATAATAAAAAAGAAAAACAAAGTGCCCAAGGAACAGTGTAAAAATAAATAATAAAAGTAAAATAAATAAGAAATAAGAAAAATTGAAAGCACCCCATCCCGCACAGAAGCGAACGCATATTTAGAAGAAAAAAAATGGGGTCACTTTTATTCCTATTACAAAGGATGTTTACATTCCTTGTAATAGAAAAAGAGCATAACAGGTCCTCTTTAATGTGAGATCTGGGGGTCAAAAAGACCTTGGATATCACATATACACTTCATCCAATTATTAAAAAAATATATTTCCCCCCCAAAAATGTACATTACCTGCACCTATAGACCCCTTTACATTACATAGCACTGCACCTCTGGGCCCCTCTACATTACACAGCACCCTGCACCTCTGGACTTTTTTACATTACACAGCACCCTGCACCTCTGGACTTTTTTACATTACACAGCACCCTGCACTAAACTCATGCACCCCCTAATTTAAATATGACCCACCCCTTCCTGTCAAGGCCACACTCCTTTCTGTTTAAGATCCGCCCTGAAATTTTCTTAAGGCTGGGGGGGGGGGGGGGGGGCAATGAATTCCCTTAATTTGCATAGATTTCTTCTCACTTCCTGTTTGGCTATTGGGCAGGAAGTGTAGGGAAATCTTTGCAATGGGACAGGGATGGTAAAAAAAATAAACTGGCAGGGAGCTATAACCCTCCCTTACTCTATCCAAAAAAAAAAAAAGTGTTGCCTATAGTTCTACTTTAAGCACAAATTTCTGATAATTTTATGGAGAGGACTAAGAAGATATAACCATGACAATGGTGAAGCAGAAAACAAAGCACGGTGAGGAAGGTTTGTGGTCCAGGATGATAGGACAGTCAAAATTAGAAGCAGCTTGTGTTACACTGAGGGCCCTTTCACACGGGGCGGATGAGTATTGATCCGCTCTGTGTGTCCGCATAGCTCAGCGGGGATCCTCCGTAAAATCCCCGCTGAGCTGGCAGCTGACAGGGCGGTCTTCACACACTGTGCAGGGACCGCACTGTCTTTCCTCCGCTCTCTCCTATGGGGAATCGGATGAACACTGACCGTATGTCCGTGTTCATCCGCAAACGGACAGATGAAAATACGTGTGAAAGGGCCCTAACAGTGTAGCCCAAGTCGGCGAGCCTTGGGCCTTGTTGGCCTAGGCCAGGATACAGCGTTGCCCTGCACCTCTGGACCCTTTTACATTACACAGCACCCTGCACCACTGGACTTTTTTACATTACACAGCACCCTGCACCTCTGGACCCCTTTACATTACACAGCACCCTGCACCTCTAGACCCCTTTACATTACACAGCACCCTGCACCTCTAGACCCCTTTACATTACACAGCACCCTGCACCTCTAGACCCCTTTACATTACACAGCACCCTGCACCTCTAGACCCCTTTACATTACACAGCACCCTGCACCTCTAGACCCCTTTACATTACACAGCACCCTGCACCTCTAGACCCCTTTACATTACACAGCACCCTGCACCTCTAGACACCTTTACATTACACAGCCCCATGCACCTCTGGACACTTTTACATTACACAGCACCCTGCTGTGTAATCTACAGTACAGACCCCCTCTACAATATGGACCTACTCTACATTACAGCCCCCCCTACAATACAGACCCCCTACCTACAGTACAGACCTCCTCCTACAATACAGACCCCCCCTACATTACAGACCCCCCTACAATACAGACCCCCCCTACAATACAGACCCCCCCTACAATACAGACCCCATAAACCACAAAGACTATAATGAACTCATGACCATGGAATCTGGAAGCCATGCGTTTATAAGAGAGTATTCTGGTTTGGAAATAACATTCTAAACGAGTCATTTCTCACCAATACAAATACATATTTACTTTCCAATGCTGCACAAACCCGCGCCGCATTCATGTCCCATCGAAGTAATCGCCTTTGCTTCCTATCAGAAATGTCAGACAGCCGGAGCAGAACACCTGGAATTTAGTGACGCTCTGAATGCATTCGATGAAGGACTGTGAAAAGGCCAGACTATGAGGCTATTAAAGGAAATGAGAGTTTATTTTAAGACATGTAACTAAATGTGATCAGTTCAATGTAATCTCATCACATAACGGCTCCGTTTATTGTCTGCAAGCTAAAAACCAGGCAAACAGCTAAGCACATGGGGCCAGATTCAGATACACTTAATATTGCGCTGCGTAAGCGAAATACTCTACGCTGCCGTATTTCACCAGGCTCTACACCAAATCCTGGTAGATTTTTGCCCGTACGCTACGGCGGCGTAGTCTATTTCTCGCCGCGTAATCGAAATACGCGATTGGGGGGCGTGAAGCATTTAAATTAAGCGCGTCCCCACGGCGATCGAACTGCGCATGCTCCGTTCAGAAATTTCCCGCCGTGCATTGCGCGAAATCACGTCGTTACGTCATTCGTTGTTTGAGTAGCGTCGTTTACGAACATTCCTATTCCCAGACGACTTACGTAAAAAATAATAAAAGACGTCAGAAAACGTAGAAATTCGACGCAGGAACAACGGCCATACTTAACATGGGCTGTCTAATATTAGAGCAGCAAAAAGCTGGTATAACTTTACGCAGAAAAAAGATGACTAAAGGTGCCGTAAGAGATTGCGAATGAAGATCGTAATTTCGGGGATCGCCGGCAAAAGCTCATTAGCATACCCCGACGCGGAAAACGACGGGAAGTCCACCCAGTGGCCGCAATTTTATTGCAGCGTAGATCCGAAGGCGTACGAACACGTAATCCAGTCGAATTGAAGCCCGCAGCCGTCTATTCATGGTTTGAGATTTCCGACTAGCTAGAAAACGCGCGTAATTTGAAATTACTCCAGTCTAACACCAGTTAGACAGGCGTAATGGCTCTCTGAATCTGGCCCATGGAGTGTATTTATAAGAAAATCGCCATAATCGTTTGTCCGGTGAATTTGCATGTACATTTATTTTGAGAGCACTGGGTAAAATGAATGTTCTTCAGGTTATTTCTCCTCCTAATAAGTGTTCCTTTATGATGGGCAGTAGACATGTGCATTCATTTTCGTTAGAATGCATTTTCGGACGAAAATTGTTTTTTTTCGTTATCGTTTTAACAAACGATAACGAAAGTGCAAGAAACGAAAACCAAAAGATCCGACATAAAAAATGCTTTTTTTTCGTTTTCGTTGCGGTAAAAATTCGATATAGAGAGATTCGACATTATAGGGAAAAGATTTCGATTTATGAGAAAATAGATTCGACATTATAGAGAATAGATTCAACATTATTACTAGTCATACAACATTAGAATTCTTGTAGGCGGAATATTCAAACAGAAATGTACGATTCGACGTAAAGATTCGACGTTCCGTTGAATATTCTTTTGACCATGCGCCGTCAACCAAAAAGATTCGACGATCCATCGAATATTCTTTTGACCATTCGAACAGAAACCAAGTATAATTGGATTTTCGGACGAAAGCTATTCCCCAACGAAAAACGAAATAAATCAAAACGATTTTCGGGAGTAACTAAATAAATGTATTTTCCAAACGAAAACGAAAAAACTAAACTAAATATTCCAGTCTGCACATGTCTAATGGGCAGTAGTAAAATACTGCATGATGGCCACTAGATGGAACTGAGGAACATCGGAAATACATAAGTAACAAGAGATACAATGTAACAGTTCTAGAGAACACTAGAGGGAATTAGAAAACCATTAGTTACATTTATTTGCTAATTCTATCTAGCATTCTCTTATATTGTTTCATTTTAGCTCCTGTAAGGCCACGTACACACGATCAAATCTATCTGCTGGAAACGGTCGGCCCTACCGTCCCAGCAGACAGATTCGATCGTGTGTACAGGCGAGCCGACGGATTTGGCAACCCGACAGATTTCAAAGCATGCTTTGAAATCTGTCGGCTGGGAACCCGTCGGCCCGATATGTCTGCTGGTTAGTACGCTAACCAGCAGACATATCTTCTCGGACATGCGTCAAATGGATTCGACGCATGCGCGGAAGTAATTCACTTCCTGGTGCGGTGACGTGGCGGCGTCAACGTCACCGCCACTATACCGACACGTCACCGCCACGTCACCGACACGTCAGCGCGCCGTCTGCCGGTGGGGATTTTGGTTTGGTCGTGTGTGCACGATCAAACCAATACATCCCAGAAGACAGATTTGTTCAAATCGGTCTGTCCGACCGATTTGAACAAATCTGTCTGCTCTTGTGTACAAGGCCTTACAAAAACATACACTAACTAGCCACTTCATTAGGTACACCTTGCTAGTACTGTGCAGTGGAACCTTGGATTATGAGCATAATCCGTTCCAGAGACATGCTTGTAATTCAAAGCACTTGCATATCAAAGCAAGTTTCCCCATAGACGTCTATAGAAACAAAGATAATTCATTCTGCATTGACATCTATTGCATGCAATACCGTATGTGGCCAGAGGTGGGGGAGCAGATGTGCCCATTGGGCTCTGTCTCACATCCCCGTACTGCGCACAGGCAGCACAGCTCCTCCTCCCCTTCCCTCCTTCGACACAGCACACAGCTCAGATGGATTCTCTTACATATACGGGTAGATTCACGTAGAGCGGCGTAATTTTGTGCGGGCGTAGCATATCTCAGATACGCTACGTCGCCGTAAATTAGAGAGGCAAGTGCTGTATTCACAAAGCACTTGCTCCCTAAGTTACGGAGGCGTAGCATAAATGGGCCGGCGTAAGCCCGCCAAATTTAAATGTGTTTGATGTGGGCGTGTTATATTTAAATTAAGTGTGACCCCGCGTAAATGACGTTTTTTACTAACGGCGCATGCTCCAAATTACGCCGCTAAGACTCATTGGTTTTGACGTGAACGTAATTTACGTCCAGCCCCATTCACGGACGAATTACGCAAATGACGTAAAACGTGAACATTTTTACGCGGTCCCGATGTCCATACTTAACATTGGCTGCGCCATCTTTTTGGTGCTTTATCTTTACGTCTGAAAACGCCTTACATAAACGGCGTATCTTTACTGCGACGGCCGGGCGTACGTTCGTGAATAGGCGTATCACGCTGATTTACATATTCTAGGCGTAAATTAGCGTACACGCCCCTAGCGGCCAACGTAAATTGGCAACTAAGATACGACGGCGTAGGAGACTTACGCCGGTTGTATCTTAGCAACATTAAGGCGTATCTCACTTTGAGAATACGCTTAAAGATACGACGGCGCAGATTCTGAGTTACGACGGCGTATCTACTGATACACCGTCATAACTCTTTATGAATCTGGCCCATAGTCTCTATCTGCACACTGTGTAACTGCCTGCTATGCTGCACAGTTCTTATCTGGGAACTTCACAGGTCAGAACTGCAGCATAGCAGGCAGCTACACAGTGTGCAGATAGAGGCTGTGCTTGTAAGAGAATCGATCTGAGCTGTCTGCTAAGTTAAAGGAGGAGGGGGATAGCAAGAGGCAGGCTAGAGCCGATATTACTCAAACACAGGAGAATGGGTGCAGAGCCAATACAACGGTCACAGGCGCCTGTGTGCAGGAATATTTCTGATGCCCCCACATGGGCATGGTCATTTTACTCACTCCTCTTCTTTACAAATGATTCTTTGGCTATGTCTCAACCACAGAGATGCTCCCCCACAAAGTCTTCATTACCCTGGGATCAATACATGATCTCTTAACAATAAACAAAATACAGGAAGAGAAGCAGAGTACTTTTTTGGTACCTGGAGGGGGGCCTCTGTGATGGACACAGAGAGAGGGCTTCTGTTAGAGAGTCTGTTAGAAAGACCCCCAGACATACTACAGACATGATACAGGAGATGGTCAGAGACTGCAGACATAGTACAGGAGATGGCCAGAGACTGCAGACTTAGTACAGGAGACGGCCAGAGACTGCAGACATAGTACAGGAGATGGTCAGAGACTGCAGACTTGGTACAGGAAACGGCCAGAGACTGCAGACTTGGTACAGGAGACGGCCAGAGACTGCAGACTTAGTACAGGAGACTGCCAGAGACTGCAGACTTAGTACAGGAGATGGCCAGAGACTGCAGACATAGTACAGGAGATGGTCAGAGACTGCAGACATGGTACAGGAGACGGCCAGAGACTGCAGACTTAGTACAGGAGACGGCCAGAGACTGCAGACATAGTACAGAAGATGGTCAGAGACTGCAGACTTGGTACAGGAGACGGCCAGAGACTGCAGACTTAGTACAGGAGACGGCCAGAGACTGCAGACTTAGTACAGGAGACGGCCAGAGACTGCAGACATAGTACAGGAGATGGTCAGAGACTGCAGACATGGTACAGGAGACGGCCAGAGACTGCAGACTTAGTACAGGAGATGGTCAGAGACTGCAGACATGGTACAGGAGACGGCCAGAGACTGCAGACATAGTACAGGAGATGGTCAGAGACTACAGACATAGTACAGAAGATGGTAAGAGACTGCAGACATAGTACAGGAGATGGTCAGAGACACATCAGTTCTGGACAGACACACACCTATGCTCAGAACACTAGTTCTGGACGGACACTAACAAGGAGAGAAGGAGGGAGTGGAGACACTTTGGCACCCCCACCTCTGCAGGTGCCTGGGTGCAAAGAGTGGGTGGATTCCAACAAGATTGTCGGCATAAGAACCCAGAAATTCTGTAACCCCCTCCCACAGGTATTTTCCTTGATTTTAAAAGAAAGTATACACTTCTCAGAGGGCTGAAAATATTTTTATGTATTAGCAGCTCAGAGGGAATAGCATTAAGCTAAAAAAAAAAAAGGAAACCCTTACTTCTCTTTTGACCAATCTATTTAACCACTTGCTGGTGGGCTTGTTCCCGCAAATCGCCGTCATTGTACTTTGGCTAGGGAACTGTATGTTTTGGGCCAGTGGGGGAGCCAATCAGCAGGTCCAGCAGACTCGATGTCTGCCGGCCACCCACAAACGTTCCCCACAGTGACAGACAGATCCCCACAGTGACAGACAGTTCCCCACAGACAGACAGACAAGTAACGCGGTTTAGGAGCGTTGTGAAAGATGAGCAAATTTAAAAAACAATTCTGATGAGTGTTGTCTCACAAAACTAACATAATAAAAGATAACGGGGTGTGCAGTACCACATTTGGTCAGAGGGGGCGCCGGTGAGACTCGGTTCAGAGTTGTTTGGAAATACTCGGAATCACTAGGAAATACTTGAAAATACTCAGTTCCGAATGTTTCTAAACCTTTCCGAGATCAGCCGAGCTGTCCCAAGCATTTGGTGTAGTATCCTTTGGTCAATTTCTCTCATTCTGTTAAAAGCGGTGGCTGAGCCTTCAACCAATTAGCTATACACTCATACTATGAAAATTGAGCTTTTATTATAAGTAGAAAAAACATAAAATGGTTTGAAATGAGATGAAAGATAAACAAAGGAATATATAATTATACAGCATTGACCAGCGACAAATGCATGAGCCGCCAGACATATTTATGGATCGAACAGCATGAGCCCATGTCTTATTGTTCAAATAAAAATGGTTGGATTTATTCACAAAAAGAATAAGTCGATTTTACAAATGAATTTCGTCTTATTTAGTCTTAGCATTTTGAATTGTAGATTCCTACCTCATTGTGCTTTATCAGTACTGAGCGCTGACCATGGTAGAATTTCTTTATTGCCCA
This sequence comes from Rana kukunoris, assembly GCA_029574335.1. Taxonomy (NCBI): domain Eukaryota; kingdom Metazoa; phylum Chordata; class Amphibia; order Anura; family Ranidae; genus Rana; species Rana kukunoris. Next base: position 12,245,752 of record CM056051.1, on the reverse strand, counting down.
TCACGGGACACAGGGCAGCCATAGTAATTACTATGTGGGTTATATGCCACCTCTAGTTGATTGGACGCTGGCAACCCAAGACAGGAAGTCCCCTCTATATAACCCCTCCTACACAGGAAGTACCAGTGTCTGAAGGTGTTGGTCACGGTTGATGAAGTGCTATGCTAAAGAAGAAGCCACGTTGCGGAACTCCTTAAGCAGGATCAAGGGGGCTATGCAGTCGGATCCATCCAGGATGTCAAAAAGCAATAGCCAAAATGGATGGTACCCAAGCCTCATGGAAAACCGAGGTCACTTGCCTGTAAAGCTCCTCTGTGGAGGGCTAGATCCTGGGATCCGGCACCTTGGTCGCATACCTAAACCAAAGGTTTTCCTGGCAGAGTGCTGTACGGGACCAAGGGAGTGGACCCCAGTATGCAAGGGGGACCTGGTCCTTGAAGGTCCGTCAAGACATGCCCCCCTGTGATGGGTGAAGATTGAAACTGGCTGTGTTTTTCCCGCTGGATACGGCGGAAATGGTAAGTCAAAGAATATAATAACAGGCTGCGGTATCTGCTGCTCCACCCACTAGATTCCAGAACTAGCCAGAAAGTTCTACAACACAGAGGGAGGTAGCAAAACAACAGCACTTGGAGCACTGCACAGTCAAACCTCAACAAACTGATCCCTGTTCCTCTGCCTACAGAGATGTCTAAGTTGACCTCACCTAGTAACTAGGAGGGTGCTACATAGGCATATGTCCTTCCCAGGCTGAAGCCCAGAAGAGGTGACCCAAATATTTATCATCCCCCAAACTATACAGTACCTCTGCACAAGAACCTCTGGAATCGGTTGGATCAGATACATATTCATAACTTAGCTTTGCAGTTTTTCCGTTTAAAACACTGTATATAGCTGGATGCTGAGGAGGGGGCTGGAAGCCATTCTTAACAACCGATAAGTCATCAGCTGTGTGTAAAAAAAAAACTACCTTCGGGTCTAGTATGGATTCGAAGGGGACGATTACATTTAAAAAAAAAAGCATGGGGATCCCATCAAAATCCACACCAGACCCTTATCCGAGCAGGCCAGGAAAGGGAGGGGACGAGCAAGCCCTCCCCCTGAAACATACCAGACCGTATGCCCCCCACCCCAAAGCACCTTGTCCCCATGTTGATGAGCACAAGGGCCTCTTCTCAACAACCTTGGCCGGTGGTTGTCTGGGTCTGCAGGCAGGGCTTATTGGAATCTAGAAGCCCCAATTTACAAGGTTCTCCACATCTGCATGGGTATTGGTAACAAAATACAAGAGACGCTTTTTGACAAGTCCTTTATTAAATAAGAAGCCCAGGGCCATCTTCTCCTGGAACTGTCATTTCCCGATGCAGTCATCTCCCGGAGCTGTCATCCCCCGGTGTCGTCATTTCCTGATGCCGTCATCTCCTGTAGCCGGCATCTCAGGAGCTGTCATCTCCCGGTGTTGTCTTCTTCTTGTGCCGTCTTTTTCCTCGCCGCCGTTGTCTTCTTCCTCGCCTTGTTTTTTAGAGGGTTACTGGCAGCGACGAAGAAGACGGTGCCGGCAAGGAAGAAGACGCTGAAATAAAAAAATATTAAAAGTCAGCACCTACAAAAAGTGTAGCTACCGACCTTTAATAATCAGACACTCACCTGTCCCGCGGTTCAGCAACGTATGAAGCTCTGCTCCTCTCCCTCGCCTCTCCACGCCGCTGGCATTCTTACTGTGGGCGCCTGGCTGTGGCTTTACAGCCACGCATGCACTGCACATGCATGCTGTGAATGTCCGGGCAATCTTCTGGGACCTGTGACATGTCCCAGAAGCTTACAGGGAGGGAGGGGGAGAGGAAAACTTACTTCCGGCGCCGCGAAGCCCGGGATGAAGTGGGAGCTGGAAGCCTCTAAAAATAGGGTATCCGCTCCCCCCAAAAAAATGACATGCCAAATGTGGCACGTTAGGGGGTCACCTACACTTAAAGTGGAAGTTCCATTTTTGGGTGGATGCCCTGTCCTTAGCAATCAGTGATATCACCTAGCTCCAGAGAAGCTAAAGCGGAGCTCCACCCAAAAGGGGAAGCTCTGCTTGTTTACTTCCCCCCCCCCCGGTGCCACATTTGGCTTTACTGCCAGTTTCCCTTACCACGGATGGCGGCGGCAGCATCCGAGAGCCGATCGGAAAATTGCCTGGGGTGCCAACATCGCAGGAAACCCTGGACAGGTGAGTGTCCTAATATTAAAAGTCAGCAGCTACAAATATTTGTAGCTGCTGACTTAAAATTTTTTTGGTGGAGGGGCATAACTCCTCTTTAACCATTTGCCGAACTTCTCACGCAAGATATACTGCGGCAGGTTGGTGCTCCTGCGCAAACTGACATACCTGCACGTCAGTCCATAAAGGCACACTCATCCCAGGAATAGAGCCCCCTCAAAAGCCAGGGCCCATAGACAGTAGGCAAGAGGCTACCCTGCAGTCCTCTCTAAAAGCCTATGTTACACATTTACCGAGCCCTTTCCCACTTTAGATCCTGACAGATCCCCCACAGCAGCCTGTGGGAGAGAGGAGGGGGGAACCCAACAGTGCTGCGGAGGATGAGGGGGGCCAAGGGAGTACACAGGTGCCCAATCACAGAATCAGGTCAATAGAAGAGGAAGCGAGGTGGCATATAGAGTAACCAATCCCCTCCAATTTCCTCTATATGTTTCTCCCCCCACTGCCCCTCCTATCCAGGTGTACATGAGGTGGCACAGGCCCCCTGAAGCATAGGGCCAAGTCAAAATTGCACTTTCCTGGCCTGCCAGGATGCATGTTTGAATAAGGATCTGGTGTGGATTTGGGGTCCATATTTGATAACTGATGTCCCCCAGATCGCATAGCTCCTAACTGTCCCTGATTTCAAGGGACTGTCCCTGATTTGGAACAATGTCCCTCTGTCCCTCTTTCCTTCTAATTTGTCCCTCATTTTGGTCTGATCTATATCGTTGTCTAAAAAAAGGAACTTCTTATCGTTCAAAAAGGTTTTCTCAGTGCGAAACCTTTCATCCGATTTCTAAATTGCTGCATTTGTCCATTTTAAAAGCCAATATAAAGGAATAGTAGTGGTAAAAAAAAGTCCTTATGGATTTAACCACTTGCCGACCGCCCACCGCCGTTATACGTCATGACTTTAAAGATGGATATCTCGGTAACGGCAGCAGCTGCTGCCACAACCGAGATATCCATCTCTTCAGTGGGCGGTCGGTCAAACGATAATGGCGGTCTCCGCGGCGGATTCGCCACGAGATCGCCGTTATCGGTGGCGGGCGAGGGCCCCCCTCCCGCGCCGGTAAGCGGCGGAGGCGATCGGGTCCCCTCCCGTGCTCAGTGGGGATGCGAGTGAGGGAAAAACTTCCCTCATCCATCCCCGTAGCTCTGCTGGGCGGAAGTGACGTCAAAACGTCAGTCCCGCCCAGCGTCTTAAAGAGACATTTTTTTTTTAAGTCATTTGAAAAATGACATTTTACATTTTTTATGAGATGTGAGGTCTTTTTGACCCCAGATCTCATATTTAAGAGGACCTGTCATGCTTTTTTCTATTACAAGGGATGTTTACATTCCTTGTAATAGGAATAAAAGTGATAATTTTTTTTTTATTTTAGTGTTAAAAATTGGTAAAATAAATAAAAATAAATACGAAAACCAAAAAAAAATAGTTTTAAATCGCCCTGTCCCGACGAGTTTGCGCGCAGAAGCGAACGCATACGAGAGTAGCAACCTGTAGAATTTTTTAAACGTCGCCTATCGAGATTTTTAAGGGTAAAAGTTTGACGCCATTCCACGAGCGGGCGCAATTTTTAAGCGTGACATGTTGGGTATCATTTTACTCGGCGTAACATTATCTTTCACAATATGTAAAAAAATTGGGCCAAATTTATTTTTTAATTTAAAAAAGTGATTTTTTTCCAAAAAAAGTGCGCTTGTAAGACTGCTGCGCAAATACGGTGTGACAAAAAGTATTGCAATGACTGCCATTTTATTCTCTAGGGTGTTAGAAAGAAAATATATATAATGTTTGGGGGTAATTTTATAGCAAAAAAAAATTTTTAGACTCTTTTTTTTGTTAATTCTCCTTTAAGTGGGTGTGCCAGGGGGGGCGTGTCCTATGTCTACATATGTTTGCAAGTAGGTGTCCCTCATTCCCATGTCAAAATGTTGGGAGGTATGAGAATGTAGGGTTCCTTATGCTTTATTTTGCTGAGGGATCACTTTGAAAAGCACCCCCCACCCCGCATTTCTAGCCATGGTCATCTTGAGTAAGGGGACATTATTCACGTAGCATGTACTTCCTGGGGTCCATATGTCTTTAGCTCAGGCATGCAGCCAAGAAGGTGTGCTTATCTGAGAAAGCCCCTCCTCCTATGAAGACTCCTGGGACGTATGACATAATTTTGGAAGGCAGCATCAACCAGGAAGCAACTGAAGAAATGTAAAAAAAAAGTTTAAACAAGCAAATATAATGTCATGGATATGCTATAAAGTCTGGCAGCTTATTTGTCTCCATGTGTTCATTAGAGGCCTGACTCTGTTCTGGCTGCCTTTTTATCATCTCTTCTTCCTGTATGGCCCCACCCCAGGAAGTCTTCATTAACTGTTGCACTGCAGGTCTGCAGTGCTGTTCAACCTTTGTTTGTAGCTTAAGTTCCTGTCTGCCGTGTGATACGTTAACCTTTCTGTGTACTGATTTTGGCTGGTCCCTGACTATTCTTGTTTGCCTGTGATCCTGACCTTTTGGCCTGTCCCTTGGTTACCCTAGTCTGCCTGTTGCGCCGACCACGGCTTACCCATCACTATCGCTTGTCCTGGTTGCTGCTTCCCCTCTCTCCCTGCGAAGTGTGACCTAGGGGACCCCAGGGTTCGCGACCTGGATCCAGCTGCAGCGAAGGCCATCCTCACCACTAGAGGCTCTGGTGAACACCAAGCTGCGTCTTAGACTCTGCGCCCTCGGGAATCTTGGGCTCACGCTTCCTCTGATTGCAGCAGTCGGCTATAGGGTTCACTACCCTGTGGTGCATCCCTGACCCCAACGGGGTGCACTTGTAACCTGGCCACAGGTGACCTGACATATAATATAGGTTCCTATCTATTTACTAATGCTAGCAGTTCCGGGTATAATTTTTTTTTTTTTTTTGCAAGCTAAAATTAATCACATTAGATAGTCCCTAAAACATATTAATAGGTCCCCAATAGTTCCAGAAATCATTGCATACACTCGCCTTATATCCTCCAGCTCATGTTGTGGGCGTATCCATCATATGTGTGGGCATGTGAAGCCCAGTTCCTTTTTCTTCCTGGTTTTCAGGGAGAGGTGCATGCTGGGAAATTTTTAGGCACAGTAATGCCCAGAGACTCCTGGGAAATGAGTGTCATCATTTCCCAGCAGGCAATGGGGTCTTAGCACAGGAAGTTGAAGAGGCAAATTACGAATACTACCAGATAGAAGTGAGTACATTTTTTTTACATTAAAGGCAAACAGTTTTTTAGGGTGGAACTCTGCTTTAACTGCTTAACTGCTTGTGGACCCTGCACTGTATATATACGTCCTAACTTTAAAGATGGATATCTCAGTAACGGCAGCAGCTGCTGCCACAACTTCGGTGGCGGGAGATGGCCCCCCTCCCGCCGCTCTCCCGCGCCCTCCGCCACTTACCATTGCCGTCGGTAGCGGCAGAGGCGATCGGGTCTGTTCGGCAGCTGTGTGGGGATGCGAGTGAGGAAAAAAATCGCCCCATCCGTCCCCAAAACGTCAGTCCCGCCCAGCGTCTTAAAGAAGCATTTTTTTTTTTGTCATTCGAAAAAATGACAGTTTTCTTTGCATTTAAGTCTAAATATGAGATGTGAGGTCTTTTTGACCCCAGATCTCATATTTAAGAGGACCTGTCATGCTTTTTTCTATTACAAGGGATGTTTACATTCCTTGTAATAGGAATAAAAGTGATCAATTTTTTTTTCCAGTATAAAAAATAATAAAATAAAACATTTTTTAAAGCACCCCGTCCCGACGAGCTCGCGCGCAGAAGAGAACGCATACGCGAGTAGCGCCCGCATATGAAAACGGTCTTCAAACCACACAAGTGAGGTATCACCGCGATCATTAGAGCGAGAGCAATAATTCTAGCCCTAGACCTCCTCTGTAGCTCAAAAGATGCAACCTATAGAATTTTTTAAACGTCGCCTATCGAGATTTTTAAGGGTAAATGTTTGACGCCATGGCACGAGCGGGCGCAATTTTTAAGCGTAACATGTTGGGTATCATTTTACTCGGCGTAACATTATCTTTCACAATATATAAAAAACTTGGGCCAAATTTATTGTTGTCTTATTTTTTAATTAAAAAAGTGTTTTTTTCCAAAGAAAGTGCTCTTGTAAGAGCGCTGCGCAAATACGGTGTGACAAAAAGTATTGCAGTGACCACTATTTTATTCTCTAGGGCAGGGGTGTCAAACTGGTGGCCCTCCAGCTGTTGCAAAACTACAAGTCCCATGAGGCATTGCAAGGCTAACCGTTACAAGCATGACTCCCGCAGGCAGAGGCATGATGGGACTTGTAGTTTCGGAACAGCTGGAGGGCCGCCAGTTTGACACCCCTGCTCTAGGGTGTTACAAAAAAATATATATAATGTTTGGGGGGTTTAAGTAATTTTCTAGCAGAAAAAACTGTTTTAGTCTTGCAAACACAGAATCTGAAAAACACCTAAGGTCCTTAAGTGGTTAAGGACTGCCCACTGTGTGTATATATATATATACATAGGCAAAATGGCATGGACAGGCATAATCAGGTACCTATACGTGGCCCTTTAAATGCCTGTTGTGTGGTTGCAAGCGTGAGTCGGACCGTGGGTTCCGTGTACTTGATCACCGCGGGGATCCCCGCGATCGTCTCACGGAGGTATAGAGCGGGGAGCTGCTTGTGTAAACAAGCATCTCCTTGCTCTGCCTAGTGAGAATGACACTGATCTCGGCTCTGTGTATGCTGAGCGGAGATCAGTGTCATGTGACACTGAGCCCATCCCCCCTACAGTAAGAAACACTATGCAGGGAACACTTAACCCCTACAGCGCCACCTAGTGGTTAACCTCTTCACTGCCAGTGTCATTTTCACAGTAACCAGTGCATTTTTATAGCACTGTTCGCTGTGAAAATGACAATGGTCCCAAAAATGTGTCAAAAGTGTCCGATGTGTCCTCCATAATGTCGCAGTCACGAAAAAAATCACTGATCGCCGCCATTACTAGTAAACAAATAATTAATAAAAATGCCATAAAACTATCCCCTGATTTGTAAACGCTATAACTTTTGCGCAAACCAATCAATAAACGCTTATTGTGATTTTTTTTTTACCAAGAATATGTAGAAGAATACGTATCGGCCTAAACTGAGGAAAAATAATTTTTTATATATTTTTTGGGGATATTTATTATAGCAAAAAGTAACAAAAATATTGAGTTTTTTTGAGGAAGCTGTGGTGGCTCAACGTGATTGGCACTGCGTTGACAAGCCATTCACCTCTGCAGCCAAGGGTTCGGATCCCGGTCTCGGTTACATGTGAATTGAGTTTGGTGGTCTCAGCCCGGCTCCCGGTGGGTGTGCTATGCAAGGTACGCCTGTGCTTAGTACGCCCACCCCCCCCCCAAAAACCACCACACTTGCACGCACACGAAATTGGTTTAAAAACACACGCACTTTGGCCATGCAGTCTCCTAAAATAAAGAGAGGCGAAGGACCTACGGGGCTGGATGGGTGGGCTAGGCCCCCTCACTCCCTCATAGGGGGAGTCCCTCTGCCCCATTGGGGTCCCGTTGGGCCCCAGTTGGGCTCCCAAGAGGAGCAGGTAGGGCGGGGTGAGTGGGAGGCCCCCCTTCACACCCGCCATTGCCACCAGGGGCATGGAGAAGGATGGCGAATGCCTCCGGGGGGAGGGTCTGCCTACTCCTGCAGTCTGGCTCCTCTCTCTCGAGTTCACGCACAAAAATACACTTTAAAAAAAAAAAAAAAGGGGGAAAAGAAAGCTCTATTTATGGGAAAAAAAGGACACCAATTTTGTTTGGGAGCCACGTCGCACGACCGTGCAATTGTCAGTTAAAGTGACGCAGTGCCCAATCGCAAAAAGTGGCCCGGTCTTTGACCACCCAAATGGCCCGGGGCTGAAGTGGTTAAGGGTTAAAAATAGTTAATCCTGATTGGGAGAGTTTAGTTCTATTTTTATTTGTTTTCTGCATTCTGAAAGTAACTGCAATTGCCTACAAATTGTTGTGTGTATGGCCAGTGAAAGGGTTTACATTACAACCTCGCATCCACAATCAACCTTCTATTAACTCAGCGACGCGTTTCTTGTTATGGAGCCCATTACCTAATTACAAAACAAGACCGTCACGGTGCATGAACCCGTCAAGCAGGGTGCGGCTGCCTGCACGCCCACAAATGCCTATAACTGTAAAACATTGTCATTCGTAATTATTTGTTAGTCAACCAGCGTCACCCAACTGGAAGATTTGCCCAGAAGGAAACTTTTAATCGGTCTTCTCTAATGCCGTTTGGCTTATCCTGTTAAATATTTACAGAAATATTGCTTTCCCAGCTGCAGATGCTCCTGAAATGTGAAATATTTACGTCTGTGCCTTTCAAACTTCGCTAAAAACACAGAAATTGCTGTAGCTTTAAGAACAGCTGTTAACCACTTCAGCCCCGGACCATTTTTTGATATTAGATTGTAAGCTCTTCTGAGCAGGGCCCTCTTAATCCTCTTGTATTTTATTGTATTGTAACTGTATTGTCTCTCTTTTATATTGTAAAGCGCTGCGTAAACTGTTGGCGCTATATAAATCCTGTATAATAATAGTAATTTTGCTGGTCAATGGCCGGGCCACTTTTTGCGATTCAGCACTGCGTAGCTTTAACTGACAATTGCGCGGTCGTGCGACGTGGCTCCCAAACAAAATTGGCGTCCCTTTTTCCCCACGAAATAGAGCTTTCTTTTGGTGGTATTTGATCACCTCTGCGTTTTTAATTTTTTTGCGCTATAAACAAAAAAAGAGCGACAATTTTGAAAAAAAATCAATATTTTTTACTTTTTGCTATAATAAATATCCCCCCCAAAAAATGTATAAAAATTATTTTTTTCCTCGGTTTAGGCCGATACGTATTCTTCTACATATTTATGGTAAGAAAAAAAATCGCAATAAGTTTTTATCGATTGGTTTGCGCAAAAATTATAGCGTCTACAAAATAGGGGATAGTTTTATGGCATTTTTATTAATATTTTTTTACTAGTTATGGCGGCAATCAGCGATTTTTTTTTTATCGTGACTGCGACATTATGGCGGACACATTGGACACTTTTGACACTATTTTGGGGCCACTGTAATTTTTACAGCGAAAAGTGCTATAAAAATGCACTGATACTGTGAAAATTACACTGGCAGTGAAGGAGTTAACTTGTCGGGGGGCGCAGAAGGGGTTTAGTGTCACCTAAGGGATTGATTACTACTGTGTGCGGGGCGTGGCTGATGAATATTTTTTTACTAGTAATGGCGGCGATATGCGTTTTTTTTATAGGTACTGCGACCTTATGGCAGACACTTTTGACACATTTTTGAGACCATTGGCATTTTTATAGCGATCAGTGCTATAAAAATGCATTGATTACTGTAAAAATGTCACTGGCAGGGAAGGGGTTAACACTAGGGGGCGAGGAAGGGGTTAATTATGTTTCCTGGGTGTGTTCTAACTGAAGGGGGGAGGGGACTGACTAGGGAAAATGACAGATCGCTGTTCATACATTGTATAAACATGCGATCAGTCATTTCGCCCCCGGACAGGAACGAGCGATCGCGGGTGCCCAGCGGTGATCGTGACCCGACACGCGCGTCGGCACCAGAGGTGAGCATTGGGCGCGCCTCCGGCGGCGCGCACGCGCCCCTAGTGTCTGGAATGCGAAATGACGTGACTTTGCGCAGCCGAGCCGACCTGCCGCCGTATAACTGCGACGGCTGGTCGGCTAGTGGTTAATAGACCAAATGTGTAAAGGGGGCCCTCAAGATGTGAGGAATGGAACCCAGGGGCTGAAGAATGTTCCATATATTCTTGTTGGGATGCTTGTTAATTGTATAGAATGTTATACATTGTTATAATGTTACTTATATAGAATGTTATACATCAGGGATATGCAATTAGTGAATCTCCAGCTGTTGCAGAACTACAAGTCCCATCATGCCTCTGCCTCTGGCTGTCATGCTTGTGACTGTCAGAGTCTTGCTATGCCTCATGGGACTTGTAGTTTTGCAACAGTTGGAGGTCCGCTAATTGCATATCCCTGTTATACATTGTTATAATGTTACTTATCGTATATACTCGAGTATAAGCCGAGTTTTTTCAGCACATTTTTTTTGTGCTGAATATGCCCCCCTCGGCTTATACTCGAGTCCCCTTTTTGTGCCTGATCTCCTGGATTTGGGAACCCGGTACCGGCCGGCCGTATTTCACCTGGACCCCAAACTTGGCACACATGTAGCCCCACTCTTCCTCTACAAGTGTACAAAGTTGTCCAGAGAACCTACGGCTGGGGAGCACCAATTTTTCAAAGTCGGCACCCCTTCCATGAACTCCTATGTTAAACATAAAAGAAGGGGAGTCGGATTGTTTCCAGAAACAGATGACGATGTCTCACAATCCCATTGTTTGATACAAATAAAAGAAAAGAACAATTGAGAGGGACAATAGCTCTCCATAAGTGAGGGATTTTAAAGTGAGAGACGTCAATACTGTTTAAAGGTAAGCACATTAGACACAAATTGTTCAAAAAATGTATCAAAATTAAATAATGCTCATTAAAAACAAATGTACAAATATTGGCATAGACCACAATAGTTACAAAAGCGAGATAAATAGCTGTATGCAGCTGGCCAACACGTTTCACACAGATGTGCTTCATCAGGGCCTTGCAACTTTTCTTTTAAATTGTGTGGTCTCAGGCATCATTCACACACAGCCAGGAATGCTGCTGATTTCCATATTTCCCGCCCACATATCCCCTCTCTTCAGATACAGCCCACTGGGATAATGTGGGCGGGTCTGATAGGAGGAGAGTAAGGGGGGAGGTGGCTGGACTCGCTGGGCTGTAAAAGAGTGTCATAGACTGACAATGGGCCCAGCTTGCAATCACCACTCTCTGAATTTACAGGCTGGTTCTCCTGTCCTATGGGAGAAATCAGTCTGTTTTTTCAGTAACTGAGATAAAGGCTTGCCCCCCCCCCCCCCCAGTGCTCATGGAGTCCTTTCTGCAACTCGCTCTTTTCCATGCCAATGAGGATGCAGGGAGAGGAGCAGATCGGCGGCTGTGGTTGTGTGAGCGCTGGCATTATGCAGTGTCAGTGAGCTGAGGGAGGGGGGAGGAATGCCCCCGCAGAGCTGACTGTGGACGTTCTCCCTCTCAGGAGAGACTGTTACTCCAGCGGTGGCTTTTTTGGGGGGGGGGAACATGGTGGAGCACAGCATAATGTTGGGGGGGTCAGGGCCCCATCTGGCCCCCCCTAGGGTCGCCATTGCTATTGTCCCTCTCAATTGTTCTTCTCTTTTATTTCCCATGTTAAACCGTAATTTCTCTGGTAGATTTGGGGACCCGGTACCAGCCGGCCGTTTGTCCACTGCACCCAAAGCTTGGCACACATGTAGTCCCATTTCTCCTCTACAAGCGTGCAAAGTTTCTGGTCTGGGGGACAGGAACGAGCGATTGCCGGTGCCCAGAGGTGATCGTGATCGCCGGGCATGCGCGTCGGTACCAGGGGCGAGCAGGGGGCGCGCCTCCAGCGGCGCGCATGCGCCCCTAGTGGCTGGAATGCGAAATGACGTATAGCTAAGTGATTTTGCGCAGCCGAGCCGACCTGATTTTTCAAAGCCGGGCACCCCTTCCATAGACACCTATGTTAAACGTAAGTCTAGTCATGGGCACAGTGAGGCATGGGCACAGTGAGGCATGGGCACAGTGAGGCATGGACACAGTGAGGCATGGACACAGTGAGGCAAAGTGAGGCACAGTGAGGCATGGACACAGTGAGGCAAAGTGAGGCACAGTGAGGCATGCAGATGAACACCCTAGGCTTATACTCGAGTCAATACGTTTTCCCATTATTTTTGTGGTAAAATTGGCCTGGGCAGGAGGGTTGGTAAAATTGCTCAGTATTGAAGTGGTTAACCACTTGCTGACCGCCACACCACTTCCTGTGGTGATCGTGCGTGGATGCAGCTCCTGACAGCTCCTGACATCCAGGGCTGCACCACACGCTCTCCCCTGGCTTCTCCCACCGCTCTCTCCGGTTCTCCCCCTGGTCCCCCCTGGTCCGCCACTCTCTGCTCACGGCCTCGACCACCCTCCACCACCGGCAAGGTAAGCCCCTGATCCACAGGGCTCTCCCACCTCCCTGAGCTCCGTTGGCAGCCGTCCTTTTCAGGATAAGCCGCGGCGGAGGCCCTCGCGCCACCTCATGAACCATTCGCGGCCGCCGCACTTAGGTAAGGCCGCGGCCTTACCCGCGGCCTAGCGGCGCGCCGCATCATTCTCCTGCCAGCACCACATTAATCCCCCCCGGACACCAACAGAACCACCCAGCTACCACCAGCTACCCCCTGAGCCGCCCCTCACACAATCCAGCCGCGTAGCCCCCGGCGGAGGCTCTGTACTCCCTGGCTTGGCGCCCCCCCCCCCTGATACATCATTCACCTGCCAGCTGCACACCATCCCCCCCGGACACCAGCAGGACCCCCCACTTCCCTAGGGCTAAAACTGCATCCCGGCAGCTACCGGCGCACGCTTCCTAGGAGTAGGACGTGTGGCCCACGGGATGTAGATAGATAGGGCCCCCCCCCCCCGCTTCATCGCCGTGACCGAGTGGCCCCCCGCACCTCCCCTCCAGATACCAGCCTGCTACCCCCCTTGTAATTGGGTCACCTACCACCCTCTCCTGACTCAATAACTACCAGTTGGCAATCCCCTCTGCCCCCCCCCCTCGAGGTCACCACCTTGGCCCACTCCCCCTTTCTCAATACCATTTGAACTTGATCCAGGGTTCGCCCGATCGCCTCTCAAGGGGTCAGGAAGGAATTTTTTCCCTGTCGTAGCATATTGGCGTAGCATGGCCAGGTTTTTTTTGCCTTCCTCTGGACCAAGCCAGGATCGAGGATTAAGTAAATCTTTGAAAATCCTCCCCTCCCTCCTCCCCCTGGTGTTTGGCGACTATGGTTATTCTGCAATATTCTGCAGAAACCATTGGGGATCTGAGGCAATTTGCCGCAATACTACCAGCCATCACTAAAAAAGCCCTAAGAACTGAGCGACTTTTGAGAATCGATCGACGATCGACTATCAAAAATCTCAGCCGTTTACCCAAGCCTAAGCACATATCATGTGCTTTGATCAACACAAGATCGGCAGTAAAACACTGACTGGAAATCCATGACTTCATCCTACAATACGATCTAGACTGCCTCTTTATTACAGAGAGCTGGCTCACAGCCAACTGTAACACCATTCTAGGAGAACTGGTGCCAGAAAACTATCGTATTATAACTGAAAACAGAATAGGGCAAAGAGGAGGAGGACTGGCGGTGATCCATAAGACTCATCTTGCGATCACTAAACCAGTCCTTCAAAACCCTCTTCCATTCATGGAAACCCTTACCCTGCAACTACAAACAAACTCCCAGGAGACCGTCCGGATTCTACTCTGCTATAGGCCACCTGTCCCAAAATTGCAGCTTCTCCCATCATTGACAGACTTTATCTCCACATATACCCTTAACAGCAAACACCTTTTGCTGCTCGGGGACTTCAACCTCTGGGCCAAAACCCCGCAAGACCCCGTTGCCGACGCCTGCATTGATTACTTCGAAAGATTAGGGTTACAACAACTAGTATGTGGGCCCACACATGCTTCAGGTCACACACTCGATCTTATTTTCAGACAAGATCTGGAAATAAAAATCTTGGAAAATTAACCATTGCCATGGAAATATCACCATGCAATTAAATTCATTATTTCCGAATTCCCCCCTTAACTAAAACATCAAATCCAGTGACAACACACTGGACTAGATGTCAGAAGAAGCTCCACTCGGAACTCTTCAAAGCCGTTAAGGAAAAAAATAAAAACAATTCAGCTGCATCAAACGGCTGAAGAAACACTGGAGGCTATAAACGCAGCCCTATTACAGTCAGCTGACTTAATAGCACCGAAACGTAAAACCAACATCCGGAAAAATAACTCCAGCTGGTTCAATAACCAACTGGCGTTACTGAAGCAAGAGCGCAGAAGGGCGGAAGCTGCCTGGAAAAGAAGCTCTTCAGATGAGAACCTCTCCATCTACAAGGCAACAACAAAGAAATCTTCAAAGCCAAGAAAAACTATTTTTCTGAGGCTATCAACAGCGCCCTAAACCGCCCCCGCGAACTCTTCAAGCTGGTCACTCAGACCATGAATCCAGGCTGTCTTGAAGCCCTCAATTCGGACTCACAAGAATTTTGCCGGATTGTCGGATTACTTCATTAATAAAATTGAGGGAATCCGACAAAGCATTCAGCAAAACAATTCCCCCCGTAGCCCCCCCCCCCCCGTAATTATTTACACAACATCTGCAGTAATTCACCACAACCAGGTAAGTTCACGCTGAAACCCATCTCTATTCATGCCACTAAAAATATCATCGGTACTTTGCGTAACAGCACTGCACCGAATGATATCATCCCCACTAAACTGCTGAAGGAATGCGCCGACAAAGGTAATGAAAAAAGTAGTGGTACAACAGCTGCAACAGCATCTAGATACCCACAACCTACTTGATCCATTTCAATCGGGATTCCGGCCCGGACACGGGACAGAAACAGCATTGCTCAAAATATGGGACGACGCTCTCGAGGCCGCAGATGAAGGAGAATCTTGTCTTCTGGTTCTGTTGGACCTAAGCGCAGCCTTCGACACTGTCGACCACAAACTGTTACTGACCCAGCTAGCTGAAGTAGCCAGAGTCGCAGAAGGCGATTTTTCTCGGTTCTCCTCTTTTTTGGAAAACCGATCGCAAATAGTGAAGTTAGGACCTTTCACTTCTGAGAAACGCACATTATCGTGCGGAGTCCCTCAAGGATCCCCTCTGTCGCCGGTGTTATTCAACATCTATCTTCGTCACCTTTTTGATATCATCAGCAGCCAAAAACTGCTCTATCACTCATATGCAGACGACACGCAACTGTATTTCCGCATTTGCAATAAAAAGGATCACCACCTCAATCTTTTGGAGACATGCCTCTCCCTGATAGAGGACTGGATGACAAAGAGTTATCTTAAACTCAACGAAGCGTAAACAGAACTTCTCCTGTTTCACGCCAAGCGTATGAATCAACCTGCAACAACAGGAACAACAAGCCTGAGACAGGAACAACAAGCGCCCAGAGGCAATTAAGTTTGCATGTGCTGCGCTATATAAGTTTTCATTCATTCATTCAGAATGGCACGGCTAGGCAAATGGGCTTATATATAAGTCCCCTTTAATTTGCCGATCGTGTGGTCACGCACGCACTGCCGGCGGCGCACTCGTGACCCTGTGGCGAGCTTCGTGACCCTGTGGCGAGCTCCGTGACCATACCCGCAGACTCGATGTCCACCTGTGTCCCACGATTGAGTCATAGAGCTTAAGAACGGGGAGTCGTCAGTGTAAACACAACATCTCCCCGTCCTTCCCCTGACATGTCATAGCACTGATCGCTGTAAAAATGTTAATGGTCCCAAAATGGTGTCAAAAGTGTCCGATATGTTCGCCATAATGTCGCAGTCATGATAAAAATCGCTGATAGCCGCCATTAGTAGTAAAAAAATATATATATACAGTATATTAATAAAAATGCCATAAATCTATCCTCTATTTTGTAGACGCTATAACTTTTGCGCAAACCAATCAATAAACACTTATTGCGATTATTGCGATTGCGAAGAATACGTATTGGCCTAAACTGAGAGAAAAAAAGCTTTTTTATATATTTTTGGGGATTTTTATTATAGCAAAAAGTAAAAAATATTGCATCTTCTTCAAAATTGTCGCTCTATTTTTGTTTATAGCACAAAAAATAAAAACAGCAGAGGAGATCAAATACCACCAAAAGAAATCTCTATTTTGGGGGAAAAAGGACGCCAATTTTGTTTGGGAGCCACGTCGCACAGCTGCCCAAAAATATATAAAAAACATTTTTTTCCTTCAGTTTAGACCGATACCTATTCTTCTTTTGGTGAAAAAAAAATCACAATAAGCGTTTACCGATCGGTTTGCACAAAATTTAAGGCATCTACCAAATTGGGGATAGTTTTATGGAATTTTTCTAAATTTTTTTTTTTTACTAGTAAAGGCGGCGATCAGCGTTTTTTTTTTTCGTGACTGCGACATTATGGCGGACATTATGTCCAAAGGACCGTTTCAGCAGACAAATCCGATCGTGTGTATGGGCTAGCGAACATGTCTGACTGGCGGACAAATTTTAAAGCATGCTTTAAAATTTGTCCGCCGTAGACATGTCCGTCGGATATGTCCGCTGGTGAGTACACTCACCAGCGGACATATCTGCCCGCACATGCGTTGAATGGATTCGACGCACGTGTGGAAGTATTTTAGTTCCTGGTGCGGTGACGTGGCGGCGTCAACGTCACCGCCACGTCACCGCGCTGTCTGCCAGCGGGGATTTTGTTCCAATGGTGTGTACACCCAGTCGGATGAAAATCCGGAGGAGACATGTCCGCTGGAAACAGTCCGTCGGACAGTTTCAGCGGACATGTCCCTCCGTGTGTACGCGGCCTAAGTGGTTAAATTCTGCTTGTGTTGTGAGACACTCGCAAATTGAGTCAGAATTTTTTTGGAAAATTACTCAGAACCCCCAAACACTATGGGCCAGATTCAGGTAGAGTTAGGCTGGTACTCCAGCCTAACTGTCACTTTAAGCCGGCGTTTCTGTTTTCTGTAACCAGAAAACAAGAAACGCCGGGTTGGTGTTCCGATGCGATCGGCGCAATTGAATTTCGCCATCGCATCTCAAATTTAATTTAAAAATGGCGCCGGGGTGTTCCCGCTGATTTACGCTGAAAAAATATGTTAATCAGCGGGAATCTGCAATTCACGGACGTATTCGGGCGCGACGCAGTGACTTTCCGACGTTTCCGTAAGCGATACGCGGCGTAAAGATAAAGCAGCCCCCTAGTGGAGTATCCTATGTTAAGTATAGCCGTCGTCATCGCGTCGGAAAAAAACAATTTGCGTCGCTTGCGTAAAACGTTCATGAATGGGGATGTGACATCATTGACGTTCACTGACAGAATTTGGAGCATGCTCACTGGGATGCATTGACACTCGACGCATGCGCAGTACGTTCGCCCCGGGATCGCGCTTAGTTTAAATAATACACGCCCCGTACCCGCCCAATTTGAATTCCGCCGGCTCATTTGTGATGCGCTGCCGCAACTTTAGGAGCAAGTGCTTCATGAATAACAGCACTTGCTCCTAAAATTTCGGCAGAGTAACGTAAATGAGAAGCGTTACTCCAGAGCAAAGATGCTCCCATCTACCTGAATCTGGCCCTATGTTTTTTTTAGCAGACACCCTAGGGAATAAAATGCCGGCCATTGCAACTTTTTATCTCGCACAGTATTTGCGCAATCATTTTTCAAACCCCCTTTTTTTGGGAAAAAAACGGTTTCGTGAATTAAAATAAAAAAAAACAGTAAAGTTAGCCCAATTTGTTTGTATAATGTGAAATATGAAGTTACGCCGAGTAAATAAATACCTAACATGTCACGCTTTAAAATTGCGCACACTCATGGAATGGCGCCAAACGTCAGTACTTAAAAATCTCCATAGGCGTCGCTTATTTTTTTTTTACAAGTTACATATTTAGAGTTACAGAGGAGGTCTAGTGCTATAATTGTGGCTGGCGCTCTAACGCACACGGCGATACCTCACATGTGTGGTTTGAACAGCGTTTACATATGTGGGCGGGACTTACGTGTGTGTTCGCTTCTGAGCGCGAGCTACCGGGGATAGGGGCGTTTAAAAAAAATATATATTTTATTTTTTATTTTACTTAATTTCTTTTATTTTTACACTTTTTAAAAAATAAAATAAAATTTTTGATCACATTTATTCCTAATGTAAACATCCCTTGTAATAGGAATGGTGTGTGACAGGTCCTTTTTATGGAGAGATGCGGGGTCAATAAGACCCCACATGTCTCCTTCAGGCTGGAAAGCATTAGATCGTGAATAAAAATTCACAGATCTAATGCTTTCAGCCGCGGTTGCGGCTGTGTTTACATTCCAGGACCCGGGCGTGACGTCATAACATCGCGCCCGGGCCTCCGTCGATCATAGAGATGACTGGTGACCATCTGGTCTCTATGCCTCTCATCTGTCTCGTTTCTCTGGGTCTCCGATGGCACGGGAGAGCCCGGAGAAGCACCGGATGGTGGTGGGAGGGGGGGCGTCCCCTCCCACCGCCTATAAGAACGATCAAGCGGCGGAACCGCCGCTATGATTGTTCTTATGGTGCACAGAATCGCTGGCTAAAGAGATGGATATCTGAATGATGCTTGGAGCTGCACCCATCATTCAGATATCCCCACTGAAAGTCCAGGACGTCATATGACGTCCTTGGGCGGGAAGGGGTTAAAGTTGCTTGTCTTTTAAAATGCTTGTTAACCACGTTACTCGTAAACCGAAGTTCCACTGTACTTTAATTCCCCAAATAAGCATCTAGTATGTGTGTGATAAAGGAAATGTTTGCTGTACAACAATATATAATTCTGAGCCTCTGTCTCTCCTCTCTGATTGGCTCTTACAGAAAAAAATATCACCACTTTTGAACAAACTTCAAACTGCTACACAAGCCAATTTTTTCATTTAATGTTAATAATTAATGTGCCTTCTGAATCTAAAATAATTTCCCGTTACTGCCAAAGAAAAATCTAATTTCTCTTTCTTGGCAGCAGCGCTGTATAGTTTCCTTCCAGGATCTCTATCCCCAGCTCCTGTAATTGGATTATTGGGTCCCAGAGCTTGAAGTCAGAATACAGGTAGAATGGTGCACACGTTGTGGCATCCTTGGCACTATCTCTTGGTTTATTACACTGGAAGCCAGGGCTGGGACAAGAGGTGGGCAGGAAGGACAGCTGCCCTGGGCACTGTGGTCAGGGCCAGCCTTAGGTGTTCAAGGCGCCCTGTGCGCACTAATCCTGTGGACCAGGGGTCCATCTTCACCCCTCGTCCCCTGGTCACCTAAACATACACAAAGAGGCTGTCTGGGGCCCCTCTATCCTCTGCCTGGGGAGCGACAATGAGGAGGAAGAGGTGAGGCAAGAGTCAGCGGCGCCCCTCGGTGGCAGTGCGCCCTAAGTGGCTGCCTTCCTAATCCGCCTAGTGGTAGTGCCGGCCCCGGCCCTGCTGCAACTCACATTCTGCAAGCTGTGATGGCCGCACAGCGCCCCTGTTGCCCATGGCGCCCGCACAGCTCGCACACTCCAAAGGACGGCCCTGACTGTGGTATCATGTAAGGTGGGGGGCACCAAGACAAACTGCTGCATCTAGCTCACTACTTGGGGCAGTATTCCTCCCACTGATACCCAGGTACTATCACTCTGACTGATGTCAATGATGGAGAACTTTTCCTCTCAGTGACACCAGTGATGAGGCACTGTTCCTCCTACTGATACTAATGATGGGGCACCATTCCTCTCACTGGCCACCAGGGCTGGACTGGGACAAAAATGTGGCCCTGGACTAAGGGAAAGAAATTTGTGTTGGGAGAAGTTTGTGTTGGGAGTACGAACTGGGGGGAGGGGGGGGGGGGGGTAAGGATTGTTCTAGGAGGAGAAATTTCCAGAGGTGTGCTAGAAGTAACGTAGTGATTTGGGGAATTTGTGTTGAGGGGGGCATTTGGGGGGGTTTGTGGTAACAGGGTGGGGAAGGAGGGGGGGGGGGATTTGTGGCAAGATCAAAAATTTATTTTGGGGGGGTGGTTATGCTAGTAGGGAAGATTGGGGGGTATTTGTGCTAGGAGGGACATTTGGAGTGGGGGGAGATTAAAGGGGAAATTTGAAGGGCTAGAGGATGTGCTAGGAGGAGGGGAAGTTTTTTCTTTGGGGGGGGGGGTGGATTTATGCTGGGGGTATATGAAGAGAGAGAGAGGATTTGAGCTGGGAAGAAGGGAGTGAGGCAAATATTTGTGCCAGGAAGGGGGATTTCAGCAGGGTGGTGGATTTGTACTGGGAGGAAGGGGGATATATTCTTGGGGGGGGGGGGGGGGGGAGTATACAGATTGGTGCTCAATTTTTTGGGTGTGTGTGGGGGGGGGGCGATTTTTGCTGACACATGATTATACAACGGGGGGGGGGGGGGCATGTTCACCCTGGGCTCTAGATTACCTTGTCCTGGCACTGCTGGAAGCATTCATCTAGGTCAGAGGTCTACAAACTTTCTAAACAAAGGGCCGGTTTACTGTCCTTCGGCTTCAGGAGGGCACAACTGTGACCACTTGGAGTAGAAAAGGTCCTGATGTCAGTGGGGAAAAAAACAATGCCCCATCTTGGTGTCAGTGGGAGGAATAGTGCCCCATCTTGGTGTCAGTGGGAGGAATAGTGCCCCATCTTGGTGTGAGTGGGAGGAATTGTGCCCCATCTTGGTGTCGGTGGGAGGAATTGTGCCCCATCTTGGTGTCAGTGGGAGGAATAGTGCCCCATCTTGGTGTGAGTGGGAGGAATTGTGCCCCATCTTGGTGTCAGTGGGAGGAATTGTGCCCCATCTTGGTGTCAGTGGGAGGAATAGTGCCCCATCTTGGTGTCAGTGGGAGGAATAGTGCCCCATCTTGGTGTGAGTGGGAGGAATTGTGCCCCATCTTGGTGTCAGTGGGAGGAATAGTGCCTCATCTTGGTGTGAGTGGGAGGAATTGTGCCCCATCTTGGTGTCAGTGGGAGGAATTGTGCCCCATCTTGGTGTCAGTGGGAGGAATTGTGCCCCATCTTGGTGTCAGTGGGAGGAATTGTGCCCCATCTTGGTGTCAGTGGGAGGAATAGTGCCCCATCTTGGTGTGAATGGGAGGAATAGAGCCCCATCTTGGTGTCAGTGGGAGGAATAGTGCCCCATCTTGGTGTCAGTGGGAGGAATTGTACCCCATCGATTATTTCAGTGGTTGGAATAATGTCCCTTCATTGCTGTCAGTGGGGTAAATTATGCCCTATTGTTGGTATTGGTGGATGAAATAGTGCTCCGAGGGCCAGATAAAAGCAAGCAAAGAGCCACATCTGGCCCCAGGGCCGCAGTTTGGAGACCACTGATCTAGGTGAAGGTGTTTGGAGATCACTGTTTTAACCGCCTCCTGCAGATATACATGTAAACATATTCGCCAGTGACACCTTCCCCATTCTTCACAGTGGCAGCTCCATTGATCGATATAGGGAAACACGATCAATGACGTCACACGTCCAGCCCCGCCCCCCTACAGTTAGAAACACATATGAGGTCACACATAGCCCCTTCAGCGCCCCCTAGTGGTTATCTCCCAAACTGCAATTGTCATTTTCACAGTAATCAGTGCATTTTTATAGCATTTTTCGCTGTGAAAATGACAATGGTCCCAAAATAGTGTCAAAATTGTCCGATGTGTCCGCCATAATGTCGCAGTCACGAAAAAAATCGCTGATCGCCGCAATTAGTAGTAAAAAATAAACTATTAATAAAAATGCCATAAAACTATCCCCTATTTTGTAAACGCTATAAATTTTGCGCAAACCAATCGATAAACCCTTATTGCAATTTTTTAACCAAATATATGTAGAAGAATACGTATCGGCCTAAACTGAGGAAAAAATATATTTTTTTATATATTTTTGGAGAATATTTATTATAGCAAAATGTAAAAATATTTTTTTTTCAAAATTGTCGCTCTATTTTTGTTTATAGCGCAAAAAATAAAAACCGCAGAGGTTGTGATTGGACGCCTGAGAGAGGACGGAAGAAGATATGGAGGACGTGCAGGACACCGCTGCTGACCCGCTCCGAGATAGGTAAGTGCAGGCATCTGATGGGGCACGCTGGCGGCATCTGGTGGGGCACACTGGCGGCATCTGGTGGGGCACACTGGCGGCATCTGATGGGGGCACACTGGCGGCATCTGATGGGGGCACACTGGCGGCATCTGATGGGGGCACACTGGCGGCATCTGATGGGGGCACACTGGCGGTATCTGATGGGGGCACACTGGTGGCATCTGATGAGGGCACACTGGTGGCATCTGATGGGGCACAGTAGCGGCAATTGATGGGAACATTGGTAGCATTTGATGGGGCACTGAGTCATCAATTGATAAGCACGGTGTCAGCAATTGATGGGTACAGTGGCTTGATTTGATAGGCACAGTGGCTGCGTTTAAGGGCACAGTGTTGGCAATTTATGGGTACATTGGCTGTGTTTGATTCGCATAGAGGCTGCGTTTAAGGGCACAGTGGTGGCAATTTATGGGTACAGTGGCTGCGTTTGATGTTTTTTTTTTTTTTAGTTTGTTTGCGCCCCCCAAAAATTTTGAGCACCAGCCGCCACTGACGGCGTTACTCCAGTTCTTTCCCGCAGGCCATCACCTTTGGCGACTGCGGTTGTCGTCTTCCCACCAGCAACTGGGCCTGACCTGCTCTTCCTGCTGAAAGCTACTCTGCTGATCACCTTCCAGAGCAGCCACCAGGGAACTGTTCTACGTGCACCCGTGCCCCTTTGTGCCTCTCTGTGCCTTACACTCCCTGTCACCATCTCCAGGGCCGCCATCAGGGGAGTATAGGCATTACACCTGTAAGGGGCCCGATGGTCCCCAGGGGCCCAGTCGCATACCCACCACCGACCATCTGACCCCACCCACCTTCAGCAACTCGCGGCAGGGACTTGCGGCAGGGGCCACCCCCCCCCCTTTTTTTCATCTGAATTTAGAAACTCGTAGCAGTAGAGAGAAGAGAGTTGACTTGACTTTGTTTTGTAAGTCAGCACCAACCACCACCCCCCCCCCCCTCCCCTCCGTCCCACTTATCATCTCATCTCGTGGCAGGAAAGAGAAGAGATGACACTTTCAGGAAAATACCCCAGGATTTGGCAGCACAGACTCCTTGATCCCATCACCAAGTGTTTATCGATTGGTTTGTGCAAAAGTTATAGGGGAGATTCACGTAGATCGGCGCATTATCATTCCGGCGTAGCGCACCACTTTTCCGTTAGACTTGCGCAATCGAGCCGCGTATCCGGCGATTCACGTAGCTTTTACGCAAGAGATTGCGCAAGCGTAAGGTTTTTTCCGGAGGCGTAAGGAGGAGTAATACAAATTGGGAGGGACGTGGGCGTGTTACATTGAAATGAGCCGTGACCCCATGCAAAATGAAGGGCCGGCCGACTCGCGCATGCGCGCGTGAAGGAAACCATGTCAGCTCCGTTGTGCGCATGCTCACAACTCGGGAGCGGCGCAATCAGTGAAATTGGAAATGGACTAGGGCAACGTTGTGAACTACGCAGACAGCATAAATAGACACACACAAACGCACTTCCATTGCAAAAGTACATCCCTTTGTGTCCCTTCCCATTGAATCAAGTGCTTTTGCTCTGTTGTTCGTTAGAGTGTGTTTTGTAGTTGTCAGATTAGTGTTCTGTGTGATCTTGTGCTTGTTGGTAGTTTTGTGAAAGTGTATTTTGATAAGTGTTTGAGAGACTGTTTGTTTGATTGATATATTTCTGAGCGTTTGTTTTATTGCTTTATTTTTTCATCTGATTTTTTTGTGACTGTTTCTTGCTGAGTGCTAGTGTGATTATTGGCTGTTCTTTTTCTCTTTGTGTGTGTTCTTGTCTGATTGGTTGTGGTTGTATTTGTGACAGATTTTTGGTGACTGCTAGTGAGTTTGTTTGGAAGGATGACTGAGAGAAAAAGAAAGTTGAATTTTACTGTGGGGGAAAAAAGAATTCTTGCCCGGGCCATTACCGACTATGGGCGTTTTCTCCACGGCCCGCAGAGTGCCACCACCACCCCGGCCAGGAGGAGGGAGATATTGGATATGATCACAGAGCAGGTCAATTCATCGGGGGAGGGGGAGACACGGACCCGCTCTGGGATTGAAAAGAAAATAAACGACCTCCGGCGTGAGGTGAAAAAAAAAACTGGCCGCAATAAATGCCCATGCAGGGGCACAGGAGGGGGCCCACCATGCCGGGTTAGATTTTCAGCGACGGAGCGTGTGGTGGCCCTGACCTTTCACCGGCATGAAGTGGAGGGCCTGCCAGGCTTTGACACAAGTCCGGTCCCCGCGGTGCCAGGTAAGGTTTTTATTTCTCTCAGGTGTGTAGCATGTGTGGGGGAGGGGGTGAAAGGGAATATGTGCCAAGTGTGTGGATCCTCCAACCTGTGAATGTTTTGTGTCATCCACAGCTGTGCAGGAGGGTGCAGGGCCATCTGGACTGACCGCTCCAACCCCAGGACAGCAGCCTAATGAGGCCCCCCAACAAGGCCAGAGTCCGCAGAGGAGGAACAAGAGGAGGGGGAGGATCATGCGGAGGACGATCATGAGGAGGAGGAGAATCATGAGGAGGAGGAGTCCATGGAAGGCACTGGCCGTTTGGTTTCTGCGGACTCTTCCCCTCTGGCTGCAAGAAGCCTGCCCTCCCTAAGGGTCAGCCCCCCCCCTCCTCCCCCAACATGGCTCCCCTCACAAGGGCCTCCCCTTCTCCCCGGCCACAACCATCAGCTGGAGCCAGGAGGTCATCCCAAAGCACCAGGGGGGCGCCCAATCTCATGCCCGCCTGTCTGAGAAGGAACCTGGCCACCCAGACCCGCCTTCTGAGACAGCTCTGCCAGACTATGGGGCGGGTGGATCAGAGCCTGTCCTCCATTAACGATAGCCTGGGTAACCTGGACTCCCACTCCCGGGCCTCCACAACCTGCCTAAATGACCTGCAAACTACAGCAGCAGGCGTTTGGGCAGGATGATGTGAGGGCCCTTACCCAGGCTATCCAGGGCAACACGGCAACACTTGGTGCTGCCCTGGACAGAATAGCCGTGGCCTTGGAGGGCAGGCCGCCAGGTGGGCAGATCTCAGGGGCTGCTCCTCCTTCCCGGCTTTTCCCCTCCCCCATGCGTCTCCCCTGAGGGTCCGGGGCCGTGGCCGGGGGCGCCCCAGGCGTGGCTCAGGCAGAGGGCAATAATTTTTTTTTCCCCCTTTTGTTGGTTTTGAAAGCTTTTTTATTTTTGTTCTCTGCTTTTTTTTGTTTTTTCTATGCAATTTTTTTTTCCTATGCATTTTTTGTTTCTATGCATTTTTTTTTTTTTTGACTTTTTTGGCATATTTTGGGTTGTGAATGATGTTTGAATGTGGGGGTGACATTCCTGCTGGAAAAGGGGTGTCACCCTCAATTTTGGTGGAGAAGGGTTCCCCAGGACCAGGGAGAAGTGATCTCCAGGTCCGTGTGAATGGTGTATGAATGTACAGTGACATAATTGGAGCCTTGACGTGGCGTTACTGCTCACCAGTCTTGCATGGTGGACTGGTGCCAATCCAATTTGATGAGGATGTGGGGTGTGTGTGCTAGGGACCATAGTGGTGTGCATGCATGCATTCTCATTGTGCCATGATTCATGTGTGTGTTTAACGTGCAAAGATGCCCAATATGAGCTGCCTCCTGACTGCTCTTCCCTCAGAAGACGGGGTATCCTCGGTTAGGGGTTGATTTTCTGGTTGGGGGGTCAGATCATCACGTAGCTCAACCTGCAGGCCCTTCCTCACTGCGAGATTGTGTAGCATGCAACATGCAGCGATGATATGGCACACGAAGTTTGGGGAATACAACAGTGTACCCCAGACTTATCCAGGCATCGGAAACGTGACTTCAGGAGGCCAAAGGTGCGCTCCACCACTGCACGGGTTTTGATGTGTGCTTCATTGTATCGTTCCTCTCCTGGGGTTTGGGGGTTCGGATAGGAGTCATGAGATGGGGTCCCAGTGCATATGCAGAGTCACCTGTAAAGGAAAAGACAGAGAATGTTAGTCCATGCATGTGCCACTTCTGTTGTGCATCACGGGAGGGGATAGTCATGCCTGACTCCCATGTCACTCACCAACCAGCCAGGTGTTCCCATACACGTTCTGTTCGAATTCTGTTCGGATGTGCTTTGATTGTAGATGTAGCTGTCATGGCTGGACCCTGGGTGTTTGGCACGGACGTGCCAAATGAGGCCTTGGCATCAACTATCACCTGTACGTTGATGGAGTGCCAATTCTTCCGATTGCGGTACATGCTGCTCGGTCTCATGGGGGGGCTGGAGTGCACATGTTGCAATCTATGGCCCCGATGGTGCGTGGGAATCTGGCAATTCGGTAGAAATCTGCCATTGCCTTGATTCGAAGCTCCTCAGTGGTGGGTTTGATGATTTGGTTGGCCAAGCGTGTGAGGATTGCAGGGACAACCTGGTGCACACATCTGCTCATGGAGGATTGTGACATCCCAGCCACCACTCCACTTGTACGCTGAAAAGAGCCACTGGCAAGGAAATGGAGTGTTGCCAGTACCTTCACCAGTGGCTGCACTGCATGTGAGCGTTGTGTTGGGCTGGTGATGTCCTCCTGCAAGGTTGTGGTTAATTCCAGGATGGCATAAAGGGTGAATCTGAAGATGAGAAAGACCTCTGAATCATTCATGCCAAACAGGTGTATGCGGGTGCGGTATACCCTCTCCCGTGCCATCCTCCGTGCCCTCCTCCTTCTTTGGTCATCTATATTCACTAGTGCAGCTATGAGCGACGATGCCCCTAGCATGTTGGCAGTCAAATTGTAGTGCAACACGTGTGTGTGGTCTGCTCCTCAGTAACGGTGTTGCTTTATCTGACAATTAGACTTTTTTTCAAAAGTTAGATCAGCTTTTATGTGCTCTAACTTTAGACAGGACATTTTGCAGTTGCGCACATCGCGTAGCCTGCGCAGCAACTGCGTTTTTTTGTGGATCCCCGTAACTCCCTCATTAGCATATTTGACTAGCAAATCAATGGTGTGTCTAGCGCAGTTTTGCGCGAAGGGAAGCGAATGTCTAATTCAATTACGCCGGACCAAAAAACGTAGATTTCTGGCGTATATTGTTTTGTGAATCGCGTCCAACTATACGCACGCGCACATTTAGACTTACGCACGCGCAACAGCAGTTGCGCAGGCGTAATCGCTCTGTGAATCTGGCCCATAGCGTTTACAAAATAGGGGATAGTTGTATGGCAATTTTATTAATATATATTTTTTTTATACTTGTAATGGTGGCGATCAGCGTTTTTTTCCCCCCGTGAGTGCAACATTACGGCGGACACTTTTAACGCTATTTTGGGACCATTTTAATTTTCACAATTTTTACAGCGAAAAGTGCTATAAAAATGCAGTGATTACTGTGAAAATGACCCTGGCAGTGAAGGGGTTAACCACTAGGGGGCACTAAAGGGTTAAGTGTGCCCCAAGGGAGTGATTCTTACTGTAAGGGGGCGTGGCTGTGCGTGTGATGTCACTGATCGTCGTTCCCTATAACAGGGAACAGACGATCAGTGATATTGCCACACAGAAGAACGGGGAAGGTTTGTTTACACTCATCTCTCCCCATTCTTCAGCTCCTGTGACCGATCACGAGACCCCCGCGGCAATTGGGTCCGCGGGTCCCGCGAGCGCGACCTGCGGCTGGGCTCTTAATGGCGACATACAGGTACGTGCCTGTGCCAAGCCGTGACATCCTGCCGATGTATATCGGCATTGGGCGGTCCTTAAGTGGTTAAAGTACTTTGCTTACACTAATAGTTCCCCATATCTAAGCTTTCCTGCGCTACAAAATGCTATATATATATATACACCAATATTATATCATAAAGTTTGACGCTGTGACTAACTTCCTTTTTATAAATTCTATACAATCATAAAAAATCCAATTAGCAGAATTGCAAAATACATATATATACATTCCTATACATAAATGTGTTCGTCCTTGCTAATTACTCATTATTATCCAAAGTGCTAATTGCAAATATACATTCAAATTTTATATATTTTATATATACACAGTGCTGTGCAAAAGTTTTAGAGAGGTATGAATAAATGCTGTAAGATAAGAATACTTTAAAAAATTAAATTCAAAAATTCCCGACGTCCATACTTAACATTGCCTGCGCCTTATATAGCAGGGGTAACTTTACGCCGGAAAAAGCCTTACGCAAACGATGCAAATAGATACACCAGGCCCAACTACGTTCGTGAATCGGCGTATCTACCTAATTTGCATATTTGACGCGTAAATCGACGGAAGCGCCACCTAGCACCCAGCGTAAATATGCAACTAAGATACGACGGCGTAAGAGACTTACGCCGGCCGTATCTTAGACAAATTCTGGCGTATCTGATTCTTTGAATCAGGCGCCAAGATACGTCGCCTCACACTCAGAGTTACGGCGCCGTATCTGGAGATACGCCGTCGTAACTCCTTTCTGAATCCGGACCCAAATTTTTTTCTCAGTTTAGGCCGATACGTATTCTTCTACATATTTTTGCTACAAAAAAAATCACAATAAGCGTTTATTGATTGGTTTAGGCAAAAGTTATAGCGTCTACAAAATAGGGGATAGTTTTATGGCATTATTATTTTATTTTTTTACTAGTAATGGCGGCGATCTGTGATTTTTATCAGGACTGCAACATTTTGGCGGACACAGCGGACACTTTTGACGACATTTTTGGACCATTGTCATTTATACAGCGATTAGTGCTATACAAATGCACTGATTACTGTGTAAAGGACACTGGCAGGGAAGGGTTTAACCACTAGGGGGCGGGGAAGGGCTTTTAGTGTGTCCTAGGGAGTGATTCTAACTGTGTAGGGGCTTACTGTGACAACACTGATCACTGTTACCGATGACAGGGAACAGACGATCAGAGTACTGTCACTAGGCGGAACAGGGAGATGCCTTTTTTATGATGGCCTTTCCCCATTCTGCCACTCCGTGACACAATTGCGGGACTCCGGCGGACATCGAGTCCACAGGTCCCATGGGCACAGTCACAAAGCTAGCGGCACGTGCGCACCCGCTAGGCGGCAGATTCAAAGCAACGTATACATATGTCGCTTTGTCTGCCTGTGCCGTTCTGCCAACGTGTATCTTTCACTCGTAGCCCATCCCCCCACAGTTAGAATCACTCCCTAGGACACACTTAACCCCTTCCTTACCCTCGAGTAGGTAACCTCTTCACTGCCAGTGTCATTTACACAGTAATCTGTGCATTTCTTATAGCACTGATTGCTGTATGAATGACAATGGTCCCAAATTAGTGTCAAAAGTGTCCAATATGTCTGCCGCAATATCGCAGTCACAATAAAAATAGCCTATCGTCTTTATTACTAGTAAAAAAAAAAATCCTATAAAACAATCCCCTATTTTGTAGATGCTATAACTTTTGCGCAAACCAATCAATAAACGCTTATTGTGATTTTTTTTTTTTTTTACAAAAAATATGTAGGGGATATTTATTATAGCAAAAAGTAAAAAAAGATAGCTTTTTTCAAAATTGTCGCTCTTTTTTTGTTTATAGCGCAAACAATTTAAACCGCAGAAGTGATCAAATACCACCAAAAGACGTCAATTTTGTTTGGGTACAGCATCGCACGGCCGTGCGAATTGTCAGTTAAAGCAACGCAGTGCCGAATAGCAAAAAATAGCAAAAAATGGCCTGGTCATTGGGCAGCCAATTCTTCCGGGGCTGAAGTGGTTAATAGAGTTTGCATTAGGGTTGTCCCGATACCACTTTTTTAGGACCGAGTACAAGTACCGATACTTTTTTTCATGTACTCGCCGATACCGAATACCGATACTTTTTTTAAATGTGTCCCCAAATGCAGCCATGTCCCCCACATATATCCAGCCATGTCCTGTCCCTCACATATGCAGCCATGTCCTGTCCCTCACATATGCAGCCATGTCCTGTCCCTCACATATGCAGCCATGTCCTGTCCCTCACATATGCAGCCATGTCCTGTCCCTCACATATGCAGCCATGTCATGTCCCCCATACCTAGTGGTAGATGATGCCGATGCCACCACCGCCGCTGCTGCCGCGTTAACCCTGTGCATTGCAGCGCCGCACTATACAGGCATCTTCCGTTTGAATACTCCTAATCAACGCTGCGCCATGCATAGACACTCCCCTTCTCGGGATTGGACGGATCCTGAGCAAGGGGGGTGTCTATACACGGCTCCGTGCATAGACACCCCCCCTTGCTCGGGATCCGTCCAATCCCGAGAAGGGGAGTGTCTATGCATGGCGCGGCGGGGATTAGGAATATTCAAACGGAAGATGCCTGTATAGTGCGGCGCTGTAATGCACGGGATTAACGCGACGGAGGGGGGGGGGGGAGTATTCTATTTAGGTATCGGGGGTATTTGTGGGAGTAAAAAAAGGGAGAGATACGGCGCTAATGAATGAGAGAGCAAGATCAAAATGTCAGATCAGGCTCAAAAGGGTTAACATAAACATCTATAATCAAATACATGTGAATGACAAAAAAAGGCAAAAAAAGGCACCCATGTAGCTCGTGAGCAATGTGAATGTGCTGAGAATACATATAGTGAAAAGAGTCCTTCAATGATATCCAATAAGGTAGAAAGAAAGAAAGTCCCAAAAGAAAGTCCAATTATTCATCCATGTGTAGAAGATGGGGGTAGAATGAACTTAATCCACCGCAAAAGACACCCAGGAGTGGTGATGTAGTATCCTTACCATGTATCCTGACCGCTATGTGAGTCACTCTGGGCACGGGGGTTTAAGGTCTCCCTCCTGACCCTCTGTGCTGTCACTATGGCGTTCTCTAATGTGGCTCGGTGTTTAACAAGACAGAAGAGAAAAGGGACCATAGCATAATACCAGAGATAAAATGTATTGTAGCAAAATAAAAGCTGGTGCACTCACATTTAAGAAGTTGTCAAACAGCAGTGTATCCAAATGTTTTTGGTAAAGCCGGCGGCTGATCGTCCTTCTCCTGCTCGTATTCGTTCAAGCTTCCTCGATAGGACCAGCGTGATGGCGTCAGTACAGAAAGCCACGCCTACGCGTTTCGTCACCACGGACGTCGTCTGGGATTGGCTGCGAATGTCGCGTCATCACGCATTCCCTAAAATACTCCCGATCCGCCATTTTGACTAAGGGCAATCGGAAACGGAAGTAGGGAAATAGAGCGAACGAAAAGACAGCACGTAACTGACGGCTGTTGAAGAGCATGGAGAGTGTATTCAGTGGACAAAAAACAATACTGCCATCTTGTGGCAATAATAGGGAAGAGTTAAATAACGTTAATACAAGCAAGAGTAAAGGACAGGTCAGCCGCAACTCTATCTTATGTGATATATGATGAAAAGTAGTAGTGCAGCGCAGAACAAATTAATAAATACTTTCAAACAACATATATATGAGAAAAAGCAAACAGAATGTCCATACGTGTACAGATCATCCAAAGTAAATATGAGGAGCCAGAAAAATGTCCATAAGTGTACTAATTCCAAAGTGAATATAAGGAGCCAAATCCAAAGCGTGAATGGTGAAATCAGAAGAAAAAACCTCCACCAAGAAAGGTAAGAATGGCCTCTCACCTTATTGCCTAGACCAAAAAGGTCAAACATTATATAATATCAAGGATCTCCCGAATGGTCCAATCGGTTCAACAGCGGATCACTCATGCGGCATCAGTAAATTCAAACGCCAGAAATGGTTTATGCAAAAAGAATAAAAAAGATCTAGTGCTCTCTGAAGCGTACTTTAAAATTTATTGCATATGAAATAAACACACTCACATAAAAAGCACTCGTTCCTGAGTGCTAGGTAGATAACCATACAATCCGGGAATCCATCAAACAGATTGTTAGGACGCACGGTGTGCTGTGTGCAGTCACGGGTGATGTCACGGGTGATGTCACGCACTGGTATCGGTATCGGGACAACCCTAGTAGGGGGGGGGGGGGTTGGCGTGTACAGTTAGCAGGTACAGTTAGCTTGTCTGCCACTAGGTGGCTCTGTTCCCAAAATAGTATTTACCACTCTATATTGGGAACAGAGCCACCTAGTGGAAGACAAGCTAACTGTACCTGCCAACTTGCACATTTTACAAAGTTGCTGAATTACTGGAGTTCAGCTTTAAGTTGATATATTTAATTTTCTTATCTACTGTTCAATGGCATTCGTAAAATGCAAATCAAATGAAGTGAAGGGCTGATGAAACGTATAGCTGACACACAAGGGGGGTGCAGATGTTTGTGTCTGGAAGTGCAACAGAAGAACTTGGCCTGGCAGAGATGTGAGGAAGATGCATGGCTCTTGCTGTGCACTGTTGGGAA
The DNA here is from genome assembly GCA_029574335.1 of Rana kukunoris. NCBI lineage: Eukaryota > Metazoa > Chordata > Amphibia > Anura > Ranidae > Rana > Rana kukunoris. The sequence goes on along the minus strand of CM056051.1, from coordinate 12,213,297 downwards.
CTATTTGTCTTCATACTGAGTGCCGTAGTTCTTTATTTACTTAACTTTATGAACTGCTTAAATGTTTTAAGCATTGCAACCCTCTCTCCAGGAAACAAAGGAGATTGCCAGCTCTAGCCGAGTACATACAGGGTGTTCCTGAGCTTCCATAAGTCCCTTTCCCTTTTTTTAGGTTTTAAAGGTTTCAGGAATATTTTCAGAAAATCCCCTAAGGCCCCGTACACACGGCCGAGGTTCTCGCTGAAAATCAGCGAGAACCTCGCTGGAATGCACATTCCAGCGAGGACCTCGGCCGTGTGTACGGTCTCAGCGAGCTTCCCGTCGGGAAGCTCGTCGAGCCGAAAAAGAGAGCACGCTCTCTATTTTCTCGACGGCCCGCCTGGAAGAATGGCTGGTTGCCATTCCCGACGGGCGGGTCGCCGAATTCGACGGCCGGGAGAGAACCTCGACGGGCGGAACGATGTGTTCTGCCCGTCGAGGTTCTGGGTCGTGTGTACGCCGCCTTATGCAGTTCTGCATCTAATGAATAGTACATAGTACATACTAGTACATACCAGAGCTCCTCCTGTTGGAATTGGTAAAGGTCCACCCATTCCAGATGCAGCAGGGCTAATAGGAGGGATTGGGGGAATTGTGCAGGAAGGGAAGATTTGTACTAGGAGGGGGAATTGTGGTGGCATTTGTGCCCATTAATAATTTGAAATGATTTTCAAGTATTTTTTGTGTGAAAATATTGTATATAATACCGTCAGTTGTGTGTGTGGGGAGGGGGGGGGGCTCAGTCAGGTAGGCTGTACGGGGCCCCCACGACTCCTAACAGCGGCTCTGCCCGTGCTATAGCCGAATGATGGCTACAGCACGGACCTGAACTTCCAACAGGACATCTTTTGACGTCCGCCCCTTTTGGCGTTCCCCGCGCGTGCTCCAGAGCGCGCAGCGGGGAAATTCTGTGTTGGCCGTGTCCCTTGGACACGGCCAATCACAGATCGCGGCGAATGGCCAATCAGAGTGGCCGTTTGCTATGCGATCTGTGCGGCCAATGAGAGATGATCTCAAATGTAAAAAAATGTGTCTCTAGAGTCTAATAGGTAGGAATCCCTACTAGTGTGGTTACTAGTGTAATCAACCACACTAGTAAGGATTCCTACCTATTAGACTCTAGAGCAGTGGTCTCCAAACTGCGGCCCCAGGGCCAGATGCGGCCCTTTGCTTGCCTTTATCCGGCCCTTGGGGCACTTTCCCTTCCACTGATACGAGACACTATTCTGCCATCTGACACTGACAGTGGAGCACCATTTCTCCCACTGACGTCACTAATGGGGCACTATTCCTCCCTATGATACCTGCTATGGGGCACTATTCCTCCCCCTAATACCAGATGTCTACTCCCACTGATGCCAGGAAATTTTCCACTCCCGCAGGCCAAAGTACGGCCCTCCAAGAGTCTAAAGGACAATAAACCGGCCCTTTGTTTAGAATGTTTGGAGACCCCTGCTCTAGAGACACATTTTTTTCTTTGTTTTATATGGTTTAGGGTGCATCGGTCACAACTGGCATCCTTATAGCAGCATAGGATCATTTTACTTTAGCAATCTTTGGGCCTGCTGGCCTGCACAGGCTCCTGACCTAATTAATCCACCTTTACTCAATTTCACTGAAATTAGTGGAAGCTGAGGAACCAACATCTACCCTCCTATTAACACAGGGTATCTCTCCAATTGCACCCTAATTCCAGCCAAAAGGGGGGCCTATTACCATTGGGCTCACCCCACGGATATACCTGACAAAGATCCTCTACCGTGCCCTCCTCCGTGCCCTCCTCCTTCTGCGCTCCACTAAAGTCAGTAGTATAGCTATGAGCAAGGATGAGCATGGCATGTTGGCATACAGATTAATGTCCTGCAAGTGTGGCTGCTCAGCTCGGCCCTAATGGTGTTGCTTTTGCTGACATGTAGACGGATTGTCTAATTTTAAGCAAGCTTTTATATGGTCTAATTTTAGACCGGCCGTGCAGTTGATAAGCACATCGTGTAGACTGCACCGCACAAACTTACTTTTGTGGATCGGCGGATCTCCCTCATTTGCATATTTGCATAGCAAATCAATGGTGTGTCTAGTGCAGTTTTGCACGCACGCTGCGCCGGTCTATCCAAATTACGCCGGTCTAAAAAATGTGGATTTCAGGCGTATATCGTTTTGGGGATACGGTGCATAGATAAGCATGTGCATTTTTAGACTTACGCGTGCCTAACTCGTGATACTCCGGAGTAAGTGCTTTGTGAATCTGGCCCACTGTGTTTTCTTTGTTGTGTTTTTTTTTTTATTATATTTTTGCTGGGCAATTTTATTTTTTGCTGGTCATTTTACAAAAAAAAATTTTTTTGGGTTCTGTTTGTGAATGATTTTGGAATGTGGGGGTGACATACCTGCCGGAAAAGGGGTGTCACCCTCATTTGTGGTGGAGAAGGGTTCCCCAGGACCAGGGAGAAGTGATCCCCAGGTCCGTGTGAATGGTGTATGAATGTACAGTGACATAATTGGAGCCGTGGCGTGGCGTTGCTGCTCACAAGTCCTGCATGGTGGGCTTGTGCTAATCCAATGTGATGAGGATGTGATGTGTCTGTGCTAGGGACCACAGTGGTGTGCATGCATGCATTCTCATTGTGCCATGATTAATGTGTGTGTTTAACGTGCAAAGATGCCTAATGTGAGCTGTCTCCTGGCTGCTCTTCCCTCAGAAGACGGGGTAGCCTCGGTTAGGGGGGGATTGTCTGGTTCAGGGGTCAGGTCATCACTTATGTCAATCTCCAGGCCCTTTCTCACTGCGAAGTTGTGCAGCATGCAACATGCACCGATGATCTGGCATACAAAGTTTGGGGAATACAACAGGGTACCATGAGGGGTTCCGTATAGAGTCATGAGATGGGGTCCCAGTGCATATGCAGAGTCACCCTGAAGGGATAAGACAGGAGGATGTTAGTAGTGCATGTGCCCCTTGTGATGTGTGCATCATGAAGGGGACAGTCATGCCTGCCACCCATGTCACTCACCAACCAGCCAGCTGTCCCCATACATGTTCTGTTCAAAATCTGTGGGGATGGGGCTAGGATTGTATATGTAGCCGTCATGGGTGTCATGGGTGGTGTCATGTGTTGGGCTGGTGATGTCCTCCTGCAGGGTTGTGATTAATTCCAGGATGGCATGAGGGGTGAATCTGAAGATGCGAGACACCTCAGAATCACTCATGCCAAAGATGTCTATGCGTGTGTGATATATCAAGTGAAGAGTGAGGGGCTTGTATCAGATTAGATTATTATATCCATCAAGGTTTTAAAGGGCTATTGAAAGATAGTGAGACCGTGTTTGTAATTTGTATGTATGTTATGTATTGATGTATATATGTATGTATATTTTTTATGTAATGTTTATAAAAGCAAATAAAAAGTTTTTGGAAAAAAAAAATCCTCTCCCGTGCCCTCCTCCATGCCCTCCTCCTTTTTTGCTCATCTAAAGTCAGTAGTATAGCTATGAGCATGGATGTCCCTGGCATGTTGGCATACAGTTTGTTGTGCAACACGTGTGACTGCTGAGCTCCTCACTAACAGTGTTGCTTTATCTGACATGTAGACGGATTGTCTAATTTTATACCACCTTTTATATGGACTAATTTTAGACAGGCCGTGCAGCTGTTGCGCACAACGCGTAGCCTGCGCTGCACCAACTTACTTTTGTGGATCCCCGTAACTCCCTCATTTGCATATTTGAATAGCAAATCAATGGTGTGTCTAGCGCAGTTTTGCGCGGACGGATGCGCCTGTCTATCGAAATTACGCCGGTCGAAAAAAATCTGATTTTATGCGTATCTCGTTTTGGGGATGCGGCGCATCGAAACGCATGCGCAAATTTAGACTTACGCCGCGCATCTCCTGTAACGCCGGCGTAATGGCTCTGTGAATCTGGCCCATGATTTTTACAGTATAGCATGAAGGATTGGCAAGCGATTGACCTTAGATTGGCCTGTCATTGCTGGTCTTTTGATTATTACACCTAAACATGTGGAAAAAAAATAATGAATTAAATAATTATTATATAATAAAAAATAAGATATTATTATATAAATAATAGGGCTGTGGAAATTAACTATTAATTCATCGATTAATCGTTAATTTTTTTGATCAATCAAAATTATTTTGATCGGTACTCACCTCTCCGCCGCCTTCCGGGTCTTCAGGGAGTTCCGTCGGAGATCGGGTGACGTCACGGACACCGGCGGGGCTTGCCGTGTCCATCTGAAGGGCTCCTTTGCTGTGACTTCATATCTGCATGTCGGCGGGACCTTACTATCTGCCACACACAAGGGCTGTTACACTTCCCTCTCTCACTTCCCTCTCTCACTTCCCTCTCTCACTTCCCTCTCTCACTTCCCTCTATCACTTCCCTCTCTCACTTCCCTCTATCACCCTGGGATTCTACAGCCATCCACTGGGAGTTGTGATAGTTCCCTTCATGGGACGTCTACATGCCGACGGATTGATGTTAACCTCTCCTCATCTGGATTCAGCAGTGATATCGTTGTACACATTTTTATACCAGTATCATACTTAGCTACATGTTTTTATGACTGCTTTTGGTACCGTTTGGTATTACTCGCACCATTTTTACAGTTTATGTAGCTACATCGATTTTATCTCCAGTGCAATATTTATTTTGTTACCTACTTGAAGACTATGAAAGTTTTAATGCTATTCCCATTGAGCGCTGCCTTTGTGTGTTTTTTGTATCCTGCTATCCATTTTTCCAGTGGTTGGAGCTGCACTGGGAATCGGCCTGCAAGGAGGAGATCGGCTAAAAGTAGTTGGATCTGTATGTGCGTTATAATTCATCAAAATTGGTCGATTAATCGATCTAAATAAAAAATCAATTAATCGAACACGAAAATTGTAATCAGTAACAGCCCTAATAAATAATAATTATTATGATAATACTAATGAGTAATATATATATATTTTTTTTATATTGACATTTATTACACTCAAATAAAAATAAGGGGGCAGATTCACAGAGAAATGGATTATCGTAGCGTATCAGAAATACACTACGCCGCCGTTTTTTACCTTGCTCTACGTGGAATTCAGGTAGATTTTCTACGGTAAACGACGGCGGCGTAGTGTATTTCTCCCGTCGCAATCCATCTGCGCGAGTAGGGGGCGTGAAACATTTAAATTAGGCGCGTTCCCGCGGCGATCGATCTGCGCATGCTCCGTTCGCAAATTTCCCGCCGTGCATTGCGCGAAATCACGTCGTGACGTCATTCGTTGTTTATGTAGCGTACTTTACGGGCGATCCACGTCCCGACGAGTTACGTAAACAAAAAAAAAAATTAAATAAATTCGAAGCGGGAACGACGACCATACTTAACATGGGCTACGTAAAATTAGAGCAGCATAAAGCTGCTCTAACATTACGTATAAAAAAATAGACGAAAACGATTGCGACGCCCGCTCGTATGTTCGTGAATCCCCGTAAAAACACATTTGCATATCCCGACGCATCAAAACGACGCGAACTCCTCCCAGCGGCCGCAAATAGATGGCAGCGTAGATCCGAAGGCTTACGAAGACGTAAGCCTCTCGGATCGAAGCCCGAAGCCGGCGTATCATGGTTTGAGGATTCCAACTAGTGATACGGCGCGCGAAATTTGAAATTACTCCTGTCTAACCCCAGTTAGACAGGCGTAATTGTTTTGTGAATCTGCCCCAAGATTTGTATAACATGAATGAAGAAGTGGCGGGGGGCGATTGGCCTGTCATTGCTGGTCTTTTGCTTATTACACCTAAACATGTGGAAAAAAAAAATAATAAATTAAATAAATATTATAAAATAAAAAATAAGATAATAATATATAAATAATAATTATTATGATAATACTAATGAGTAATATATATTTTTTATATTTACATTTATTATACTAAAAAAAAAATGATGAATTAAATAATTATTATATAATAAAGATAAGATATTATATAAATAATAATTATTATGATAATACTAATGAGTAATATTTTTTATTTTAATTGACATTTATTATACTCAAATAAGAATAAGATTTGTATAACATGAATGAAGAAGTGGCGGGGGACAATTGGCCTGTCATTGCTGGTCTTTTTATTATAACACCTAAACATGTGTAAAAATAAATAAATAATAAATTAAATAATTATTATATTATAAAAAATAATATAACAATAATATATAAATAATAATTATTATGATAATACTAATGAGTAATATATATTTTTTTATATTGACATTTATTATACTCAAATAAAAATTATGAATTAAATAATTATTATACAATAAAAAAATAAGATACTATTATATACATAATTATTATGATAATACTAATGAGTAATATATATATTTTTATATATTGACATTTATTATACTCAAATAAAAATGATGAATTAAATAAGTATTATATAATAAAAATAAGATAATAATATATAAATAATATTTATTATGATAATACTAATGAGTAATATTTTTTTTATTTTAATTGACATTTATTATACTCAAATAAAAATATGATTTGTATAACATGAATGAATAAGTGGCGGGGGCGATTGGCCTGTCATTGCTGGTCTTTTTATTATAACACCTAAACATGTGTAAAAAAAAAATTAATAATGAATTAAAAAATTATTAGATAATAAAAAATAAGATAATAATATATAAATAATAATTATTATGATAATACTAATGAGTAATATTTTTTATTTTAATTGACATTTATTATACTCAAATAAAAATAAGATTTGTATAACATGAATGAAGAAGTGGCTGGGGGCGATTGGCCTGTCATTGCTGGTCTTTTTATTATAACACTAAACATGTGTAAAAAAAAATTAATAATGATTATATAATAAAAAATAATATAATACGATATAAATAATAATTATTATGATAATACTAATGAGTAATATATATTTTCTTATATTGACAGTTATTATACTCAAATAAAAATAAAGAAATTAAATAAGTATTATATAATAAAAATAAGATAATAATATATAAATAATATTTATTATGATAATACTAATGAGTAATATATATTTTTTATATTTACATTTATTATACTAAAAAAAAATGATGAATTAAATAATTATTATATAATAAAGATAAGATATTATATAAATAATAATTATTATGATAATACTAATGAGTAATATTTTTTATTTTAATTGACATTTATTATACTCAAATAAAAATACGATTTGTATAACATGAATGAAGAAGTGGCTGGGGGCGATTGGCCTGTCATTGCTGGTCTTTTTATTATAACACTAAACATGTGTAAAAATAAATAAATAATGATTATATAATAAAAAAAATTATAATACGATATAAATAATAATTATTATGATAATACTAATGAGTAATTAATATTTTTTTATATTGACAGTTATTATACTCAAATAAAAATGATGAATTAAATAATTATTATATAATAAAAAATAAGATAACAATATATAAATAATAATTATTATGATAATACTAATGAGTAATATATATATATATATATATATATATATATATATATATATATATATATATATATATATATATATATATATATATATATATATATATATATAACTCATTAGTATTATCATTTATATTGACATTTATTATTCTCAAATAAAAATGATGAATTAAATAATTATTATATAATAAAAAATAAGATAATAATATATAAATAATTATTATTATGATAATACTAATGAGTATATTATTTTTTTTATATTGACATTTATTATACTCAAATAAAAATACGATTTGTATAACATGAATGAAGAAGTAGTGGGGGGCGATTGGCCTGTCATTGCTGGTCGTTCGCTTATCGCTCCCGAACATGGGCGTGAATAATGATTTTTGTTAATATGTAAATTGCAATCAGGGCCCCAGAAGTGGCGCATATACGGGGGAAAGCGCCGAGGTAATTGCTAAATAAAATCTTTTTTTAATGGCAGGCCTGTGGTGAGGAACGCCGCTCGGCATTCGTTGCATTCGATGTTTGTATAAGCTGAACGGGAGCGCGGCTCACAAACAGACCTATAAATGGGCCCTTTTCATGTTTGTTTGTTTGCTCCCGCCGCGGCCAAGTTACACAAGTCCGATATTCAGGAGGCTTCAAACATCAGCCAGATGGATACATGAGAAAAGGTTCCCAGAAGCTACAAATCCAATCAAAGTCCATATTAAGGACCGCGGCCTGAGGCAGGGAAACTCAAGGGAACATTACATTATCAGCCATCATCTGGAGAACTGACATGACATTGACTCATCGCTGCCGAGGCGGGAGAGAGACCGCGCTTGGAGAATACGAAAAGAGATGGATGGGGCAGGTAGGTGGCCAACACATTTTCTACAGTATTTTATTACAACATTAACCCTTGATAATGGGGCATTTCAAAAAAGTGTCATGACTCTGCATTTGGTAAACAAGTGTTTAACCACTTAAGCCCCGGACCATTATGCAGGTAAAGGACCTGGTCCCTTTTTGCGATTCGGCACTGCGTTGCTTTAACTGACAATTGCGCGGTCGTGCGACGTGGCTCCCAAACAAAATTTGCGTCCTTTTTTCCCCACAAATAGAGCTTTCTTTTGGTGGTATTTGATCACCTCTCCGGTTTTTATTTTTTGCGCTATAAACAAAAATAGAGCGACAATTAAGAAAAAAAATGCAATATTCTTTACTTTTTGCTATAATAAATATCCCCCAAAAATATATATATATATAAAAAAAAAATTTTTTTTCTCAGTTTAGGCCGATTGGTATTCTTCTACCTATTTTTGGTAAAAAAAATCGCAATAAGCGTTTATCGATTGTTTTGCGCAAAATTTATAAAGTTTACAAAATAGGGGATAGTTTTATTGGGGCAGATTCACAAAACAATTACGCCTGTCTAACTGGTGTTAGACAGGAGTAATTTCAAATTTCGCGCGCCGTATCACTAGTTTGAATCCTCAAACCATGATACGGCGGCTTCGGGCTTCCATCCGAGAGGCTGACGTCTTCGTAAGCCTTCGGATCTACGCTGCCATCTATTTGCGGCCGCTGGGAGGAGTTCGCGTCGTTTTGATGCGTCGGGATATACAAATGTTTTTTTACGGCGATTCACGAACACACGAGCGGTCGTCGCAATCGTTTTCGTCTATTTTTCTGTACGTAATGTTAGAGCAGCTTTTTGCTGCTCTAACTTTACGTAGCCCATGTTAAGTATGGCCGTCGTTCCCGCTTCGAATTTATTTAATTTTTTTTTTTGTTTACGTAACTCGTCGGGACGTGGATCGCCCGTAAACTACGCTACATAAACAACGAATGACGTCACGACGTGATTTCGCGCAATGCACGGCGGGAAATTTGCGAACGGAGCATGCGCAGATCGATCGCCGCGGGAACGCGCCTAATTTGAATGTTTCACGCCCCCTACTCGCGCAGATGGATTGCGACGGGAGAAATACACTACGCCGCCGTCGTTTACCGTAGAAAATCTACCTGAATTCCACGTAGAGCAAGGTAAAAAACGGCGGCGTAGTGTATTTCTGATACGCTACGCTAAGCAAAATGTCTGTGAATCTGCCCCATTGCATTTTTATTATTATTGTTTTTTACTAGTAATGTCGGTGATCAGCAATTTTTTTCGTGACTGCGACATTATGGCGGACACACCGGACAATTTTGACACCATTGTCATTTTCACAGCGAAAAGTGCTATAAAAATGCACTAATTACTGTGAAAATGACAATTACAATTGCAGTTTAGGAATTAACCACTAGGCGGCGCTGAAGGGGTTAAGTGTGACCTCATATGTGTTTCTAACTGTAGGGGGGCGGGGCTGGACATGTGACGTCATTGATCGTCTTTCCCTATATCAGGGAACAGACGATCAGTGACACTGCCACAATGAAGAACGGGGAAGGTGTGTTTACACTCACCTCTCCCCGTTCTTCAGCTCCTGTGACCAATTGCGGGACACAGGCGGCAATTGGGTCCACGGGCCACTGGCGGCGCACTCGCGACCCCACGGCTGGGTCTTAAAGAGACACGTACAGGTACGCGCTTGTCCCCAGCCGTGCCATTCTGCCGACGTATATCGGCATGAAGGGGTCTTTAAGTGGTTAAATCAGTGATTGTCAACGCATAAGCTAAAGAAGGCCTTAAGTGAAGGGCCCTGATGTCCCCAAAGGGCCACACATAATGTTCAATATACACTATATTGTCAAAAGTATTGAGACACCTGCCTTTACACGCAGATGAAATTGAATGGAATGCCAGTCTGAAGCCTCATACACACGCTCGGTTTACTCGGCAAGAACCAGCAAGAAAACTGCTGGCGGAGTGTTCTTGCCGAGTATAGCCAGGGTGTGTACGAGGCTTTCAGATTTCTCGACAAGAAAACTGCCCAGAATCTAGACGAGAAAAATAGAGAACATGTTCTCTATTTTATCATCGTGTAGCGGTAGCTTCCTAGGCATAGGTAAGGTGCAGCAAGATGGTGGCAACGGCATGGAACGTGACAAGCGCATGCTCGTCGTACGCAATGACGTCATCGCGTTCTTGCCTTCCAAAAGAACCGTGGTTCTTTTGAATGGAGTGTCTGGGGCAGCAAGAGATTCTTGCCAAGAATCTCGTCAGGAAAAACAACAGTTTTTTTCCTGCCGAGATTCTGGCCCGTGTGTACAGGGCTTCAGTCCGTAGGGTTAAATATTGAGTTGGCCCACCCATCATGCCCCGGGAGGTGGCGTGATAAAAAGTGGAGCCTCCGGATGATGTCACAGGGTGACCATGCCCCAAGTTTGATGGCATGGCACAGTGGTGACAATTGATGGCACAGTGGTGGCGTTTGATGGCATGGCACAGTGGTGACAATTGATGGCACAGTGAATGCATATGATGGCATGGCACAGTGGTGACAATTGATGGCACAGTGACTGCGTTTGATGTCATGGCACAGTGGTGACAATTGATGGCACAGTGGCTGCATTTGGTGGCATGGCACAGTGGTGACAATTGATGGGCACAGTAGCTGTGTTTGATGGCATGGCACAGTGGTGACAATTGATGGCACAGTGGCTGCATTTGGTGGCATGGCACAGTGGTGACGATTGATGGCACAGTTGCTGTGTTGCATAGCACAGTGACTGCATATGATGTAGTGTATAGTGTATATCCAGCTTTAAGGGGAACGAGGCTTGTTGTCTGCAGTGCATCGTATACTCTCTTTTAAATAAATCTGATATGATTGGAGGATAAAGATGGATTGAATCCCTGAGATAATTGTATCTGGAGAAACATCTGAACTGACACCTCCCCTGGAGGTGAGGGTATATACTCTATTGGATAGAGATCTGGTGACTGTGGTGGCCATTGGAGTACAGTGACCTCATTGTCATGAGCGTACGCATGGGGGGGCCAGTCCCCCCCCCCCCTCAAGGTGTCCACACGTGCAGCCCTCAAAATTGCCACTCGCCTGCTCACATTTGGTGAGTGAAAAAGAGTGAAGGGCGAGTGTGGGGCAGGGGCAGACTGGCCTAAGCGGTGTGGCAAAGTGTGGAGGAGGACCTGGGGAGACTCCATGTGAACAAGGATATCATTAGTGAAGGGCGATTGTTTTTTTGGGGATCTGGTGAGTTAACATCCAGGGTGAGCGGTCCTCACGAGGTGTGGTGAAGGGATCGGTGTGTTTGATCACTCCTATTGTCCTCATGATAACCAGAGTGGTAATATAGACTTTATTTGCCCAATCAATCGACCTTAAACTGTTTGGAAGCACACAGTGTGCAATACCTCTCTAAGAGAGGTATGGACTCCAGAGAGAGAGAGATATCATTTTGCCCCCCTGTACAAATCATTAGTAAGACCTCATCTGAAATATGCAGTTCAGTTTTGGGCCCCAGTTCTCAAAAAGGATATCGGGGAACTGGAGAAAGTGCAGAGAAGGGCAACCAAACTGATAAGAGGCATGGAGGAGCTCAGCTATGAGGAAAGATTAGAAGAACTGAATTGATTCAGTCTTGAGAAGAGGAGAATAAGGGGGGATATGATCAACATGTACAAATATATAAGGGATCCATATAGAGAACTTGGTGTTGAGTTATTCACTTACGGTCATCACAGAGGACAAGGGGGCGCTCTTTACGTCTAGAGAAAAAGAGATTTTATCTTTAAATAAGGAAAGGTTTCTTCACAGTAAGAGCTGTGAAAATGTGGAAAAGTTTTCCTGCAGAGGTGGTTCTGGCCAGATCAGTAGATTGCTTTAACCAATTAGGGACCGGCAGAATGGCACGGCTGGGCACAGGCACATACATGTACACAGTGGCAGTGTCATTGATCATCTGTTCCCTGATATAGGGAAAGACGATAAATGATGTCACATGTCCAGCCCCGCCCCCCTATAGTTAGAAACACATATGAGGTCACACTTAACCCCTAAAGCGCCCCCTTGTGGTTAACTCCTAACCTGCAATTGTAATTTTCACAGTAAACAGTGCATTTTTATAGCACTATTCGCTGTGAAAATGACAAAGGTCCCAAAAATGTGTCAAAATTGTCCGATGTGTCCACCATAATGTCGCAGTCATGAAACAAAATCGCAGATCGCCGCCATTAGTAGTAAAAAAAATTATTAATAAAAATGCCATAAAACTATCCCCTATTTTGTAAACGCTATAAATTTTGTGCAAACCAATCGCTAAAAGCTTATTGAGATTTTTTTTTACCAAAAATGGGTAGAAGAATACGGTTTGGCCTAAACTGAGGGGAAAAAAAATTATATCTTTTTTTGGGGATATTTATTATAGCAAAAAGTAAAAAATATTGAATTTTTTTCAAAATTGTCGCTCTATTTTTGTTTATAGCACAAAAAATAAAAACCGCAGAGGTGATCAAATACCACCAAAAGAAATCTCCATTTGTGGGAAAAAAAGGACGCCAATTTTGTTTGGGAGCCACGCCGCACGATCGCGCAATTGTCAGTTAAAGCGACGCAGTGCCGAATAGCAAAAAGGGGCAAGGTCCTTTACCTGCATAATGGTCCGGGGCTTAAGTGGTTAAGGTATCAGAGAGTAGCTGGACGTAATGCGTGTTTATGAATCCATATAGAAATTTTTAAATTCCAAAGAGACGCTTATAAACAGGTTTATTATGTTGACTTTTCCACCAAAATGCAGCAGAAACATCAAAACAATAATTAGCAAAGAAGCTTGAAGGATATTTGATCTAACTCGAAATATTTTTAGACCAAATCTGGTGGTTAACGAATAGCCGTAGTCTGTGATTTCTGAGTAAACAAGGTTAAAAGTCATTAACGTCCAGATTTGTTCCTCACATCACTTGAGACCGCCGAGGCTGAGACCCCCGTTTCATTTATATTACGCTGCAAAAAAAGCCATATTCACATATTTTAATTAGGATAACGCTTATGTGGCCAAGCAAACACTTGAAGAATTTGCTGTAGAGATAACGATTGCCTCCGGCTTCTGAGACTTTAGATTGATACAGAGTATCCTTTTATATAAACACTAGTGTTGCTCACGAATATTTGCATTGCGAATATTCGCTACGAATATTGCATATTCGAGTATTCGCGAATAACTCGAATATCGCGGCGAATATTCGCTATTTCGAATATTCGCTATTTCGCGAATGCGAAATTGATTGCGAAATTGATTGCGAAAGCAATCAATTTCGCAATCAATTTCGCATTCGCGATATTTCGCATTCGCCAATGCGAAATGTCGTCAATGCGAAATGTCGTCAATGCGAAATGTCGTCAATGCGAAATTTCATCAATGCAAAATTTCGCAATTTTTTATTTTTTTTTTTTATTTATTTATTTTATTTTCTTTTTTTAATAAAATATAGCGAATATTCGTAAATATCGAATATTCGTGAGATTTTATCCAAAAAAAAAAATAGCGAAATTTCGCATTGGCGAAATTTCGCATTTTTTTTTTCATAAAATATAGCGATGATTCGTGATATTTTATCCAAAAAAAAAATAGCGAAATTTCGCAATTTTTTTTTTTTTTTTTTTTATAAAATATCACGAATATTCGATATTAACGAATATTCTTTGAAATATTCGCGAAATATCGCGAAACCTTTTATGGCGTATTCCGCTCATCACTAATAAACACACGCATGTATAGACATACAAATATGTACAGGTATACACGCCTATATATAGACAAACACATATACATGCATATAACATATATTGGATTGGATTGGATTAAATACTTATAGAGCACCAAATGCAAGTTGTGATACTCGCGTCTAAGCGCTTACCAACAAGCTAAAAAACAAACAAAAAAAAAACAGAAATATAAAAAGAAGGGGGGGGGGGGGTGTCGGGGCACAGCAAGCCTATCCCTACTCCCTGACAATGGACCGCAGCCTAGGATTAAGGCAGCGTCCTGCTAAGGGCTTGGAAGGGCAGGTCTCTATCTATAGGCTTGTGAAAACAAAAGTGTCTTCAAGCCCTTACGGAAGGCCATCAAGGAGGTGGATGCTCGGAGCTGATGAGGGAGCTGGTTCCACAGAAAATTCAGTACAGTATGAACAGATGGACTCTACATGCCTGGTTCCCACTGTGAAGCATGGAGGAGGAGGTGTGATGGTGTGGGGGTGCTTTGCTGGTGACACTGTTGGGGATTTATCCTGAACCAGCATGGCTACCACAGCATCTTCCAGCGGCATGCTATTCCATCCGGTTTGCGTTTAGTTGGACCATCATTTATTTTTCAACAGGACAATGACCCCAAACACACCTCCAGGCGGGGGGAAGGGCTATTTGACCAAGAAGGAGAGTGATGGGGGGGCTGCGCCAGATGACCCGGCCTCCACAGTCACCGGACCTGAACCCAATCGAGATGGTTTGGGATGAGCTGGACTGCAGAGTGAAGGCAAAAAGGGCCAACAAGTGCTAAGCATCTCTGGGAACTCCTTCAAGACTGTTGGAAGACCATTTCAGGTGACAAGAGAATGCAAAGCAGTAATCAAAGCAAAATGTGGCTACTTTGAAGAACCTAGAATATGACATATTTTCAGTTGTTTCACACTTTTTTGTTATGTATATAATTCCACATGTGTTACTTCATAGTTTTGATGCCTTCAGTGTGAATCTACAATTTTCATAGTCATGAAAATAAAGAAAACTTTTTGAATGAGAAGGTGTGTCCAAACTTTTGGTCTGTACTGTGTGTGTATATATATATATATATATATATATATATATATGCAAATATTTGGGCACCCCTGGTTAAGTGATACCTTATACATTTTTTTCCATAAAAAATATCAAAGGCAAAAATAAAGAAATGCAGTACCTTTCTTCAATACGTGAATATCGGGACCATCCCTACTAGATACCATTTTTTTTTTTTTTAATCCTACCCAAAATACACTGACCTAGGGCTGCAACTAACGATTATTTTCATAATCGATTAGTTGGCCAATTATTGTTTAGATTAATCGATTAATCGGATAATAGCCTTAACCCCTTCAATACCAGGCTTTTATACCCACTTCCATACCGGGCCTATTCCTGCACTTCTCTCCTACAAATCATTATTTTTTTGCTAGAAAATTACTCAGAACCCCCAAACATTATATACGGTTTTTTTTTAGCGGACACCCTAGGGAATAAAATGGCGGTCATTGCAACTTTTTATCTCGCACGGTATTTGCGAAATCATTTTTTAAACGCCTTTTTTTGGGAAAAAAATGGTTTCATGAATTAAAAAATAACAAAACACTAAAGTTAGCCGAATTTTTTTTGTAAAATATGAAAGATGATGTTACACCGAGTAAATAGATACCTAACATCAAAAAAGGAGGGGATAGGGTTGGGGCTTTAGATGAGGCATATGGTAGCACTACCACAGGCCTCCATCCCTGTAAATAGGTACAAAAAAGGGGGGGAGGGTTGGGATTTTAGATGAGATGCGTTTTTAGCAGTATGCAATTAAATATATATATGGTATGTAAACATTTTTTCCATATTAGCCAGGCTCAAAGTTGCCAACCAAAAAAGCACTAAACCTCCTGGCCCTTCTCTGAACGTTGTATGACGCTCCGACGGCCTCCCTTATGATTCCGGGGTACTCCTCCCAACCCCTCGCTATTAAGAGGGGAACTAGGCAGGGATGCCCGCTATCTCCGCTACTATTCGTCCTGGCAATGGAACCGCTGGCCATAAAAATTTGGGAAAGCCGGGATGTAAAGGGGATAGTGGGCGGCGGTCACAAACATAAATGTTTGCTTTTTGCGGACGATTTGTTGCTGACTTTAACTTCACCGATCATGTCTCTTCCCAATTTGTATGCTATACTTAATCCATTTTCAGAATTATCGGGGCTAAGGATTAATCATAACAAGTCTAGGGCACTTAATATCTCACTGCCAAGCTCCACTCAGAAAGTACTGGAGCAAACGCATCGATTCCAATGGGAACCCAAAGCACTTCCTTATTTGGGTATTAATTTGACCTCATCTCTTCAAACGCTATATAGAAGGAATTACCCAGTTCTTTTTAAGAGGGTAACTGAGGACTTGGCCAAGTGGCAAATTTACCCCCCATCGTGGTTTGGCAGACTTCACTCTATTAAGATGAACGTCCTACCAAGGATATTGTATTTGTTCCGTACGATTCCGATAGCCTTGGTATGTAGTGATTTGAAAATGTTGCAAAGGAAAATTCTTCAGTTTATTTGGGGGGATAAGAGGCCTAGGGTGAATAAACCCATGTTCACTCTTAAACGTAAGGGGAGATTGGGCCTACCTTAACTGCAGAAATAATTTTATGTGGCTCAACTTTCCAGATTCCACTCTAAGCGTTCGCAAGCAATATGGATGATTATGGAGTCTTACTCCTGTCGTCCACATCCAATTTCCCATATTACCGTATTTATCGCGGTATAACGCGCTCCCGCGTATACCGCGCACCCCCAAAGTGCCCCCCAATCCTGTGGAAAAAAAGTTATTTTGTACTTACAGTTTTGGTGTCTTGCGCGGCGTCCATCGACGGCCTCGTCGGGTTCGGCGTCCTTCTGCGGCTTCGGGTGTCCTTCTGCGGCTTCGGGTGTCCTTCTGCGGCGGGTCCGGTGTCCTCTTCGGCGGGTCCGGCGTCCTCTTCGGCGGGTCCGGCGTCCTCTTCGGCGGGTCCGGCGTCCTCTTCGGCGGGTCCGGCGTCCTCCCCGCTCGTTTCCCGCGCCGAGTTTTGAATACTGCGCCAGCATATACTGAGCGCAGTACACTCGGGCAGGCTCGGCAACTTTCGCGCTAATGTCCTGTACGTCCAGGACGTGACCGCGGAAGAAGCCGAGACTGGCCAAATATACCCGAGTGTACTGCGCTCGGTATATGTCGGCGCAGTATTCAAAATTTGGCACGGGAAAGCGGGTATCGGCGTATATCGCGCACCCACGATTTTGCCCTGATATACGCCGATAAATACGATATGTGGCTCCCACTTAAAGATAGACCCGCTATTTTATGTCCATCTTTGTCTTTCTCCTTGGAAATTTGGGATAGAGTTTCTAGAACTGAGAACTTCAAATGGCCTCATTCCCCATTGGCACCTATAGTGTCGAATAGTCCTTTCACCCCGAGTCTCGATCCTTTTGCTTTTAAATGGTGGACAAACAAGACATTTGTGACAGAGGGGGCGTGTTAACTCAGCAAACTATGCGGGATAAATACCACATGCCATTAGCAGAAAGTTATAGATATGTTCAATTACGTCATTATGTGCAGTCTCTGGCTCGTCGGGGTGACCTGGAGGCTTCTACTCCCATGGAGCACCTTTGTACTCATTATGATAGACTCAAAGGCCATATTTCGGAAATATATGTGATGTTGATGCGTTCATCGATTAAATTGGCCTATATGCTCCAATGGGAGAAAGATTTCCAGGAAACCCTTGGTTTGGAGGAGTGGCACAGAATGTCAGATACTGCATCTAGATCGCTTATCAATACATCTATAATAGACGCTAATTATAAAGTTTTGCTTAGGTGGTATATGGTGCCGGCTAGACTTGCTACCTTTGTGCATGGTGTTACCCCTAAGTGTTTTCGAGGCTGTGGCCAGACTGGAACCACCTATCATGTTTGGTGGACTTGTCCAAAGGTTAGGAGGTTCTGGATCAGGGTCTATAATTTTATATATTCTTTGACTCAGTTGATAGCTAGAAACTGGCGGTCCGCTGCCCTGCCATTCGATCAGCTTAAGAGGAAACTGTCCTGGCTGATGTTGAATGAACGTTTGACAGCACTGGTTCAGGACAAAATTAAGTAATTTCGTAAAGTCTGGGACCCATGGCTTGGGTATCTTACTGATGACCTAAGATCGCTGGTGACATAGTTGAGTCCTACTTGATGGATCTTGGGGTTCTGGACGGTAGCTCTCTTCCTCTTTTCTTCTCTAATTTTCTTATTTTTCTCTTCCTTTCCCTTTCAGGAGTTCTCAGGCACGGGCCCTTTGTTTAGGTACCATTCCTAGTGTTCGATTTGCTTACAATTTAGTGCCCGGGGACCCTTGTCCTGGGGGTCTAGATCTTATGGGAATGGTGCTGATAGTTTTGATTCTTATTTTGGTTGCACTTTGGGTTGTACCCAGGAGATTCTTTCAGAGTTGGTGTATATTTTTGTGGATCAATACATTATTTGTATGACTGATGTATGGGCCTTAGTTTGCATTTGCTACAGAGTGCTGATGTTTTGAGATACTTTTGTACTGTTGTATAAATCTTTTCAATAAAAATAATTGAAACACTAAAAAAGCACTAAACCAAATTAATCTGTCTAAATGTATGTAAATAAAAACAGAGGTTTAGTTGCATGTATCTGCAGATACCTGGGAAGTTGCAGGCCAACGATAAGGCACTCTGTATTGCTGCAGTCCTACCTGTGAATTTTAAGGTCTCCTGAAAAGGAGCACAGGTGTGCTAATCAATAGATAGGAGACAGGTGATAACCTAAACTCGATCCTACCTAAAGTTGGTTTAACAAAAGAGAGCACTGGAAATCAAAAGAAAAGTAGGAGTGAAACAAAAAACTTGCCTACCAAACCAAAATACCACCAAACTAGAAGCAGACCAACTCAAACTGGGTCAGCTAGTCAAAGAATGACAATGTATAATTAAACTGGTCGGTGGTAGATCTGTGGAGGCACTCTATTCCACTCCTAACACGCATCTCCATCCCTGGATAGGTTCTACCATATGCCTCAATTAAAGTTCCAACCCTATCCCCTCCTTTTTTTAACACTATCCAGGGATGGAGATGCATTTTAGGAGTGGAATAGAGTGCCTCCACAGATCTACCACCTACCAGTTTAATTATGCATTGTCATTCTTTGACTAGCTGACCCAGTTTGAGTTGGTCTGCTTTTAGTTTGGTGGTATTTTGGTTTGGTAGGCAAGTTTTTTGTTTCACTCCTACTTTTCTTTTGATTTCCAGTGCTCTCTTTTGCTAGATCAAATTTAGGTAGGGGCGGGTTTAGGTTATCACCTGTCCCCTATCTATTGATTAGCACACCTGTGCTTCTTTTCAGGAGACCTTAAAATTCACAGGTAGGACTGCAGCAATACAGAGTGCCTTATCGTTGGCCTGCAGCTTCCCAGGTATCTGCAGATACATGCAACTAAACCTCTGTTTTTATTTACATACATTTAGACAGATTAATTTGGTTTAGTGCTTTTTTAGTGTTTCAATTATTTTTATTGAAAAGATTTATACAACAGTACAAAAGTATCTCAAAACATCAGCAATTTGTTGTTGGGCAGATTACAAAACATAAATTGCCGCAAAAACACATTCCAAGCTTTTCTGCAGCTTCTCCATTGAAGTATATTCAACCAAAAAAAAATAGCACCGTTTTGCGTTAAAAACTCCTCGCCCTTTCCAAATACGCAGCAGCTGAAAAAAAATCATGGATATGAACGTGTCCAATAGGAAAACATGTAAATGAACTGTAGTGTGTTTCTGCAAAAAGCACCAAAAAAACAGAGGTGTGACCCCGGCCTGAGATGTTTAGTAACATAATGGGGGTAAAAAAAACAAAAAAAAAGTACAAAAAGAGCAAATAATTGTTACTGTAAGGGGTGCATTTTTTTTACTGTGGGACAGTGAAAGTAATATTTACAGTAGCGATTTGCTTTTTTTGTACTATAAAGGCCTAATTTTAGTATTTTTAACCCCATTATCTTCCTGGCGATTACTCGATTATGAAAATTGTAATCAATTAATTTCATAATTGATTGGCTGTCGATTAATTGATTAGTTGTTTCGGCCCTACACTGACCTTTGATTCTAACCTAGACCCTAACTTTAACCCTAATGTTTGATGGGAGTTTGTTGTCGGAAATGCCGTCGTACGTTTCTTTCTCCATGCCCCCGGGTGGCAATGGTGGGTGTGAGGGGGTCCTCCCACACAGCCCGCCCTACCTGCTCCGCTTTGAAGCCCAACGGGGCAGAGGGACTCCCCTATGAGGGAGTGAGAGGATCTAGCCTGCTCAGCCAGCCCTGTTAGTCCTTCCTTCGCCTCTCTTTTTTTTTAGAGACCGCGTGGCCAAAGTGCGTGCATGTTAACCCAATTTTGAGTGTGTGTAAGTGTGGTGGTTTTGTGGGAGGGGGGGTGGGCGTACTAAGCGCAGGCTTACCTCACATAGCACACCCCCTGGGAGCCGGGCTGAGACCACCAAACTCAATTCACATGCAGCCGAGACCGGGATTCGAACCCTTAGCTGCAGAGGTGAACGGCTTGTCAGCGCAGTGCCAATCGCGTTGAGCCACCGCAGCTCCCCGTAACCGCATTCTTGTTGATCGGAATTTTCAAGAACATTTGTGCGACCGTGTGTATGCAAGACAAGTTTGAGCCAACATCTGTCTGAAAAAAATCCACGGTTTTGTTGTCGAAATGTCCAATCGTGTGTATGCGGCATAACGCTAACCAATACCCTTATCTAGCTATTTTATCTTTATTTTGTTATTATTATTATTATTATTTTCTGCACACTTTTCTCTGTTTACAATTTTCTCCTCTAGCAAGGAAAAAAAGATACAATGTACTATAAAATGTATCCTGTATGTATAGAACTGTATTAAAAAAAATATCCTGTATGTATACAATGTTCTGAATATTGCATCCTGCTATGTATATGATGTAATATACAATTTATCCTGTATGTATGTGTGTGTATATATATAAAAAAAAAAAAATATATATATATATAAACACAATGTAATATATAATGTATCTGGTATGTATATCATTTATCATGCATATATACAGTGTGTTGTATAATGCATCCTGTATGTATACAATTTATTTTTTAATGTATCTTGTATGTATATGCATACAATGTTTTTATACAATGTATCCTGTAAGTATATGATGTCTTATGTAAGGCTGCACATTCACACCTGAGCGTTTTGTCCCCTGAAGCATGAAGCTATAAAACGCTAGAGAGGAAAAAATCCATTATTCTCAATGGAGATGGTTCACATCCCCACTCCAAAACGCCCGAAGCCGAACGCCCGAAGCTCAAACAAGTTCTGGACCCTTTTTTGTCGCAAATTGGGCTGATTTGGGCGTTTTTGAACGTTTGTATTTCCATAGAAACTAATGGAAACGCTCGATTCATGCGTCTAGCGCGACAACGAGCGTTTCTACGGGCGTTTTGTCGCTTTAATCTGTTCTGTGAAATAGAATATTCACCCAGGAAGAAGATAAAAAAAAATCTACAAACATAACAACAAATGATGAAAGAGATGATAATTTTACCTATTGGCTAAAATAAAAAATCGACGAAGTTCCAAAGCGTCGGACAACGCTGTATGCAAACGCACGAATACATGTTAATACGCCGGAAAAAACGACTGAAAACGCTATGCTCAGGTGTGAATGCGGTCTTATTTTTCCTGTATATATACAATGTATTGTATAAGGTATCTTGTACATAAACAATGTATTATACAATATAATGTATAATGTACGTATATGATGTGCAGTATTATATCATTTATTCTTATATATACAATGTATTATATAATGGATCCTGTGTGTATACAATGTATTATATAATGGATCCTGTGTGTATACAATGTATTATATAATAGATCCTGTATGTATACAATGTATTATATAATAGATCCTGCATTTATACAATGTATTATAGAATGGATCCTGCAATATATACAATCTATTTTTTTCTCCATTTAAGAGGAGAAAACCACAGGAGGCGGGCTGTACATTAACTGATCATTATGATAGCCAATCAGAGTCTGGACTGATTAGGTGATTAGGAAACCAGGCCTCCCAGTTGCCGGCTGTTATTTGGAGAAGCAGAGCGATCACCAACAGCTTGTTCTTAGCACAGCACGCTCTCAGCACACACCCAGCAATGCATATCTGCGGGCCCATGGATATAGACACACTTCCATATATGCTTCCACTCGTTGGGAAGGGGTTAATGACTTTGTTGGTAAACAAGGCCAAATCTAACCCTTTGTTAATCAGCACAGCCATGTCATGTCATGTTATATATTACAGTATATGTGCTAGTATTTTTAAGCATAAAAATATATTAATTCATTTTATTTATTGATATAGCACTGACAATTTACAAAAAGCTTTACATACGTATATTTTACGTTCATATCAGTCCCTGCCTTAACTGCTTGTCCACTGGGCCTATTTTGGCACTTCTCCATGTTAAAAATCAAATTTTTTTTGCTAGAAAATTAATCAAAACCCCCAATCATTATACGTATATTTTTTTAGCAGAAACCCTAGGGAATAAAATGGCGGTCATTGCAACTTTTTTTCTCGCACGGTATTTGCGCAATAATTTTTCAAACGCCTTCAAACGTTTCATGAATTAAAAAATAACAAAACAGTCAAGTTAGCCCAATTTTTTTGTATAATGTGAAAGATGATGTTACACCGAGTAAATAGATACCTAACATGTCACGCTTTAAAATTGCGCACACTCATGGAATGGCGCCAAACTTCAGAACTTAAAAATCTCCATAGACGACGCTTACATTTTTTTTACAGGTTACTATTTTCGAGTTACAGTGGAGGTCTAGTGCTAGAATTCTTGCGCACGCTCTAACGCAGGGATCCTCAAACTACGGCCCTCCAGATGTTGTAGAACTACACATCCCATGAGGCATTGTAACACACTGACATTCACAGACATGACTAGGCATTATGGGAATTGTAGTTCCTGAACAACTGGAGGGCCGTAGTTTGAAGACCCATGCTCTAACGCATGCGACAATACCTCACATGTGGGGTTTGAAAGGCGTTTACATATGTGGGCAGGACTTATATACGTGTTCGCTTCTGAGCGCGAGCTACCGGGGACAGGGGCGTTTTAAAAAATAATTTAAATTTTATTTTACTTAGTTTTATTTTTTCACTTAAAAAAAAAAATGAATCACTTTTATCCCTTGTAATAAGAATCACTGTGACAGGTCCTCTTTATAGAGAGATGTGGGGTCAATAAGACCCTGCGTCTCTCCTCCAGGCTTACAAGCATGAGATTGTGAAAACAATTCACCGATCTCATGCCGACAGATGCGATTGCGGCTTTGTTTACTTCCGGGTACCGGGCGTGACGTCATAAAGTCACGCCCGGGCCTCTGACGGTCATAGAGATGACTGGTGACCATCTGGTCACCAGTCATCTCTATGCTTCCCAGACAGCGCCAGCCGATTAGTTCTTCGGGCCCCCGATGGCATGGGAGAGCCCAGAGAGCCATCGGATAGAGGCGGGAGGGGGTGACGCCCCCTCCCGCTGCCTATAAGAACGATCAGGTGGTGCAACTGCTGCTTTGATCGTTCTTATCATGCAGAGAATCGCCGGCTGAAGATGGTGATATCTGAATGATGCCTCTAGCTGCTCCCATCATTCAGATATCACCGCACAAAGTCGAGGACGTCATATGACGTCCTCGGTTGTCAAGTGGTTAAAGGGACTTACAGTCTAAGATCCTGGGCTCACATTTCTCCAGACACTTGCTAGGGCCAATTTAGACAGGAGTCTGTGGCATGTGGGAGACAACCAGAGTTCCCCCCCAGAGGAACCCACGCAAGGCACAGGTAGAACATACAAACTCAATGCAGGGTATTGTCGTGATTGAGATTCGAAGTGAGGACCCCAGTGCTGCCAGGTGGCATGGTCACATTAGTGGCCCTGAAGTAGTTCTAGGAGAGCATGGACCAAGATTGATATACATGCTTCAAAAACGATGGGCATCTCAAAAACCTTGTGCTGCACTAGTAGGGCTGCAATCCAGTAGAAGCAATGGCCTTCTTGTATTTACATGTACTCTGTGCAGAGAGAATCAGAGTATTCTGTGGCTTTCGCTGTCTCCACGGAAGCTATTTGTGGATGTGAGAAGGAGTAAGGGACAGAACAAGCTGGGCTGTGACATCGGGAGTCTGGTCTGCCAGCATGGTCTATGAACAGGGCTCCCTATGTGATTATACTGGGCGTTCCATTTACCCACGGGGCTGCCTAGGGGCCTGTACAGTGAAGAAGACCCTATTCAGGACTAGATGTAAACACACTATACTGCTCCCACTGTGCCAGCAAGGTCATATGGAGCAGAATTTGGATATACTCTACAAACTACAAATGGGTGCACACGGCTGTGGTCAGAAATAGATTCCTCCATCAAGTTTAAAATATTAACAATTCATAATTTCACCTTTATTTTATTAATGAAACACCAGATAGAAAAGCTTCAATGCTTTCCTTCGAGGCTTTGGACTTAGCAGTAGTGCTAGCAGTTGGCGCTCAATATTTTTTTTTTTTGGGGGGGGGTTGCAAACAATCTAAAAAAAAAACATCAATTGCAGCCACTGTGCCCATCAAACGCAGCCAGTGTGCCCATCAAACGCAGCCAGTGTGCCCAAACGCAGCCAGTGTGCCCAAACGCAGCCAGTGTGCCCATCAAACGCAGCTAGTGTGCCCATCAAATGCAGTTAGTGTGCCCATCAAATGCAGTTAGTGTGCCCATCAAATGCAGTTAGTGTGCCCATCAAACGCAGTTAGTGTGCCCATCAAACGCAGTTAGTGTGCCCATCAAACGCAGTTAGTGTGCCCATCAATTGCCGCTACTGTTCCTATCAATTGCTGCTACTGTGCCCATTAATTGCTGACACTGTGCCCATCAATTGCCGCTACTGTGCCCATCAAACGCAGCCAGTGTGCCCATCAAATGCAGCCAGTGTGCCCATCAAATGCAGCCAGTGTGCCCATCAAACGCAGTTAGTGTGCCCATCAATTGCTGCTACTGTGCCCATTAATTGCCGCTACTGTGCCCATCAAACGCAGCCAGTGTGCCCATCAAACGCAGCCAGTGTGCCCATCAAACGCAGCCAGTGTGCCCATCAAACGCAGCCAGTGTGCCCATCAAACGCAGCCAGTGTGCCCATCAAACGCAGCCAGTGTGCCCATCAAACGCAGTTAGTGTGCCCATCAAACGCAGTTAGTGTGCCCATCAATTGCTGCTACTGTGCCCATTAATTGCTGACATTGTGACCATCAATTGCCGCTACTGCGCCCATCAATTGCCGCTACTGTGCCCATAAAACGCAGCCACTGTGCCCATCAAACGCAGCCAGTGTGCCAATCAAATGCAGTTAGTGTGCCCATCAAACACAGTTAGTCTGCCCACCAATTGCCGCTACTGTGCCTATCAATTGCTGCTACTGTGCCCATCAAACGCAGCCACTGTGCCCATCAAACGCAGCCACTGTGCCAATCAAACGCAGCCACTGTGCCAATCAAACGCAGCCAGTGTGCCAATCAATTGCCGCTAATGTGCCTATTAATTGCTGACACTGTGCCCATCAATTGCCGCCACTGTGCCCATCAAACGCAGCCGCTGTGGCCATCAAACGCAGCCAGTGTGCCATCGCTGATCGCTGCCATTAGTAAAAATTATAATAAAAATGCCATAAAACTATCCCCTATTTTGTAAAAGCTATACATTTTGCGCAAACCAATGGATAAAGTTAGAACACACCTAGGATACATTTAACCCCTTCCTCATCCCCTAGTGTTAACCCCTTCAATGCCAGTCACATTTATACAGTAATTAGTGCATATTTATAGCACTGATCGCAGTATAAATGTGAATGCCAACAAAAATGTGTCAAAAGTGTCCGATGTGTCCGCCATAACGTCGCAGTACCAATAAAAAAAGGGATTTTTAAATACAGCTTACCTGTAAAATCCTTTTCTTGGAGTACATCACGGGACACAGAGCGGCATATTCATTACTATATGGGTTATATGGAGTACCTTCAGGTGTGGACACTGGCAATCTCAAACAAACAGGAAGTCCCTCCCTATATAACCCCCTCCCCTAGAGGGAGTCCCTCAGTTTTGTAGCAAGCAGTATGCCTCCCAAAATGTTCCCAAAAAGAGGGGTGGGAGCTCTGTGTCCCGTGATGTACTCCAAGAAAAGGATTTTACAGGTAAGCTGTATTTAAAAATCCCTTTTTCTTTCTCGTACATCACGGAACACAGAGCGGCATATTCATTACTATATGGGATGTCCGAAAGCAATGCTTTAATGAGGGGAGGGAGACATCTTCCAAAGAAGGATTTAATTTAGAGGTATACTCGAATACTAGTAAATCCAACTTAAACGAGAAATGTAAATCTCAAATCAAATCAAGGGAGCCCCCTCAGATCCTGAGGAGCTTGAATCGCGGCCTGTAGTACTGACTGCCCAAAGGCTGTATCCGCATTCCTTCTTACGTCCATTTGATAACATTTTGTAAACATGTGGACTGACGACCACGTTGCTGCCTTGCATATTCGAGCCATAGAGATCTGATGATGATGTGCTGCCCAGGAGGTGCCCATGGCCCTGGTAGAATGGGCCTTTGCCGACAAAGGAGGAGGCAACCTCTTCAAACCGCAGGCCTGAACGATTAATTGTTTAATCCATCTTGCGATGGTGGATCAAGCAGCTGCCTGACCCATCTTGGGCCCTTCCGGTAAAACGAAACAACACATCTGTTTTCCGAACCTTCTCTGTAGCTTTAAGATAGGCCTTTATGGCCCTGACAATATCCAACGTATGCAGCAACCCCTCCTTTCTAGAGGTGGGTTTTGGAAGAAGGATGGAAGTACCACATCCTGGTTCAGGTGGAAACTGGATATAACCTTTGGTAGAAAGGAAGAATGAGGACGGAACCCCGCCCTATC
The DNA here is from genome assembly GCA_029574335.1 of Rana kukunoris. Lineage (NCBI taxonomy): Eukaryota > Metazoa > Chordata > Amphibia > Anura > Ranidae > Rana > Rana kukunoris. Next base: position 12,185,991 of record CM056051.1, on the reverse strand, counting down.
CTTATGTAAAATGAGATATGGTTCCTTACAAGATAAGGCTGCCAATTCCGATACCCTCCTGGCCGAAACTATGGTGATCAGAAATACCGACTTTCTAGTCAGTAAAACCAAGGTACCTCAGCCAACGGCTCAAGGGGTTGTTTCTGTAGAGTTGACAGAACAAGATTTAAGTCCCATGGACAAAGTGGTGATTTGACCGGAGGATTAACACGTAAGACTCCCTGTACGAAGATCTTAACCAGCGAGTGGGCGGCCAGCGGCCTCTGAAATCACACTGATAAGGCTGAAATCTGTCCCTAGATCGTGCTTAATGCCAGGCCTTTATCCACTCCTAGCTGGAGGAAACGTAATACTCTATCAATGGTATACTTGCGGGAAACCTATCTCTTAGCCTCACACCAGCCTACGTAGGCCCTCCAAACCCTGTAACAAAATTACCCTGGAGGCCGGCTTTCTAGCCTCAATGAGGGTAGGGATTACCTGCCTAGACAGACCTCTACCCCTGAGAATCAGGGATTCAGCCGCCAGGCCGTCAAATTTAGACGCCGTAATGCAGGGTGGAGGATCGGGCCTTGTGAGAGTAGGTCTGGCCCTAGAGGAAGAGTCCAAGGGCCTCCCGCTGCCAATTTCAGGACTAGTGAGTACCATGCCCTCCGGTACCAAGCTGGGGCTACCAGGATAACCAGCCTGTGGTATGATCCTGCGCCGCAGGCGGGGTAGTAACTGCAGTGGGGGAAATGCATATAGAAGTTATGATTGATGCCAAGGGCAAACCAACACATCGGTTCCGCAGGCCATAGGGTCCCTCGTTCGAGACATGAACCTGTCTAGCTTCTTGTTGAATCATGATGCCATGACCTCCACGTCTGGCACTCCCCACTTCTGGCAGATTGTCTGAAAAAACTTGTGGATGCAGAGACCACTCCCCCGGCGACAGGGTTTGGCGACTTAGGAAGTACGCCTGCAGGTTGTCCACCTCGGGAATGAATGTCGCCGATATGCAGGGTACATAAACCTCTGCCCACCGAAAAACCAAGCTCCTCTCACTCTGAGTGGCTTGACTCTTGGTTCCCCCTTGGTGGTTCACCTATATGCCACCGCTGTGGCCTTGTCTGAATGACTTCTCACCGAGGACCCCTGTAATCTGGATGTCTATGCCAGGAGGGCTAGCTGAGCCGCTCAGAACTCCCAGACTTTGATGGGCAGCTGCCTCTCCGCCTCTGCCCAAGTTCCTTGGCGAGTGAACTTGTTCAAGACCGCTCTTCAGCCTTCCAGACCACTGGGCAGAACCAAGCTGCTAGAATTGCTGCCTGTAGGACACGAGCGTGGAAGCGTGTGGTATTGCCTCGAACATGGCCATCGCATACATAGGCGAATAGTTGGCTCTTTTTTGCTTAGAACCAACTGAATCAATCTCTTGATAGCCTCGACCTTTACCAGGGGCAGGAACATCCATCTTCTGTTCTGTGTCTAATCTCGTGCCGAGATATTCCAACTGCTTTGTAGGTTGAAATGCTGATCTTTCCCCGGTTTAGGACTCAGCCGAACCTCTCGAGGCACTGAACCATGAGGGCTACTACGCATTCCACCAAGGAAGCGAGTGACCTTATGATTAAGAGGTCATCCAGGTATGCTAGGACCGAGATCCCTTGGATCCTTTGGACTGACTAGAATAGGAGCTAGGACCTTCGTGAATACCCGGGGGCCGTAGCCAGCCCGAAGGGGGGCGCCACAAATTGGAAGTGACGCTATATCACTGCGAAGCGTAAAAACAAAAATATTTGATGTGGCTGAAAGACCTGGTACATGAAGGTAACCCTCCTTTATGTCTATAGAAGCCCGATCCTTCTGGAGTGTGGCGGCTGCTGGCCAAACGGATTCTATCCGGAAAGAGCGAACCCTTAGGTAAGCATTTAAACCTTTTAGGTCCAAAATTGGTCTGACATTGCCGATGAGCCTTGGTATGACACACAGATTGGAATAGAAACCTAGCCCCTGTTCTTGGGCTGGTACCTCTACCATTATGCCCTGGTAAAGCAGGTGATCCAATGCTGCCCGCATTGAGGCCTTCCTTGTGGAGGAAATCTTAGAAATTCTAATCTGTAGCCTGCGGCCACAGATAATCGGACCCCCTCTGTCGGGGACCGATCCCCAGAGGCCTGTCCTTGCGATCCATTGTTAAAAGTTTGATCGCGCAGGAGGACCGTACCGCCTGAAATTTGAGGGCCCTGGAACCGGGGGGAGCTGCCCTTTTGAATGCAGGACCCCGGAACTTCCTTTGACTGGTAAAAGGGTACTTTTGTCACTTGAAACAGTCTGAATGTATTTATCCAGATCTTTCCATGGAAGGGCAAACCTGCCAGCAGTCTTTTACATGGGGCTCGGCCGCCCAGTTCTTCAACCAAAAGAGCCTTCTCATATGCACTAAAAATAGTGACAACGAGACGCCTGCTGGATGGAGTCTTTTTATAGCCTCTACCGCAAAGCACAGAGCTCTGGGAATATCCAATAACTCCTCTGCCTATCGGGCAGGGATGTCTAAGCATCTGTTTTGTCTGGTTCCTTAATGCCTGAAAAAAAAACTCCAATTGTAGCCACTGCTGGCTGTAGCCAGGGATGCTGGAAAAAGTGTCTCTAAACGTTTATCGACCGGGACCTTAAACATTTGTATGTTTCCCCTTAGGCCAGTTAATGATTTATTCACACATGAGATGGCTGCGTCCACCGTTGGGAGCGCCCCCTTTCTTTAGAAAAATGTCTTTTCCATAGGGTAAATAACAGAAAACCTTCCAGGTGGTCTCCCATCCAGGCACTAACCAGGCCCTACCCTGCTTAGCCTCCGAGATCAGACGAGATCGGGCGCTTTCCGGGAGATGTGGCCTCAAGGACCTCACGGGTAGTTGAAAGCAGTGCCCGAACCGGGACCTGAACCCTGGACCCTCAGATCAAAAGTCCGATGCTCTACCAACTGAGCCATCCGGGCCCCTTTTAAAGAGCACTTGGTCAGGGGAAAGAGTGCCTGCAAGCACAAATATTTCCTGGCAGACGTGCATAAAGACTACCCTCTCGTCAGCTTTAGGCGGCAGAAAAAATTCTGTCCGGTCGTCCCAATCCTGGAAAAACCAATTCCTCTAACAGAGGATGGGCCAGAAAAGCTGCGTTGCTTAAAGGTGCTTTTAAAAAGAACTCAAAGAGGATACCGCAGGAACCTGAGGCTCTGGAAATGGCAAATTGAATGCCAAGCGGACCATGTCTGTCAAAGACTGGACCCACAGACTCTCCGCCTGGGAGGCTGAAAACGATTCTACAGTGGTAGATCCTCTAGGTTCTGTCCCTTTTGGCGATGGGGATCTAGTCCGCTTCTTGCCAGAAAAAGAGCCAGCGATCATAGCTGTTAACCTCTTTTCTCTAGCCCCCCTAGGGTGACGGCTAGCATCTCCTCTGTGATAACACAGGGTTGGGCCGACCTGGGCCAGCCTCAGCACCAGACCCCCTTAATGGCTTATCCAGGGTGACCCCTATAGGAATAACCTGTGGGGAAAGTATTGGCATATTATCAGAACCAGAGGAGGAACCCCTTTGTCTTTGCCTTTTCTCTTTATTTTTTATTTTTTTTTATTTTTTTTTATTTTTATTTTTTTGTGTTTTGATCCTGAACCCTTGGAAGCCATAATACAAAACCGAAGTACTCCGCTTACAACAACAGACTGTTATAGCCAGGAGTACAAAAAAAAATAAGGTTTAGGGGACAATAGGATCACTAATGCCCCAAAACCGGTGGGGCTCAGTATGTTTTCTTTTATATATTATTCACCACATACAGCCCCACCCCCAACATGTTTGCCAGCATTCAACCTGTTGCCAAGGGGATTTTGGCTTAACAAAAAGTATTGGAGCTGACTCCAGCATGTAGTACCCCTTCTCGCCACCGGGAGTCACTGTGCTGCCAGCTCTACGTCCTCTCTCTCCAGCCACTGGCGTGCGCAGCCTATTGCATTAGGGTGTGCACCCCAAAGCTCAAACACGAGTGTGTGCGTAAAATATATATATATATATATATATATATATATATATATATATATATATATACATACATACATACATACATACATACATACATACACACATACACACATATATCACACATACATACATACACACACACACACACAGAAACTCAGACGGAGCCGACGGATTTGGCCACCCGACAGATTTCAAAGCATGCTTTGAAATCTATCGGGTGGGAATCCGTCCGCCCAACATGTCTGCTGGTTAGTGCACTTACCAGCAGACATGTCGTCCCGCACCGCCGCCGAATGGATTCGGCGCATGCGCGGAAGTGTTTTACTTCCTGGTGCGGTGACGTGGCGGCGTCAACGTCACCGCCACGTCACCGACACGTCAGCGCGCCGTCTGCTGGCGGGGATTTTGGTTTGCTCGTGTGTACACGCGAGCAAACCAAAGTCCCAGCAGACAGATTTGTTCAAATCTGTCGGACAGACAGATTTGAACAAATCTGTCTGCTCGTGTGTACGAGGCCTTATAAATAAATGTGAACAAACATTTTAAAATGTATTAAAGCCTTTAACACTTAATTTTTAAATTTTAACAATAAATTGTTCACACTAGCGGTTAGGGGCAGTAAAACTCTGTGGTTGAGCCCTGCTTTTACCACCCCTCAACCGCTACCACCTTTTTAGCTGTATAGGCAGCGACTGGGCATGTTCATGTGCCACACCTGCAATTATACCCTGTAGCACCCACTGACCATGACCCATTCAAGTGAAAGGCACTACTTTGCAAGCAGCCCTCAACCATGTGCAGTTTAAAGGGTAAAGCAGGTGGTCTGCAGGTGATACAACTCCTTACTGCTTCTCAAATGCTCTCTGAAGAGCGATCTATTTGCAGATCGCTCTTCAGAAATTAAAGCATTTGTGAATGAGCCCCTACATATTCCACAGCGCCTCCCTCTCATCTGAGTCCTCCTTTACTTTAGAGTCCACAGCATTTAACCTTACACCAGAGTCAATATCTTATATCACAGTTCTGCCCTTAAATTAGGGTTCTCAGAGAGCCCCCCCCCTTACATCAGATTCCCCAGAGTTCCCCTTCACATTAGGAAATCTGATGTAAAGAATGCTGTGGACTCTAGTGTAAAGGGGGACTTCGATATAAGAGGGTATCTGGTCACCAGAGTCCCCCCTTACATCAGAGTTCCTAGCATCCCCTCTTATATAAGGGTACCCAGAGTCCCGCTTTATGTACACTGTAAGTGGGGACTCAGATGATCAGAGACCCCTGACATCTGCCCCAACAATGTACCCCTTTTCTCATCTGCCCCACCACTTTACCTCCCTGCACATCTGTCCACCGCCATATCCCTATGCTCTTCTTTCTTACTACTGAATCACTTTCTCATCTTTCTTAAGACTGAACTCATCCGCCCCACCAATGTAACCCGCTTTCTCATCTGCCCCACCAATGTAACCCGCTTTCTCATCTGCCCCACTAATGTAACCCGCTTTCTCATCTGCCCCACCAATGTAACCCGCTTTCTCATCTGCCCCACTAATGTAACCCGATTTCTCATCTGCCCCACCAATGTAACCCGCTTTCTCATCTTCTCCACCAATGTAACCCGCTTTCTCATCCGCCCACCAATGTAACCCGCTGTCTCATCTGCCCCACTAATGTAACCCGCTTTCTCATCTGCCCCACTAATGTAACCCGCTTTCTCATCTGCCCCACTAATGTAACCCGCTTTCTCATCTGCCCCACCAATGTAACCCGCTTTCTCATCTGCCCCACCAATGTAACCCGCTTTCTCATCTGCCCCACCAATGTAACCCGCTTTCTCATCTGCCCCACCAATGTAACCCGCTTTCTCATCTGCCCCACCAATGTAACCCGATTTCTCATCTGCCCCACCAATGTAACCCGCTTTCTCATCTGCCCCACTAATGTAACCCGCTTTCTCATCTGCCCCACCAATGTAACCCGCTTTCTCATCTGCCCCACCAATACACCTCCTTTTACATCTGCCCCACTGCTTTACACCCCCTGCTTTTCTTCCCCAACACTGTACCCTCCTGCTAATCTGGCCCAACACTGTACCCTCCTGCTAATCTGGCCCAACACTGTACCTCCTGCATATCTGTCTCACCTCTGTATCCCCTGGTCTTCAGCCCCCACCTTTGTAAAGCATGCTGGGACTTGTAGCCCCATCACAGGCTGTAATGCTCCTGCAGAGCATAGTGGGACTTTTAGTTGTATCATAAGCTGCAATGAAAGTGCAGAGCATGCTGACACTTGTAGTTCTAGCATAGGCTGCAAGAAATGTGCAGAGCATGCTGGGACTTGTAGTTCTATCCCAGGCTACAATAGAGGAGCAAGGCATGCTGGGACCTGTAGTTCTATCCCAGGCTGCAATAGAGGAGCAAGGCATGCTGGGAGCTGTAGTTCTATCCCAGGCTGCAATAGAGGAGCAAGGCATGCTGGGACCTGTAGTTCTATCCCAGGCTGCACTAGAGGAGCAAGGCATGCTGGGACCTGTAGTTCTATCCCAGGCTGCAATAGAGGAGCAAGGCATGCTGGGACCTGTAGTTCTATCCCAGGCTGCACTAGAGGAGCAAGGCATGCTGGGACCTGTAGTTCTATCACAGGCTGCACTAGAGCAAGACATGCTGGGACGTGTAGTTCTATCCCAGGCTGCACTAGAGGAGCAAGGCATGCTGGGACCTGTAGTTCTATCACAGGCTGCACTAGAGCAAGACATGCTGGGACCTGTAGTTCTATCCCAGGCTGCAATAGAGAAGCAAGGCATGCTGGGACCTGTAGTTCTATCCCAGGCTGCACTAGAGGAGCAAGGCATGCTGGGACCTGTAGTTCTATCCCAGGCTGCAATAGAGGAGCAAGGCATGCTGGGACCTGTAGTTCTATCCCAGGCTGCACTAGAGGAGCAAGGCATGCTGGGACCTGTAGTTCTATCACAGGCTGCACTAGAGCAAGACATGCTGGGACGTGTAGTTCTATCCCAGGCTGCACTAGAGGAGCAAGGCATGCTGGGACCTGTAGTTCTATCACAGGCTGCACTAGAGCAAGACATGCTGGGACCTGTAGTTCTATCCCAGGCTGCAATAGAGGAGCAAGGCATGCTGGACCTGTAGTTCTATCCCAGGCTGCAATAGAGGAGCAAGGCATGCTGGGACCTGTAGTTCTATCCCAGGCTGCACTAGAGGAGCAAGGCATGCTGGGACCTGTAGTTCTATCACAGGCTGCACTAGAGCAAGACATGCTGGGACGTGTAGTTCTATCCCAGGCTGCAATAGAGGAGCAAGGCATGCTGGGACTTGTAGTTCTATCCCAGGCTGCACTAGAGGAGCAAGGCATGCTGGGACTTGTAGTTCTATCACTGGCTGCACTAGAGCAAGGCATGCTGGGACCTGTAGTTCTATCACACTCTGCACTAGAGCAAGGCATGCTGAGACCTGTAGTTTTATCACAGGCTGCACTAGAGCAAGGCATGCTGGGACCTGTAGTTCTATCCCAGGCTGCACTAGAGGAGCAAGGCATGCTGGGACTTGTAGTTCTATCACTGGCTGCACTAGAGCAAGGCATGCTGGGACCTGTAGTTCTATCACACTCTGCACTAGAGCAAGGCATGCTGAGACCTGTAGTTTTATCACAGGCTGCACTAGAGCAAGGCATGCTGGGACCTGTAGTTCTATCACTGGCTGCACTAGAGCAAGGCATGCTGGGACCTGTAGTTCTATCACACTCTGCACTAGAGCAAGGCATGCTGAGACCTGTAGTTTTATCACAGGCTGCACTAGAGCAAGGCATGCTGGGACCTGTAGTTCTATCCCAGGCTGCACTAGAGCAAGGCATGCTGGGACCTGTAGTTCTATCCCAGGCTGCACTAGAGCAAGGCATGCTGGGACCTGTAGTTCTATCCCAGGCTGCACTAGAGCAAGGCATGCTGGGACCTGTAGTTCTATCCCAGGCTGCACTGTATGTACATCGTTTTAGTTCACCCCCTTCCCAGCCACTCTCTTCCCCTCCTCCCTGTCTATCTATAAAGTATGGAAAAGTTTGTACAGACCTGAATCCAGAGCGTGTTCCTCCTCTTGTGTGTATACAGAGTTGAAGGGGGAGGAGACAGATTCGTTCTGCTGTGTGTGTGCTCCGACTTGCTCCTGTGAGTGCTAGCCACGCTGTGGTGTAAGCAGGCAGCGGAGTGATATTCTGCTGCCAGGGAGCCGGAACTATAGAGGTAGCATCGGCAAATGCGGCTGCCTGTCAGCTTACTCCGCGGCCAGTGGCTTGAACACACAGGAGTTAAAAAGCCAAATGGAAAACAGTGCCATTTGCAGCACTGACATTGTGGCATAGCAGAGATGCCAAATGGAGATCCTACACACGCTGCTATAAAATAAGCCCTGGGGTGTGCCAGATGAGCCTGAGCATTAGGGTGTGCCCAGGCACACCCGGCACACCCCGTGTGCACGCCTATGTCTCCAGCTCAGCTCTGAACTGAGCTAAGAACGCGCCTGCTGTGTATAACAGCAATTAAAGGCACGCCCACTCTACACTGCAGTCACACTCCCCGCCCCCCCCCCCCCTCCCGAACGGCGCGAAAATTTTCTATATGCATGCGCGCGTGCACGCGCGCGCCTGTCGGGGGAGGAGAGCCCAGGAGGAGACGCACTCTGGAGCCCAGGAATGCAGGTTGGAGGACGCATCAGGCGGCAGATTTGAATCCCGGCAAGGTAAGGCTAACACAGGCCCCTAAGGAGTCCCTTTAGCCTAGAGACAGATCTTTTTTTTTTTTTTTTTTTAAAAGATCTTCAACCAGCGAGCAGCAGGTAGCTAGCAAACATACATAGATAGGTAGGGGATCAAGTTATGGGGGGAAACATTTCAGGGCATCCTGTCTATCAGACATAGTGACCATGGTGCCAATGCAGAGCATACTCAGGCTACCCCCCTTAAGATCTCCCTGGAGAGCCTGCTGTCGAACCAAGTCCCGCAGGCTCCCCTCTTACCTGCTCCATGCCGCAGGACGTTTTGCAAAACGGTCCAATCTTCTCCCATCTCCGTGGGTAGCGTAGTAGACCTTCAGGCCCTGGGGTCCTATGAAGGTACCCACTGTCCTGGACCTATATAGCACCCTGGCAAACAGGAACTTATGGTCTTTACAAACTCCAAGTCCTGGGCCCAGGTCCAGCCCTCCAAAGAGGAGCATTATAGGCAAAACCCCACGGTTTGGGGCCCGGGTACTGTCCACTTTGGCACTGAGGCTCTTTGGACAGATCCGGTTAGCCCGCCCTTAATCCCAAGGATGTGGAGCAAAGCTATTCCGTGACCAACACCTAAGACACTGGCGAAAAAACTGAGGGACTCCCTCTAGGGGAGGGGTTATATAGGGAGGGGACTTCCTGTTTGAGATTGCCAGTGTCCACACCTGAAGGTACTCCATATAACCCATATAGTAATGAATATGCCGCTCTGTGTCCCGTGATGTACGAGAAAGAAATCGCAGATCGCCGCCATTTCTAGTAAAAAAATAAATAATAAAAAAGAATAATTCTGTCCCATATTTTGTAAGCGCAATAACTTTTTTTTTTACCAAAAATATGTAGAAGAATACTAAACAGAGAAAAAAATTTTTTTTTTTTTTTTTTTTTTAAATTGGGATATTTATTATAGCAACAAGTAAAAAATATTGTATTTTTTTTCAAAATTGTCGCACTTTTTTGTTTATAGCGCAAAAAATAAAAACCGCACAGGCGATCAAATACCACCAAAAGAAAGCTCTACTTGTGGGGAAAAAAGGACGTCAATTTTGTTTGGGAGCCACGTCGCACGACCGCGCAATTGTCAGTTAAAGCGACGCAGTGCCGGAAGCTGAAATTTCACCTGGGCAGGAGGGAGGTGTAAGTGCCCAGTAAGCAAGTGGTTAAAGGACTTTTTGAAACCTTGAACGGTTAGGAGCATTAAATACAACCAACATGTTTTGGGGGAAACAAGCCTCCCCTTCTTTAGGGCTAGAAGGTTAGTAAGGTCACAACAGAATGCTAAGGGACCCGTGTTATCTCTAGATGAAGACTAGCGTCTCCTGGCGGCACTGATGGTGGCAATAGAGGGCAGGAAGCCTCTTATTAAGTACTGTATGTTTCAAAACGTTCTTTAACCACTTGCTTACTGGGCACTTACACCCCCTTCCTGCCCAGGCCAATTTTCAGCGCTCTCACACTTTGAATGACAATTGCGCAGTCATGCATCACTGTATGACATTTTTTTATATTTTTTCTTTTTAGACAAATAGAGTGGTATTTAATCACCACTGCCTTTTTTTTTTGCTAAACAAACAAAAAAAAGATTTGGACTTTGGAAAAAAAAAATATATTTTTAAAATTTCTCTTGTAAAATTTTGCAAATAAGTAATTTTTCTCCTTCACTGATGTGCGCTTATGAGGGTGCACTGATGGGCACTGATCGGCTGCACTGATGGGCACTAAATGGCTGCTCTTATGGGCAATGATCGGCTGCACTGATTGGCTGCACTGATAGGCACTAATAGGCTGTACTGATGGGCACTGATAGGCTGTACTGATGGGCACTGATAGGCAGGCCAGTCTTAATAGCTTCATGGGCCCCTGGGCAAAGTAATGCTCTGGGGCCCCTACAATGATGACAGTGCAGGTAAACAGACATCAAGTAAGTAGGAGGCAGACTGCTTCCCCTGTGTATCTATCACTCTCAGTACCATCATGGAGGCCCCCCCAATTTCAGGGCAGCGTGGGTTTAAGGACCAGCTGCTTTGTGGAAAGTGCAGGGGGCCCCCATGCAGCTGGGGCCCCTGGGCAGTGCCCAGGTGTGCCCTCTCATTAAGACAGCCCTGGTGATAGGCTGTACTGATGGGCACTGATTGGCTGCACTGATGGGCACTGATTGGCTGCACTGATGGGCACTGATTGGCTGCACTGATGGGCACTGATGAGGCAGGACTGATGGGCACCAATGAGGCAGGACTGATGGGCACCAATGAGGTAGGACTGATGGGCACTGAGTAGGCAGGACTGATGAGCACTGATGAGGCTGCACTGATAGGGGCACTGATGAGTGGCACTAGGCGGCACTGATGAGGGGGTACTCATACATACCCCCCAACTGTCCCTGATTTCGAGGGACTGTCCCTGATTTGGAGCAATGTCCCTCTGTCCCTCATTTTGGTCTGATCTCTATAGTTGTATATAAAATGCACATATATCTATCAAAAAGTGTTTTCCAGCACTAAACCTTTAATTCGATTTCTTAATTGCTGCATTTTTAAAATCCAAAAGCCAATATAAAGGAATAGTCGTGGTAAAAAAAGCACTTGTGGGTTTAACCAATCTTATTTTTTTTGTACAATTCTCCTTTAAGGGGGCGTATCAATGGGGTGTGTCCTATGCCTGCATACTTTTGCTGATAGGTGTCCCTCATTCCCATCTCAGAAAGTTGGGAGGTATGCTCATAGTGGCACTGATATGCAGCACTGATAGGGCTGCTCTGATTATCTGTGTGCATGTCTTCTGTCAGGATTGGCGGTTAATGGCTCTTCTCTTCTCACACTGTGACAGCGCATGAGCAAAGGAGACTTAAAGAGGAGTTCCACCCTAAAAATGCACTTTTCTTTAATCCCCTCCCCTTTTTTGGGGGGGGGGGGGGGCTTCAGTAGGAGTGGGACTTCCTGTCCCACTTCCTGCTTCCGCCGAGGGGCTGGTTAGGCGATTAAGCCTTAATCGCCTACACCAGCCCCTCCCTGTGGCCGATCACATGGGACACATGACAGGTCCCATGCGATCGCCTGTCCAATCAGCGGCGGGCCGCGCGCGCATACACAGTGCCGCTCGCGCATGCGCAGTGGGTGCCCGGCTGTGAAGCCGAAGGCTGTCACAGCCGGGTGCCCACAGTTACGATGAGGACGCCGGCCTGGGAGGGGGGGGGGAGAGGAGCCCCGGCCGGCGCGTCGCTGGAACGCTGGAGCAGGTAAGTGAGTGTTTATTAAAAGCCAGCAGCTACACTTTTTGTAGCTGCTGACTTTTAATAAACACAATTTTGGGCTGGAACGCCCCTTTAACTGGCAACTTATTTTACATTGTGATCAGCTGTGATTGGACACAACTAATCACATGGTAAAGTGATAATTCTGTGATTGGCCCTTTACCACGATCTGTAATCACGATCACAGAGGCCGCCAGATGTACGCCCCAGGGGGTGCGCGAGAACAACAAAGCTGCGCTGTATCCATCTTACGACTATAGTGCGGTAAGGAAGTGGTTATAGGAGGTGAACTTTCATACCGGGTGCTCCTCGGTACAAACCCAACTGTGAGAGCAGAACATTGTGCCGAGGTATATGTATTAAAAAAAAAAAAACCTTCTGGCATTTTCCAGGATTGGCGAGTCTGAGAGGACTGCGGCATTAGCAGAAGCTCCTGAGGCCATACAGCTAAGCTTGGGGAAGTCTGAAGCTTTCTGCTACAGTGATAAGAAAAGAGCCTAAAATGTAGCAATAAGAGATTGTAAATCATGGACTGCAGAATGAAACCGAATCTTTAACCACTTCAATACCGGGCATTTTCACCCCCTTCCTGCCCAGGCCAATTTTCAGCTTTCAGTGCTGTCACACTTTGAATGACAATTGCGCGGACGTGCGATGCTGCACCCAAATAACATTTTAAAGGGGTGTTCCACCCAAAAATATGACCCCTTCTTAACCCACTCCTCACCCCCATACATGCCACATTTGGCATGTAATTTTTTTGGGGGGGGAGTGGGGGCTTCAGTAGGAGTGGGACTTCCTGTCCCACTTCCTGCTTCCGCCGAGGGGCTGGTTAGGCGATTAAGCTTAATCGCCTACACCAGCCCCCTCCCTGTAGGCGATCACATGGGACACTGACAGGTCCCATGCGATCGCCTCTCCAATCAGCGGCGAGCCGCGCCGCGCACGCATGCGCAGTACGGCTCGCGCATGCGCAGTGGGTGCCCGGCCGTGAAGCCGAAGGCTGTCACGGCTGGGTGCCCACAGACAGGATGGAGACGCCGGCCGGGGAGGGGGGCAGAGGAGCGGAGCCCCGGTCGGCGCGTCGCTGGAACGCAGGAGCAGGTAAGTGAGTGTTTATTAAAAGCCAGCAGCTACACTTTTTGTAGCTGCTGACTTTTAATAAACACCATTTTTGGCTGGAACACCCCTTTAATATTTTTTTTCCCACAAATTGAGCTTTCTTTTGGTGGTATTTGATCACCTCTGAGGTTTTAAATTTTTGCGCTATAAACTTTTTGTCGTCAATTAAAAAAAAAAAAAACACAATGGCCCGGATTCACAAAGCACTTGCGCCGACGTATCTCCAGATACGCCACGTAAGTGCAAATATGCGCCGTTGTATCTGTGCACCGGACCCACAAACTTAGATACGCCTAAAAACAGACTTCATCCCACCGACGTAACTTGCCTATGCCGGCGTAGAGTGGGCGCATATTTACGCTGGACGCATGTGGCGCTCCTATTGATTTTCTATTCAAATATGCAAATGAGGGAAATACGGCGATTCACGAACGTACTTGCCCGGCGCATGATTTAAGCGGTTTGCATAAGTTTTACGTTCGGCGTAAAGTTATTCCCCATAGATGAGGCGCAACCCATGCAAAGGTATGGACCAGGGAACACAAGCCTACGTATTGTACGTTGGACGTCTGTGAATATGGGCCGACGTGGGTCAGACTGGGTGTAGGTTACGTTCACGGCGTACACAGTGATCCGGCGCATCTTAGGTAGTTGTTCCGACGTGGTTGTGCGCATGCGCACGGGGATACGTCCATGTCTTGACGCATGCGCAGTTCGGTTTAAGTACTTGTCTGGTGCCCGGCCCATCATTTGCATGGGGTCACGCTTCATTTGCATGGATCACGCCCACTTCCACTTACGCCTACAAAATATACGCCACGCTGGTGCAACGTTGGGAGCATTTGCTTTGTGAATTCCATGCTTGCCTCTCTGCGCTGCGTCGGCGTATCGTAAAAGAGATACGCTACAGCGGCATAAATGTGCGCCGATGTCTGTGAATCCGGGCAAATATTTTTAACTTTTTGCTATAATAAGTATCTTTTTTTTCCTTAGTTTAGGCCGATATGTATTCTTCTACATATTTTTGGTTAAAAAAAAATCACAATAAGTGTGTATTCATTGGTTTGCGCAAAAGTTATAGCATCTACAAAATAGGGGATATATTTATGTCATTTTTATTATTCATTTTTTTTTTTACTAGTAATGGTGGCGATCTGCAATTTTTATCATGACTGCAATATTGCGGCGGACATATCGGACACGTTTTTGGGACCATTCACATTCATACAGCGAACAGTGCTATAAAAATGCATTGATTACTGTATAAATGTGACTGGCAGGGAAGGGGTTAACACTAGGGGGCGATCAAGGGGTTAATTATGTGTACTAGGGAGTGATTCTAACTGTGGGGGGGGGACTGACAAGAGGAGACTGATCATTGTTCCTATATACAAGGAACATAGGATCGGTTCTCCTCTCCCCTGACAGGACGTGGATCTGTGTGTTTACACACACGCTCTATGATGAGCAATTGCCAGTGCCCGGCGGACATCGCGGCCGACGGGCACGCGCATTGGGTCCACAGTGATGCGGCGAGCACACGCGTGCTCGTCCACAATGGCGAGAAGTCAAGGACATCATATGGCAGCGGCCCGGGGGGACAAAGGGTTCCTGCCGCCGTCATATAACTATACGGTGGCAGAGCCGTTTTAATAGCATCATGGGCCCCTGGCGCCCCAGCTTGCCTCAATTTACACATCTGCTTTCAAGAAATAAAGTATAAATAGTTGATAGAATTAAACATAGAGTGGAACCTCGGTTTAAGAGTAACTTGGTTTTGATTTGCGAGCAACTTTTTATTTTTTAATTCTGACTCGCAAGACAAGCAGAATTCAAGCTAAATAGGCCTGCAGTACCTCATTTGGCCTAAGGTACGGGGGCACAGGAGCCGAGCAAAGCCAAACATTGGCCTGCAGTACCTCATTTGGCCTGAGGTACGGGGGCGCAGGAGCCGAGCAAAGCCAAACATTGGCCTGCAGTACCTCATTTGGCCTGAGGTACGGGGGCGCAGGAGCCGAGCAAAGCCAAACATTGGCCTGCAGTACCTCATTTGGCCTGAGGTACAGGGGCGCAGGAGCCGAGCAAAGCCGAACATTGGCCTGCAGTACCTCATTTAGCCTGAGGTACGGGGGGCGCAGGAAACAAGCCGAAGTGTCCTCGGGCCTTTTCGTCCGCTTTCAGCGCTCTCTGGAGCCCCCCACCTCTGGTCGCATTCGGTATTGCATCCCATTGAAGTCAATGTGGAATAAATTATTTTCGTTCCAATTGACTTCAATGGGAAAACCTGCTTTGATATGCGAGTACTTTGGATTACGAGCATTCTCCTGGAACAGATTATGCTCATAATCCGAGGTTCAACTGTACATTCATTAGTACTTTCAAAAAAATCGATTTTACAAAAGGAAACATAGATCAAAGACTGGTCAACACAAAAGGCACAGTACAGGGGGGGGTCAGGAGGGCACAATACTGGGATCAGGAGGGCACAGTAAAGGTTGTGAGACGCTTCCCAGGACACGACCATATCGCGACAGTTTCGTAAATGGCATGACTGTCCCAACCAAACGGAACAATTGGCAAGTATGATGTAATGCAAGATTATTGTGGGGCCAGGGCTGGACTGGGACAAAAATGTGGCCCTGGACTTCATCCAGACTAGCCCAGGGCACAACACATCAGGGTACAGTGCACATCAGGGTACGGTTTAGAGCTCAGCACATCAGGGCACAGCATATCAGGGTACAGGGCACGGGGCACATCAGGACATGGGGCACATCAGGATACAGGGCACAATAGGGCAAAGGGCACATTATGGTGCACATCGTTTACCAGCCAGCATGCACAGGAAGCATGTGTAATATGTTCTGTCTCCTGTCACGGCACTCACTCGGCTCCCCGGCAGCCCCTCCTCTCTTCTCATCCGTCCCAGATGATGTCCAGGGCATGTGGCACTGGACTTCATCCCGACCGGCCCAGGACACAACACATCAGGGTACAGTGCATATCAGGGCACAGTACAAAGCTCAGCACATCAGGGCACATCACATCAGGGTACAGGGCCCACCACATTAAGGCACAGCACATCGGGGCACATGGCCATCGTTTACCTACCAGCATGCAGAGTAGCGCAGGAAGCGTGTGTTCTCTCTCAAGTCACGCTGCAGCTGCTCCCTACCCCCGGCGGACCCTCCTCTTTTCTAGTCCATCCCAGTCACAGGCAAATGGGGATGGACAAGAAGAGGGGAGGGGCCATCGGTGGGGGGAGGGTGGGGAGCAGCCGCAGCGTGACTTGAGAGAGAACAGACGTTTTCTGTGCTACTCTGCATACTGGCTAATCTTGATCTACCCGTCAGCCCCAGCTGTCGGCGATTGAGGGGTAGATCGCCGCGGACCTCTGACCGGCCCACTGAGCCATCGGCCTACCGGGAATCTCCCTGTAGTCCCTATGGCCAGTCGATCCCTGATACTGTCACAAGCAAATGGGGATGGACGAAAAAAGAGGAGGGGCCGCTGGGGAGCAGTGTGAGTGCCATGACAGGACAGAGAACATATTACACACGCTTCCTGCGCTACTCTGCATGCTAGCTAAATCTTGATCTAGAATGTGGCCCTGGACTTCCTCCCGACCGGCCTAGGACACAACACATCAGGGTACAGTCAGGGGCGGACTGACAACTCATGGGGCTCCCGGGCAATAGAAGACTATGGGGCCCCTGGGCTTCCTGCGCTACTCTGCATACTGGCTAATCTTGATCTACCCATCGGGCGCCAGCTGTCGGCAATTGACGGGTAGATCGCTGCGGACCTCCGACCGGCCCACTAAGCGATCAGCCCACTGGGAATCTCCCGGTAGTCCCGATGGCCAGTCCATCCCCGTGTGGGGCCCCCACGTACCTGTGGCCCCTGCACAGTGCCCAGGAGTGCCCTTGCATTAAGATGGCCCTGTACGGTGGTGGGCAAGTGGTAAAATGGCCATCATGATACAGTTTAGAGGACTTGTGTGACACAGGCTCTAGTACCAGAAGCCTCTTCTCATCCTCTCTAAAATATCTCATAAATATCATAAATATCACTTCACCTTCTTTGCTCTTTCATTTTTAATGAGCCGTAGTTTCTGATCGGGTGATCGTGCGGGTCCGGAATTCGTTGGCAGGGGAAGTGTGGAGATTCCTACCATGGGTGTGAAATATGAACAACCCAATGGAAAGCTCCAGGATACCTCGTGAGTCACACGATCTCTAAGCATCTCCCCTTCCCCTGCCCTAGCCGTGGATTCTCCGAGGTCACAGCCTCACCTGGAAATGTCTGAACCCGCGTTGTTATGTGTGTGATCATATTACACTTGGAACGTGGCAGACTTCCACTAATATTCATCCACCCTGCAATCCAGACATGGAGCACATTCCACAAGTGACTGGAAAGGCATCACAACCCACTGTAAGGCGGCGTACACACGGCCGAGGTTCTCGCAGAAAACCAGCGAGAACCTCGCTGGAATGCACATTCCAGCGAGGACCTCGGCCGTGTGTACGGTCTCGGCGAGCTTCCCGTCGGGAAGCCCGTCGAGCAGAAATAGAGAGCACGCTCTCTATTTCCTCGACGGCCCGCCTGGATGAATGGCTGGTTGCCATTCCCGACGGGCGGGTCGCCGATTCCGATGGCCGGCAGAGAGCCTCGACGGGCGGAACGATGTGTTCTGCCCGTCGAGGATCTCTGCCGTGTGTACGGCGCCTAAGAAGCATTCACTTCAACAGCACATTCATTTATGATGGACACACTTAACTACTTGAGGGCCAAGCTATAGCCAAATGACGGCTACAGGGGGGACCTGAAAATCCGGGAGGCCGTCAATAGACGTCCTCCCCTTCACGCGCTCCCCGCGCACCCCTGCAGGGCGCGCGCTGTGACCACCCGAGTCACTGAGACTCAGGTGATCTCCGATCCGAGTAAGGGGCCGACCCCTTACCATGTGATCAGCTGTCAGCCAATGAATCAGTAATCAGGTTTTTTTCCCCTCGTGCTGACAGTGTGAGGTGGTAAAAATGCCGATCACCGGCTCGTGCACAAGGGACATCGGTCCCGAAGAGGAAGGAGGCAGATGTGCCTCATCAGTGCCAGCTGCCAATTGCTACCTGCCAGTGCCCACAGTGCCAGCTATCAAAGCGCACAAGTGCCACCTATCAATGCCCACATGTGCAACTTCTTAATGCCCACCAGTGATGCCAATCAGTGCCTCATCAGTGCCACCTAGCAATGCTACCTATCAGTGTAACCTACCAGTGCTCATTATTGCCACCCATCAGTGCCCATCATTGCCACCCATCAGTGCTCATCACTGCCACCTATCAGTGCCACCTATCAATGCCACCTATTAGTTCTTAGTGCCCACCAGTGCCACCTATCAATGCCCTTCAGTGCAGAGCTGGACTGGGACAAAAATGTGTCCCTGGACTTCACCCAGACTAGCCCACTTAAATTTTACAAACACGCACAAAAACAAGTGAAGCGGGAGGGCTAACGACATGCAGGAACATTGCTACAGCCTGCGGATGACAGGCCTCTCCTATACCGGTAGGCCAGACAAACCCCCCCCCCCCACCTTCCAGCCAACCCCGATGCCCCCCCCCTATTCAGTTAGCTGTTTCACTTTATTTCTCTGATGGACAGTACGGCGGTGCTCAAATGGACCATTACTTTGACAGGCTGTCACCGAAACTGGCGGGCTGAGCCATCGGCCCACCGGGAAACTCCCTGTAGTCCCAATGGCCAGTAAATGCCTGCCCATCAGTGCCACCTCTCAGTGTCGCCTTGTCAGTAGCCACCAGTGCTGCCTTATCGGTGCCCCTCAGTGCAGCCCATCGGTGCCCATCAGTGCAGCCTCATCAGCATACATCAAGGAGAAAAATTACCTGTTTACAAAATTTTATTACAAAATATAAAAAATATATATTTTTTTTAAATCGGTCTTTTAAACAAAAAATAAAGGCCGCAGAGGTGATCAAATAACACCAAAAGAGAGTTCTATTTGTGGGGAAAAAATTATAAAAATATTATTTGGGTACAGCGTTGCATGACCGCGTAATTGTCATTCAAAGTACATCAGCACTGAAAGCTGAAAATTAGTCCGGACAGGAGGGGAGTTTAAGTGCCTGATAAGCAAGCGGTTAAAGTGATTGTAAAGTAAAAAATGTTTTCCTCTAAAAATAACAAACATGTTATACTTACCTGCTCTGCTGTAGAGGATTTGCACAGAGCAGCCTGGATCCTTCTCTTCTCTGGTCCCTCTTCTGTAAACCTGGCCACTCCCTCCAGTTGAGTGCCCCCACAGCAAGCATCTTGCTATGGAGGCACCCGAGCCGAGTCCCAGCTTCCTGTGTCCATTCAGACACGGGGCCCTGACCTGCCACACCCCCCCTCTCCCCTGAGTGGCTAGCCGACATTGATTAACAGCAGCAGGAGCCAATGGCGCTGCTGCTGTGTCTCAGCCATTCAGGAAGGAGAATCTCGGTCGGCTGAGACACTCATGGAAATCGCTGGACAGAGAGGGACCTCAGTATTTGAGGGGCTGCTGCACACAGTTCTGTCCTCCTCTCTGATGCAGACTGCTGAGACAGGGGGGGGGGGGTATTTGCAGAGAAGAGCCTTTCTTCAAGTGCATAGAAAGGTGCAGCATCTGGCAGGGGAGTTTTGTTCTCCTCTCTGCCGCAGAATGCTGAGATAGGGGGTGCAGAGATGATCCTCTCTGTGGCTGCACAGAGAGGTGCAGGATCTGGCAGAGGTGTTCTATCCTCCCATCTGCTGCTGACTACTGAGACAAAGTGGGGGCAGAAGAGAGGGGTTGCCGCAGCTGCAGGAGAGGTGCAATCTGAGGCCGCTCTTTAATTAGGCAAATTAGGCGGTCGCCTAAGGCCTCACACTCACAGGGGCCTCGTGGCAGCCCAACTTACCAGATGCATTACCCCAGGGGACCTTAACGCTGATGTGCTCAAGCAGCGTTTAGAACCCTGAATCTGAAGCGGGGGCCGCCAGCGTCCCAAACAACCAGTACATTTCGGTGACGCCACCCCTTGTGACGTCAATGACCCAGCATGCCCTCAGTCAATGATGTCACAAGGGGGCGGGTTCACCAGGTGCCATCACGGGTGGCCCTAGTTATTAAAGAGCAGAATCTAGGGGCCACCTTGTTAAAGGGGGCTTCCAGATTCTGATAAGCCCCCTGCCCGCTGACCCCACACAACCACTAGCCAGGGTTGTGGGGAAGAGGCTCTTGTCCTTGAATTATTTTTCCCATTATGGTTGTGAGTGGGGCCCCATGTCAAGTTTTGCTTAAGGTCTCACAAAGCCTAGAGCCGCCTCTGGTTGCAATGGCCATACGAAATAGCCTGGGGAACTGTATTTGGCACATGGGCCCTAGACTGATCTTTAAACCATAGGAAGAATGCTGAAAATGCTGTGTGCCTGGCTGTGCATGGGTGAAATAAGCTCAAAGTACCAGCGGCTCCTGAAGGGGTAGCGTTCGCTGTGACCTGAGATCTCCTGTAATGTGATGTCAGGGAAAGGTATTTCCTTGTTCTGTGCACAGATCAACACTAGAAGGGTGTGACGCCTGGAACTCCCTCATCGGTCTGATAATAAATGCTGATCGGGGTGAACATTGTTTTTGAAGATATGACAGAATCAGGCTCAGAGCCTAGGGAATGCCTGGAGGATTAAAGGAGATTTCCTGGTCCGGCAACAATGTGACACTAGCTGGAGGATTGTGTGATAACACAGAGCCGGTCCTCCAACAATTCCATCCGAAGCAATAGAGAACTCCAGACACACAAAAAATAACCACTTAAGCCTTAGCATTATGCAGGTAAAGGGCCTTGCCCCTTTTTGCGATTCGGCAGTGCGTCGCTTTAACTGACAATTGCGCGGCCGTGCGACGTGTTTCCCAAACAAAATTGGCGTCCTTTTTTCCCCACAAATAGAGCTTTCTTTTGGTGGTATTCCATCACCTCTGCGGTTTTAATTTTTTGCGCTATAAACAAAAAAAGAGCGACAATTTTGAAAAAAATGCAATATTTTTTACCTTTTGCTGTAATAAATATCCCCAAAAATATATAAAAAAAAATTTTTTTCCTCAGTTTAGGCTGATACGTATTCTTCTACATATTTCTGGTAAAAAAAAACGCAATAAGCGTTTAACGATTGGTTTGTGCAAAGTTTAAAGCGTTTACAAATTAGGGGATAGAGAGGATTTTTACTACTAATGGCGGCGATCAGCGATTTTTTTCGTGACTGCGACATTATGGCGGACACATCGGACAATTTTGACACATTTTTTGGACCATTATCATTTTCACAGCTGAAAGTGCCAAAAAAATGCACTGATTACTGTGAAAATGACAATTGCAGTTTAGAGGTTAACCACTAGGGGGCGCTGAAGAGGTTAAGTGGGACCTCATATGTGTTTCTAGCTGTAGGGGGCGGGGCTGGACGCGTGACGTCAGTGATCGTCTTTCCATATATCAGGGACCAGACGATCACTGACATTGCCGCAGAGAAGAACGGGGAAGGTGTGTTTACACTCACCTCTCCCCGTTCTTCAGCTCCTGTTACCGATCGCAGGACACCGGAGGCAATCAGGTCTGCGGGTCCCACGGCCTCAGTCACGGAGCGCAGCCTTACCCTTACATAATTGTGCCCAGCCTTGCCATTCTGCCGACGTATATTGGCGTTAGTCGGTCCTTAAGTGGTTAAATATATTCCTCAATAGGCACAAATGCCTTTACAATATGGCAGTGACATCATCACTGTGCTGCCTGTGTAGAGCGCAGAACTGTGGGAGGGACCAGCAGGCTCCACCAACTACAGGCTGACTGTAGATAACTACAGGAGGGGGCGGAGACAAGACCGATCATACATCGGCACCTTTTAGAACGATAACAGGTGTGCGCACTCGCGCTGCATGGCGGGGGAACCGATGCGCGTGGCCAGCGGCTGCGATGTCTGCCGTCCACCCGTGATCGCGGGAACGCTAGCCAGAACAGGGATCTGTCAATGTAAACCGACAGATCCCCGTTCTGACAGGGGGAGGAGAGACAGATCTGCTGTCCCCCAGTGATTAGGAACAGCAAGCTGACTCCTCCTCTTGTCAGTTCTATGTCCCCATACTGTTAGAAACACCTACCAGGGAACACACTTAACTCCTTGATAGTCCCCTAGTGTTAACCACTTTCCTGCCAGTGACATTTACGCAGTAATCAGTGCATTTTTATAGAGCTGTATAAATGTCACTGGTGCCAAAAAGGGGTCAAAAGTGTCCGATCTGTCAGCCGCAATGTCGCAGTACCGATAAAAATTGCAGATCACCGCCATTACTAGTAAAATAAATAATAAATAAAAATGCCATAAATCTATCCCCTATTTTGTAGACGCCATAACTTTTGCGCAAGCCAATCAATAAACGCTTATTGTGATTTATTTATTTATGTAGAAGAATACGTATCAGCCTAAACTGAGGAAGAAATCAATTTTAATATATTTTTCGGGGATATTTATTATAGCAAGAAGTTACAAATATATATTTTTTATCAAATTTGTCGCTCTATTTTTGTTTATAGCGCATTAAAAAAAAAAACGCAGAGATGATCAAATACCACCAAAATAAAGCTCTATTCGTGGGGAAAAAATCTATTTTGTTTGGGAGCCACGTCGCACGACCGCGCAATTGTCAGTTAAAGTGACCCAATGCTGTATTGCAAAGAATGGCCTGGTCATTAAGAGGTATAACCTTTTTTTTGGGGGGGGGGGGGTATTTATTAAAGCAAAAAGTAAACAATTTTTTTTTTTTTTTTTTTTTTTACAATTCTTTTTTGATAAAAGCTTATTGCAAATTTTTTTTACCAAAAATATTAAGAAGAATGCGTATCGACCTAAACTGAGGAAAAAAAATGTTTTTTTATATCTTTTTGGGGGGATATTTAATATAGCAAAAAGTAAAAAATATTGCATTTTTTTATTTTTTTATTAATTCTTTTTTTAGTTAAAGATTTGCGTTACAGATTATCACATTTCACATCTTACAGTTGAGTTAGTTATTTCAAAGATTATAGATATTCATGGAGAGGAATCTCCCCCTCTCCCTTTCAAAATCGCCGCTCTATTTTTGTTTATAGCGGAAAAAATAAAAACCGCAGAGGTGATGAAATACCACCAATAGAAAGCTCCATTTGTGGGGAAAAAAGGACGCCAATTTTGTTTGGGAGCCACGCCGCACGACCGCGCAATTGTCAATTAAATCGACGCAGTGCTGAATCAGAAAAAAATGGCATACTATCTCTTTCCTTTTTTTTTTGTGGGCATACAACCCGCTTTAAGATCTGGGGGCAAGTTCCCGTTGCGAAGTGCAACCTCTCTTGTAAATCCAAATGGCGGGTGGTATAGTAGTAAAGTCTTGCAAAGTGAAACATTATTGGTTTTAGTAAATCAGCCCACTATGCGTCATATATAGGCTTTAGGGAAATGTATTTCTGGGGGGGAGCATGCCTAATGCTGCGTACGCACGATCATAAATGCCGACAACAAATGTTCGATGTGAGCTTTTGGTTGGAAATTCTGACCGCCTGGTTTGCGCAAAATTTATAGCGTCTACCAAATAGGGGATAGTTTTATGGCATTTTTATGAATAATTTTTTTTCTAGTAATGGCGGCGATCAGCAATTTTTATCGTGACTGCGACATTGTGGCGGACACATTGGACACTCTTGACACTATTTTGGGACCATTGTCATTTTCACAGCGAAGAGTGCTATAAAAATGCACCGATTACTGTAAAAATTACACTGGCAGGAAAGGGGTTAACCAGGAGGGGGCGCTGTAGTGGTTAAGTGCGCCCTAAGGGAGTGATTCTTACTGTGGGGGGGGTCGAGCTTGGTGTGCAACGTCACTGATCGTCGTTCCGTATGACAGGGAACAGACGATCAGTGACAGTCTCACTAGGAAGCACAGGGAGAAGTTTGTTTACACTCACCTCTCCTCGTTCTTCCTCTCTGTGACCCGATCGCAGGACACTGGCGGCGATCGGGTCCGCTATTCCCACGGGCATAGTCACGGAGAAGAGGACCGGGTGGCAAACGCGCCGCCGGCGGCACGCTTGTGACCCATGGCTGGGATCTTAAAGGGGACGTACCTGTACGCCCTTGTGCCCAGCCGTGCCATTTTGTCGACGTATATCGTCGTGCGGCGGGCCTCAAGCAGTTAACATAGAAATTCCCAACAAAACCATAAACCACCATTAGGAATACATAAGGAGCTACAGTAGGAGTTGGCGCGGGGGGGGGGGGAGAAGACAGAGGGGGGGACAGGTGAGCCGTGTTGGGTCACACGTCTGCACGAAAATTAGTTCTGTCTGTTGTTCTCCTACCTACTTCCAGGCAGGGTCGTCTTTAACATAGGGCAAAAGGGGAATCTCCCCCGGGCCCAGTTCTGGTTGTGGGGCCCAAAGCAGCTGCCCCTTGAGCCTGCACTGCCCCCAAATAATTGATAGGTGAATTCGGCAGAGCCCAAGAAAATGTTTGCCCAGGGGTTCAATCAATATTAAAGATGACCCTGGCCTAAGGGAAACCCCCTGAACCCCCTTTTCTCCCAACAGCTGCCTTTGCAAAATTGTCTTTTCAGCTGTAGCATGGACCCATCCCCCAACCTCCTCCACAAGTTGCTGCTATCGCCGTCAATTTCTCCAACCGCGCTTTTTTTTTATTTTTTTATTGCTAACTGAATGATTCCTGCAAGCGAGGCACCTTTCACGCGGCGTCTTTAAAATAGCACATATAGCCGTATGTCAGATAGATCCTGAGCGATCGTTTTTCACAGCAGTGGTTGATTTATAGAGCCGCATAGAGGCGTCCGGCGTGTAATGGGCTCGGCTGACTGCGCCCGCGGTAACATTCCCTTGTTCTCCTTTGTACATAGCCCAGGGTGATTGTCATTACATGTGCTCTCTCCTGCTTTCCCACACTTGTGGGCAGGTTGTGACGTGACAGGACGCCGAATAAAAAAAAAGACTTTTCTATTTGGAAATGTTCAATTCAAAATTCTCCGCTCACAATGGGCCAGATTCTCGTAGGGCGGCGTAACTTCGAGCGGGGCGTAGCGTAGCCTATCGTATTTACGCTACGCCGCCGCAACTTTGGACGCAAGTTCAGTATTCTCAAAGAAGTTGCGCCCAAAGTTACGGCGGCGTAGCGTAAATGGGCCGGCGTAACCGCGCCTAATTCAAAATAGGCAGGTAGGGGGCGTGATCAGGGGCGGACTGACCATTGAGGAACTCGGGCACTGCCCGAGGGCCCCATGCCACTAGGGGGCCCTGTTAGGGTTGCCAGGCTCATTAAAACCAGGGACAGTATGTAAAAATCTGTGTTTTATTTACATCTGTCCCTGATATGTCCAAAACCTACATGCTTTTGATGTGAAAATCCCGAGATTTTAGTTGCCCCGCCTCTGTACTGCCACCTGGCTTGGTGGGCATCTGTAAACCTGGGGGCCCCATAATCTTCTATTGCCCGGGGGCCCCATGAGTTGTCAGTCCGCCCCTGGGCGTAATCCATGTAAATGAATCGTGATCACACGTAATTGACGCTTTTTCTGAACGGCGCAAGCGCCGTCTGTGGACATATCCCATGCTCAAAATTGCGCCACTCTTTTTTTTTTTTTTACGGGGCTGGCTGAGCGGGCTAGACCCCCTCACTTCCTCACAGGGGGAGTCCCTCTTCCCCGTCGGGGTCCAGTTGGGCTCCCAAGCGGAGCAGGTAGGGCGGGGTGAGTGGGAGGCCCCCCCCCTCACACCCGCCATTGCCACCCGGGGCATGGAGAAGGATGTCAGATTGCCTCCGGGGGGAGGGTCTGCCTACTCCCAACTCCTGCAGTCCGGCTCCTCTCTCGAGTTCACGCACAAAAATACACTTAAAAAAAAAAATTACGCCGCAAATACTCATTGCTTTGGACGTGAACGTAACTTACGCAAAGCCCTATTCGCGAACGTTTTGCGCAAACGACGGAAAATCCGACGTCCATACTTAACATTACTACGCCTCATATAGCAGGGGTAACTTTACGCCGGACTTACGCGTACGCAAACAACGTAAAAATAATGCGCCGGGCGCAAGTACGTTTTGAGAATCGGCGTATCTAGCTGACTTGCATATTCGACGCATAAAACGACGGAAGCGCCCCTAGCGGCCAGCGTAAGTATGCAACTAAGATACGGCGGTGTAAGAGACTTACGCCGAGCGTATCTAAGCAAAATTCCGGCGTATCTTGCTTTCAGAATACAGAAAACAGATACGCCGGCGCATTATAGAAGTTACGCGGCCTATCTCGCGATACGCCGACGTAACTGCTTCGAGAATCTGGCCCAATAAGTGTGAAGTTGGATTTTTTCGGCTGCTGCTGTGTCAATGATACCGATATACTTCTATGTGATATTCGTTGTATCAGCAATCAGATCGGTCTTTTAGTCCCTCTAGTGGTGAAATTTGATATAGCCAGTAGGAGATGATTCAATTATTCCTACTCTGTTAACCACTTAAGACCCGGACCATTATGCAGGTTGAGGACCAGGCCCCTTTTTGCGATTCGGCACTGCGTCGCTTTAATTGACAATTGCGCGGTCGTGCGACGTGGCTCCCAAACAAAATTGATGTTCCTTTTTTTCCCCACAAATAGAGCTTTCTTTTGGTGGTATTTGACTACCTCAGATTTTTTGCGCTATAAACAAAAATAAAGCGACAATTTTGAAAAAAATGCAATATTTTTTACTATAATAAATATCCACAAAAAGTTTAGGCCGATACATATTATTCTACATATTTTTGGTAAAAAAAAATCGCAATAAGCGTTTATCGATTGGTTTGCGCAAAATTTATAGCGTTTACAAAATAGGGGGTCGTTATATGGCATTTTTATAATTTTATTTTTTTATTTTTTTACTAGTAATGGTGGCGATCAGCGATTTTTTTTTCATGACTGCGACATTGTGGCGGACACATCGGACAATTTTGACACATTTTTGGGACCATTGTCATTTTTTCACAGCGAAAGGTGCTCTAAAAATGCACTGATTACGGTGAAAATGGCAATTGCAGTTTAGGAGTTAACCACTAGGGGGCGCTGTAGGGGTTAAATGTGACCTCATATGTGTTTCTAACTGTAGGGGGGACGTGGCTGGACGTGTGACGTCAGTGATCGTCTTTTCCTATATCAGGGAACAGACGATCACTGACATTGCCACACAGAAGAACGGGGAAGGTTTGTTTACACTCACCTCTACCCGTTCTTCAGCTCCAGTGACCGATCGCGGGACACCGGTGGCGATCACGGTCTGCGGGCGTGGTCACGGAGCTTCGGACCGGGTCGCGAGCGCCGACCACATACGTACAGGTTCGTGCCTATGCCTAGCCGTGCCATTCTGCCGACGTATATCGGCGTGAGGCGGTCTTTAAGCGGTTAATTTGTATCTTTTTCAAAAGCTGCTCAATTTAGGGCTCATTTACACTTTCTTCAACTTTACCTCACCTTAACCACTTCCACACCGCCCACCGCACATATACTGCGGCAGGGCTGCGCCAAACGATTCACCTGTATGTCGTTTTGTGCATGAGATACTGCGGGTGCACGCTGGGGCAGCGCGAGCGCAGGTGAGTCGGACTCTATGTTGCTCCACAGAGAGGCAGAACGGGGATCTCCCTATGTAATCAAGGCAGATCGCCGTTCTGACAGGGGACAACACTGAGATCGGCTGTTCCTTGTAATCAGGAACCACGATCTCTGTGTTGTCCCAGTCAGTGCCAATCCTGACCTCCCTGGGGGTAGTCCGCCCACTGTCCCGCAATTGACATGTCTGTCCTGGGTCCCGGGCACCTTCATTCCGGGACTATACATTGTCCTGGAATGAAATGGAGGACAAAGCCACACTCTGTGTTGCTAGGGCCGGCTCTGCGTGGCATCTTGCAACCAGTGACAATTTACTCTCAGACAGTGAGATCGGGAGCGAGGCCTGCACCTAGTGCAGCACTGCTGTCCCCACCCACCTGGGCACCTCCTCCTTCTCCGGCACCCACTGCATCTGGTGGCAGGCTATGGGTGGCAAGCGGCACTGCATCTGGTGGCAGGCGGCACTGCATCTGGTGGCAAGCGGCACTGCATCTGGTGGCAGGCGGCACTGCATCTGGTGGCAGGCTATGGGTGGTAATCGGCGCTGCCATCTTGTGGCAGGATATGGGTGGCAAGCGGCGCTGCCATCTGGTGGCAAGCAGCACTGCATCTAGTGGCAGGCTATGGGTGGCAAGCGGCACTGCATCTGGTGGCAGGCGGCACTGCATCTGGTGGCAAGCGGCACTGCATCTGGTGCCAGGCGGCACTGTATCTGGTGCCAGGCGGCACTGCATCTGGTGGCAGGCTATGGGTGGCAATCGGTGCTGCCATCTGGTGGCAGGCTATGGGTGGCAAGCGGCGCTGCCATCTGGTGGCAAGCGGCACTGCATCTGGTGGCAGGCTATGGGTGGCAAGCGGCACTGCATCTGGTGGCAAGCGGCAGTGCATTTGGTGGCAGGCGGCACTGCATCTGGTGGCAAGCGGCAGTGCATTTGGTGGCAGGCGGCACTGCATCTGGTGGCAGGCAATGGGTGGCAAGAGGCACTGCATCTGGTGGCAGGCGGCACTGCATCTGGTGGCAAGCGGCACTGCATCTGGTGGCAGGCGGCACTGCATCTGGTGGCAAGCGGCACTGCATCTGGTGGCAGGCGGCACTGCATCTGGTGGCAGGTGGCACTGCATCTGGTGGCAGGCTATGGGTGGCAATCGGCACTGGTGGCAGGTGGCGCTGCCATCTGGTGGCAAGCAGCACTGCATCTAGTGGCAGGCTATGGGTGGCAAGCGGCACTGCATCTGGTGCCAGGTGGCACTGCATCTGGTGGCAGGCTATGGGTGGCAATCGGCGCTGCCATCTGGTGGCAAGCGGCACTGCATCTGGTGGCAGGCTATGGGTGGCAAGCGGCACTGCATCTGGTGGCAAGCGGCAGTGCATTTGGTGGCAGGCGGCACTGAATCTGGTGGCAGGCAATGGGTGGCATGAGGCACTGCATCTGGTGGCAAGTGGCACATTCACCTAACAAATAACCTGCCGCCAAATTCCCCATCAACTCTGAGACTACATTTACCTCTGCCCGCCCCTCATCTTTTTTTGGGGGACGGTGAGAGAGAGGATGTGTCCCTGAATGGCGCTTTGAAAATGTGGCCACCCAAGGGGGGGGGGGGCGCTGCCGACAGTGACATGTCACATTAAAGATTAAAGTTGAGAAGCGGGGGGGGGGGGGTGTTCTGCTGTCGGAAATGTCATCTTACATTAAAGTGGGGGGTGCTGACTTCTTTTTTTTTTTTTTTCACATCAGCTCGTACCTTGCGTGTGAGACCCGCTCATGTTTGAGGCTTCGATCGTCTCGACTAGCGTTTTTTTTGCATCATTTGTGAGTCATTTCTAATTTTTTGCTTCTCTACATGGTTATGTTTTTTTTTGTTTAAAGGGGTAACAGATTTTCCCACAGCCCCCTGAGCCCCCCCCCCCCCCCCCGGTGGCTCCCAGAACTCTCAGATGGAATCTTTTTCATAGGAAATTTAAAAAGAAAGAAAAACAGAAGAAACAAAGAAGAAGAGAAATGTTATTTCGGGCCCACATCCTATAGCATCTCGTTTCCGTCTTACTCCCCCAGTCTCCTCTGGCCTATCACAAAATTCCATGTTGTTTTGAAAAGCCTCCATTTATGCCATCTGGAGCGATAATCGTTATTCGCTCCAGTGGCACAATCTTTCAGCTCTTCCATCTTGTAAATTTGTTCAACAGCTTCTATCCATTCCCAGATCTGTGGACTTTCCTTTTCCTGCCATTTTGTTGGAATCAGCTTTTTAGCTGCATTTAATAGGTGCGGGAGTAGAGATCGTTTATACCTCTTCACTCCCCCTTCGTTGCAGTGAAACCATGGATCCATCTTTAACTCAGAGCCCGTGATCTCTTTTATATAGAGGAGAATGGATTCCCAATACTTTTTAATTATAGGACATGTCCACCAGAGGTGGGCCATGGTGCCTCTTTCGCGGCACCCTCGCCAGCAATCGGCCGACTGATCCCTCTTAAATTTGCTAGTTTGTGCCGGGGTAAGGTACCATCCAGAGATGCATTTGTAATTCATCTCCGCCATAGAGTAGTCTATGGCCGAGGCGTGGGTCAGGTGCATTATCCTATTGATCGAGTTGTTCCCTCTATCGATCCCTAACTCCATTTCCCATTTTTCTACTAATGGTGTGGCCCCTCGTGCTCCAATCTTTATAAGTATTTTGTAAAGCTTGGATATCGTGCCCCTAGTGTTCTCTGTTGTGCATAACTTTTCTAAGGGAGTCAAATCCGACCCCGCTCGTAATGGTTGGGGTAGTTGCCTAGTGAAGTGTTTTATCTGTGAATAGTGCCAGCTATCTAAGTTCCACGTGTCTACTCTTAATTTCAAAACCTCAAAGGCCGCCACCTCACCTCCTATTATAATGTCTCCTAAATATACCGTGTCTTTTTTGATCCAGTTTCCCCCTATTTTATCTTCACCAGGTGCAAAATATGGATTATTTTTTAGGTTAATGAGTGGGGAATTGAAGGGGTTCCTTGTAAGTGTCAGAACCCTATCCCACATTTTCAATGTGCTTTTTGTGAGATAAAGTAAATTGTGCTTCAGTGGTCGATATTGAGTTGGGATCCACATAATTTTTTTTAGTAGATCTTTAGTTTGGAATTTCTCGATTTGGACCCACCTTTTCTCTTTTTTGTCCCTGGCCCATTCTACTGCTCTAGAGAGTATTGCCGCCCTGTAATAACTTTTGATATCTGGGGCCGCAAGGCCTCCATCCAGTTTGTCCTGTTTCAGGTTTAAGAGGGAGATTCTATACTTTTTATTTTTCCAAATGAAGTTCATTGCCACGGAATTCAATTTGTTCAGATATTGAGAGGGTAGTGGGATTGGTAGTAGCTGGAATTTGTACAGTATTTTAGGTATGTAAATCATCTTTAGGATGTTGATGCGTCCGACCCAGGAAATGGGTTTGTTTCTCATTCTTTTTAATTTGTTTTTAATTTCATTTAGTAATGGTATAAAATTTATCTTATAGATCTTCCTTTCCGTATTTGCTAGTTGAATCCCCAGGTAATTTAATTCTTTCAGCCAGGGGAAAACACAGATCTCCTTGACTAGACTCACATGGTTTTTATTAAGATTTATATTTAAGATCTCAGATTTGGTCATGTTTATTTTAAAGTTGGAGATGGCTCCATATTTTTCTAATGTCTGGAGGATCTTGGGGATAGTTTTTTCCGGGTCAGTGATATAGAACAAGATATCATCCGCGAAGGCGGAAAGCTTGTGCTCCTCCTCTCCTACCCGGATCCCTTTAATTTCTGGGTCATTTCTTATTGTGGACAATAGGGATTCCAGGGACAGAATAAAGAGGAGGGGAGACAGGGGACATCCCTGTCTGGTCCCATTTCTCAACCTAATAGTTTCTGAGAGAGTGCCATTGATCTTGCATCTTGCAGTAGGCTGGTGATATAATGTCTTAGTCCAATTTACAAACCTATTGCCTAGTCCTACTGCCCCTAGTGTATGTATCATGAGACCCCAGTCTACCCTGTCAAAGGCTTTCTCAGCGTCTACTGACAGGAATAGACTGGGGGTCCCATCTCTCTGGGTCTTTTGCATCAATAGTAGGGCCCTAATAGCATTATCCTTGCCTTCCCTGTTGGGAACAAACCCCACCTGGTCCGGGTGGATCAGGCTCTGCATTACTCCCTTCAAACGTTCGGCTAAGACTTTAGCAAAAAGTTTAGTGTCTATGTTCAATAGGGATATGGGTCTATACCCAGAACAGAGAGATCTATCCTTCCCTTCTTTAAGGATAATAGCCATTGCAGCTGCTGAGGCTTCTAGGCTGAGTTGATATTTAGTACCCAGATCGTTGAAATACTTACAAAGTCTAGGTATCAAAATTTCGCTGAATCTTTTGTAGTACAGGACCGAGAACCCATCAGGGCCGGGGCTCTTATCCACAGTCATATCTGTTAGGGCATTTTTAATTTCAAGAGCTGTCATGGGTCTATCTAAGGTTAAGCTTTGGCCCTCATCAATTTTTGGTAGATTCGCTCTGTCTAGAAAGTCCCTTAATTTCTCTTCTCTAGCTCCCTCTTGCCCATCAGATCTTTTTATCATATAGAGTTCTTCATAGTACTGTTTGAAGGTATCGGCAATATCTGCAGTGGCATATACTGGTTCACCATTTGGTCGCCTGATTTTTTCAATATAATTCCTAGTTTTCTTTTTTTGTGCTATTTTAGCTAGGTATTTATTTGGTTTATTGCCCCACATGTACCTCTCCCTAGAGATATTGTTGAGTTTAACCCTAGCGTCTGCTTCCATTATCTCCTTTAGTTTGTTTCTCTTTATCACTAAGTTGAGATATGTGTTTTTTTGCCCCCTTTCTTTGTGTTTTTGCTCTAGGTCTGCTATCTCTCTGACCAGAGTGTCCCGCTGTTTGTTTTTCTCCCTTTTCCTATGGGAACCTTCCGCAATTAGGATCCCTCTAATGTAAGCCTTGTGAGATTCCCATAACGTTGCCGTGGAGATTTCGTCTGTTTCGTTTATTTCAAAAAATTGTTTTAATTCAGTTCTCACCCTCTCGACTCCGGCCTCATCTCGGATCAGGTAGTCATTGAGGCGCCATGGCATCTGTTTGGTGTTTATATATGCAGTTTTAATTATCATCGTAATGGGAGCATGGTCTGATATAGTCATTATACCGATTCCTGTTTCCGTGACATGATCCAACAACCTGTGGTCTACCAGTGCGTAGTCGATCCTGGAATACGTTCCATGGGGTGGGGAGAAGAATGTGTAGTTCCGCTCCCCAGGATGGAACGCCCTCCAGGCATCGACCACCTGGCAGTCCACCATTTTGCGTTTAATTCTTTGCAAATCTATATTATTTGTATCCCTCCTCGGGCAGGTACTGTCCTCTTTAGGGTCTAGGACAAAATTTAAGTCGCCCATCAGTAATATGAAGCCCTCAGCGAATGTACTCATTTTGTCTAAGATCTTACTTAAGTACTTTATGGGGTGGCTATTGGGGGCATAAATATTTGCAAGGGTATAAACGTTGTTTCCAATTTTCCCTTTTAAAAGTAGGTACCTGCCCTCTGGGTCTACCAATCTTGCCATGAGGGCAAAGTCTACCCCTCTGGCAAAGCCGATGGCTACCCCTCTGGCACGATTTGTTATGGCGTCTCCATAGTACCAAGTGGGGTATGTAGGGGAATACAATTTTATATTTGAGTTCAGGGTCAGGTGTGTTTCCTGTAAAAGGATCACATCGGCCCTATACTGTTTGATTTCCTCTAAAATCTGCATTCTTTTTCCCCGAGAGTGCAGGCCTTTTACATTGTAGGATAGGAACTTTACTTCCGCAATTTGACACTAGCAATCCTAAATTTTCCAACAGAGTCCCTGAGAGCCACCATCCCTTTGTCCCCCCCCCTTCCCTCCCCCCACCTGAGAGCCACCATCCCTTCGTCCCCCCCTTCCCTCCCCCACCTTTGCCCACCCCCTCCTTCCACCCCCCCATCCTAAATACCCTACCCCCCTCCCCCATCCCCCCCTCCCCGGCCTATCAAAGGCTTCAGATCCGTGGGGGTCATCGTGCCGCCCCATACCCACTGGATCCATTTATTGAGGTGGTACTAGCCCGTGCCTCCCCCGTCCAGGCCCTTCCCCTCTCCTTGGGCCCTATTTTCCTGGACGGGGGTGCCACCTTTAGCCTGGGGTAGACCCACTCCCCGCTGCCCCTCCCCACATCCCCCCACATCCCCTCTCCTCTCCTCGTTCACTCGTTCCATCCAGGAATTTCTATTTTTGGCAGATCCAATTTGCCACAGAAAGTGGGGAGATCTTCTGGAAAAATTAATTTTGCAGATATCCCATCTTTCTGGGCTACCAGACAAGCCGGAAAGCCCCACTGGTACTTGATATTGTGTATCCTCAGCTGCTCAGTAAGGGGTTTAAAATGTCTCCTCTTAGCTAAAGTCTCCCAGGTCAAGTCTGGAAAAATTTGTATCTCGGAATCGTTGTGGATTAAAGGGGGCTTTCTTCTTAGTTGTAACCAGATCTCCTCCTTATCCTCGTAGTGCCTGAACCGGACAATCACGTCTCTTGGTCTTTCACTAGTGTTGTCTTTGAATCTGCCTACACGGTGTACCCGCTCAATTTTGAGAGGTTTTCCCGCTTTGCCCTCCAGGAGGGGGGTGAACAACATGTTCATAATGAGTCTTAAATCCTCTCCCCTGTCTTCCTTGATAGATCTAATCCTCAAATTTTGTCTGCGGTGCCGGTTTTCTTGGTCCTCTAAACGATATTGAAGGTTCCTTTGGTTTAGCTTCATTTCTAGGTATTGATTTTTGAGTTGGTCTATCTCCAGCTCTTGTTTTTCCATTTTTTTTTCAGCTTCTTCTACTCTTAGGAGCATGTTGCTTATGTCCGCTCTAAGGCCACTGATTTCCGCTTTAATGACGTCTTCCAACCTCCTTAGCATTCTATCCAAGTCACCCATCGTTGGCATGTGAGGCTCTGTGATGCCTTCTTCCACCAGGCTTACTTCCTGTTCCCCCTCCGTAGACACATCGGTGGGCTGTGAAATTGTGCCTCCCCCTCCCTTTCTTGTGGTGCCGGTTTTACCAGTTTTCTTACCATTTGCAGGGCTATTTATGCCTCCTCCTTGGGACATGTATTGTCTTATGGTGCTGGTTACAGGGACCTCCTTGGGGGTTTTTGGGGCCGTGCCCCTAGTTATCTTACTCATATTGTGCTTCACTCTAGTTCTAATTCGCTTCCCCAGTTTTTCAACTCCCTTACTCCCAGGGGGGAGTTCCGTACTCAGATTTCATTAATGCCAGTGTTCCCAAACCTGGGGGGTCTTTACTTTGTTGTTTGGGGGGCTGTCTGCCCATATGTTTTTTATTTTCCCAGAAGGACCCGTTGGAGATTTACGTCTAGGGTAAATTTTACACAGTAGGCTTATTCAGATTATTTTTAGGAGTGTAAGGGCCTATAATACAGTCCACCGCAAAAGAGTAAATGACCCTCAAGATGTTGTTGGGTGGGGGGCAACTTATTCTAAGCCCTTGTTGAGGACTTGTTAGGGACTGCCAAGGCGGATATATCTCGCCTGTAGAACAAGAGCTCTTGTCGGGGGGGGGGGGGGGTGCTATTTCCACTGAGCTCAATACAGGGGGCCGTTTTCAGGCCCAGTACAATCTTGTCCTGCGTATCTCAGGCCTCTACAAAGTCGAGAGTCCACCCCAATCATAGACAAAAAAAAAGGGGGGGGAGGGGTAACAGAAAAAAGGATAAGTTGGAGACCTCTCTTATACTCGTTTGCCACCTGCTTCAAAGACCACTGCGCTCATTTATTGTCATGTCTTTTACAAAACAAGGATGTGTCCCGCTGCCTCCGCTGCCCATACCTGTCCTGGCCCCTAGTTTGCAGGCCGTGGGGATGAGGGAGTCTATATCAAGCTACGACACCACAGGCCAGTGAAACGAAACATAAATATTCACTGGTGTTTCCCCTGTGGTTTTTACCTTACACTCTGTGTGCATATAGTCAACGGTTCATGGTGAGTAGTATACAGAAGGTTCGAGTATACAAGTAGGCGTACATCCCAGCAAACAATATAAAATCAGAATGGTCTTACCGCTCCGCAGGACTTTCCTTCTCTGTAGAAAGATTTTTTTTTTTTTTGCGGCCTCTCGTGAGTGGTAGCAGTCCCGGAGAGCGGGGATTGGATTACTGGACCCGTGCGGGTATCCCCGAGGAGTGGGAGGGGGGAGTCGGGGGAATACCCGGAGCTGTCCCCTGTCTCAGACCCAGCTGGGACCGATGCACTGGCCCTGTGCACATCCACGTCTGTTTCAACAGCCGCTCCGGAGCTTGTGGGAGAGGGGGAGATTGCCGCGTTGGTATTGCGGGCAGCGGGGTGGTGGTGAGCGATCAGCTGTCGGCGTCCGCATCGCAGCCTCTCACGCTGCGCTGATGTCGGCAGCCTTCCATAGGTCTTCCGGATCACTCGTTCCTCCTTCCCCTAGCCTCGGTCGTAGCACGGGCTGGCGCCTCCCTCGGCGCGCGTGCGTCACGTACCGCACGTCATGCCCCGCCTACCGGGGTGCTGACTTCTTACCTCTTCTCCCATGCAGCCAGTGAGTTGAGAAGCTAGGTGAGGGGGCTAAAATGACTTCTCACCAGACGGGGCCTCTAGTAATTTGGGGGGCCCTCCGGAGCTTTTCGGGGCCCTAAGCGGCTTGCATAGTAAGCCTATAGGGTGGATCGGCCCTGGTCCCAGTGAGCCCATCCCCCACACACACTGAGGGAACACAATTTACCTTTTGATTGCCCCCTAGTGTTAACCCCTTCCCTGCCAGCAGTGCCGGGACAAAGTCATCTGGTGCCCAGGGCAACAATGTAAAACTACGCCCCCCACCCTTCCCCGGGGTCTCCCCCCCCTTAGCACATTCACCTGTAAGATTATGTTGTAGTTTTATAGTCTTCTAGACCCCAGATCTCTCCATAAAGAGGACCTGTCACAAATGCTTTTGCTGTCACAAGTGATGTTTACATTCCTTCCGGCGGAGGGGGACCTGAGAAGAGGAGGATCGGGGCTGCTCTGTGCAAAACCATTACACAGAACAGGCAAGTATAATGTGCTTAATATTTTTTTTTTTTTTTAATGAAGGGAATACAATCAATTGATGTATGACCCAGTTGGCAATGCAACATCAGCCCATGTATAGGCTATAAATGTGTTGGATTTACAATAGTTCTCTGTACATTACATAATGGTCTGGAATCCATACTGGTAAGGAAATCATCTTTCTGTCACTTTGGAGGGCATATTGTTTTTTTTATTACTATATCCTGATATCAAATCTGTGTGTATAGGAGGGCAACCATTTGTGCTCAGCCAGAAATGAACACGGCTGGCTGTACCCCTGGGAGTCAGTCTTCCTAGCAGACTATCAATCATCATGAGGCGGCACCATTAGTGCATCGTATGTATAGGACCCGACAAATGGAATTTTATGACAATCCCCGCCTTTATTCTGTTACTCCTGGTATCAGCAGTATGTCAGTGCTCCCCAGTGACCCGGGTGGCAACCCCTTTTTTTTTTATTTATATATAAAAAAAAAATGTTTATATAATCATATATATATATATATATATATATATATATATATATATATATATATATATATATATATATATATATATAATTAACCACTTGACCACTGGGCACTTAAACCCCCTTCCTAACCAGACCAATTTTCAGCTTTCGGTGCTCTCACAATTTGAATGACAATTACTCAGTCATACAACATTGTACCCATTTGAAATTTATGTCCTTTTTTCACACAAATAGAGCTTTCTTTTGGTGGTATTTGATCACCTCTGGGTTTTTTATTTTTTGCGTATAAAAGAAAAACTACTGAAAATTCTGTAAAAAAAAAAAATCTTGTTTCTGTCATATTAGCAGGTTATTTCTCACACACAGCATATGCATACCACAAATTACACCCCAAAACACATTCTGCTATTCCTCCCGAGTATGGCGATACCCCATGTGTGGGACTTTTACACAGCGTGGCCACATACAGAGGCCCAACATGCAGGGAGCACCATCAGGCGTTCTGGAACACCCAGACCAATTCTGACATTCCTCTCCTACATGGAAAAATCATCATTTATTTGCTAGAAAATTACATAGAACCCCCAAAACATTATATATATGCTTTTTTAGCAAAGACCCTAGAGAATACAATGGCGGCCGTTACAACTTTTTATCTCGCATGGTATTTTCGCAGACATTTATTGAACGCGTGTTTTAAAAAAAAAAAAAACTGTTTTGTGCTTAAAACAAAACAGTAAACTTAGCCCAATTTTTTTTCATAATGTGAAAGATGAAGTTACACCTAGTAAATAGATACCTAACATGTCACACTTCAAAATTGCACACACTTGTGGAATGGCGCCAAACTTCGCTACTTAAAAATCCCCATAGGCGGTATTGCAGAGTATCGCGCAGGGTATTGCAGAGTATCGTGCGGGGTATTGCAGAGTATCGCGCAGGGTATTGCAAAGTATTGGGGTATTGCAGAGTATTGGGGTATTGCAGAGTATCGGGGGATTGAAGAGTATCGGGGTATTGCAGAGTATTGGGCGGGGTATTGGGGTATTGCTGAGT
The DNA here is from genome assembly GCA_029574335.1 of Rana kukunoris. Classification (NCBI taxonomy): domain Eukaryota; kingdom Metazoa; phylum Chordata; class Amphibia; order Anura; family Ranidae; genus Rana; species Rana kukunoris. Next base: position 12,147,463 of record CM056051.1, on the reverse strand, counting down.
ATTGGGGTATTGTTGAGTATTGGGGTATTGTTGAGTATTGGGGTATTGTTGAGTACTGGGGAATTGTTGAGTACTGGGGTATTGTTGAGTATTGGGGTATTGTTGAGTACTGGGGAATTGTTGAGTATTGGGGTATTGTTGAGTACTGGGGTATTGTTGAGTATTGGGGTATTGTTGAGTACTGGGGTATTGTTGAGTATTGGGGTATTGTTGAGTACTGGGGTATTGCTGATTACTGGGGTATTGCACAGTATTGGGGTAGCAAGGATGGCTGAGCTGGGATGGATGGCTGGATCTGTGACTGCATTTGTCACAGATCCAGCCACAGCGCTGCTGCTGACACCCCGCTCCCCCCCCCCTCTCCTCGCACACTGTACCGAACGGTACAGAGAGGAGAGGGAGGAACCGGCGTCATCAAATGACGCCGGTTTGTTTACAAGTGATCGCGCGATCACGTGGTAAACGGACGCTATCAGCGGCAATTTACCATGATCCGTGATGCGCCGGGTCTTCTGGACCCGGCGAGCACGTACACTTCCGCGAGCGCATCCCAGGGGACGCGCAATCGCGGAAGTGCACGACGACGTGCCACAGTAGCTCGACCGCGCTGTAGCAGTATTTTTGCTATAGCGCGGTCGGCAAGTGGTTAAAGGGCCCAGAGGTCCCTAGAGCCCCGGATGGCAACCTCATCTTTTTTCATTTTATATATATATATATATATATATATATATATATATATATATATAAATTAATTGTTTTTTTTAAAGGACTCAGAGGTCCCCAGTACCCCGGATGGCAACCCCCCCTTTTTTTTTTAATGTTTTTATTTATTTTTATATATATATATACAGTGCAGAAAATAAGTATTTGAACACCCTGCTATTTTGCAAGTTCTCCCACTTGGAAATCATGGAGGGGTCTGAAATTGTAATCGTAGGTGCATGTCCACTGTGAGAGACATAATCCAAAAAAATATTCCAGAAATCACAATGTATGATTTTTTTAACTATTTATTTGTATGATACAGCTGCAAATAAGTATTTGAACACCTGAGAAAATCAATGTTAATATTTGGTACAGTAGCCTTTGTTTGCAATTACAGAGGTCAAACGTTTCTTGTAGTTTTTCACCAGGTTTGCACACACTGGAGGAGGGATTTTGGCCCACTCCTCCACACAGATCTTCTCTAGATCAGTCAGGTTTCTGGGCTGTCGCTGAGAAACACGGAGTTTGAGCTCCCTCCAAAGATTCTCTATTGGGTTTAGGTCTGGAGACTGGCTAGGCCACGCCAGAACCTTGATATGCTTCTTACAGAGCCACTCCTTGGTTATCCTGGCTGTGTGCTTCGGGTCATTGTCATGTTGGAAGACCCAGCCTCGACCCATCTTCAAAGCTCTAACTGAGGGAAGGAGGTTGTTGCCCAAAATCTCGCAATACATGGCCCCGGTCATCCTCTCCTTAATACAGTGCAGTCGCCCTGTCCCATGTGCAGAAAAACACCCCCAAAGCATGATGCTACCACCTCCATGCTTCACAGTAGGGATGGTGTTCTTGGGATGGTACTCATCATTCTTCTTCCTCCAAACACGGTTAGTGGAATTATGACCAAAAAGTTCTATTGTGGTCTCATCTGACCACATGACTTTCTCCCATGGCTCCTCTGGATCATCCAAATGGTCATTGGCAAACTTAAGACGGGTCTTGACATGTGCTGGTTTAAGCAGGGGAACCTTCCGTGCCATGCATGATTTCAAACCATGACGTCTTAGTGTATTACCAACAGTAACCTTGGAAACGGTGGTCCCAGCTCTTTTCAGGTCATTGACCAGCTCCTCCCGTGTAGTCCTGGGCTGATTTCTCACCTTTCTTAGGATCATTGAGACCCCACGAGGTGAGATTTTGCATGGAGCCCCAGTCCGAGGGAGATTGACAGTCATGTTTAGCTTCTTCCATTTTCTAATGATTGCTCCAACAGTGGACCTTTTTTCACCAAGCTGCTTGGCAATTTCCCTGTAGCCCTTTCCAGCCTTGTGGAGGTGTACAATTTTGTCTCTAGTGTCTTTGGACAGCTCTTTGGTCTTGGCCATGTTAGTAGTTGGATTCTTACTGATTGTATGGGGTGGACAGGTGTCTTTATGCAGCTAATGACTTCAAACAGGTGCATCTAATTTAGGATAATAAATGGAGTGGAGGTGGACATTTTAAAGGCAGACTAACAGGTCTTTGAGGGTCAGAATTCTAGCTGATAGACAGGTGTTCAAATACTTATTTGCAGCTGTATCATACAAATAAATAGTTAAAAAATCATAAATTGTGATTTCTGGATTTTTTTTTTTGGATTATGTCTCTCACAGTGGACATGCACCTACGATAACAATTTCAGACCCCTCCATGATTTCCAAGTGGGAGAACTCGCAAAATAGCAGGGTGTTCAAATACTTATTTTCTGCACTGTATATAATTTTTATTAAAAGCCCGGAGGTCCCCAGAGCCCCGGTTGGCAACCCCCCTTTTTTATTTTATATATATATATATATATATATATATATATATATATATATATTTGTTTTTATTAAAGGACCCAGAGGTCCCCATTCCCCCGGATGGCAACCCCCCCTTTTTTTTATAAAAAAAAATGTTGTTATTTATATATATATATATATATATATATATATATATATTTATATTTATATTTATATATATTATTAAAGGGCCCAGAGGTCCCCAGAGCCCCGGATGGCAACCGCCCCTTCTATATATATATATTAGGGCTGTGCAAATTAACTTTTAATTAATCCATTAATCTTTAATTTTTTTGATCGGTCAAAATCTTTTTGATCGATTAAAATTCTTGTGATTGGTACTCACCTCTCCGCCGGCTTCTGGGCCTTCAGGGAGCTCCGTCGGAGATCCGGTAACGTCACGGACACCAGCAGTGCTTACCGTGTCCATCTGAAGGGCTCCTTTGCTGTGCCTTCATATCTGCATGCCGGCGGGACCTTACTATCTGCCACACACAAGGGCTGTTACACTTCCCTCTATCAACCTGGGATTCTACAACCATCCACTGGGAGTTGTGATAGTTCCCTTCGTGGGACATCTACATGCTGACAGACTGATGTTAACCTCTCCTCATCTGGAATTGGTGGTATCGTTGTACACATTTTTATACCAGTATCATATTTAGCTACATGTTTTTATGACTGGTTTTGCTACAGTTTGGTATTACTCGCACCATTTTTACAGTTTATGTAGCTACATCGATTTTATCTCAAGTGCAATATTTATTTGGTTACCTACTTGAAGACTATAAAAGTTTTAATGCTATTCCCATCGAGCGCTGCCTTTGGGAGCTGCACTGGGAATCGGCCCGCAAGGAGATCAGCTAAAAGTAGTAGGATCTGTATGTGCATTATAATTAATCGAAATTAGTCGATTAATCGATTAAAAAGAAAAACGATGAATCGAACACAAAAATTTTGATCAGTAACAGCCCTAATATATATATATGTTTTTATTAAAGGACCCAGAGGTCCCCAGTGCCCCGGATGGCAACCCCCCCCTTTTTTAATTTTTTTTAAAAGATTTTTTTTTTATATATATATATATATATATATATATCATTTTTATTAAAGGCCCGGAGGTCCCCAGAGCCCCGGATGGCAACCTCCCCTTTTTTTATTTTTTATATATATATATATATATATATATTTGTTTTTATTAAAGGACCCAGAGGTCCCCAGAGCCCTGGATGGCAACCCCCCTTTTTTTTTTTATAAAAAAAAATGTTTTATTTTTTTTTGTCACCCCCTCCCCCCCCTTTTCAATTCATGGCCTGAAGCTGTGTAAGGGGCACCATAATTCCTGATGGCGGCCCTGGTGTTCCTTATATTTTCTTTATTAGTTCTTTCTTTATTATGTTCTTTATTAGTCTCATTTAATAGACATTTGTACAATTAGATTTTTTTGCAGTATTTCAATACTTCCAGCCTAATGAATATGAAAACAGGTAGAGGGCAAAGTGTTGGCAGTACAACAGCATAGTTGCTTATAAACTGACTACCGTGTTTCCCCGAAAATAAGACGTACTCCGAAAATAAGCCGTAGCGGGATTTCGACGCAAGATAGAAATATAAGACACCCCTCCGAAAATAAGACGTAGCGATGTAGTGTCGAATCTCCGAAAATAAGATGTAGTGTCGAATCTCCGAAAATAAGATGTAGTGTCGAATCTCCGAAAATAAGATGTAGTGTCGAATCTTGTAGTGATATCTTGTAGTGGTACAACCAGACAAGATGAGTGCAAAAAGAAAGAGTTATTCTGTTGAGTACAAGAAAGGAATTGTGGAGGACTCCCGAGGCAAGAATCTTACGGCTTTTTGCAAAGAGAAGAAGTTGGATATCCGAATGGTCCAAAAATGGCGTGCAGAATACGATAATCTCAGTCTACAGGTGGACAGAGGAAATGCTAAGAAGCGCAAGTGTGGTTCAGGTAGGCAACCTTTATTTTCTGTAATAAAAATAAGACACCCCCCGAAAATAAGCCATAGTGTGATTTCTTGAGGAAAAAAAAATATAAGACGGTGTCTTATTTTCGGGGAAACACGGTATATACTGTATGCATTATACCTTTCTACGCAGCAGGTGGCGCTGTAGTATTATCGTGTTATAGCATGTATTCTATGATACTGATCTAAGTTCAGTGCACTTCTTTGTGCACACCTCCCAACTTTTTGAGAAGAAAAAGAGGGACGCCTATCAGCAAAAGTATGCAGGCATAGGACACACCCCTTGCCACGCCCCCTTAACCACCTCAATACCGGGCACCTTCACCCCCTTCCTGCCCAGGCCGTTTTTCAGCTTTCAGCGCTGTCACAATTTGAATGACAATTGTGCGGTCATGCTACGCTGTACCCAAATAAAATTGTAATAACTTTTTCCCCACAAATAGAGATTTCTTTTGGTGGTATTTGATCACCTCTGCGTTTTTTTTTTCTTTCTGCTATAAACAAAAGAAGAGCGACAATTTAAAAAACATTTTTTTTCCTTTTTGCTATAATAAATATCCCCAAAATTATATAAAAACTAATTTTTTCCTCCATTTTGTCCGATATGTATTCCTCTACATATTTTCAGTAAAAAAAAACGCAATAAGCGTATAATGATTGGTTTGCGCAAAAGTTATAGCGGCTACAAATTAGGGGATAGATTTATAGCATTTTTTTTACTAGTAATGGCGACGATCAGCAATTTTTATCGTGAATGTGATATTGCAGCGGTCACCCTGGACACGTTTAACACTATTTTGGGACCATTCACATTTATACAGTGAACAGTGCTTTAAATATGCACTGACTACTGTGTAAATGTGACTGGCAGGGAAGGGGTTGACACTAGGGGGCGATCAAGAGGTTAAATGTGTACCCTAGTGAGTGTTTCTAACTGTGGGAGGGGGACTGACGGGGGGAGGTGACCGATCGGTGTCCCTATGTACAAGGGACACAGCATCGGTCTCCTCTCACTGACAGGACGTGGATCTCTGTGTTTACACACACAGAGATCCACGGTCCTGCTCAGTTATTGGGAAATCGCGGGTACCTGGAGGACATCGTGGGCCGCTGGGCACCCAGTAACGCGGGTTCCCAGTAACGTGGCGGGTGTGTGCGCGCCCCCTAGTGGCTCTGCAAGGCGAGGACTTCAGAACAAGAGCACTATCGTGCCGCCGTCAATTGACGGCGGCCGGTAGTAAAGTGGTTAAAGGAGAATTGTACAAAAAAAAAAAAAGATTGGTTAAACCCACAAGTGCTTTTTTTTTTACCTCTACTATTCCTTTATATCGGCTTTTGGAATTTACAAATGCAGCAATTTAGAAATCAGATGAAAGGTTTAGGGCTGGAAAACACTTTTTGAAAGATAAAGGGCCAGATTCTCGTAAACTGGCGTAAATGCCAGTGGGGCGTAGTGTATCGTATTTACACTACGCCGCCGCAACTCTAGACGCAAGTGCCGTATTCTCAAAGCACTTGCGTCCAGAGTTACGGCAGCGTAACGTAAATGGCACGGCGTAAGCCAGCGTAATTCAAATGTGGATGAGGTGGGAGTGTTTTATGTAACCCCACGTTTTTGACGTTTTTTTAACTGTGCATGCGCCGTCCGTGGATGTATCCCAGTGCGCATGCTCCAAATTACGCCGCAAATACATTGGTTTAGACGTGAACGTAACTTACGCAAAGCCCTATTCGCGAACAATTTATGCAAACGACGTAAATGACGGAAAAATCTACGCTGTCCTTACTTAACAATGCGTACGCCGGACCTACGCAAAGTTACCCCTCATATAGCAGGGGTAACTTTACGCTTACGCAAACGTCGTAAAAAACGACAAACGGGCGCAATTAAGTTCGGGAATCGGCGCACCTAGCTCATTTGCATATTTGACGCGGCTAATCGACGGAAGCATACTAAAAAACGACGAGCGGGCGCAATTAAGTTTGGGAATCGGCACACCTAGCTCATTTGCATATTTGACGCGGCTAATCGACGGAAGCATACTATGCAGCAGAAGCTACCTGCATCCTAGCAACAGAAGAATGCTAAGCAGCAGAAGCCACCTGCAACAGAAGGACATTTGCTCTAATGCTTAATGCATGGAAACATTACTCAATGATTACATAGCTACATTAATTAATTTGTGTCTTTTTAATATCTGAATTCAACTTTACCTAATGTAAAGGTGACTCTGTTGAGGACACCTGATTTAAAAGGGACTCTGTTGGGTACACCTGATGTAAATGGGGAATCTGTTGAGGACACATGATGTAAAGGGGACTCTGTTGAGGACACCTAATGTAAAGGGGACTCTGTTGGGTACACTTGATGTAATGGGGGACTCTACTGGGGACACCTCATGTGAAGGGGGACGCTACTGGGGACACCAAATTTAAAGGACACCTGATGTAAAGCGGGACTTCACTTGGTGGCGGGGGGGGAGTAATTATCTATCTTTGCCCTGGATGACCTTGTCCCAGCACTGCTTGTATTAAATCCACCCTGAAGTCCTGTGTGTGGTTCTCTGATGAAAGTCAGTACATTACTCTCAGTTCTTTTGGACTTCAGTCTTTTTAATATCTGAATTCAACTTTAGTAGTTGTGAACCAGTTTTGCCAACGCCCAGTAAATTTACTGATAACATTTACATGCATACGATGCAAAAGCACCCTATTGGAAACACATACATCCTTTCAACAGAAGGAGGACACCCAATTTAAAGGGGACTCTGTTGAGGACACCTAAAGTAAAGTGGACTGTGTTGGGGGACACCTGATGTAAAAGGGACTCTGTTGGGGACACCTGATGTAAAAGGGACTCTGTTGGGGACACCTGAAGTAAAGGGGACTCTGTTGGGGACATCTGAAGTAAAGGGGGACTATGTTGGGGACACCTGAAGTAAAGGGGACTCTGTTGGAAACACCTAATGTAAAAGGGACTCTGTTGGGACACCTGATGTGAAGGGCACAATGTTAAGGACACCTAATGTAAAGGGGACTCTGTTGAGGACACCCAATTTAAAGGTGACTCTGTTGAGGACACCTGATTTAAAAGGGACTCTGTTGGGTACACCTGATATAAATGGGGAATCTGTTGAGGACACATGATGTAAAGGGGACTCTGTTGAGGACACCTAATGTAAAGGGGACTCTGTTGGGTACACTTGATGTAATGGGGGACTCTACTGGGGACACCTCATGTGAAGGGGGACGCTACTGGGAAAACCAAATTTAAAGGACACCTGATGTAAAGCGGGACTTCACTTGGTGGCGGGGGGGAGTAATTATCTATCTTTGCCCTGGGTGACCTTGTCCCAGCATTGCTTGTAGTAAATCCACCCTGAAGTCCTGTGTGTGGTTCTCTGATGAAAGTCAGTACATTACTCTCAGTTCTTTTGGACTTCAGTCTTAAGCATTACTTTTCAAAGTTGGCCAAATAAAGTAGCACAAAAAATAGTGTTCAATATTTTTTGGAATCTTGTTGGCTCCAAAAAAAACAGGTTATAAAAAATTAAAACTTTTTACATTTTTACCACAACTTCCATTTCTGTCTTTGAAGTTTTATTGCAGTAATTATAGTGAGAACCACTAGATGGCGCTCTACTCCTACAAAGAAAAGCACCACCAGCTGACATGACAAGGATGTCAGAAGGAAATAAGTAACAAAGTTTATGAATAATATTGTTCTATCCAAAGGGGAAATTTCTCGCGCTAAAAGGTGAATGAATTAATTAATGTAAAATCAATAACAGCAAATTAATGAACGAGTTGCTTAATTAAATAATTAATTAATTATGAAATAAATAAATAGGTGAACAAAGGTATCCAGCAGCAACCTTAAACATGTGATATACATGAAAAAGCAAAAATAGAAAGAAAAAAAGTTGCGCTCAGAAGGCACAAAATGACATTGTGAGAAATTATTAAACGTATCAGTCTGAATGAATAAACAAAAAATAGGTAAATAAATGAATAAACCACATCTAATTGGAAAATAAAGTCCAAATATGGTGATGAAAACAAGTGTAATAAGAGTGACTTGCACTACAACCAAATCTTAATTAGTCCATTAGAGCTGGTAACACAAAGGTGTAATTAAATGGTATAATTGGATGATAGTCCAAATTTCAACAAAGGCAATGATGATCGTAGATTACAGTATCCTAGGTGGAATTCACTATCGATCTCACACAATTCTGCAGACACATCAGAAGGTAAGAAAAGATGTACTCTTACCAGATCCTGGTGTAATTCAGGCATATCAATCCACTGGCATCTGAAGGGGGAGATCTCCTCGACCGCTTACAGTACTTCCTCATAGGACTGATAGGTTTCACTGGATCAAAATACTTCCCACTAGTGCAGACTGATGTGGTGGCAGTTTCCACTTCCTCCACATCCCGCGGGTGTGGGGCTTGTGTGGTGTTTCGCTGCTCCTGGCTTGAAGCTTGATTGCGCCCTATTTTTCGCCCCTGGCTTACATAAAACACAACTTTGGCCTTGTGTCTGTTCTGCTCTGTGTCTCTGTCTCCATGTGGCTGTCTGTCTCTGTGGGAGACACAGAGACAGACAGCCACATGGAGACAGAGACACAGAGCAGAACAGACACAAGGCCAAAGTTGTGTTTTATGTAAGCCAGGGGCGAAAAATAGGGCGCAATCAAGCTTCAAGCCAGGAGCAGCGAAACACCACACAAGCCCCACACCCGCGGGATGTGGAGGAAGTGGAAACTGCCACCACATCAGTCTGCACTAGTGGGAAGTATTTTGATCCAGTGAAACCTATCAGTCCTATGAGGAAGTACTGTAAGCGGTCGAGGAGATCTCCCCCTTCAGATGCCAGTGGATTGATATGCCTGAATTACACCAGGATCTGGTAAGAGTACATCTTTTCTTACCTTCTGATGTGTCTGCAGAATTGTGTGAGATCGATAGTGAATTCCACCTAGGATACTGTAATCTACGATCATCATTGCCTTTGTTGAAATTTGGACTATCATCCAATTATACCATTTAATTACACCTTTGTGTTACCAGCTCTAATGGACTAATTAAGATTTGGTTGTAGTGCAAGTCACTCTTATTACACTTGTTTTCATCACCATATTTGGACTTTATTTTCCAATTAGATGTGGTTTATTCATTTATTTACCTATTTTTTGTTTATTCATTCAGACTGATACGTTTAATAATTTCTCACAATGTCATTTTGTGCCTTCTGAGCGCAACTTTTTTTCTTTCTATGAATAATATTGTCCTGGTATAAAAATAAGAAAGAAGTCCTGATCTTATTTGTAAATACCCTTTCCAGTGTTTTGCTTATTTACTCTGTGATAAAAATAAATACTTATTGAACTTTTTAGTACATAGACAATGCTGTGTGTCTGAAGATTTAGGTTCACATCTGTGTGGATGTAGGAATGCATGTTACAGCGCGCCAAACAAGAAAACGCACGTGGGTGACTTAACCCCTAATGGCACCCCCATGTACTGAAAAAATGCGGTGCAATTTCCCACATGTGGAATTCAGTGGTGGCTGGTGTTCAAAATTTTTGGGGGGTGCAAATAAACTGAAAAAAAAACCCATCAATGGCAGCCACTGTGCCCATTAATGGCAGCCACTGTGCCCATCAATTGCAGCCACTGTGCCCATCAAACGCAGCCACCGTGCCCATCAATTGCCATCCACTGGGCCCATCAAACGCAGCCACTGCGCCCATCAATTGCGATTCACTGTGCCCATCAAATGCAGCTACTGTGCCCATCAAATGCAGCTACTGCGCCCATCAAATGCAGCCACTGTGCCCATCAAACGCAACCACTGTGCCCATTAAATGCAACCACTGTGCCCATCAAATGCAACCACTGTGCCATCAAACGCAGCCACTGTGCCATCAAACGCAGCCACTGTCCCTATGAATTGCTGCCAACGTGCCCATCAATTGCCACTACTGTGCCCATGAATTGCTGCCAGTGTGCCCATCAATTGCTGCCAGTGTGCCCATCAATTGCTGCCAGTGTACCCATCAATTGCCGCTACTGTACTTAATTGCTGCCAGTGTGCATCGCCCGGAACTTACCTGTCTCGCAGCGGGTCATCGGCAGTATTCTGCACATCCTTGGTGACTTTTTCCATCCTTTTTTTTGTTCAATAGGTTTTTATTGCAAACAAATTGTATAAACAGGTACAAACATAAATACAGAGCAGACAATACCCAACAAAGGGTGTAAAAGCAAAATAGAGCCACAGTAGCCAACGATTTAGGTAATACTGAGCGCAAGGAACCTCTTGGGCGAAAACAGAGCCAAGGCCCAAAGGCTCAGGTACCAACATCCTTATGCAAACACGAATACAAGGTTTACTTCCGCAAGAACGTCAGGAGAATTATTACATCTTATTCCTTTCACTACTTTTTCCGTCCTCTCTATCAGGCCTCCAATCACAGCGCCTGACTTTTCATCCAATCAGGTAACAGACCTGAGCACCTGATTGGCTGAGAGGCGGTTCAGTGTTAACAAAGTGAAATCCTTCACTTTGCTAACACAACGCTGAGTGAACAGCGAGCGCACAGCATGGCGCACGCTGTTCACCTCTGCCACTATAATTCAGGTGACCAGCGGCCGAAAAGACACCAGACACCTGAATAGGGGGTGTCAGCGAGGACCATAGATAGATTCATGCAATGCATGAATCTATCTATGGTGATAGAGCGGGGCCAGGAGAGAGGGGGCGGCGCCCATGTGCCCCTTATGGACGCATCGCCACTGGTGGAATTGCATGATGCCAAACCACCATGTGTTTTCTGTCCAGCTGTGGTTAAAAGGGGGGAAAAAAACTATCTTTGAGGCCCCATTCACACCTAGTAATTTGAAATCGCAGGCACTGTCGGCGCCATTCCACCCACTATTCCAAATTGTGCTTAAATCGCAGAGTCCCATTTGGGTGTCATTTATTATTATTGCCACCCCAAATGCAGAAATGCACAGCAAAACAGGCTTGACAAAAAAAGTGCATGAGCTTCTTTCGTGCAACAAACGTGCGTAGAATGTGCTGCCTTATGCCTGACTTGCGGACATGTGTAATTCACGCTAAAATAAATAAATAATCGCAAGCGGGAGCGAACATTTCCACTACACAAGATGTAAACGGAGCCTAAAGTGGAACTTGTGTAAAAAAACGGAACCTTGTTCTAAGCCTGTAGTTATTGCTCTATGAAGTCTCATTTCCCCCTTCTAAAAAAAGGTAAAAAAAATTAAACTACCTAAGCTTCGCTCGGGAAGACATGACGCTCTGTTGTGCCTGTGCGTTTTTTTTTTGCACACATTGTGAAGGGGTGAAGTATATATGGGATTTTGGTTTTGCAGCATTTTCCACGTAAATTCTGAGCCATAGCTTTGCCTGCCCTATTATTAGTAGAGTAAGATGTGGCCATGAGTCTACTGTGTGTTTTCTCAAAGGAGTCAAGGAAATGCCCCATAGATTCTCTATGGAGTTCGGTTCAGGCGAGTTCGCTGGCCAATCAAGCACAGTAATCCCACGGTCATGTGGCCAGGTTTTGGTGCTTTTGGTAGTGTGGGGGACAGTGACGGCTGGTTCTCAAAATTTTTGGGGGGGCACAAACGGAAAAAAAGAAAAGAAAAAAATTGCAGCCTCATCGTGCCCATCAAGTGCAGCCACTGTGCCATCAATTGTCACCACTGTGCCATGCCATCAAATGCAGTCACTGTGCCATCAATTGTCACCACTGTGCCATGCCATCAAACACAGCCATTGTGGCATCAATTGTCACCACTCTGCCATGCCATCAAACGCAGTCACTGTCCCATGCCATCAAACGCAGCCACTGTGCCATCAATTGTCACCACTGTGCCATGTCATCAAATGCAGTCACTGTCCCATGCCATCAAACGCAGTCACTGTCCCATGCCATCAAACGCAGCCACTGTGCCATCAATTGTCACCACTGTGCCATGCCATCAAACGCAGTCACTGTGCCCCTTAATTGTCGCCACTGTGAGAATTGTCACCACTGTGCCCTTTAATTGTCGCCACTGTGCCCATTGTCACCACTGTGCCCATTGATGCCACTGTGCCCTTTGTCGCCACTGTGCCCTTTTTTCGCCTCTGTGCCCATTGATGTCACTGTGCCCATTGTCGCCACTGTGCCCTGTAAAATGCACTTACTTTTTTCCTTCCACAACCCTCGATGTCTTCTCCCGCCCTCGATGACACTTCAGCCAATCAGGTTACCGATAACCAGAATCGGTGAACCTGATTGACTGAGACGGTCTTCAGTCTTGTCCAGGGAACACACCCCCCCCGTATGTCCCCTGGATAAGCATCCGGAAGGCTGCCAACCAGCTGCTGTTATTCAGGTGGTCGGCGCTCAAGTTTCGGCCATCTGAATAGACCAGCGGCAGCCGGCAATAATAACATACATTCATGCATTGTCATTTTCACAGTGAAAAGTGCTATAAAAATTCACTCATTACTGTGAAAATGACAGTTGCAGTTTGAGAGTTAACCACTAGGGGGCACTGCATGGGTTAAGTGTGACCTCATATGTGTTTCTAACTGTAGAGGGGCAGGGCTGAACATGTGACACCCCTATATCAGGGAACAGACGATCACTGACACAGAGAAGAACGTGGAAGGTTTGTTTACACTCACCTCTCCCCGTTCTTCAGCTCCTGTGACCGATGGTGGGACACCGGCCGCGATCGGGTCCACAGGTCCCACGGGCGCGGTCACGGAGCTTCGGACCAGGTCGCGGTCATGCGCGCGACCCACAGCTGGGCACTTAAAGCGGACGTACCCATACGTGATTGTGCCCAGCCGTGCCATTCTGCTGACGTATATCGGCATGAAGGGGTCCTTAAGTGGTTAAGCTGCCTCCTAAGATCCAAGGTGAATTTTAAGAGGTCAGCAAATATCTCAATGTTGTCGGGGGGGGGGGGGCACGGTTCGGCAGGGCACTGACAGGATTCCGGCATTAATATGCTCGTCTGGCAGGGCTGTGGTGTCCTCTCCTTCTCTCCTAGAGTCCGGGCAGCTCTGATGTCCGCTCCTCCGTCTTCCTCCGCCGTGTGTCTCCTCTTCCGCAAAAGCGATAGGATTCCAATAGGATTGCCAGACTCTTTGGCCCTGCTTCCTGACTGATGGGGAGGAACATTAGTGATATTTTTTGTTCGACTCTGGGGGGTGCACGTGCGAGTCCCGATCATGCTGTGATTGGAAACAGCGGCAGCCAATCAGCGAGTCTGGCGAGTCTGGCATACCCAATGTCTGCCGGGACCCACCAATTGTTCTGAGGAGAGGCAGAACGGCAGTCTGCTTATGTGAACAAGGCAAATCCCCATTCTGCCACAGGGTAAAATGGTGATCTTGTGTTTCTGCTAAGCAGAAACACAGATCTATGTTTCCCCCAATCAAAGCATTCCCTCCCACAGTTAGCAAGCACTCCCTAGGGACACACTTATCCCTTTGCTCGCCCCTGATGATAACTACTTCCCTGCCAGTGTCCATAGTACAGTATAGTTAGTTTGATTACAGTTGCCCTGGGGTGGTAATCATTCACCCATTAGTAAGAATGTGCCACATCCTTGATAATATGGATTTTTGGAAGAGGCATGAAAAACACGCCTCCAACTAGGAAAAATTGGACTTTGTAGGCACAGAGTTTTTAAAAAAAATATAAATATGTATTTAATAGAAAAAGACACAGCAGTTATAACACGACATTTACACTGTACAGTACATTGGAGGAGAACAAACAAAAAGGAACATAAATAATAAGAACCACGTAGGTCACTCTAGGAAACGTTCACTTATTGGCCACAGGGCTACATGTAATTCAAAACAGTATATGCGCTGGGTAGAGAACTGCTTTCAGATGAGGACCCTTGGTTGGTTCTTAGACGATATAAGAGCTGCTCTACATGTTTCGCGACTATGTTGGCGTCGCTTCTTCAGGAGCTTCTAAATATCAAAAAACATTTACATAAAATTAACACAGATAATAATTTATTTATATATTAGCCTAAATAATAGGCAAAACAGTGGTTTTTACAAAATGCATGCATATATCTGCGATGTACTCACCGAGAATCTCGGTATTTTTTATTATTATATTTTAGAACAGGAAAAAACGCTGGCTATACTGTGTCCCACAATCAGAGCCCGACTATCAGACCGCACCAAACACTGTCGGGGCGGAAGCTGATGATGCAGTCTAAATCCCTCACCGTGCGTCACGGCAACACCAGTAGAGTCAAAAAGGAAAATTCTGATGAATAATGAAAAATTGATAAGCCAGGAAAATAATAATTAACATTGAACCATAAAAGTTTCTCTAATTATAAATAAAAAAATAAAGAAAAACTACCTTAAAAGATAAGGTTGTTAGACCAACGCTACTGAATCACACCATCAGGGCCTCAAATTGCATTTTCTAGAGTACGCTAGGATTGCTTGTTAGTGGTCTTCTAAAAGATAGAATTTTAATAGGGCACAAGGTTTGGTAAAAGGCTTAATAATTGTAGCAGAAAGAAACTAAATCAAATAAATTAGCACAGAAAACAGGGAAAAAAGATTTTCCCTTAAGTTAACAAAAGTACTGATTACCTTTTGTTTGTAGTATTATTATTACCCATGACATATAGGTTGCATAGTATTGTTGAGGAGGAATGCCTTCTCAAAGACGGACTGTAGATGGCGATAGACGAGCGCCCAACGTGTAGGCTGAGCACTGGTCTGAAAAACACCAATACGATAGAGTCAAAAAAATAGAGACAGTTTGTCCAATGCTTTCACAGCATTGGAGCTATCATTACTTAGTAAGATGCTTGTAGGTACTGCATAAGACAAAAGAAAAAAAGACTTGTCATACCTTAGAGGGAACAGGAGGAGAGAGGGATTCGAGATTAGCAAACAATCATGCTGTCCATGGCATTGGGTGTGTTCACCTTCCCCACACCTGAGGATTGGGAGAACTGAACTGCCCTAATATACTCCTCGGATATGACGGCAAACGTAATTGCGTCATTCCGGCCGGCCGAAAATTCCCAATGCGCATGCGCAGATCGCGCATGCGCAGAAGGCCGCGAAAGCGGCTCGTGAGCTTGGATGTTAGCTCACTTTGTGGGCAGATCCCCTAGAATGGAACACAGGGGAGGGGATCTGGGTATTGCCACCAGCAGGTTCGAATGTCATTGCCTATTACTAAGCAATAGACTGGACTCATTGATGGCTTACGTGGCCGTGCTGGTATTGAACTCCATGGCGCAGGGTGATGTGGTGGGATTAGAGTACTGCAGTTGGGCTAACAAAAAAGTGGGACAAATATAGCACAGCATAAAAATAAATGACCTAAGGCATTTACATACGATCGCATGCAGATGCATGCATACAATGATAAATAACCTCTTAAGGAAAATTATTATAATATATTTGCAAATAAACAGAACTTGATTAATAAATACTAATCATACATTTTTTCGCCCAATGGATTAAATCAGGCAACAAATAGGATTTGTTGGTTGACTAATCAATTTATCAACAAAAAGAGAGTATATAAAGCCCCAAAACAATTTTTTTGAGACTTGCGAGAAGAGGGAAATTTATCCAAAAATATGGTTTTGTTTGTATTTTTGGAACTGTAGAGGAACTATCTCTAAAACGACTGTCCTTATTGGGTTTGGGGCCTAATCACATAGAACACTTCCCTAAAAATAGAGAAAAAAGAGAAAAAAATAATAATGGGAAAAAATAATAATAGGTTCCCTCCTGGGATCTTCTGCACTCCCATGCAGGTCCCTCACAAGAAGGGCCTATATGAGAGAACTTCGTTAATCCCAGGGGGCTTTGTAGCGTTTAAACGCTCTATCCATCGTGTTTCTCTTTGGAGAATATGTTGGTCCCAATTTCCCCCACGAGGGTCCTGTGGTATAATTTCCAATACTATGAAGCGTATCACTGAGGTATCAAATTTATGGACAAGCCCCAGGTGACGGCTAATGGGAGTAATCATTTTACCATATTGAGAATAAAAAATGTGGTCATATATCCTTTGTTTGAACTGGCGGATCGTCTTACCCACATAAAATGCCCCGCATTGGCAGGTCATTAGATAGACCACCCCCTTGGTCTCACAGGAGGCTTGAAACCGTGGTCTAAAAATTTCGCCATTTGGTAAACCAAATTTAGTGCCAATGTGCACCCAGGGACAGTATGCACAATGGCCACATCTAGAGATGCCTGTAGTTAATTTTGTAGTGGGACAGGAATCTATTTTGTAATGACTGCTTGTCAGTTTGTTCCCTAAGGATGAGCTTTTCCTAAATACAATTTCAGGGTATTGTTTAACATATTTGCCTACTGTGGCGTCCCCGCTTAGCAGGTACCAATGTTTTTGAAGGCAGGTTCGTAATTGTTGATGTTGACTCGAGTATTTAGTAATAAACCTCGTAATTTGTTGATCCTTGTTTTCATTTTTCCGTGAGTGAATCAAGGAAGTTCTATCCCTATTTTGAGCCTTGTTGAATGCCTTTCTCAAAAGAGTTTTGCTATATCCTCTTTGTAGAAGACGTAGCCGTAGTTCGTTTGCCTGGGCTATAAAGTCTGCTTCATGAGTACAGTTCCGTCTGAGTCGGATGTATTGGGCATATGGGATGCTGTGAACAAGATGCGTAGGGTGACTACTTTGTGCATGAAGCACAGTGTTTCCTGCCGTTTGTTTGCGAAAAAGCTTAGTAGCTACATAGTTTGATGCATCCCTATATATGCACGATGGATAGAGCGTTTAAACGCTACAAAGCCCCCTGGGATTAACGAAGTTCTCTCATATAGGCCCTTCTTGTGAGGGACCTGCATGGGAGTGCAGAAGATCCCAGGAGGGAACCTATTATTATTTTTTCCCATTATTATTTTTTTCTCTTTTTTCTCTATTTTTAGGGAAGTGTTCTATGTGATTAGGCCCCAAACCCAATAAGGACAGTCGTTTTAGAGATAGTTCCTCTACAGTTCCAAAAATACAAACAAAACCATATTTTTGGATAAATTTCCCTCTTCTCGCAAGTCTCAAAAAAATTGTTTTGGGGCTTTATATACTCTCTTTTTGTTGATAAATTGATTAGTCAACCAACAAATCCTATTTGTTGCCTGATTTAATCCATTGGGCGAAAAAATGTATGATTAGTATTTATTAATCAAGTTCTGTTTATTTGCAAATATATTATAATAATTTTCCTTAAGAGGTTATTTATCATTGTATGCATGCATCTGCATGCGATCGTATGTAAATGCCTTAGGTCATTTATTTTTATGCTGTGCTATATTTGTCCCACTTTTTTGTTAGCCCAACTGCAGTACTCTAATCCCACCACATCACCCTGCGCCATGGAGTTCAATACCAGCACGGCCACGTAAGCCATCAATGAGTCCAGTCTATTGCTTAGTAATAGGCAATGACATTCGGACCTGCTGGTGGCAATACCCAGATCCCCTCCCCTGTGTTCCATTCTAGGGGATCTGCCCACAAAGTGAGCTAACATCCAAGCTCACGAGCCGCTTTCGCGGCCTTCTGCGCATGCGCGATCTGCGCATGCGCATTGGGAATTTTCGGCCGGCCGGAATGACGCAATTACGTTTGCCGTCATATCCGAGGAGTATATTAGGGCAGTTCAGTTCTCCCAATCCTCAGGTGTGGGGAAGGTGAACACACCCAACGCCATGGACAGCATGATTGTTTGCTAATCTCGAATCCCTCTCTCCTCCTGTTCCCTCTAAGGTATGACAAGTCTTTTTTTCTTTTGTCTTATGCAGTACCTACAAGCATCTTACTAAGTAATGATAGCTCCAATGCTGTGAAAGCATTGGACAAACTGTCTCTATTTTTTTGACTCTATCGTATTGGTGTTTTTCAGACCAGTGCTCAGCCTACACGTTGGGCGCTCGTCTATCGCCATCTACAGTCCGTCTTTGAGAAGGCATTCCTCCTCAACAATACTATGCAACCTATATGTCATGGGTAATAATAATACTACAAACAAAAGGTAATCAGTACTTTTGTTAACTTAAGGGAAAATCTTTTTTCCCTGTTTTCTGTGCTAATTTATTTGATTTAGTTTCTTTCTGCTACAATTATTAAGCCTTTTACCAAACCTTGTGCCCTATTAAAATTCTATCTTTTAGAAGACCACTAACAAGCAATCCTAGCGTACTCTAGAAAATGCAATTTGAGGCCCTGATGGTGTGATTCAGTAGCGTTGGTCTAACAACCTTATCTTTTAAGGTAGTTTTTCTTTATTTTTTTATTTATAATTAGAGAAACTTTTATGGTTCAATGTTAATTATTATTTTCCTGGCTTATCAATTTTTCATTATTCATCAGAATTTTCCTTTTTGACTCTACTGGTGTTGCCGTGACGCACGGTGAGGGATTTAGACTGCATCATCAGCTTCCGCCCCGACAGTGTTTGGTGCGGTCTGATAGTCGGGCTCTGATTGTGGGACACAGTATAGCCAGCGTTTTTTCCTGTTCTAAAATATAATAATAAAAAATACCGAGATTCTCGGTGAGTACATCGCAGATATATGCATGCATTTTGTAAAAAACACTGTTTTGCCTATTATTTAGGCTAATATATAAATAAATTATTATCTGTGTTAATTTTATGTAAATGTTTTTTGATATTTAGAAGCTCCTGAAGAAGCGACGCCAACATAGTCGCGAAACATGTAGAGCAGCTCTTATATCGTCTAAGAACCAACCAAGGGTCCTCATCTGAAAGCAGTTCTCTACCCAGCGCATATACTGTTTTGAATTACATGTAGCCCTGTGGCTAATAAGTGAACGTTTCCTAGAGTGACCTACGTGGTTCTTATTATTTATGTTCCTTTTTGTTTGTTCTCCTCCAATGTACTGTACAGTGTAAATGTCGTGTTATAACTGCTGTGTCTTTTTCTATTAAATACATATTTATATTTTTTTTAAAAACTCTGTGCCTACAAAGTCCAATTTTTCCTAGTTGGAGGCGTGTTTTTCATGCCTCTTCCAAAAAAAAAAAAAAAAAAAAAGTCCATAGTACAGTGACAGTGCATTTATTTTTTTAGCACTGATCACTGTAATAATGTCACTGGTCCTCAAATAGTGTCAAAAGTGTCAGTTAGGTGTCCGACTTGTGTGCGGCAATGTCGCAGTCCCGCAACAAAATGCTGTTTGCCGCCATTACTATTAAAAATAAATACAAATTCCATACAAATGTCCCATAGTTTGTAGACGCTAAAACTTTTGCGCAAACTAATCAATATACGCTTATTGAGGCGATTTGGTTCGCATTTGTAGCGCTATACAAGTTACTCACTCGCTTATTGTGATTTTTGTTTACCCAAAAATATGTAGCAGAATACATATTGGCTTAAATTGCTAAATAAATTCGATTTTTTTTTTTCATTTTTTTTTATTGCATGCGTCCTATAGTTTGGCGCATATTTATGCCGCCGTAGCGTATCATTTACGCTACGCCGGCGCAGCGTGGAGAGGCAAGCATGGAATTCACAAAGCAAATGCTCCCAACTCTGCGCCGGCGTAGCGTATATTTCGTAGGCGTAAGCCGGCGTAAGTGGAAGTGGGCTGGAAGTGGGCGTGATCCATGTTAATGAAGCGTGACCCCATGCAAATGATGGGCCGGGCGCCAGACAAGTACTTAAAATGAACTGCGCATGTTTTGGGACGTGGACGTACCCCCGTGCGCATGCGCACGACCACGTCGTAACAACTGCCTAAGATACGCCGGATCACTGTGTACGCCGTGAACTTAACCTACGCCCAGCCAGACCCACGTCGGCCCATATTCACAGACGTCTAACGTACAATACGTAGGCTTGTGTTCCCTGGTCCATACCTTTGCATGGGTTGCGCCTCATCTATGGGGAATAACTTTACGCCGAACGTAAAACTTATGCAAACCGCTTAAATCATGCGCCGGGCGCAAGTACGTTCGTGAATCGGCGTATCTCCCTCATTTGCATATTTCTATCAAAAATCAATGGGAGCGCCACATGCGTCCAGCGTAAATATGCGCCCACTCTACGCCGGCGTAGGCAAGTTACGTCGGTGGGATGAAGTCTGTTTTTAGGCGTATCTAAGTTTGTCGGTTCGGCGCACAGATACGACGGCGCATATTTGTACTTACGCAGCGTATCTGGAGATATGTTGGCGTAAGTGCTTTGTGCCATCGTTTTTTTTTTTTTAATTGTCGCTCTTTTTTTGTTTATAGTGCAAAAAATAAAAAGCACAGAGGCGATCAAATACCACCAAAAGAAATCTCTATTTGTGAGGAAAAAAGGAAATCGATTTTATTTGGATAGTGTCGCACGACCGCACAATTATCAGGTAAAGCAACGCAGTGCCGTATTGCAAAAAAATGGCCTGGTCAGGAAGGGGGTAAAACGATCCAGAGCTGAAGTGGTTAATTTGATACGGATAGAAGTAGACTTTTCTGTTTACATGATGTGCGTTGCCCTGCTCAGGCTTTGTCGCAACTTTTTTTGCATACTTATTTTTTAATTGTTGTTGCTTCTTTTTTGTACTTTGACATCTATTTTTATACAATCAGCCTGAGGTGCTACATTCCCTTTATTTATCACACATTATTTCCTGCAGAGTCTCACACAGAGAACGCGGTGTGACTTATTAGTGGTGAACATTGGGGCTTATTAAGGAAGGAAATTCAGACAGGAATGATGTGTTATGCCCTCGTACACACGGCCAGACTTTCCGAGAAAAATAGTCAGACGGGCCGTGTGTAGCCTCCATCTGACTTTTTTTGTCGGAAGTCCAACGGACCTTAGATAGAGAACGGCCCAGATTCACAAAGCACTTACGCCGACATAAGTGCAAATGTGCGCCGGTAAGTGCAAATTTGCACCGGCGTATCTGCGCGCCAGACTCACAAACCAACATACGCCCAAAAACTGGCCACTACGCCGACGTAGCTGACATACCCCATCGTAGCGTGGGCGTACTTTTCATCTGGACGCATGTTGCTGCTCCCATTGATTAGGCATTCAAACATGCAAATGAGGGAAATACGGCGATTCACGAACGTACGTCCGCCCGACGCATGCTGCGCGTAAATTATACGTCCGGCGTAAAGTTATTTCCCATAGATGAGGCGCAACCCGGCAACAGACATGCAAAGGTCTGCACCAGGGAACACAGGCGGGCGTATTGGGTGTACGTGGTGATGCGGCGTAGCTTATGCAGTTGTGCCGGCGTGGTTGTGAGCATGCGCATAAGTGTGCGGTTTCATGCGTCCACGTCACAGCAACGTCACGGCGCATGCGCAGTTCGTGATACGCCGGGCGTAAAACACTGCACCACGCTCGGACTATCATTTGCATGGGGTCACGCCCACTTCCACCTACGCCGGCCTGCGCCTTCGAAAAATACGCCACACCGACGCAGCGCTGGGAGCAATAGCTTGCTGAATACGGCGCATGCCTCTCCGCGCTGCGTCGGCATGGCGTACGGCGTTTGCGCTACGGCGGCGTAATGTGCGCCCAACTCTCTGTGAATCTGGGCCACACTGTTCTCTATCTTTCCGCCTGACTTTCGACGGACTCACGGCGGACCTTTACATTGTCAAACGTCCAACCGTGTGTCATAGGCATCCGCTGAAATTTTTTCAGAGGGGGGCGCTTGGGCAGCGGCGATACACAGTCGCATTTTACCCTTATTCGACCGCTAGCGGGGGTTAAAAGCACCCCCCACGTTAAAATGTAAAAACACCCCACTGTGCCCCCTGCATCTTTCAATATCTCTTTGTCACTACTGTGTACCCCCTCTACACAACTGCACCACTGGCCCCCTTTACATTACACAGCACCCTGCATCACTGGCCCCCTTTACATTACACAGCACCCTGCATCACTGGCCCCCTTTACATTACACAGCACCCTGCATTACTGGACCCCTTTACATTACACAGCACCCTGCACCACTGGACCCCTTTACATTACACAGCACCCTGCACCTCTGGCCCCCTTTACATTACACAGCACCCTGCATCACTGGCCCCTTTACATTACACAGCACCCTGCATTACTGGACCCCTTTACATTACACAGCACCATGCACCACTGGACCCCTTTACATTACACAGCACCCTACATCACTGGCCCCCTTTACATTACACAGCACCCTGCATCACTGGCCCCCTTTACATTACACAGCACCCTGCATCACTGGCCCCCTTTACATTACACAGCACCCTGCATCACTGGCCCCCTTTACATTACACAGCACCCTGCATCACTGGCCCCCTTTACATTACACAGCACCCTGCATCACTGGCCCCCTTTACATTACACAGCACCCTGCATTACTGGACCCCTTTACATTACACAACACCCTGCACAGCTGGACCCCTTTACATTACACAGCACCCTGCATTACTGGACCCCTTTACATTACACAGCACCTTGCATCACTGGCCCCCTTTACATTACACAGCACCCTGCACCACTGGACCCCTTTACATTACACAGCACCCTGCATCACTGGACCCCTTTACATTACACAGCACCCTACATTACTGGCCCCCTTTACATTAAACAGCACCCTGCATCACTGGACCCCTTTACATTACACAGCACCCTGCATCACTGGACCCCTTTACATTACACAGCACCCTACATCACTGGCCCCCTTTACATTACACAACACCCTGCACCACTGGACCCCTTTACATTACACAGCACCCTACATCACTGGCCCCCTTTACATTACACAGCACCCTGCATCACTGGCCCCCTTTACATTACACAGCACCCTGCATCACTGGCCCCCTTTACATTACACAGCACCCTGCATTACTGGACCCCTTTACATTACACAGCACCCTGCACCACTGGACCCCTTTACATTACACAGCACCCTGCACCTCTGGCCCCCTTTACATTACACAGCACCCTGCATCACTGGCCCCTTTACATTACACAGCACCCTGCATTACTGGACCCCTTTACATTACACAGCACCCTGCACCACTGGACCCCTTTACATTACACAGCACCCTACATCACTGGCCCCCTTTACATTACACAGCACCCTGCATCACTGGCCCCCTTTACATTACACAGCACCCTGCATCACTGGCCCCCTTTACATTACACAGCACCCTGCATCACTGGCCCCCTTTACATTACACAGCACCCTGCATCACTGGCCCCCTTTACATTACACAGCACCCTGCATCACTGGCCACCTTTACATTACACAGCACCCTGCATTACTGGACCCCTTTACATTACACAGCACCCTGCATTACTGGACCCATTTACATTACACAGCACCCTGCACCACTGGACCCCTTTACATTACACAGCACCCTGCACCTCTGGACCACTTTACATTACACAGCACCCTGCATTACTGGACCCCTTTACATTACACAGCACCTTGCATCACTGGCCCCCTTTACATTACACAGCACCCTGCACCACTGGACCCCTTTACATTACACAGCACCCTGCATCACTGGACCCCTTTACCCCTTTACATTACACAGCACCTTGCATCACTGGCCCCCTTTACATTACACAGCACCCTGCACCACTGGACCCCTTTACATTACACAGCACCCTGCACCTCTGGCCCCCTTTACATTACACAGCACCCTGCATCACTGGCCCCTTTACATTACACAGCACCCTGCATTACTGGACCCCTTTACATTACACAGCACCATGCACCACTGGACCCCTTTACATTACACAGCACCCTACATCACTGGCCCCCTTTACATTACACAGCACCCTGCATCACTGGCCCCCTTTACATTACACAGCACCCTGCATCACTGGCCCCCTTTACATTACACAGCACCCTGCATCACTGGCCCCCTTTACATTACACAGCACCCTGCATCACTGGCCCCCTTTACATTACACAGCACCCTGCATCACTGGCCCCCTTTACATTACACAGCACCCTGCATTACTGGACCCCTTTACATTACACAACACCCTGCACAGCTGGACCCCTTTACATTACACAGCACCCTGCATTACTGGACCCCTTTACATTACACAGCACCTTGCATCACTGGCCCCCTTTACATTACACAGCACCCTGCACCACTGGACCCCTTTACATTACACAGCACCCTGCATCACTGGACCCCTTTACATTACACAGCACCCTACATTACTGGCCCCCTTTACATTAAACAGCACCCTGCATCACTGGACCCCTTTACATTACACAGCACCCTGCATCACTGGACCCCTTTACATTACACAGCACCCTACATCACTGGCCCCCTTTACATTACACAACACCCTGCACCACTGGACCCCTTTACATTACACAGCACCCTACATCACTGGCCCCCTTTACATTACACAGCACCCTGCATCACTGGCCCCCTTTACATTACACAGCACCCTGCATCACTGGCCCCCTTTACATTACACAGCACCCTGCATTACTGGACCCCTTTACATTACACAGCACCCTGCACCACTGGACCCCTTTACATTACACAGCACCCTGCACCTCTGGCCCCCTTTACATTACACAGCACCCTGCATCACTGGCCCCTTTACATTACACAGCACCCTGCATTACTGGACCCCTTTACATTACACAGCACCCTGCACCACTGGACCCCTTTACATTACACAGCACCCTACATCACTGGCCCCCTTTACATTACACAGCACCCTGCATCACTGGCCCCCTTTACATTACACAGCACCCTGCATCACTGGCCCCCTTTACATTACACAGCACCCTGCATCACTGGCCCCCTTTACATTACACAGCACCCTGCATCACTGGCCCCCTTTACATTACACAGCACCCTGCATCACTGGCCACCTTTACATTACACAGCACCCTGCATTACTGGACCCCTTTACATTACACAGCACCCTGCATTACTGGACCCATTTACATTACACAGCACCCTGCACCACTGGACCCCTTTACATTACACAGCACCCTGCACCTCTGGACCACTTTACATTACACAGCACCCTGCATTACTGGACCCCTTTACATTACACAGCACCTTGCATCACTGGCCCCCTTTACATTACACAGCACCCTGCACCACTGGACCCCTTTACATTACACAGCACCCTGCATCACTGGACCCCTTTACCCCTTTACATTACACAGCACCTTGCATCACTGGCCCCCTTTACATTACACAGCACCCTGCACCACTGGACCCCTTTACATTACACAGCACCCTGCACCTCTGGCCCCCTTTACATTACACAGCACCCTGCATCACTGGCCCCTTTACATTACACAGCACCCTGCATTACTGGACCCCTTTACATTACACAGCACCCTGCACCACTGGACCCCTATACATTACACAGCACCCTACATCACTGGCCCCCTTTACATTACACAGCACCCTGCATCACTGGCCCCCTTTACATTACACAGCACCCTGCATCACTGGCCCCCTTTACATTACACAGCACCCTGCATCACTGGCCCCCTTTACATTACACAGCACCCTGCATCACTGGCCCCCTTTACATTACACAGCACCCTGCATCACTGGCCACCTTTACATTACACAGCACCCTGCATTACTGGACCCCTTTACATTACACAGCACCCTGCATTACTGGACCCATTTACATTACACAGCACCCTGCACCACTGGACCCCTTTACATTACACAGCACCCTGCACCTCTGGACCACTTTACATTACACAGCACCCTGCATTACTGGACCCCTTTACATTACACAGCACCTTGCATCACTGGCCCCCTTTACATTACACAGCACCCTGCACCACTGGACCCCTTTACATTACACAGCACCCTGCATCACTGGACCCCTTTACCCCTTTACATTACACAGCACCTTGCATCACTGGCCCCCTTTACATTACACAGCACCCTGCACCACTGGACCCCTTTACATTACACAGCACCCTGCATCACTGGACCCCTTTACATTACACAGCACCCTACATCACTGGCCCCCTTTACATTACACAGCACCCTGCACCACTGGACCCCTTTACATTACACAGCACCCTGCACCACTGGACCCCTTTACATTACACAGCACCCTACATCACTGGCCCCCTTTACATTACACAGCACCCTGCATCACTGGCCCCCTTTACATTACACAGCACCCTGCATCACTGGCCCCCTTTACATTACACAGCACCCTGCATCACTGGCCCCCTTTACATTACACAGCACCCTGCATCACTGGCCCCCTTTACATTACACAGCACCCTGCATTACTGGACCCCTTTACATTACACAACACCCTGCACAGCTGGACCCCTTTACATTACACAGCACCCTGCACCTCTGGACCCCTTTACATTACACAGCACCCTGCATTACTGGACCCCTTTACATTACACAGCACCTTGCATCACTGGCCCCCTTTACATTACACAGCACCCTGCACCACTGGACCCCTTTACATTACACAGCACCCTGCATCACTGGACCCCTTTACATTACACAGCACCCTACATTACTGGCCCCCTTTACATTAAACAGCACCCTGCATCACTGGACCCCTTTACATTACACAGCACCCTGCATCACTGGACCCCTTTACATTACACAGCACCCTACATCACTGGCCCCCTTTACATTACACAACACCCTGCACCACTGGACCCCTTTACATTACACAGCACCCTACATCACTGGCCCCCTTTACATTACACAGCACCCTGCATCACTGGCCCCCTTTACATTACACAGCACCCTGCATCACTGGCCCCCTTTACATTACACAGCACACTGCATCACTGGCTCCCTTTACATTACACAGCACCCTGCATTACTGGACCCCTTTACATTACACAGCACCCTGCACCACTGGCCCCCTTTACATTACACAGCACCCTGCATCACTGGCCCCCTTTACATTACACAGCACCCTGCATCACTGGCCCCCTTTACATTACACAGCACACTGCATCACTGGCTCCCTTTACATTACACAGCACCCTGCATTACTGGACCCCTTTACATTACACAGCACCTTGCATCACTGGCCCCCTTTACATTACACAGCACCATGCACCACTGGACCCCTTTACATTACACAGCACCCTGCATCACTGGATCCCTTTACCCCTTTACATTACACAGCACCTTGCATCACTGGCCCCCTTTACATTACACAGCACCCTGCACCACTGGACCCCTTTACATTACACAGCACCCTACATCACTGGCCCCCTTTACATTACACAGCATCCTGCACCACTGGGACCCTTTACATTACACAGCACCCTGCACCACTGGACCCCTTTACATTACACATCACCCCACAACTCTGGACCCCTTTACATTACTCAGCACCCTGCACCACTGAACCCCTTTACATTACACAGCACCCTGCACCACTGGACCCCTTTACATTACACAGCACCCTGCACCACTGGACCCCTTTACATTACACATCACCCCACAACTCTGGACCCCTTTACATTACTCAGCACCCTGCACCACTGAACCCCTTTACATTACACAGCACCCCTTTCCCTTGACTGAAACATTACACTATATTCACAGTATATTTATTTCAGGTCTAAAAGAGGAACCTTTTGGAATGAGGGACAAATGGATTTGATTCCAGAAGAGGGACAGACACTCTAAATAAGGGACACCTAGAGGGGAGGGGAGCGCTGCAATCGGCGCTTAAATCGGCTCCAGGGCCAATTCGGCCCTGCTCCTGGCTCTCCCTGGTGATTCCAGGGGGGCAAACGGCCCCCCTTGCCCTATGGAGTGGACTCCCATGCCGTGTGTACGAGGCATTAGAGGAACTGAATGTATTTACTCTTGAGAAGAGGAGAATAAGGGGGGATATGATCACCATGTACAAATATATAAGGGGTCCATATAGTGAACTTGGTGTTGAGTTATTCACTTCATGGTCAACACTGAGGACAAGGGGACACTCTTTACATCTAGAGAAAAAAAGATTTCATCTCCAAATACGGAAAGGTTTCTTCACAGTAATGCGGTCGTTTTTTGTCTTTTTTAAAACTGTTGTTTTTTCTCATGAAAAAAAAAGTTTTTCAAACTTCATTTTAACCACTTGCCGACCAGCCGCCGTCATTCTACGGCGGCAGGTCGGCTCTCCTGGGCGAGAGCACGTAGCTCTACGTCATCTACATTTCGGCCACTAGGGGGCGCGCATGCGCCCCCGGCGGCAGCGCGCGTCCCTGCTCGCCTCCGAGTCCCGCGCGCGTGCTCGTTACAGAGCGGGGACACGGAGCTATGTGTGTAAACACACAGCTCCCGGTCCTGTCAGTAAGGGAAACGCTGATTTTCTGTTCATACAATGTATGAACAGAAGATCAGTGATTTCCCCTAGTGAGGCCCCTCCCCCCATACAGTTAGAACACACCCAGGGACACACTTAACCCCTTCCCTGCCCCCTAGTGTTAACCCCTTCACTGCCAATTGCATTTTTATAGTAATCCAATGCATTTTTTTAGCATTGATCGCTAAAAAAATGTCAATGGTCCCAAAAATTTGTCAAAAGTGTCTGATGTGTCCGCCATAATATCGCAGTACTGAAAAAAAACGCTGATCGCCGCCATTACTAGTAAAAAAAAAAAAATGCTATAAAACGACCCCCTATTTTGTAGACGCTATAACTTTTGCGCAAACCAATCAATAAACGCTAATTGCGTTTTTTTTTTTTACGAAAAATATGTAGAAGAATACGTATCGGCCTAAACTGAGGAAAAAAACGTTTTTTTATATATTTTTGGGGGATATTTATTGTAGAAAAAAGTAAAAAATATTGCATTTTTTTCAAAATAGTCGCTCTATTTTTGTTTATAGCGCAAAAAATAAAAACCGCAGAGGTGATCAAATACCACCAAAAGAAAGCTCTATTTGTGGGAAAAAAAGGACGCCAATTTTGTTTGGGAGCCACTTTGCACGACCGCGCAATTGTCAGTTAAAGCGACGCACTGCCAAATCACAAAAAGTGCTCTGGTCTTTGGGCAGCAATATGGTCCGGGGCTAAAGTGGTTAAAAAACGACGTTGCATACACACCATCGTTTTCTGAAAATGCTCTTGCAAAGCGCGGTGACGTACACCACGTATGACGGCACTCTGTTCCATTGAAGCTCCTGTCTCATAACTTGCTTCTGAGCATGTGCGCGTTTAAAAACGTTGTTTTAAATGTCGTTTTGCCCACACACGATAATTTTTTATGACACAAAAAACGTCATTTTGAAAAACGACACAAAAAATTGAAGCATGTTCGAATTTTTTTTTGGTCGTTTTTCAGAAGACATAAAACGACGTTTTGCCCACACACGATCATTTTAAATAACGTTTTTTATAACGTCGTTTTTTTCATCACAAAAAACGACCGTGTGTACGCGGCATAAGAGCTGTGAAAATGTGGAACAGACTCCCTCCAGAGGTGGTTCTGGCCAGCTCAATAGATTGCTTTAGCCCCGGACCATTTTGTAGCTAAAGGACCGGGCCACTTTTTGCGATTCGGGAATGCGCCACTTTAACTTACAATTGCGTGGTCGTGCGATGTGGTTTCCAAACAAAATTGGCGTCCTTTTTTCCCCACAAATAGAAATTTCACTTGATGTAAAGGAGAACTTTGATGGGGACACTTGATGAAAGGGGGCACTCTGATGGGGACACCTGTGTTGGATAACAACCTGATATAAGGGGGACTCTGATGGGGACACCCTGATATGAGGGGGCATTCCAATGGGTACACTTGATGTAAGGGGGCACTCTGATGGGGACACTTGATGAAAGGGGGCACTCCGATGGGAACACTTGATGTAGGGGGGAACTTTGATGGGGACACTGATGTAACGGGGGACTCAGATGGGGACATCTGATGTAAAGGGGTACTCTGATGGGGACACTTGATGTAAGGGGCACTTGATGGGGACACTTGACGTAAGGGGCACTTCATGGGGACACTTGATGAAAGGGGGCAGTCTTATTGGGTCACCTGATGTAAGGGGACACCTGATGTAAGGGAGCACACTAAAAATGGACACAAAATAATAATGAAATGCTATGAAAATTGTACATACAGTAACACAAACAAGCAGCGGCGGTCCGTCCATAGAGGGCCGCCCCCTCTGGCTCCGCACCGCCAGCGGCTCTGATAGGCTTTCCGAGTACAGCCCTCGTCTCCCGGATGCTTTATCCAGGGAACTTATGGGGTGCATTCCTTGGATAAGACTGACGGCCGTCTCAGCCAATCAGGTTCGCCGATTCTGGTTATCGGTAACCTGATTGGCTGGAGCGTCACCAAGGCGGGAGAAGACATCGAGGGACATGGAAGGATTAAGAAGGTAAGTGCATTTTACAGGGCACATCGGCGACAATGGGCACCGAGGCAGCAAAGGGCACAGTGGCGACAATGGGCACCGAGGCGACAAAGGGCACAGTGGCGACAAAGGGCACAGTGGCATCAATGGGCACAGTGGTGACAATGGGCACAGTGGCAACAATTAAAGGGCACAGTGACATGCACAGTTGCAACAATAGGCACAGTGACGACAATTAAAGGGCACAGTGGTGACAATTGGCACAGTGGCGACAATTGAGGGACACAGTGGCTGCGTTTTGATTGCATGGCACAGTGGTGACAATTGATGGCACAGCGGCTGCGTTTGATGGCATGGGACAGCAACTGCGTTTGATGGCATGGCACAGCGACTGCGTTTGATGGCATGGCACAGCGACTGCGTTTGATGGCATGGCACAGTGACTGCATTTGATGGCATGGCACAGTGACTGCGTTTGATGGCATGGCACAGTGACTGCGTTTGATGGCATGACACAGGGACTGCATTTGATGGCATGGCACTGCGGCTGCGTTTGATGGCATGGCACAGTGACTGCATTTGATGGCATGGCACAGTGGTGATAATTGATGGCAAAGTGACTGCATTTGATGGCATGGCACAGTGGTGTGAATTGATGGCATAGTGACTGCGTTTGATGGCATGGCACAGTGGCTGTGTTTGATGGCATGGCACAGTGACTGCGTTTGATGGCATGGCACAGTGACTGCGTTTGATTGAATGGCACAGCGAATGTGTTTGATGGGATGGCACAGCAACTGCGTTTGATGGCATGGCACAGTGACTGCATTTGATGGCATGGCACAGTGGTGATAATTGATGGCACAGTGGCTGCATTTGATGGGCACAGTGAGGCTGCAATTTTTTTTTCCGTTTGCGGAAAAAAAAACTTTGAGCACCAACCGCCACTGCAAACAAGCAATTATAACCTCTCTAGAAAGACACTTTTACTGATTGGACCTCCTTGAATTTCAGTTCCGTTCCCCTGGGTGAGAGGGACAGGGGGGGAGGGGTTCAGGGATTTGGTATTATAAAGTGAACCTGTTCTTTAGAAATAGATTGATGGTGTAATATTAGCTCAGAGTTTGCACTCACAAAAATGTCCTCCACTTTCTATGTAAAGCCCATGACTGTGTGTGATGAGGGTCGGGGGGGGGGGGGGGTTGGGGGGGCTCCTCTGGTTCAGTGGTGCGATGCATTTTAGATGTAAAGTGTGAATACATAATGTGAAGACAAATGGACAGCGCACTTCATGTGGTCTCCAGCAGTTCATTAGCACAGACTTCAGGAAGAGTATATTACGCCATCGCCGGCGCTCTTCTTAAGCAATAAGGAAAGCATTTGCATTGCTTGGCCTCAGGCCATCGTCATCCAAATCCATACAGACATAGCGGCCCTTGTTCTACATCCCCCATGGGAGACCCCCTACCCATCCAGAGGGTTCATCAGGACTGATTAACACTTAAGTCGCTTTTTGAGGATGCGTGTACTTTATGGCTTTAATATCACATTTGTGTGTTTATATGTTTTTATTAAGGTACATATACAGTACCTTAAAAAAAGTATTCATACCCCTTGGAACTTCCCACATTTTGTCATGTTACAACCAAAAACGTAAATGTATTTTATTGGGAATTTATGTGATAGACCAACACAAAGTGACACATGATGGTGAAGTGGAAGGAAAATTATAAATGTTTTTAATTTATTTTTATTTATTTTTACAAACAAATATGTAAAAAGTGTGGGGGGCATTTGTATTCAGCCCCCTTTACTCTGATACCCCTAAATAAAATCTAGTGGAACCAATTGCCTTTAGAAGTCAACTTATTAGTAAACAGAGTCCACCTGTGTGTAATTTAATCACAGTATAAATACAGATGTTCTGTGAAGCCCTCAGAAGTTTGTTAGAGAACCTTAGTGAACAAACAGCATCATGAAGGCCAAGGAACACACCAGACAGGTCAGGGATAAAGTTGTGGAGAAGTATAAAGCAGGATTGGGTTATAAAAAAAATCTCCCAAGCTTTGAACATCTCACGGAGCTTCTGTTCAATCCATCATTCGAAAATGGGAAAGAGTATGGCGCAACTGCAAACCTACCAAGACATGGCCGTCCACCTAAACTGACCAGGCTGGGCAAGGAGAG
This sequence comes from Rana kukunoris, assembly GCA_029574335.1. Classification (NCBI taxonomy): domain Eukaryota; kingdom Metazoa; phylum Chordata; class Amphibia; order Anura; family Ranidae; genus Rana; species Rana kukunoris. The sequence continues at coordinate 12,114,384 of CM056051.1, read as the reverse complement.
CATTCATCAGAGGAGCAGCCAAGAGGCCCATGGTAACTCTGGAGGAACTGCAGAGATCCACAGCTCAGGGGGGAGAATCTGTCCACAGGACAACTATTAGTGGTGCTCTCCACAAATCTGCTCTTTATGGAAGAGTGACAAGAAGAAAGACATAAGGGGGTAGATTCATGTAGCACTTACTCCGGCGTTTTTAGAGATGCGCGGCGTAACTGTTACAGATCACCCGTTCACCCGTTCCCATGCATTATCTATTCAAATATGCAAATGAGGGAGAACCGCCGATTCAGAAACGTACGTTTGTCTGGCGCCGGCGTAACCGCAATTTCCTGCGGAAAGTCACCCCTCATAAAGCAGGGGTAACTTTGCACAGGAGTTGAACAGATCAGCTGGAGAGCAGCTAAAGCAACACTGTTACAGACAAATTGAGCTCAAACACTTGCTGGACAACACATCTGTCTGCCAACATGCCAGGGGCAGCCTTGCTCATAGCCCTACAGCGTCGACGTGCACGTAGGAGGGCACGGGAGAGGATATTCCGCACGCGCATTGACGTGTTTGGCATGAGTGATTTGGAGGTGTTTCGCCTATTCAGATTCAGCCCTGAAGCCATCCTGGAACTAACCACAACCCTGCGGGATGACATCACCAGCCAGACACACCGCTCACAAGCAGTGCAGCCACTGGTGAAGGTCCTGGCAACACTCCATTTCCTGGCCAGTGGATCTTTTCAAAGAACACGTGGATTGGTGGCTGGGATGTCACAATCCACCATGAGCAGATGTGTGCACCAGGTTATCCCCGCAATCCTCAGACGCATGGCCAATCAAATCATCAAACCCACCACTGAGGACCTATGGCTGAAGGCAATGACAGATTTCTACAGAATTGCCCGAATCCCACGCACCGTGGGGGCCATTGATTGCACACATGTGGCACTACGGCCCCCCCGGGACACAGAGCACATATACAGCAATCGGAAGCATTGGCATTCCATCAACGTACAGGTGATAGTTGATGCCCAAGGCCTAATATGGCACGTCCGTGCCAAGGACCCCGGATCCAGCCATGACAGCTACATATACCGTCAAAGCACCATCTCCACAGAATTTGAACAGAACGTGTATGGGGACAGCTGGCTGGTTGGTGAGTGACATGGGTGGCAGACATGACTGTCCCCCCCCATGATGCACACATCACAATGGGCACATGCACTACTAACATCCTCCTGTCTTTTCCTTACCAGGTGACGCGGCATATGCACTTGGAGCCCATCTCATGACTCCATTCCGGGATCCCCAAACCAGAGGAGTGCAAAGATACAATGAAGCACACATAAAAACTCGTGCAGTGGTGGAGCGCACCTTTGGCCTCCTGAAGTCCCGTTTCCGATGCCTGGATAAGTCTGGGGGTACCCTCTTGTATTCCCCAAACTTTGTGTGCCAGATCATTGAGGCATGTTGCATTCTGCACAACTTTGCCATGAAAAAGGGCCTGCAGATTGACTTACGTGATGACCTGACCCCCGAACCACACAGTCCCCCCTTGCCCGAGGGTCCCCCGTCTGCTGAGGGAAGAGCAGTCAGGAGGGTCCTTGTGGTAGGCTACTTTTCACGTTAAACACACACAGTAATCATGTCACAATGAGAATGCACGCATGCACACCACTGTGGTCCCTAGCACACACACACACCACATCCACATCAAATTGGATTAGACCGAAGTACACCACATGGGACTTGGGAGCAGCAACGCCACGCTACGGCTCCAATTATGTTGCTGTACATTCATACACCATTCACACGTGTCGTGGTGATAATTTCTCACCAACGACTGAGGGTGACACCCCTTAATGGCAGGAGTGTCACCCCCACACATTTACACCACATTCACACTGTAGCCTGCACTCCTCACCGTGTGCAGGGAGATAAAAATAAATAAAACTCATAATCTGAGTATCAAACATAAATTAATATAAATCAACGGCCCTGTCGTGGGCTCCTTCTTGTCCCTAGGCTCCTGGGGCGCAGTTGCCTGGGGCGAGCCACAGGTGGGGGGGCTGGGGCGGCTGGTGGTTGAACCTCCCCCAGTCTCTCCCTGGCTGCCTGGCTGCCCTCCATTGCCACGGCTAGCCGGTGGAGGTAGGTATTGGTGGCAGCCTGCATCCTCAGCCGGCGGGTGGTATTGCTGCGCTGTTGGCGCCGTGTCTGCCTCCCCTCCTCACGGACAGCAGCTGCCAGGCTCCGGACCTCAGAGACCAGGCCAGATGTTGTGGTCTGCAGGTCCACCAGGCAGGACAGAAGGGCTGCCCCGTTCCCAACAACATCCTGCAGACTTTCATTGATATTGTTATTCTGGGCAGCCAGCTGGGTGATGGCTTCCTGCACTGCCACAGTGCAAGCAGCCTGGCTCTCGGCCGTGGACGCCAGGCTATCTGCGACCCGATGCAGATCACCCGCAAGACACCCAATATGGCGTGTCTGCCTTGTTTGGTCCCTTGCCAGATGGTCCTCAAACTCGTCTGGGACTCCTCGTGTTTTTTTCGTTGCCTTACTAGAGGCCTGAGAGGCTGGAGGACGGCTGTAGGGGAGGTCCCTTGAGGGGGTATCCCTGGAGGGGATGGGGTCCCTTGATGGGGTATCCCTGGAGGGGATGGGGTCCCTTGATGGGGTATCCCTGGAGGGGATGGGGTCCCTTGATGGGGAATCTAGCAGGGGGGGGGAGGTTTGGGAGGGGCCAGGTATGGGGGTCTCATCCAGCAAATACAGAGCATCCTCTTCTACCCCGACGTGCTCCTCCTCAACCTCCTCAAGCAATGATGTCGGGGCTATATCCACCATGGATGGGGTGGATCGCCCTGCAACCAATGACGGCCCAGCTCCATCCTGCACATCTGTGGATGACACAAAACAATCACATGTTGGAGTACCCACACACTTGTCACATGTATCCCCCCCCCCACCCATGCAACACACCACAAAGCAGATAAAACACACTTACCTGACCTTAAAGGCTGATCCCCTGATTCGAAGCCCGGCAGACCCTCCACAAGCTCCCTATCCAGCAACCTGGCCACGACCATGTCCTCTGCCGTCAGGGTGATTCTTGTGGCTGGTCCTCCACCTGTGCCACTGGCATGCTTCCTGATTGCCACTAGCTTATCTTTGACAAGTCTCCGCATGTCGTTGATTTTCTTACGGATGTGCTTGGGCTCCCTGTCCGCCACACCGACAGCATTGACCTGCCTGGTTAGTTCCGCATAAATGCAGGTTTTCTCAGATTTCCCAGTGTTGGCACTCTGTGGCCCATAGAGGCGGGCACCATATTGGGAGAGCCCATCGGTGATCACAGCCTTCTCCTGAGGGCTGAAATTTAACATTCTACGGTCAGCAGGAGTCTCTGGTGCAGCCATCATAAATGCAAAAAGCAGGATGCCAAAGCCCTGGCAATTCAAAAAAATGCTGGTCGCGTTTTGCAAGTGAGTGGCGCTTCTGTGTGCGTATTTATGCACTGGAGTAGGAAGTGGTGCGGCGGATCTCAGTGGTGACGTCGGCGCTGTACTGCGCATGCACACAGGAGGCAGACAGCCAGGTGACATCAGTGCGCATGCGCCGTTTAAGATACACCGTTCGGATCTCTCAGCGCCACCGTCAAACCATCATTTGCATGTGGTGACGCCCACTCACAGTTCCGCCGCCTTACGCCGTCGAAAAACCGCTGCGCAGGTGAGTGAAACATTGATGAATAAAGTACATGCCTCTCCGCGCTGGTACGGCGTAGCGGAAAAAAGATGCGCCACGCCGGAGCAACGATGCGCCATTGTACATTAATCTACCCCAAGAAGTCCTGTTTGTGAGAAGCCATGTGGGGAAGGGGACACAGCAAACATGTGGAAGAAGGTGCTCTGAACAGATGAGACCAAAATGTTACTTTTTGACCTAAAAGCAAAACACTATGGGCCAGATTCAGCAAGACTTGCGCTGGAGTATTTCGATATGCGCCGCGTAACTGTAAAGATGTGCCGTTGTATCTATGTGGCCGTACCCACCAACCTAGATGCGCCAGAAAACGGGCCTTTTCCGGTCGGCTTAACTTTCCCTCACCAGAGTATCGTTAGCGAATATTTTCGCTCGTCGCATCCGTCGTGCCTATTGATGTGCCATGCAAATATGCAAATGAGGGAGATTTCCCGATTCGCGAACGGATTAGCACCATACGCTGGCTACATGCGCCGCGCGTATCTCGTCCGTCCGGCGCAAAGTTATTTCTACAAATAGCTGCTTTATCTTTACTCCAGACGGCCACAGGTCAGCAGGAGAGCAGCTACAGCAGCGTTACCGACGAAACTAGCAAGCTGAACAACCACACGTGCAAGGACAACTCCTCTGTGTGCCAACATGCCAGGGGCAGTCGCGGTCCTAGCACTACTGATGGGTCCCCCGGTACGGACGAGGCGGACACGTGAGAGGATATACCGCACGCGCATGAGCCTTTTTGGCATGGGGGATGAGGAGGTGTATCGCCTCTTCAGATTCAGCCCAGATGCAATACTTGAACTAACCACAACCCTGCAGGGTGACATCACCAGCAAGACACACCGCTCACATGCAGTGCAGCCACTGGTGAAGGTACTGGCAACACTTAATTTCCTTGCCAGTGGATCATTCCAGCGTACAAGTGGAGTGGTGGCTGGGATGTCACAGTCCTCCATGAGCAGATGTGTGCACCAGGTTGTCCCTGCAATCCTCAGACGCATGTCCAACCAGTTCATCAGACCCACCACTGAGGAGCTGCGGCTGAAGGCAATGACAGATTTCTACAGCATTGCCAGATTCCCACGCACTGTGGGGGCCATTGATTGCACACATGTGGCCCTTCAGCCCCCCAGTGCCACAGAGCACATATACCGCAATCGGAAGCATTGGCACTCCATCAACGTACAGGTGATAGCTGATGCCCAACGCCTCATATGGCACGTCCGTGCCAAACACCCCGGATCCAGCCATGACAGCTTCATATACAATCAGAGCCCCATCCCAACGGAATTCGAGCAGAACATGTATGGGGACAGCTGGCTGTTTGGTGAGTGACATGGGTGGCAGGCATGACTATCCCCTCCCACGATGCACACATCACAAGGGCCACATGCATGACTAACTGCCTCCTGTCTTATCCCTTACAGGTGACTCTGCATATGCACTGGGACCCCATCTAATGACTCCTTTCCGGAACCCCCAAACCAGAGGAGAGAGAAAATACAATGAAGCACACATCAAAACCCATGCAGTGTTGGAGCAAACATTTGGGCTCCTGAAGTCCCGTTTCTGCTGCCTGGATAAGTCTGGGGGGGCCTTATTGTATTCCCCTACCTTTGTGTGTCAGATCATCGGTGCATGTTGCATTCTGCACAACTTTGCCATGAGAAAAGGCCTGCAGATTGACATACGTGATGACCTGACCCCCCAACCAGACAGTCCCCCCCCTGCCAGAGGAGACCCATTCAGCTGATGGAAGAGCAGTCAGGAGGGTCCTCGCCGTAGGCATCTTTGGACACTAAACCAAAACATTGATCACACGGACAATGCACGCATGCACACCACTGAGGTCCCTAGATCACACACACCACATCCACATCGCATTGGATTAGCCCAAGTCCAACATGTAGGACTTGGGAGCAGCAACGCCAGCGTCAAGGCCCCAATGATGTCGCTGTCTATTCATACACCTTTCACACGTCATTCACACAGCCGTGGGGATAACTTCTCCACCACGGCCGGGGGTGACACCCCTTACTGGCAGGAGTGCCACCCCCCTCACATTCACACACCATTCACACTGCAACGTGTGCAGTATCAAAAAAAAAATATCTCATATCCTGAGCATAATCACAAATAAAAAAACTCATAACCTGAGCATTAAGAATAAAATAAAAATCTCATGTCCTGAGCATTAATAATCAAGAAAATAAAAATCCGATATCCTGAGCATTAATAATCAAGAAAATAAAAATCTCATATCCTGAGCATTAATAAAAAAAAAAAAAAAAAAAACAATCATCTGGGATGCCGGGGGCTCCTTCTGGTGGCCCCTCTCTGGCTCCTCAGCTGCCTGAATGGAGTGGGTGGGGGTGGGGGGGCATCTGGAGGTGGCTGATCCCCGGGTGGGCCACTCCTGGCAGGTGTGGCCTGCATGCCCTCCAAGGCCATGGCTATCCTGCCCAGGTAAGAGTTGGTCTGGGCCTGCATCCTGAGCTGCTGGGCCTGCATCCTGAGCTGCCGGGTGACCTGGTATTGTTGGGCCCGCCGACTCTGCCTCCCCTGGTCCCGGATGGCAGCAGTGTTTGCCTGGACGGCTGCAGTGAGGTGCCTTATATCACCCTGCACCTCCCCCAGACTGGTCACCACTGCAGCGCAGTTGCAGCTGACATCCTGCACTGCATTGGATATCTGGGCCACGGAGCACAGGTTGTCAGCCACTCTGTCCAGGTGCCCAACTATGTCCCCCATTTGCTGCGTCTGCCTGGCGTGATCCCTCGCCACCTGGTCCTGGACCAGATCAGACACCCCCCTGGTCTTACGGGTGGCCTTCCTGGGGCCAGTAGATGGTTGTCCCCGGGGGGATGGAGTCGCCCTTGAGGGGCTTCCTAGGATGGGGGAGGGTATTGCAGAGGGCCCTGCAGAAGAGGAGGACTCTTCCAAAAATAAAATTATGTCCTGCTCTGCCACAAGGCTGCTCCTCAACCACCTCTGCAGGTGAGGTGTGGGCACTCTCCTCCACCTCGGTCTCTTCACCACCCATGGGCTCGGGCACAGAATGCCGTTGGGGGGATGGGGTGGACTGGCCGCCAACAGATGATGGCCCAGCTCCGTCATCTGTGGATGACACAAAGCAGACACATGTTGGGTGGTCCCAAACACTTGGCACATGTACCCTCCCCCCCCCCACATGCAACACACCAAAAAGGGGGTAAAAATCACTTACCTGTCCTGGAGCCTTCCTCCATGGAGTCATATCCAGGGACCCCCTCCAACTGCTCCCTGTCCAGGCAGCGGGCGACCACCTCCTCCTCCGTGGTCAGGCTGACTGCACATGGGGGTCCACCACCCGTGCCCCTCTCATGCCTCCTGATGGTGGCCACCTTGCCACGGACCTTGCGCCGCAGGTCATTAATTTTTTTTTGGATATCGCCAGCGGGTCCGGGTGGAGTACCCCAAAACATTCACCCTGCCAGCAATGGTCTCCAGGATGCCCTGCTTCCTCTCCCGGCTGGTCTTCCGACTTTTTTTGCCGTGGAGGAAGTCATTAAAAGTCTCCATAGCCAAGATGATAACAGAGACCTCCTGGAAGTTGAAATTGAGGTTCCTCCTCTCTTTGGGGGGAGCGGGAGCAGCCATCTCTTTGCAAAAGTAACTTCCCTGGGGTGGGGGGGAACGGAAATACTTTTGCGCTGGAATGGCGCTTCCGCTGGCGCTTTTATACGCGCAACGGAACACATTGCGCTGACGTTTCCCGTGAAGTGGTGCCGACGGAAGTTGTGAGCATGCGCACAGGGGGCCGAGTGAAGCCTCACTCACTGCGCATGCTCCGTGGATGATGCGCTGAACGTAAGCCTCTGCGCTGGGCTCCGCCCATCATTTACATATGATCACACCCACTTCCACTTGCGTCGGGTTACGCCAGCGAATTTCCGTTACTCCAGGGCAAAGTAACGGACAGGCGCTTGGTGAATACTGTACTTCACTCGCTAGTTTGCGTCAGCGCAGCGTATATGCGATGCGATACGCTGGCGAAAAGATGCGCGCATCTACCTGAATCTGGCCCTATGTGTAGTGGAAAACTAGCACTGCGCACCACCGTGAAACATGGTGGTGTCAGCATCATGTGGTGGGGATGCTTTTCTTCCCAGGGACAGGGAAGCTGGTCAGAGTTGATGGAAAGATGGATGGAGCCAAATACAGGGCAATCTTAGAAGAAAACCTGTTAGAGTCTGCAAAAGACTTGAGACTGGGGGGGGGGGGGGTTCACCTTCCAGCAGGACAACGACCCTAAACATACAGCCAGAGCTACAATAGAATGGTTTACATCAAAGCATATTCATGTGTTAGAATGGCCCAGTCAAAGTCCAGACCTAAATCACATTGAGAATCTGTGGCAAGACGTGAAAATTGCTGATCACAGACGCTCTCCATCCAATCTGACAGAGCTTGAGATATTTTACAAAGAAGAATGGGCAGAAATGTCCCTCTCTAGATGTGCAAAGCTGGTAGAGACACTTTTCACATATTTATTTGTAAAAAAAAAAATTGAAAACCATTTATCATTTTCCCTCCACTTCACAATTATGGGCCAGATTCAGGTAGATGGGCGCATCTTTAATCTGGAGTAACGTTTCTCATTTACGTTACTCTGGCGAAATTTTAGGAGCAAGTGCTGTTATTCATGAAGCACTTGCTCCTAAAGTTGCGGCAGCGTATCGAAAATGAGCCGGCGTTATTCAAATTGGGCGGGTACGGGGCATGTATTATTAAAACTAGGCGCGATCCCGCGGCGAACGTACTGCGCATGCGTCGACTGTCAATGCATCCCAGTGCGCATGCTCACAACTTCCGTCGGCACCACTTCCTTGGAAACAACAGAGCAATGTGTTCCGTTGGACGTTTAAATGCGCCCGTAGATGCGCCATTCCGGCACTAAAGTATATTTCCCTCATTTGCATATTTGCAGGGGAAATCAATTGGCGCGTCTGATGCGCCAAGCGAAGCTATGCGCTGACGATACTCTGGTGTCGGAAAGTTAAGCCGGTCGGGGAAAGCCCGTTTTCTGTCGCATCTAGTTTGGTGGGTACGGCCGCGGAGATACAACGGCGCATCTTGACAGTTAAGCGGCGCATATCGAAATACTACAGCGCAACTCTACCTGAATCTGGCCCTATGTGCCACTTTGTGTTGGTCGATCACATAAAATCCCAATAACATACATTTACGTTTTTGGTTGTAACATGACATAATGTGGTAAAATTTTGAGGGGTATGAATACTTTTTCAAGGCACTGTAAATATACATAATAGATTATAGTGCATCTGAACACAGAGGGACTGATTTACTAAAGGTCAACGTGCAGTTTGCAAGTAAAGTTGCTCCAGAGCTTAGTAAATGAGATGAAGCTTCATTTTACAAAGAACACCCAATCAAATTGCGTTTGATTGAGGCGGACTTGTAGGGGGCGTTTAGTCCGCCCCACATATTGCAGGCCACACGGGCACTGCAACATGTAGACCACCCCAACAGTAGCACATGTAATACAAGGCTTGATAATGTGATGTTTCGGAGTGCCCATAGAAATAAAAGTGGTTGTCCGCCTCTGAGTACAGGAATTCAGAGATCAGACCCTGCAATTTCTACATTTATAATAACCTGTTAGCTGGTAAAAAAAAACACTAGTGGAAGGCGGGGCCGCAGGCGTGCCTGAGTTTGTAGGAGGAGTCGGAGGGCTATTTATCCCTCCTCCCCTCTAATGTCCGGCGTCGGTGGGGTTTCTGGGTAGCCGCGTCACTTCCGGTTCTTGCAGGGCGGCTGCAAGACCAGGTGTCTCACTATGGTTCATCTGCTGGGCAAACCCTCGTCTGGCTACATGCAGGCACAGCCCCGCTCACAGACTTCCGGAGCTTTCGCCAGCCATTGCAGTTATTTCTCACTCAGGGGGAGGGGGGCACCCGTCCATCCACACCCACGCACGCTGCCTGGGCTCTATCTGGCAGTGAGGGGGCCTTCTCCTTCCGGGATCACGCATGTGGGGCACCCCTCCGTCCACCCTCCGGGTCCTTTGGGCTACACTGGGAGAGGGGGGGCATCCGTCCGCCCGGCTGCCTCTCCCAGTGCTCGCGCCGGGGGGAGGGGGGTTCTGCAGACATCCTTTCCCTGGGCGCCATCCGGTAGCATGGAGGGGTCGGCCGCCCGGAGCTCAGTGCAGCAGTGGTGTGTCCATCTAGCCATTCCCCCACCAATGTTGCCGGAGTGCTCTCTGGCTGCTAGGAGGCTGCCCGCTTCTCCTTGTGCTGGGGGGGAGGGGTCACACCCACACCATCCGCTTGTGGTCATAGCCTGCATCAGTACACCACATTGCAGGATGTTGCTCACGCCGGGGGGGGGGGCATCCCTCCATCTGCTCACCCACGCTGCCTGAGCTCCATCGGGCATTGAGGAGGCCGCCCGCTTCTCCCATGGCTTGGGGGGGGGGGACCTCACACTCGCCCGCTCTCTCACGCTGGCAGGCTCATCTAGCTTGTGTCCTCCCGCTCATCCCAGTGCTGGGGGGGGGGGGGGGGCGCACATCCACCCATGCTGCAGGGCTCAGTCTACCTTTTAGGAGGCCGCCCGGTGCTCGCGCCGGGGGGGGGGGGACGACACGCACATCAGTCCACCCACCCACCCATCCTGTTAAGCCTCGGCTAGGACTCTGTCCGGTGTCTCAGCGGTTCTGGGAAAGGGGGGGGGGGGAGTTGGTGGGATGTCATTGCATGTTTCTTGTCAGTATGTTTTTGTTTTTTGTCACAGCAGGTTCTGTCAGTATGTTTCTGTCTCAGCGGTTTCTGTCAGCGGTTCTGTCGGTATGTTTCTGTCTCAGCGGTTCTGTCAGTATGTTTCTGTCTCAGCGGTTCTGTCGGTATGTTTCTGTCTCAGCGGTTCTGTCAGTATGTTTCTGTCTCAGCGGTTCTGTCAGTATGTTTCTGTCTCAGCGGTTCTGTCAGTATGTTTCTGTCTCAGCGGTTCTGTCAGTATGTTTCTGTCTCAGCGGTTCTGTCGGTATGTTTCTGTCTCAGCGGTTCTGTCAGTATGTTTCTGTCTCAGCGGTTCTGTCAGTATGTTTCTGTCTCAGCGGTTCTGTCAGTATGTTTCTGTCACAGCGGTTCTGTCAGTATGTTTCTGTCTCAGCGGTTCTGTCAGTATGTTTCTGTCTCAGCGGTTCTGTCAGTATGTTTCTGTCTCAGCGGTTCTGTCAGTATGTTTCTGTCTCAGCGGTTCTGTCAGTATGTTTTTTGTCTCAGCGGTTCTGTCAGTATGTTTTTTGTCTCAGCGGTTCTGTCAGTATGTTTTTTGTCTCAGCGGTTCTGTCAGTATGTTTTTTGTCTCAGCGGTTCTGTCAGTATGTTTTTCGTCTCAGCGGTTCTGTCAGTATGTTTTTCGTCTCAGCGGTTCTGTCAGTATGTTTTTCGTCTCAGCGGTTCTGTCAGTATGTTTTTCGTCTCAGCGGTTCTGTCAGTATGTTTTTCGTCTCAGCGGTTCTGTCAGTATGTTTTTCGTCTCAGCGGTTCTGTCAGTATGTTTTTGTCTCAGCGGTTCTGTCAGTATGTTTTTGTCTCAGCGGTTCTGTCAGTATGTTTTTGTCTCAGCGGTTCTGTCAGTATGTTTTTGTCTCAGCGGTTCTGTCAGTATGTTTTTGTCTCAGCGGTTCTGTCAGTATGTTTTGTCTCAGCGGTTCTGTCAGTATGTTTTGTCTCAGCGGTTCTGTCAGTATGTTTTGTCTCAGCGGTTCTGTCAGTATGTTTTGTCTCAGCGGTTCTGTCAGTATGTTTTGTCTCAGCGGTTCTGTCAGTATGTTTTGTCTCAGCGGTTCTGTCAGTATGTTTTGTCTCAGCGGTTCTGTCAGTATGTTTTGTCTCAGCGGTTCTGTCAGTAGAAGGTTGGTCTCAGCGGTTCTGTCAGTATGTTTGGTCTCAGCGGTTCTGTCAGTATGTTTTGTCTCAGCGGTTCTGTCAGTATGTTTTGTCTCAGCGGTTCTGTCAGTATGTTTTGTCTCAGCGGTTCTGTCAGCGGTATGTTTTCTGTCTTGGCATGTTCTGTCATGGCGGTTGCAGTCACTGTCTGTTTCCTGTCATGACATAGCGATGCAGTCAGCAGCATGCTTCTGTCGCGGAGCATTTTCACTGTCGCCGCTCTGTCATCAGTTTCGGTCACAGCAGCTCAGTCCATGGCGTGTTCCTGTCATGGCGTGTTCCTGTCATGGCGTGTTCCTGTCATGGCGTGTTCCTGTCATGGCGTGTTTCTGTCATGGCGTGTTTCTGTCATGGCGTGTTTCTGTCATGGCGTGTTTCTGTCATGGCGTGTTTCTGTCATGGCGTGTTTCTGTCATGGCGTGTTTCTGTCATGGCGTGTTTCTGTCGTCACGCAGGTTCAGCTTGCACCAGTGGCCGTTCTAGCTTTGTTCGTTTCCATGTCTCATTATTTTGCATGGGTTGCTTTCCTGGTCCGGTTGGCTAGGGCTCGCATCACGGGGTCTGTCACATCTACAGATCCATTCGGGCTGAGGTTTTTTGTTTTCCAGACGATTGTTCACCTCAGACTTCTCGCCTGTCATGTCACGTCTGGCTACGCATTGGGTTTCATTTCACGGGCAGGACTACCCACCACGGTCTGTGGGTCCACGGGTCCTCAGTGTTCTGCTGTGCAGCAGGTCACTCGCACTCACTCACGTTATTCACGGGGGGGGGGGGGGGGTCGTCGGGTTCTTTGACATGCTGGGGTCCCTCCGTCACTGCCATGTCTTCATACTTGGGTAGGCACAGAGGGGGTTGTGTTTCTGTTGGGGGTCCTACTCCAGCAGGGTTGGGCACATAGCTTGTCGGTACTATGCAGTCACAGCACACAAACAGCCTTGTAGCTTTATTTGTTTTCTTTGTCTCGTCATACCGTTCTTTCGGGTATAGTTAGCCAGGGTGCGCATCTCAGGATCTGTCACGTCTACAGATCCATACGGGCTGAGGTTTCGTTTTTAAATGATTGTTGACCACAATCTTCTCGCCTGTATAACATACGTCATACGTGCACGTTCATTCTTACGCCTATACATCTACCCACCACGGTCTGTGGGTACATCGCCTTGAGTGTGTCGTTTTTAATTACCTGTCTGCGCGGCAGGTTACTCAGGCTCGCTTACTGCTTACACTTGTCACATACACTTGGGTAGGATCTGTCGTCAGGTCATTCACGCGCTGAGGTCTGGTCATTTCTGCTCACATCTTTGGCCCAGGCAGCTACAGTGGGGGGGGGGGGGGGTGTCTCATGTTTTGTTGTCTGTTGTCTTTTCTTTCGGTTTTCTAGGGTGGGCGTGCGGCACGTTTAGGGGGCGACACATTCTGGTGCATCCCGCCTGCTCCACGTGGGGGGTACAGAGCATGGCAGTACGCCGTCACTCAGGGGTTGGCCCGTACTTGGCTCAGCAGGGTGGTAAGGCTACAAGGGGTTATCCTTTTTTCCGGCCGCAGCAGAATAGGCGGTACATTTCAGTTTGGGTCCAGTTCCATCCCGGCTGCTTCACATACCAGCATTGAGCGTGTTCTGGCCGTTCCTGCTAGGACAATTTTATTAGGGTTCTCATCCATGGAGTCGTTGCTTCTTATCTTTGGGGCTGTTCTCTTGTTCATAGGTTGCCAGATCGTCGGGGCGGGTCCGTCAGGCCGGGCTCTTTGTCCATTGCCCGGCCTGTTGATAGGGGGGGTCCCAGTTACTCGGGTAGGTCAGGTCATTCCATGTCTGGTTCTGTCTCTGTATCGTTGCATATCGCTACTGCGTGGTGGCCTCGTCCTTAACATCAGCGACTCATCTTTCGGGTACCCGGCTCTCAAACCTCTTCCCTCCTATCAGTTGTCCATTTTTTGCATCTCTCCTTCTCACGTCCCCTTACCAGGTATGGATAGTTAGGTCAGTGGTTGTGGGTGTTTGACATGGGTCACTGGTTGCTTCCTATTGGATGGTGTTGCTTTCACAGGGCTCCTCAGGGCGGCCCTTGTTCCATTCCCCCACGTATCCTCTCGCCACCAGCAGTGGTTCCCATGTATGTGCTTTTGGAGGAAAGCTTAGTCGGTCAGGCACGGGACAGTCATTTTGGTTTCGGGGTTCCTTCCAATCATCGGTTCTTGGGACGCTGTTTTTTTCTGCTGTTGTAACGGATGGTTATCGGAGCCGTTCTTGAGACTGTCAGGGCGTGCTTTCTCTACCAGACAGATATTCGTGCCCTTCCATTTCTTTTATCACACCTACTTCTGGGTCTTTTTGCCCACTTATAGGCGTACTGTCCAGCGAGGCTAATGGCACACCTCAGGCCTGGGTAGTTAGGGTATCGTATTCCTCGGTGTAGACTCTGACTACAAGTGGAAGGCGGGGCCGCAAGCGTGCCTGAGTTTGTAGGAGGAGTCGGAGGGCTATTTATTCCTCCTCCCCTCTAATGTCCGGCGTCGGTGGGGTTTCTGGGTACCCACCCACCCGTTCCCCCTTTTTTCATGTTATCATTTTCTTCATTCATTTCTTCATGATTACTTCAGGGTATGCCCACTTATAGGCGTACTGTCCAGCGAGGCTAATGGCACACCTCAGGCCTGGGTAGTTAGGGTATCGTATTCCTCGGTGTAGACTCTGACTACAACTACCAACCGGCGGATTCAGAACATTGGGGGCTACCTGGTTTCGCAGAGAGGGAGCCCCTCTGAAAACCACTCTAGGTTTATCTGGTAATATATTCTTCAAAACAGCATCATTGCCAACAATATGCCAATGTTTGTTAATGAATTATTTGATGCTTTTGTGCTGTATTGAATATGTAGTTACAAAAGGAACCCCCAGAGGAGCCAATACATCATCACGGGGTCCCCTTTCTACCAATAGATCCTCCCTATTGATTGCCTTGATGTTATCTAAGGTTTCCATAAGGAACTCTCTCTTATAGGCGGCGTACACACGACCGAGGTTCTCGCTAGAAACCAGCGAGAACCTCGCTGGGAGCTGCATTCCAGCGAGAACCTCGGCCGTGTGTACGCTCTCGGCGAGCATCCCGTCGGGAATGCCGTCGAGCCGAAATAGAGAGCATGTTCTCTATTTGCTCGACGGCCCGTCGGGATGAATGGCTGGTTCCCATTCCCGACGGGCGGGTCGCCGAATCTGACGGCCGGCAGAGAACCTCGACGGGCGGAACGATGTGTTCTGCCCGTCGAGGTTCTCTGCCGTGTGTACGCCGCCATAGCCTTTAGCAAAGAACCTAGCAGTAAGAACCTCAACCTAGACAAGGAACACACAAGGGTCAGGACAGTTCCTCCAAAGTCTAAGGTATTGACTCATAGGAACTGATCTGAGCCATGGACTA
This sequence comes from Rana kukunoris, assembly GCA_029574335.1. Classification (NCBI taxonomy): domain Eukaryota; kingdom Metazoa; phylum Chordata; class Amphibia; order Anura; family Ranidae; genus Rana; species Rana kukunoris. Next base: position 12,099,255 of record CM056051.1, on the reverse strand, counting down.
TGATGGCAACTATCGATAGGGATAAATTAGTTCCTATCAGTCCCTTTAAAAAAAGGAAGATGTAACAAAAGAATTGTTATTGATCACAATTCTTAGGTCCAAAAATTGTATCTTGGATTGGCTTCATATTTACCAATTCCCGCCCGGTCAATAGTCAATTGACTTCCGGGAAGTGGTTCTGTAATCCTGACTGGACGTCTATTGACGTCCTGCAGGATTACATGCCGGGGCGCACCCGTGGGGGCACGCAGCGTGGCAATCAGTGATGCGGGGTGTCAGTCTGACACCCTGCATCTCCGATCTCGGCGAAGGCTCTTTACCACGTGATCAGCCGTGTCCAATCACGGCTGATCACGATGTAAACAGGAAGAGCCGTTGATCGGCTCTTCCTCACTCGCGTCTGACAGACGCGTGTAGAGGAGACCATCGGTGCCCATCAGTGCCGCCATATCAGTGCCCATGATTGAAGAAGAAAACGTACTTATTTACAACAACAAAAACTGAATAAAATAAAAAAAATTTTTTTTTTCAAAAATGACCGTCTTTTTTTAGTTGTTGCGCAAAAAATTAAAATTGCAGAGGTGATCAAATACCACCAAAAGAAAGCTCTATTTGTGGAAACAAAATGATAAAAATTTAATTTGGGTACAGTGTAGCATGACCGCGCAATTGTCATTCAAATTGCGACAGCGCAGAAAGCTGAAAATTGGCCTGGGCAAGAAGGTGCGTAAGTGCCTGGTATGGAAATGGTTAAGCTGTATGCCTCGCTGGTTGTTATTAAGGGACACTATGAATTCCTGCAAATCCTGAAGTTTGCCATCCCATAGGAGGAGGATGTCATCGTTATGCCTGGTCCAAAAGACCAATAGTGGTATATCCTTGCAATAGATGACATCTTCCTCCCACCTGGCCATAAAGAGAATGGCCAAGCTAGGGGCATATTTAGCCCCCATAGCGACCCCCCAAATCCTGCCTGTAGAAATTGTTGTCCCACCAAAAATAGTTATGAGAGGCAGAAAACCTCAATAACACCATAAGGAAAGCCAACTGGTCTTGGGACCTAACTTGTGAGGGATGATGGTATAAAGGGACGTGACGTCCGCAGGTACCATCCAAACTCCATCCTTAGGAGAAATATCCAAAAGCAAATTAATAATATGCCTGGAATCTACGGTTGTCCCGATACCGACACTTTTTTTCATGTACTCGCCGATACCGATTACCAATACTTTTTTTTAAATGCGTCCATGTGTCCCCAAATGCAGCCTTGTGTCCCCAATTGTGTCCCCAAATGCAGCCATGTATCCCCAAATGCAGCCTTGTGTCCCCAAATGCAGCCTTGTGTCCCTAAATGCAGCCATGTGTAGCCTTGTGTCCCAAATGCAGCCTTGTGTCCCCAAATGCAGCCATGTGTAGCCTTGTGTCCCCAATGAAGCCATGTGTCCCCAATTGCAGCCTTGTGTCCCCAAATGCAGCCATGTGTAGCCTTGTGTCCCCAATGCAGCCATGTGTCCCCAATTGCAGCCTTGTGTCCCCAATTGCAGCCTTGTGTAGGTCTCCAGTGGCCTACCTGTGTAGGCAAAAAGAGAGCCCCCCGCCTCCGTCTAGTTGATCAGTGCCCTGGGAACATAACAGCTTTCATTTCAATAGCTGTGTGTTCCCCGACGCGCGTCTTCATATATAGCCCCTCCCCCTTGTCCGGGCACTTTGATAGACAGATCACCCCGTCCAATCCTGGGACGGGTGATCTGTTAATCAAAGTGCCTGGGCAAGGGGGAGGGGCTATATATGACGACGTGCAGCGGGGAACACACAGCTATTGAAATGAAAGCTGTCCTGCTCTTTGCCTAATCTCCGCCCGCCACTCTCCGCCCCCCTCTCAGCCTGATCTCCGCCCCCTCTCCGCCCCCTCTCAGCCCGCTCGTCACTCCAACACACCGAAAAAGTATCGAGTGAAGCATCGGGAGCATTTGCTCGTGCAAATGCTCAGTATCGGTCCCGATACCGATACTAGTATCGGTATTGGGACAACCCTACTGGAATCCTTAACAAAGGAGGGCATTTTGCGCACAAGTGGCTGCAAGAAAAATATATATGCCCACTCGGGACATGATGGAATCAATCCCCCATAATGACAACATAAAAGAAGTTTGTTTCAAGTCATTACATATGTATTGAAACTAAAAAATGAAGAAATCCCATGTACATAAGTATTCCCAGCCTTTGCCATGACACTCAAAATTGAGCTCAGGTGCCTCCTGTTTCCACTGATCATCCTTGAGATGTTTCTCCAACGTGATTGGAGTCCACCTGTGTGGTAAATTCAGTTGATTGGACATGATTTGGAAAGGCACACGTCTGTCTATATAAAGGTCCGACAGGTAACAGTGCATGTCAGAGCACAAACCAAGACATGAAGTATAAGGAATTGTCTGTAGACCTCAGAGACAGGACTGTATGGAGGCACAGATCGGGGGAAGGGTACAGAGACATTTCTGCAGCTTTGAAGGTCCCAATGAGCACAGTGGCCTCCATCATCTGTAAATGGAAGAAGTTTGGAACTACGAGGACTCTTCCTAGAGCGGGCCGCCCGGCCAAACTGAGCGATTGGGGGAGAAGGGCCTTAGTCAGGGAGGTGACCAAGAACCCGATGGTCACTCTGACAAAGCTCCAGCATTTCTCTGTGAAGAGAGGATAACCTTCCAAAAGAACAACCATCTCTGCAGCACTCCACCAATCAGGCCTGTATGGGGGAGTGGCCAGACAGTACCACTCCTCAGTAAAAGGCACATGACAGCCCACCCGGAGTTTGAAGGAGACTGAGACCATGAGAAACAAAGTTCTCCGGTCTGATGAAACAAAGAATGAACTCTTTGGCCTGAATGGCAAGCGTCATGTCTGGAGGAAACCAGGCACCGATCATCATCTGGCCAATACCATCCCTACAGTGAAGCATGGTGGTGGCAGCATCATGCTGTGGGGATGTTTTTCAGCAGCAGGAACTGGGAGACTAGTCAGGATTGAAGGAAAGATGAATGTACAAAGATATCCTTGATGAAAACCTGCTCCAGAGCTCTCTGGACCTCAGACTGGGGCGCAGGTTCATCTTCCAACAGGACAACGACCCCGAGCACACAGCCAAGATAACAAATGAGTGGCTCCGGGACAACTCTGTGAATTTCCTTGAGTGGCCCAGCCAAAGTCTAAACTTGAACCCGATTGAACATCTCTGGAGAGATCTGAAAATGGCTGTGCAACGACGCTCCCCATCCAACCTGATGGAGCTTGAGAGGTCCTGCAAAGAAGAATGGGAGAAACTGCCCAAAAATAGGTGTGTCAAGCTTGTAGCATCATACTCAGAGAGACTGGAGGCCGAAATTGGTGTCAAAGGGGCTTCACCAAAGTATTGAGCAAAGGCTGTGATACTTATGTACATGGGAGGAGACTGTGATACTTATGTACATGGGAGGAGTCTATGATACTTATGTACATGGGAGGAGTCTATGATACTTATGTACATGGGAGGAGTCTGTGATACTTATGTATATGGGAGGAGCCTGTGATACTTATGTATATGGGAGGAGCCTGTGATACTTATGTACATAAGAGGAGTCTGTGATACTTATGTACATGGGAGGAGCCTGTGATACTTATGTACATGGGAGGAGCCTGTGACACTTATGTACATGGGAGGAGCCTGTGATACTTATGTACATGGGAGGAGCCTGTGATACTTATGTACATGGGAGGAGTCTGTGATACTTATGTACATGGGAGGAGCCTGTGATACTTATGTACATGGGAGGAGCCTGTGACACTTATGTACATGGGAGGAGCCTGTGACACTTATGTACATGGGAGGAGCCTGTGATACTTATGTACATGGGAGGAGCCTGTGATACTTATGTACATGGGAGGAGTCTGTGATACTTATGTACATGGGAGGAGTCTGTGATACTTATGTACATAGGAGGAGCCTGTGATACTTATGTACATGGGAGGAGCCTGTGATACTTATGTACATGGGAGGAGCCTGTGATACTTATGTACATGGTATTTTTTCTTGTATTTTATTTTTAATACATTTGCAAAGATTTCAAACAAACTTCTTTCACATTGTCATTATGGGGAATTGTTTGTCGAATTTTTAGGAAAATAACGAATTAAATCCATTTTGGAATAAGGCTGTAATAACAACATGTGGAAAAAGTGAAGCTCTGTGAATACTTTCTGGATACTCTGGCCCAGATTCACAGAGCAATTACGCCTGTCTAACTGGTGTTAGACAGGAGTAATTTCAAATTTTGCGCGCCGTATCACTAGTTTGAATCCTCAAACCATGATACGGCGGCTTCGGGCTTCGATCCGAGAGGCTTACGTCTTCGTAAGCCTTCGGATCTACGCTGCGATATTTTTGCGGCCGCTGGGAGGAGTCCGCGTCGTTTTCATGCGTCGGGATATGCAAATGAGTTTTTACGGCGATCCACAAAGATACGAGCGGTCTTCGCAATCGCTTACGTCTATTTTTTTATACGTACTGTTAGACCAGCTTTTTGCTGGTCTAACGGTGCGTAGCCCATGTTAAGTATGGCCGCCGTTCCCGCGTCGAATTTTAATTTTTTTTTTTTTTTTTTTACGTAACTCGTTCGGGAATAGGAATCTCCGTAAACGACGCTACTCAAGAAAAAATGACGTAACGACGTGATTTCGCGCAATGCACGGCGGGAAATTTGCGAACGGAGCATGCGCAGTTCGATCGCCGTGGGAACGCGCCTATTTTAAATGATTCACGCCCCCTACTCGCGCAGATGGATTGCGACGGGAGAAATACACTACGCCGCCGTCGTTTACTGGACAAAATCTACCTGGATTCCACATAGAGCCAGGTAAAATACGGCGGCGTAGAGTATTTCTGATACTCTATGAGAATCTAATTCTATCTGAATCTGGGCCTCTGTATGTATTCGTTTGTCTGGGGTTGTGATGTTTTTGTCATTCTGTCCTCATAGGTCACTTTCCCTCTGTAATCCTCGTTGGCCCATAATGTTCGCCGTAGAGTTTCGTGTTCCTCCTAAAACAAGAACGTCTCTTCTCCATGTATCTATGAATAGGAATTCTCGATTGTTTCATTTCTGCTTACATAAGAAAGAGACAATGTAACAAAATCAATACAAGGTGACTGTTTGTGCTTCTCGCATATCTTCTCCCACACCCAGGTCTGTCTTTGGCCTCCTGACAAGAGAAAAGCAGTGTTAACCACTTCAGCCCCGGAAGAATTTGCCCCCTTAAGTCCTTCCATACCGGGCACTTTCGCCCCTCCTGCCCGGGACAGTTTTCAGCTTTCAGCGCTGTCGCACTTTGAATGACAATTGCGCAGTCGTGCAACACTGTACCCAAACTATATTTTTGTTTGTTTTCCCCTTCACTGATGAGCACTGATGAGGCGGCACTGATGGACACTGATGGGGAGGCACTGATATGCAGCACTGATGGGCATCAATAGGTGGCACTGATATGCAGCACTGATAGGCGGCACTGATAGGCAGCACTGATGGGCACTGATAGGTGGTACTGACAGGCGGCTGTAATAGGCACTGACAGGCATCTGTGATGGTCACTGGCAGGCCGCTGTGATGGGGGCACTGACAGGTGGCACTGATAGGCAGTACTGATTGGCACTGACAGCTGGCACTGATGATGAGGTACTGACAGATGTTACTGCTGGGCACCGATTGGCACTGTAATGGGCTGTGATAGGCACTGTGGTGGGGTCTAATTGGCACTGTGGTGACAGTTATGGATGAAGAGGTAAGAAGTCCGTCCAGCGGTAGCACCCCCCCCCCCCCCACTCAACAACCTACGATAGCCACCCCCTCTCAGCTACTGTGATCGTGTCACGGCCCCCCCGCTCAACAACTTCAATCCAACACCCCCGCCTCAACAACTACAATTGCGGTCGGTCCCCCCCGATCAAAACAACTTAGATCGCTCCCCCCACTTCTCAACTCCAGGGGGCCCCTTCAATCAACACTCAAGCCCAGGGGCCCCCACCACCCTTAGTCCTGCCCTGGTAGTGGGCACTGGCAGACTTTATTACTGGGGCACTGCTGAGCACTGAAAATGGTGTTCAAACCACACATGTATTGCCGCAATTGGTAGAGTGAGAGCAATAATTCTAGCCCTAGACTTCCTCTGTAACTCAAAACATGCAACCTGTAGAATTTTTTAAACGTCTCCTATGGAGATCTTAAAGGGTAAAAGTTTGTCGCCATTCCACAAGCGGACACAATTTTTAAGCGTGACATGTTGGGTATCAATTTACTCGGCATAACATTATCTTTCATAATATAACAAAAAATTGGGATAACTTTACTGGTGTCTTATTTTTTAGTTAAAAAAAGTATATTTTTCACAAAAAAGTGTGCTTGTAAGATCGCTGCGCAAATATGGTGTGCGAGAAAGTATTGCAACAATCGCCATTTTATTCTCTAGGGTGTTAGAATAAAAAATATATATAGGGCCAGATTCTCAAAGACTTACGCTGGCGTATCTCCATGTACGCCATCGTAAGTCCGAATGTGCGCCGTCGTTTATTCTTAGAATCAGTTACGCATAAATTCGGCCAAGATACGAGTGGCGTAAGTCTCCTATGCCGTCGTATCTTGGGTGCATATTTACGCTGGCCGCTAGGTGGCGCTTCCGTTGATTTCCGCGTTGAATATGCGAATGAGCTAGATACACCGATTCTCGAACGTACCTGCGTCAGTCGCAATTAGTTACGCCGTTTATGTAAGACATACGCCGGCGTAAAGATAAAGCTGCTCTCTAGCTGGCGCAGCCCATGCAAGGTATGGACTTCGGAAAAATCGTTTGCGTAAGTCGGACGCGAATAGGGCTGTGCGTAAGTTACGTTCACGTCGTAGGCAGTGTGCGACGTATCTTAGGCATTCTATCCGATGCATGCGCACTGGGATACGTTCGTTAAAAGCGTCAATTGCGTGGGGTCACGATTCATTTACATAAAACACACCCACCTCTTCCACATTTGAATTAGGCACGCTTACGCTGGGACATTTACGCTACGCCGCCGTAGCTTAGGACGCAAGTGCTTTGAGAATACTCAACTTGCGTCCTAAGTTGCGGCGGCGTAGCGTAAATACGATACGCTACTCCCACTCATATTTACGCTGCCCTACGTGAATCTAGGCCATAATGTTTGGGGGTTCTAATTAGAGGGAAGGAGATGGCAGTGAAAACAGACAGGGGAAGCACCATTAGCATTGCTGGTTGTCTTGTCATACCAACCGCCACCACAAGATGGCGCCACATCACAGAAGGAAAGCATAGGCCTGCAGAAGGCCGCAAAGCCGCGGCCCCAATTTTCAGCCCGCCGGCCAGCGCTGCCCGACACGATCGCGCAGCTGGGGCACATGGAGACACAGGATGCCCCAGGTGCCAGGTCGCAAATTCTAGTCACAATGGCACCCTGGCGCCCAGGGTTCGTCGAACCCTGCTATAGGAAACCATGTTAAATGGAATGTTGTGCATTTCTGCAAAACGCACTGAAAAAACACAAAGGGTAAGCCCCCGTTCACACTGGTGCGACTTGTCATGCGATATGAAAGTTCCAAATCGCATGACAAGTCCCACCCTTTTGTCGGCAATGGAACTATTCATATCGGTGCGGCGCCGACTTTGCAGTGTCGCATCGATTTGAAAAATAAGTTCCTGCACTTTTTTTGTCGATTTCACGTACGACTTGTATAGGCATCTGTGAATAAAATCCCACAGATGTCAGCCAAGTCGCAATGACATGCGGCATTGAAATAATGTGATTTTAAGTGAAGTCGCACAATTTCAAAGCCGCATTCAGTAAGACCCCTTTCCCATTGAGGAGTTTTTCAGGCAGTACAGCGCTAAAAATAGCGCTGCTATACCGCCTAAAAAACTCCTGCCCAGCAACCTCAATGTGAAAGCCCGAGGGCTTTCACACTGAGGCGATGCGCTGGCGGGAGAGAAAAAAATCTCCTGTCAGCAGCATCTTTGGAGCGGTGAGAGGAGCGGCGTGTATACCGCTCCTTCACCGCTCCTTCCCATTGAAAACAATGGGAAACTGCGGCAATGCCGCCCGCAATGCGCCTCTGCAGTATTAACCCTTTATTGGCCGCTAGCGGGGGTTAATACCGCACCGCTAGCGGCCGATTCCCACGGCAATTCCGGCGGTATAGCGCTGCTATTTTTAGCGGCGCTATACCGCCACCGCGGCTCCCACCCCAGTGTGATAGGGGCCTTAAACTGGAGCACTCAGAATCTGGTGCAGCTGTGCATGGTAGCCAATCAGCTTCTAACATCAGCCTGTTCAATTAAGCTTTGACAATGAGCCCAGGTTCACACTGGGTACGATTTAGTTCGATTTGAGATGCAATTTCACATGTGAAATCGTATCTCAAATCGGCGGCAATTGCCGGAAATGACACCGTCCTAATCGGTGCGACATCGCATCTGCGGCGCTGCACCGATTTCAAAAAGTAGTTCCTGTACTACTTTTTACGATTTCAGGACGCGATTTACATTGACATCTGTGCAGAACCCTGCACAGATGTCTCCTAAATCGCGCCGAAATCGGGACTGCCAGAGGGAGTGAAATCGAGCGAGTTCAGCTGAAATCGCGCAATTTCACTCCCGCAGCCCAGTGTGAACCAGGGCTAAGCCCTGGTTCACACTGGGCTGCTGGGGTGAAGCCGTGCAAGTTCAGCTGAACTCGCACGATTTCACTCCCGCTGGCAGTCCTGATTTCAGCCGCGATTTAGGAGACATATTTTGTAACTTTTGCGCAAACCAATCAATAAATGCTTATTGCTATTTTTTTTACTAAAGATATGTAGAAGAATACGTATCGGCCTAAACTGAGGGGAATTTTTTTATATATATATATTTTTTTTTTTGGGGGGGATATTTATTATAGCAAAAAGCAAAAAATCTTGCTTTTTTTCACAATCATCGCTCTGTTTTTGTTTTTTTAGCGCAAAGAATAAAAACCGCAGAGGTGATCAAATACCACCAAAAGAAAGCTCTATTTGTGGGGAAAAAAGGACGCCAATTTTGTTTGGGAGCCACGTCGCACGACCGCGCAATTGTCAGTTAAACCAACGCAGTGCTGAATCGCAAAAAGTGGCCTGATCTTTGGTCAGCCAAATGGTCCAGGGCTTAAGTGGCTAAAGTGTATTTTTCCCCTCATTTTTGTAAAAAAAAAAAAAAATGCAACGATCATTCCCTAGGGTCTCGACTACAAAATATGTACTGTATAATATTTTTTGTATAAGTAAAAAAAGTATAATGTTTGTGTAAGTAAAAATATATAATGTTTCCATAAGTAAAAAAATGTATAATGTTTATATAAGAAAAAAATATATAATGTTTCCATAAGAAAAAAATATATAGGGCCAGATCCACAGAGCCATTACACCGGTCTATCTCCTGATACGCCGGCGTACTTTCAAATTACCCGCATCGTATCATTAGTTTGAATCTTCAAACCATGATACGATGGCTTCGGGCTTCGATCCGACAGGCTTACGTCTTCGGATCTACGCTGCAATCTTTTTGCGCCCGCTGGGTGGAGTTTGATTCGTTTTCCGCGTCGGGTATGCAAATTCGCTTTTTACGGCAATCCACAAAGTTACGATTGGCCGTCGCATTCTCTGACGTCGTCGCTAGTCGGCTTTTTCCGGCGTATATTAAAAGCTGCTATTATCCGGTCTATAGTTAGTATGTTAAGTATCGTCGTCGTTCCCGCGTCAAATTTTCAAGAAAATATAATGTTTGTATAAGTAAAAAATATATAATGTTTCCAAAAGTAAAAAATGTATAGGGCCAGATTCAGAGAGCCGTAACTCCTGTGTAACTGGTGTTAGACTGGAGTACTTTCAAATTACGCGCGTTTTTTAGCTAGTCTGAAACCTCAAACCATGAAAAGACGGCTGCGGGCTTCAATTCGACTGGCTTACGTGTTCGTACGCCTTCGGATCTACGCTGCAATAAAATTGCGGCCACTGGGTGGACTTCCCGTCGTTTTCCGTGTCGGGGTATGCTAATGAGCTTTTGCCGGCGATCCCGGAAATTACAATCTTCAATCGCAATCTCTTACGGCATCTTTAGTCATCTTTTTTTGCTTAACACTATACCAGCTTTTTGCTGCTCTAATATTAGACAGCCCATGTTAAGTATGGGCGTCGTTCCCGCGTCGAATTTCAACGTTTGTTTTTATTTTTTACGTAAGTCGTCCGGGAATAGGAATGTACGTAAACAACGCTACTCAAACAACAAATGACGTATCGACGTTAGTTCGCGCAATGCACGGCGGGAAATTTCTGAACAGAGCATGCGCAGTTCGATCACCGCGGGGACGCGCCTAATTTAAATGCTTCACGCCCCCTAATCGCGTATTTTGATTACGCGGCGAGAAATAGACTACGCCGCCGTATCGTACGGGCAAAAATCTACCAGAATTCGATGTAGAGCCTGGTAAAATACGGCAGCGTAGAGTATTTCGAATACGCTGCGCAAATTTACGTGTACCTGAATCTGGCCCATAATGTTTATATAAGCAAAAAAAACGATATGTTTCCATAATTCAAAATATATAATTTTTGTATAATTAAAAAATATATAATGTTTCCATAAGTAAAAAATGTATAATGTTTATATAAGTAAAAAAATATAAAGTTTGTATAAGTAAAAAATATATAATGTTTCCAAAAGTAAAAAATATATAATGTTTCCAAAAGTAAAAAATATATAATGTTTCCATCAGTAAAAAATATATAATGTTTCAATAAGTAAAACATGTATAATGTTTATATAAGTAAAGAATATATAATGTTTCCATAAGTTAAATATATATAATGTTTGTATATGTAAACAATATAATGTTTGGGGGTTTTAAGTAATTTTCTAGCAAAAAAAAAAGATTTTCACATGTAAACAAAAAGTGGCAGAAAAGGCCGGGTCTTCATTTTTTTGATTTTCCGGTAGAAAGCCATATTTATTATGCGGCGTTGCGCACGTCTCTGTTGGGCGGTGTACGGCTCTCTCTATGTACTCAGCTGCTTCGCACTTTCAGTTCACTGACTCAATTTTCAGCCCAACCACCGGAAACCCAACTTTTTTTAAAGCCGAGGTTTGTGAGCAGCAGAGAAAAGAGGAATCGAGGCGAGCGGAGGGTGGAGAGCTGAGCTGTTCGGGGCTTAGAAAGGTTCCTCTTTGCTCAGCCTGTCAGGGCCTGAGGTCCAGCCTGGGTGGGTGGGGTGTGCAGGGAAGGGGCTGCATGGAGGAGGACATCTGCCTTCCCTTCCTGTAGTCTCAGGTCGTAGATCTGCATATCCTGGGCACAGGCTGACCATGGACGATGTAAGTGACCCATCTCCCCCCCCCCCTCCCCTCTGCCAAGCTTTTCGCTCTGTCACCTGCCTTCTCCTGGTCCCCTGCTTTAACCCTTTCCTTGCTGAGGATGCTCTTGCATCCCCCCGCCTCGGTCCTCGCTAATCCCTTCTCCTGATTGAGCAAGGCTACGTTTAGACGTGCGGCTAACATTGCATTTGACAGGCGGTGAGGAGGCGCCTATTTTAACCCTGTGAGCGCTGCGCCCCCAGCTTGGTGCACGGCTGTTGGAGGAGTAACCCGTGATATGCCAGGAGGAGCTCGGTACGCGTTCCTCTCCTTACTGGTCAGATACATCCTCCGTGTGTTGTACGATGGGACGTCGCCTCCGGCTCTCGTACCAAAAACCCAGGGATGTAATAGGAAAGTATGTAAAATAAATGCAGGATGTAAAATAACGCACGCGGTGGCGACACAGCCCCATTCACTTGAATAGGTCTCGTTCATTGGCACCAACCGCAACCATGTGGTATAATGTCTGCCAAGACAGACAAGTCCAAAATTGTTTAAATAGCAGCAATAAACTTCTTCTATAGCAGGACAGGAACCGTTATATTGGCGTGCACTCTACCGCTTCAGTTGGCCATATAGTAAAGATGCAAGGAGCAAATATTATTACTATTTTATTATTATTTTATTAGTATTATTGCTATTTTCATTATTATTACTATTATTATTATTATAGTGTTATTATACCTTAAGGTTGGCCATACTTTTTAAAATGTTCTTATTTGATTTCCTTTAGATTTACCTTCAACTATGTAGTGTAAGGGCCTGCCTGATTGCATACAAATTAAAAGTGTTTAGGTGTGACCTCATATTATATGATTTTTGTTGAATCTAAAGGAATTTGTACAAGAAAATTGTATAATGTATGGACAGCCTTACATTGGCATGCACTCTATGGCCGCGTACACACGATCAAATCTGTCTGCTGGAAACGGTCTGCCAGACCTCCCCAGCAGACAGATTCGATCGTGTGTACGGGCAAACAGACGGATTTGGCCAGCCGACAGATTTGAAAGCATGCTTTCAAATCTGTCGGCTGGGAACCCATCCGCCCGACATGTCTGCTGGTTAGTACGGTAACCAGCAGACATATCTGCTCGCACACGCGTCGAATGGTTTCGACGCATGCGCGGAAGTGTTTTACTTCCTGGTGCAGGGACGTGGCGGCGTCAACGTCACCGCCACGTCACCGACACGTCAGCGCGCTGTCTGCCGGCGGGGATACATGGGCGTGGGCGTGCACTTTACATGGGCGTGCACTCTATCAGTTGGGCATATATTAAAGATGCCAAGAGCAAATATTATTATTATTTTTTTTTATTATTATTATGACTTTTATAATTATTATTATTATTATTATGGTTTATCGGGGTATCCCATGCTCCCTCTCCCTATCCAAGTTCATTGTTCCCAATGTGATGGTGAACCTTGGCACCCCAGATGTTCTGGAACTACATTTCCCATGATGCTCATGCACTCTGAAGTGTAGTTGAGCACTATTATTATGGTGCCATTATACCTTTACATTGGCATGCACACTACTAGTTCAATTGGGCATATAATAAGGATGCCAAAAGCAAATATTATTATTATATTATTGTGACTATTATTATTATTAGGGTTGTCCCGATACCGATACCAGTATCGGTATCGGGACCGATTCCGAGTATTTGCGGGAGTACTTGTACTCTCGCAAATACCCCCGATACCAAAATAGAATACTTTCTCCCCCCCCCCACCGCCGCTCAAGGCACGCCGCTCAACGCACGCCGCTCAACGCACGCCGCCCGCCGCACGCCGCCCGCCGCCGCTAATCCCCGTGCACCTTGTAAACATGTAAACTGTAATACCCGCGGCGCCATGTATAGACACAATCCGTCCAATCGCGAGCAAGGGGGGAGTGTCTATACACGGATACGTCCATAGACACTCCCCCCTTGCTCGCGATTGGACGGATCCGTCCAATCGCGTGTCTATACATGGCGCCGCGGGTATGTGTTACACGGGGATTAACCCTGCAGCAGCGGCGGAGGTATGGGGGACATGACATGGCTGCATATGTGGGGGGACATGACATGGCCGCATATGTGGGGGGACATGACATGGCTGCATATGTGGGGGGACATGACATGGCTGCATATGTGGGGGGACATGACATGGCTGCAATATGTGGGGGGACATGACATGGCTGCAATATGTGGGGGGACATGACATGGCTGCAATATGTGGGGGGACATGACATGGCTGCAATATGTGGGGGGACATGACATGGCTGCAATATGTGGGGGGACATGACATGGCTGCAATATGTGGGGGGACATGACATGGATGCATATGTGGGGGGGACATGACATGGCTGCAATATGTGGGGGGACATGACATGGATGCAATATGTGGGGGGACATGACATGGCTGCAATATGTGGGGGGGACATGACATGGATGCATATGTGGGGGGGACATGACATGGCTGCAATATGTGGGGGGACATGACATGGATGCATATGTGGGGGGGACAGGACATGGCTGCAATATGTGGGGGGACATGACATGGCTGCAATATGTGGGGGGACATGGCTGCAATATGTGGGGGGACATGGCTGCATTTGGGGACACGTTTAAAAAAAGTATTGGTATTCGGTATCGGCGACTACTTGAAAAAAAGTATCGGTACTTGTACTCGGTCCTAAAAAAGTGGTATCGGGACAACCCTAATTATTATTATAGTCTAATTATACCTTTACATTGGCACACACTCTACCATTTTGGTTGGGCATATAATAAAGATGCTGAGAGCAAACATTATTATTATTATTTTTATTATTATTATTATTATGATAACTACTATTATTATTATTATTATTATTATAGTCCTACCATACCTTTACATTGGCATGCACTATATCAGTTTGGTTGGGCATATAATAAAGATGCCAAGAGCAATTATTATTATCATTTTATTATTATAGTCTTATTATACCTTTACATGGGCGTGCACTATATCAGTTTGGTTGGGCATATAATAAAGATGCCAAGAGCAATTATTATTATTATTATTATTATTATAGTCCTACCATACCTTTACATGGGCGTGCACTCTATCAGTTGGGTTGGGCATATATTAAAGATGCCAAGAGCAAATATTATTATTATTTTATTTTTATTTTTTTATTATTATTATGACTTTTATAATTATTATTATTATGGTTTATCAGGGTATCCCATGCTCCCCCTCCCTATCCAAGTTCATTGTTCCCAATGTGATGGTGAACCTTGGCACCCCAGATGTTCTGGAACTACATTTCCCATTATGCTCATGCACTCTGAAGTGTAGTTGAGCACTATTATTATGGTCTTATTATACCTTTACATTGGCATGCACTCTACCAGTTGTGTGGGCATATAATAAAGATACAGGGCCAGATTCCCGTAGTTTTGCGTATTTTTCTTTTGGTGTAGCGTATCCCATTTACGCTACGCCTACGCAGCTTTTACGGGCAAGTGCTGTATTCTCAAAGCACTTGCTCCGTAACTTGCGGCGGCGTAGCGTAAATGGGCCGGCGTAAGCCCGCGTAATTCAAAGTAGGAAGGAGGTGGTAGTTTTGTATTTAAATTAAGTGCGCCCCGCGCCGATGAACTACGCATGCGCCGGCCGTAAACGTAGCCCAGTGCGCATGCTCCAAATCACGTCGCTAAAAATCAATGAAACCGACGTGAACGTCACTTACGCAAAGCACTATTCGAGAACGAGTTACGCAAACGACGTAAACGACGGAAAAACACGACGCTGTCCCGACATCCATACTTAACATGGCGTACGCCGAACCTACGCAAGGTTACCCCTCATATAGCAGGGGTAACCTTACGCTTACGCAAACGACGTAAACTACGACGACGGGGCGCAAATTCGTTCGGGAATACGCGTATCTAGCTCATTTGCATATTCGACCTATAGGCCAGCATAACATTGCAACTTAGATACGACGGCGTAAGTGACTTACGCCAGTCGGATCTACAGCAAATCTATGCGTAACTGATTCTAAGAATCAGTCGCATAGATACCCGGGCTCAGAAACAGAGATACGACGGTGTATCTGGAGATACACCGTCGTATCTCTTCTGAGAATCTGGCCCGAAGAGACCAAATATTATTATTATTATTATTTTAATATTACCATTATTATGACTATTATTATTATTATAGTCCTATTATACCTTTACATTGGCATGCACACAACCTGATTGGTTGGGCATATAATGGAGATGCCACGAGCAAACATTATTATTATTATTATTATTATTATTATTATTATTATTATTATTATCTTAATATACCTTTACACTGAAATGCATGCTACCAGTTTGGGTGGGCATATTAAGAATAATGCTGAGAGCAAAACATAATTTTATATTATATTATTATTATTGTTATTAATAATAATAATATTATATTAGTATTATTATTATTACAATACGATAATAATAATATAATAATAATATTACTAATATTATTATTATGACTGATTTTATTATTATACAATATAAATAAAAACATTTACAATATAAAGGGAGACAGTTCAGTTACAATACAAGAGGGTTTAGAGGGCCCTGCTCCCAAGAGCTTACAATCTAATAGAGGCACAGCTTCTCGGTTCTATTAGATTTATAGGAAATTGCTGTCTGCTGCCAGGAAGAAGAGAATCAGCCCTTTAATAACACATCCTTGGCTTTGGGATGAGATACGTAGACGACGTCCCTCCCTACAACCAGCAGCCTATGTGGCTGTCTAGTAAGGAGAGGATCGCACACCGAGCTCCCGGCATAGCGAGGGTTACTCTCCCTGCAGCTGTGTGTCAAGCTGTTGTAGCTTCTCTTGTACAGCGAGCAGATTGAGCTCTGAAATCACAAATGTTTTGTAGCTGATTAAAAGTTTCCAGCTCCGTCCCAGAACTCGTTCACCGGACTTTCACCCGGCAATTACGGCACAGTTCTCCGAAAAGGGATTGTTATTGTAGAAGGGGCAGAAGACGGCTTGTTAAAGCGATATTTAAACCAAAACCAAACATTTCTTATACTGCAGCTTACCAATTCTTAGATGTGACGGCTGCGTTTGTTTTCCTTTTTTACACTTTTTTTTCTTTATTTTCATCTGATGATTCAGTCAGTAAGTCTGTCATTTTCCAAAAGCACAAGCTCTCCTCCAGATGTATCAGTTTACATTCCATCTAATGATTGTTAGCCACTTCCCGCCCGGTCAATAGTCAATTGACATCTGGGAAGTGGTTCTGTAATCCTGACTGGACGTCTATTGACGTCCTGCAGGATTACATGCTGGCACGCGCCCGTGGGGGCGCGCAGCGTGGCGATCAGTGATGCGGGTGTCAGTCTGACACCCTGCTTCTCCGATCTCGGTAAAGAGCCTCCGGCGGAGGCTCTTTACCCTGTGATCAGCCGTGTCCAATCACGACTGATCACGATGTAAACAGGAAGAGCCATTGATCGGCTCTTCCTCACTCATGTCTGACAGACGCGAGTAGAGGAGAGCCGATCGGCGGCTCTCCTGACAGAGGGTTTGCGCTGATTGTTTATCAGTGCAGCCCCCCCTCGGATGCCCACAATGGACCACCAGGGAGTGCCCCCCGGTGCTCAAAAAAGCAAAAATAGTAAAAAAAAAAACAACAGCAAAAAACAATAATATTTTTTTTAACACAATCGATGCCAATCAGTGCCCACAAATGGGCACTGACTGGCAACATGGGCACTGACTGAAATGATGCCCAGCAATGCCATCAGTGCCACCCAGTGTCCATTAGTGCCCATCTATGCCTAGTGCCCACCTATCAGTGCAAATCTGTGCCGCCTATGAGTGCCCATCAGTGCTGCCTATGATTGCCCATCAGTGCAGGATACCAGCACCGCCTATCGGTGCCCATCAGTGCCGCCTATGAGTTCCCATCAGTGCCGCCAAAGAGTGCCCATTGCCGCCTATAAGTGCCCATCAGTGCTGCCTATGAGTACCCATCAGTGCTGCCTATGAGTGTCCATCAGTGCTGCCTATGAGTGTCCATCAGTGCAGTATACCAGCGCCGCTTATCATGCCCATCAGTGCCACCTCATCGGTGCCCATCAGGGCTACCTCATCGGTGCCCATCAGTGCCGCCATATCAGTGTCCATAATTGAAGAAGAAAACTTACATATTTACAAAAAAAATAACAGAAAAAAAAAATGATAAAAAATGTGTTTGGGTGCAGTGTATCCAGTGTTATTACAACTTTAAGAAAGGTTGCTAGAGGAATATACAACATAAAGGGGAAAAGCCGGATACTTTTGTAGAATTGTGTTACATTGTTGCAGTGACTTTTTCTTAGGCCCCATTCACACCTGTCACTCAACTTTGGAGTGCAACTTTAACGCAACTTTGGATGGGAGCGACTTGGATTTGACTTTGGCTTTGACCAATGATAATGGACAACTGTTGCACTGTTGTATAACATTCAGGTGCGACTTTCATGCGACATTTGAGGGTTTACATTGCAGTCTTTGGCACTCAAGTCACATGAAAGTCTGACCAAAGTCTGAACTACTCTGAAGTCACTGCGACATTAAGTCGCACATTCACTCACCAGCCACTTTATTAGGTACACCTGTTCAATCGCTTGGTAACACAAATTGCTAATCAGCCAATCACCTGGCAGCAATTTGATGCATTTAGGCATCTAGACGTGGTGAAGACGACTTGCTGAAGTTCAAATTGAGCATCAGAATGGGGAAGAAAGGGGATTTAAGTAACTGTGAACGTGACATGGTTGTTGGTGGCAGACGGGCCGGTCTGAGTATTTCTTGAATTTTCACACACAACCATCTCTAGAGTTTACAGAGAATGGTGAGAAAAAGAGGAAATATCCAGTGAGCGGCAATTGTGTGGAGGGAAAATGCCTTGTTGATTTCAGAGGAGAATGAGCAGACTGGTTGGGGATGACAGAAAGGCAACAGTAACTCAAATAACCACTCGTTACATCCAAGGTATGCAGAATACCATCTCTGAACACACAACACATCAATCCTTGATGCAGATGAGCTACAGCAGCAGAAGACCACACCGGGTGCCACTCCTGTCAGCTAAGAAGAGGAAATTGAGGCTTAAATTGGCACAGGATCACCAAAATTGGACAATAGAAGATCGGAAAAACGTTGCCTGGTCTGATGAGTCTGGATTTCAGCTGTGACACTCAGATGGTGGTGGGGGTGTAATAGTGTGGGGGATGGGGTATCACCGGTTCAGGCTGGTGCTGGGGGTGTAATGGTGGGGGGGGTGGGGTATCACCAGTTCAGGCTGGTGGTGGGGGTGTAATGGTGTGGGGGATGGGGTATCACCTGTTCAGGCTGGTGGTGGGGGGTGTAATGGTGTGGGGGATGGGGTATCACCGGTTCAGGCTGGCGGTGGGGGTGTAATGGTGTGGGGGATGGGGTATCACCGATTCAGGCTGGTGGTGGGGGTGTAATGGTGTGGGGGGATGAGGTATCACCAGTTCAGGCTGGTGGTGGGGGGTGTAATAGTGTGGGGGATGGGGTATCACCGGTTCAGGCTGGTGGCGGGGGTGTAATGGTGTGGGGATGGGGTATCACCGGTTCAGGCTGGTGATGGGGGTGTAATGGTGTGGGGGATGGGGTATCACCGGTTCAGGCTGGTGGTGGGGGTGTAATGGTGGGGGGGGGTGGGGTATCACCAGTTCAGGCTGGTGGTGGGGGTGTAATCAGTTCAGGCTGGTGGTGGGGGTGTAATGGTGTGGGGGATGGGGTATCACCGGTTCAGGCTGGTGGTGGGGGGTGTAATGGTGTGGGGGATGGGGTATCACCAGTTCAGGCTGGCGGTGGGGGTGTAATGGTTTGGGGGATGGGGTATCACCGATTCAGGCTGGTGGTGGGGGTGTAATGGTGTGGGGGGATGAGGTATCACCAGTTCAGGCTGGTGGTGGGGGGTGTAATAGTGTGGTGGATGGGGTATCACCGGTTCAGGCTGGTGGCGGGGGTGTAATGGTGTGGGGGATGGGGTTTCACCGGTTCAGGCTGGTGGTGGGGGTGTAATGGTGTGGGGGATGGGGTATCACCGGTTCAGGCTGGTGGTGGGGGTGTAATGGTGTGGGGGATGGGGTATCACCGGTTCAGGCTGGTGGTGGGGGTGTAATGGTGTGGGGGATGGGGTATCACCGGTTCAGGTTGGTGGTGGGGGTGTAATGGTGGGGGGGGGTGGGGTATCACAAGTTCAGGCTGGTGGTGGGGGTGTAATGGTGTGGGGGGATGTGGTATCACTGGTTTAGGCTGGTGGTGGGGGTGTAATGGTGTGGGGGATGGGGTATCACCGGTTTAGGCTGGTGGTGGGGGTGTAATGGCGTGGGGGATGGGGTATTGCCAGATCAGGCTGGTGGTGGGGGTGTAATGGTGTGGGGGATGGGGTATTACCGGTTCAGGCTGGTGGTGGGGGAGTAATGGTGTGGGGGGATGGGGTATCACTGGTTTAGGCTGGTGGTGTGGGATGTAATGGTGTGGGGGATGGGGTATCACCGGTTCAGGCTGGTAGTGGGGGTGTAATGGTGTGGGGGATGGGGTATCACCGGTTCAGGCTGGTAGTGGGGGTGTAATGGTGTGGGGGATGTGGTATCACCAGTTCAGGCTGGTGGTGGGGGTGTAATGGTGTGGGGGATGGGGTATCACCGGTTCAGGCTGGTGGTGGGGGGTGTAATGGTGTGGGGGATGGGGTATCACCGGTTCAGGCTGGCGGTGGGGGTGTAATGGTGTGGGGGATGGGGTATCACCGATTCAGGCTGGTGGTGGGGTGTAATGGTGTGGGGGGATGAGGTATCACCAGTTCAGGCTGGTGGTGGGGGGTGTAATAGTGTGGGGGATGGGGTATCACCGGTTCAGGCTGGTGGTGGGGGTGTAATGGTGTGGGGGATGGGGTATCACCGGTTCAGGCTGGTGGCGGGGGTGCAATGGTGTGGGGGATGGGGTATCACCGGTTCAGGCTGGTGGTTGGGGTGTAATGGTGTGGGGGATGGGGTATCACCGGTTTAGGTTGGTGGTGGGGGTGTAATGGTGGGGGGGGTGGGGTATCACCAGTTCAGGCTGGTGGTGGGGGTGTAATGGTGTGGGGGGATGTGGTATCACTGGTTTAGGCTGGTGGTGGGGGTGTAATGGTGTGGGGGATGGGGTATCACCGGTTCAGGCTGGTGGTGGGGGTGTAATGGTGTGGGGGATGGGGTATTGCCAGATCAGGCTGGCGGTGGGGGTGTAATGGTGTGGGGGATGGGGTATTACCGGTTCAGGCTGGTGGTGGGGGAGTAATGGTGTGGGGGGATGGGGTATCACTGGTTTAGGCTGGTGGTGGGGGATGTAATGGTGTGGGGGATGGGGTATCACCGGTTCAGGCTGGTAGTGGGGGTGTAATGGTGTGGGGGATGTGGTATCACCGGTTCAGGCTGGCGGTGGGGGTGTAATGGTGTGGGGGGATGGGGTATCACTGGTTTAGGCTGGTGGTGGGGGATGTAATGGTGTGGGGGATGGGGTATCACCGGTTCAGGCTGGTAGTGGGGGTGTAATGGTGTGGGGGATGTGGTATCACCGGTTCAGGCTGGTGCTGGGGGTGTAATGGTGTGGGGGGATGGGGTATCACCGGTTCAGGCTGGTGGTGGGGATGTAATGGTGTGTGGGGGATGGGGTATCACCGATTCAGGCTGGTGGTGGGGGTGTAATGGTGTGGGGGGATGGGGTATCACCGGTTCAGGCTGGTGGTGGGGATGTAATGGTGTGTGGGGGATGGGGTATCACCGATTCAGGCTGGTGGTGGGGGTGTAATGGTGTGGGGGATGGGGTATCACCGGTTCAGGCTGGTGATGGGGGTGTAATGGTGTGGGGGATGGGGTATTACCGGTTTAGGATGGTGGTGGGGGTGTAATGGTGTGGGGGATGGGGTATCACCGGTTCAGGCTGGTGATGGGGGTGTAATGGTGTGGGGGATGGGGTATTACCGGTTTAGGATGGTGGTGGGGGTGTAATAGTGTGGGGGATGGGGTATCACCGGTTCAGGCTGGTGGTGGGGATGTAATGGTGTGGGGGATGGGGTATCACTGGTTCAGGCTGGTGGTGGGGGTGTAATGGTGTGGGGGATGGGGTATCACCGGTTCAGGCTGGCGGTGGGGGTGTAATGGTGGGGGGGGTGGGGTATCACCAATTCAGGCTGGTGCTGGGGGTGTAATGGTGAGGGGGATGGGGTATCACCGGTTCAGGCTGGTGATGGGGGTGTAATGGTGTGGGGGATGGGGTATCACCCGTTCAGGCTGGTGGTGGGGGTGTAATGGTGTGGGGGATGGGGTATCACTGGTTCAGGCTGGTGGTGGGGGTATAATGGTGTAGGGGATGAGGTATCACTGGTTCAGGCTGGTGCTGGGGGTGTAATGGTGTGGGGGATGGGGTATCACCGGTTCAGGCTGGCGGTGGGGGTGTAATGGTGGGGGGGGGGGGTGGGGTATCACCAGTTCAGGCTGGTGCTGGGGGTGTAATGGTGAGGGGGGTGAGGTATCACCGGTTTAGGCTGTTGGTGGGGGTGTAACGGTGTGGGGGATGGGGTATCACCGGTTCAGGCTGGTGGCGGGGGTGTAATGGTGTGGGGGATGGGGTATCACCGGTTCAGACTGGTGGTGGGGGGTGTAATGGTGTGGGGGATGGGGTATCACCGGTTCAGGCTGGCGGTGGGGGTGTAATGGTGTGGGGGATGGGGTATCACCGGTTTAGGCTGGTGGTGGGGGTGTAATGGTGTGGGGGATGGGGTATCACCGGTTCAGGCTGGCGGTGGGGGTGTAATGGTGTGGGGGATGGGGTATCACCGGTTTAGGCTGGTGGTGGGGGTGTAATAGTGTGGGGGATGGGGTATCACCGGTTTAGGCTGGTGGTGGGGGGGGTGTAATGGTGTGGGGGATGGGGTATCACCGGTTCAGGCTGGTGGTGGGGGTGTAATGGTGTGGGGGATAGGGTATCACCGGTTTAGGCTGGTGGTGGGGGGTGTAATGGTGTGGGGGATGGGGTATCACCGGTTTAGGCTGGTGGTGGGGGGGTGTAATGGTGTGGGGGATGGGGTATCACCAGTTTAGGCTGGTGGTGGGGGGTGTATTGGTGTGGGGGATGGGGTATCCCCGGTTTAGGCTGGTGGTGGGGGGGGGGTGTAATGGTGTGGGGGATGGGGTATCACCGGTTCAGGCTGGTGGTGGGGGTGTAATGGTGGGGGGGGGGTATTTTCTTGGCACACTTTGGGCCCCTTAGTTCCGATTTGATCATCGTTTATACACCACGGCCCCCCTGAGTATTGTTGCTGACCATGTCCATCCCTTTATGACTACAGTGTCCCCCCATCTTCTGATGGCTCCTTCCAGCAGGATAATGTCACCATGTCACAAAGATCCAATCATCTCACCACTGGACAATGAGGTCCCTGTCCTCCAATGGCCTCCACACTCACCACATCTCATCCCATAGAGACCCTCTGGGATGTGGTGGAACTGGAGATTGGAATCATGGAAGTGCAGCCGACAAATCTGCAGCAACTGCGTGATGACATCATGTCACTATGGAGGAAAATCTCTGAGGAAAGTTTCCGACACTTTGTTGTATCTATTCCACCAAGAATGAAGCCAAAAGGGGGTCCAACCCGGGACAAGCAAGGTGTACCTACTAAAGTGTCCGGTGAGTGTACACAGTATATATATATATAATTGATTCCCGAGCAAAACATGAGTTAGTAGTTGGTGGAGAAACCCTTGCTGGGAAGCACAGAGGTCAGACGTTTCTTGTAGTTGGTGATCAGGTCTCCACACATCTCAGGAGGGATTATGGTCCACTTTTCTTTACAGATCTTTCGCCTGCCCCTTTAAAGAGTTCACCCCGCCCCTTTAAAAACTAAAAGCCAGCAGCTACCCATACTGTAGCTGCTGACTTTTAACATTAGGACACTTACCTGTCCTGGAGTCCAGCGATGTCGCTAACGCAGCTGATGTGTACATCGGCTGGTCGTGTACTTCCGCCGCCGCCGCCATTCCTGGTAAGGGAACCCAGCAGTGTAGCCTTCAGTTTAGATTCATGGCCGGGTCCCCACTGTGCATGCGCGAAGCGCGCTGTGCACTCTCACTGGCCCAGCAGAAGGGGAGGGAGGAGGGGGGTCAAGCTGCTGATGTACTTTGCCACGGCAAGGTCTACTGGAAGTGGGGAAGAGGACCTGTCAAAAACAGGTCCCTGTTCCCCCCTGACACTGGAGGGGGGGGGGGGAGACTAATAAGTGGAAGTTCAACTTTTGGGTGGAACTCCGCTTTAAGGTTTCTTGGCTGTCGCTTGGCAACTCGAAGTTTCAGCTCCCTCCATAAATTTTCTTTGGGATTAAGGTCTGGAGACTGGATAGGCCACTCCATGACCTTAATGTGCTTCTTCTTGCGCCACTCCTTTGTTGCCTTGGTGGTATGTTTTGGGTCATTGACATGCTGGAAGACCCATCCATGACCCATCTTCAGTGTTCTGGCTGAGGGAAGAAGGTTCTGTTCCAAGATCTTACAAAACATGGCCCCCGTCCATTGGTCCCTCAATGCGGCAAAGTCGGCCAGTACCTTTAGCAGAGAAACAGCCTCAAAGCATAATGTTTCCACCTCCGTGCTTCACTGTAGGGATGGTATTCTCAGGGTCATAGTCAGCATTTTCCTTCCTTCAAACGTGGCGTGTCCCCTTCCTCAAGAAGGCACATGTACAGTCATGCCAATGAACATCTAAATGATTCAGAGAAGGATTGGGAGAAAGTGCTGTGATCAGATGAGACCAAAAATGAGTTCTTCAGAATTAACTTGACTCGCTGTGTTCGGCAGAAGAAAAATGCTGACTATGACCCTAAGAACACTGTAACGGGATGGCCCGTGATACTCTGAGACTTTTGATGGATGTGATGTACTCCTGTGCCAGCTTCACCAATGACTCTTGGGTCTAGGGTCATCCTATGTCCGATAGGGGCATATGATGACTGAGAACTGATATCATAAATTACATCAGATGGGACAGTAACGATAATTCATGTATTGCAGGATATCTTGAAATATTACAAGCTGTTGGTTTATTCTGACCACAGGTCAATAGAGTGTGATTCATTCAGTGTGTAACATGGACTGTTGAGATGCTAATTACGTCTGCTCCTAAGATCTTTCATTGTGTATGCTAATGACACTGTTTTGTGTAAAGATACTATTGATAATAGGTGTGGAATGTGACTTGTCAGCTGTAGTAATGAACTCCTCTAGATGCGGTGCCAGAATGTCTGTCTGGGATGTGGATTGGAGGGGGAACTCGTTAAAGCACCCATTGGGTGATGTTTTGGGTGGAGAGTTTCATTGTCCATGTGATTACTGCAGCATGCTTTGTAACTGTATATAAGACTGATGCCGCGTACACACGGTCGTTTTTTGCGATGAAAAAAAAAAACGACGTTTTCTGTGAAGTAAAAAACGACGTTTTTGAAACGTCACTTTTCAAAGACAATTTTGCATACACACCATCGTTTTTTCACAAAAAGCGAGGTTACGTTCACCACTCTTTTCCATTGAAGCTCGCTTCACTAGCTTCTGGGCATGCGCGGGTTGAAAAACGTCGTTTTGAACGACGTTTTTGCTACACACGGTGACTTTTTGTGAAAAAAAAAACGACGTTTTGAAAAACGACACAAAAAATTCAAGCATGTTGGAATTTTTTTTTGGTCGTTTTTTTGAAGACAAAAAACGACGTTTTGCCCACACACGATCAATTTAAATGACGTTTTAAAAAACGTCGTTTTTTTTCATCGCAAAAAACGACCGTGTGTACGCGGCATGAGAGTTACCATTAAAAGTATTCATACATTTTGAAACCAGAACCCAGAGCTTGTGTCTCGGTTATTCTGGGGAATGGAATGGATCGCGTCTGCATGGATTGTCGGACTGTCGGATAAGCTGCTTGGGTTGATGGAAGATCGTAAACGGTGATGACCGTTACAAAAACCATCCCTACAGTCCAGTGGCGGTGTGTCCATAGAGGGAGCTGGAGCGCCGCCCCCCTCTGGCTACCGCACACACCACTGACAATATACATAGATTCATGCATTACATTGCATGAATCTATGTATTGCCGCCGAATATTCAGATGGCCGGCCCCCTGGTGAGCGCCGGCCATCTGAATAACGGCGGCTGCGGAAGTGCCTATCAGAGCCGGCGGCTCTGATGGGCTTTCCGATTACAGCCCTCAGGGTGTAGTCGGCTTCCAGATGCTTATCCTCGGGACGGATGGTGTGTGCGTTCCTTGGATAAGAGTGACAGGCATCTCCAATCAGGTTACCGGTAACCTGATTGGCTGAAGCGTCAACGAGAGCGGAAGAACACATCGAGGGACAGAAGAAGCATGGCTGACCCCAGGTAACAGGGCACAGTGGCGACAATGGCAGGGCACAGTGGCTACAATGGCAGGGCACAGTGGCGACAATGGCAGGGCATAGTGGCGACAATGGCAGGGCACAGTGGCGACAATGGCAGGGCACAGTGGCGACAATGGCAGGGCACAGTGGCTACAGTGGCAGGGCACAGTGGCTACAATGGCAGGGCACAGTGGCGACAATGGCAGGGCACAGTGGCGACAATGGCAGGGCACAGTGGCGACAATGGCAGGGCACAGTGGCTGCGTTTGATGGGCACAGTGGCTGCAATTGTTGGGCACAGTGAGGCTGCAATTGTTAGGCACAGTGAGGCTGCAATTGTTAGGCACAGTGAGGCTGCAATTGTTGTTGTTTTTTTCGTTTGTTTGCGCCCCCCCAAAAATTTTGATCACCAGCCGCCACTGCTACAGTCACACACAGAGGTGGAGGGGCTGTTTCTCTGCTAAAGGTACTGGCTGAGCTTTGGGGTGGCCAAATTGTGGCCAATGGGAATATAAAACTCCTTGGCATCAGTGGAAGAAAACAGTGCTTCCTCATTGGGTTTTAGTGGGAGGAATAGTGCCTCATTGTTGGTATGAGTGGGAGAAATGGTGTTCTATTGTTGGTAGTTAGTGGGAGGAATAGTGCCATATAATTGGCATCTGTGGGAGGAATAATGCCCCATCATTGGTGCCAGTGGGAGGAATGGTGGCCCATCACTGGTGTTAATGGGAGGAATGGTGCCCCATGATTGGTGTCAGTGAATGCAATGGAATAGTGCCTCAAGGGCTGGTTAAAGGCAAGCAAAGAGGGGCCAATGGACGGAACCATGTAACGTAAAATCTTGGAGGAGAACCTTCTTCCCTCAACCAGAAAACTGAAGATGGGTCATGGATGGGTATTCCAGCATGACAATGACCCAAATCATACCGCCAATCAACAAAGAAGTGGCTCAAGAAGAAGCAAATTAAAGGGGTTGTAAAGGAAAAACATTTTCTCCCTAAATATCTTCCTTTACCTTAGTGCAGTCCTCCTTCACTTACCTCAACCTTCCATTATGCTTTTAAATGTCCTTATTTCTTCTGAGAAATCCTCACTTCCTGTCCTTCTGTCTGTAACTCCACACAGTAATGCGAGACTTTCTCCATGGTGTGGAGAAAGCCTCTTGAGGGGGGAGGGGGCGAAAAGGCAAGTCAGGACACTCTCTACTTTGCAGATAGAGAAAGGAGCTGTGTGTTAGTGAGCATCCTGACACTCCACACCAGGGAGAAAGCCTCTCATTACTGTGTGGAGTTACAGACAGAAGGACAGGAAGTGAGGATTTCTCAGAAGAAATAAGGACATTTAAAAGCAAAATGGAAGGATGAGGTAAGTGAAGGAGGACTGCACTAAGGTAAAGGACAGTGGCAGCATTTGATAGCACAGTGAGAGCATTTGATGGGGCACAGTGGCAGCATTTGATGGGGCACAGTGGCAGCATTTGATGGGGCACAGTGGCAGCATTTGATGGGGCACGGTGGCAGCATTTGATGGCACAGTGGGGGCAATTGATGGCACAGTGGGGGCATTTGATGGCACAGTGGGGGCATTTGATGGCACAGTGGGAACATTTGATGGGCACAGTGGCAGCGTTTTCTGGACACAGTGGGAGCATTTGATGACACAGTGACAGCGTTTGATGGCACAGTGGCAGCATTTGATGGGGCACGGTGGCAGCATTTGATGGCACAGTGGGTGCATTTGATGGCACAGTGGGGGCATTTGATGGCACAGTGGGGGCATTTGATGGGCACAGTAGGAGCATTTGATGGGCACAGTGGCAGCGTTTTCTGGGCAAAGTGGGAGCGTTTGATGACACAGTGGCAGCATTTTCTGGGCACAGTGGGAGCGTTTGATGACACAGTGACAGCGTTTGATGGCACAGTGACAGCGTTTGATGGCACAGTGGCAGCTTTTGATGGCACAGTGGCAGCATTTGATGGCACAGTGGCAGCATTTGATGGCACAGTGGCAGCATTTGATGGCACAGTGGCAGCATTTGATGGCACAGTGGGAGAATTTGATGGCACAGTGGGAGAAATTGATATGGCACAGTGGCAACATTTGATATGGCACAGTGGCAGCATTTGATGTGGCACAGTGGCAGCATTTGATGGCACAGTGGGAGAATTTGAGGCACAGTGGGAGAATTTGATGGCACAGTGGGAGAATTTGATATGGCACTGTGGGAGCATTTGATGGGCACAGTGGCAGCATTTGATGGCACAGTGGCAGCATTTCATGGGGCACAGTGGCAGCATTTGATATGGCACAGTGGCAGCATTTGATATGGCACAGTGGGAGCATTTGATGGCACAGTGGCAGCATTTGATGTGGCACAGTGGCAGCATTTGATTGGGCGCAGTGGAAGCATTTGATGGCACAGTGAGAGCATTTGATGGCACAGTGGGGGCATTTGATGGGCACAGTGGGAGCATTTAATGGGCACAGTGGCAGCATTTTCTGGGCACAGTGGGAGCATTTGATGGCACAGTGACAGCGTTTGATGGCACAGTGGCAGCCTATGATGGCACAGTGGCAGCATTTGATGGAGCACAGTGGGAGCATTTGATGGAGCACAGTGGGAGAATTTGATGGCACAGTGTCAGCATTTAATATGGCACAGTGGGAGCATTTGATGGGCACAGTGACAGCATTTGATAGGCACAGTGGCAGCATTTGATGGCACAGTCGGAGAATTTGATGGCACAGTGGGAGAATTTGATATGGCACTGTGGAAGCATTTGATGGGCATAGTGGCAGCGTTTGATGGGCACAGTGGGAGCATTTGATGGCACAGTGAGAGCATTTGATGGCACAGTGGGAGAATTTGATGGCACAGTGGGAGAATTTGATGGCACAGTGGGAGTATTTGATGGGCATAGTGGAAGCATTTGATGGGCATAGTGGCAGCGTTTGATGGGCACAGTGGGAGCATTTGATGGCACAGTGGCTGCTTTTGATGGCACAGGGAGGCTGCAATTGATGGGGGTTTTTTTTCAGAATTTTCCAGTTTGTTTGCACCCCCCCAAAGATTTTGAGCACCAGCTGCCACTGACTAGGCATGATGGGAACGGTAGTCCCTGAACAATTGGAGGGCCGTTGTTTGGAGACCCCTATAGTGTAAAATCCGATTTGAGGAGCGTTGGTTGTCCTGAAGTTATTTAAGTTGCGATGGTGTTCTGTGATTGAATACAGCAATGTGTTAGTATAATGCAATGCATTTATTCTGTATATTAGAGGTTACTCAGCCCCTCCTGACCTGTAGGAAATGACGAGACTTGCAGACTTCTGACCTTTTATGGTCATGGGTCACTTTTGTCGTCGTCCAACATCTGGATTACTGAATGGGTTCCTTTGTAAATGTTTTGTCTCTATTCAATGTTCATATTGTATCTATAAACTAAAGAAAATATATAATGAGCATGATGTTCAAACTCAATAGTAACAGAAAATAGTGCAAAATAACTATTAAGATATTAAGTAATACTCAATAATTCAGTGTGTTAGCCTACTAATGGGCTTAACATGATTGCTGCCAACACCTCTCAGAGTGTATCCACATGTGACTCATAGTACTATGCAACGCCAAGTGTAGCGCAACCAAAAAAAAATATTAATAATGTAGCGGTACCCCCGTGGGGCCGCTGAGTGTAGTAGTGCCACATGTCACCCTACCCAGCCCGAAATTAATGTCCAGTCACCCTCCAGACAATGAACAGTCCATCAGCTTTGTTGTTTTATTGAGGGATTAACCACATTAGCCAAGGAATATTTGGCTGCCCAATGACCGGGCCGTTTTTTGCGATTCGGCACTGCGTCGTTTTAACTGACAATTGCGCGGTCGTGCGACGTGGCTCCAGAACAAAATTGACATCCTTTTTTTTCCACAAATAGAGCTTTCTTTTGGTGGTATTTGATCACCTCTGCGGTTTTTATTTTTTTGCGCTATAAACAAAAAAAGCACGACAATTTAGAAAAAAAAAAGCAATATTAACCGCTTAAGCCCCGGACCATTTTGGTGGTTAAAGACCGGACCACTTTTTGCGTTGCGTCGATTTAACTGACAATTGCGCGGTTGTGCGATGCTCCACCCAAAAAAAATTGACGTCCTTTTTTTCCCACAGATAGAGATTTCTTTTGGTGGTATTTGATCACCTCTGCGGTTTTTGGCCCAGATTCATAGAGCAATTACGCCTGTCTAACTGGTGTTAGACAGGAGTAATTTCAAATTTCGTGGGCCGTATCACTAGTTTGAATCCTCAAACCATGATACGGCGGCTTCGGGCTTCGATCCGAGAGGGCTTACGTCTTCGTAAGCCTTCGGATCTACGCTGCGATATTTTTGCGGCCGCTGGGAGGAGTTCGCGTCGTTTTAATGCGTCGGGATATGCAAATGAGTTTTTACGGCGATCCACGAAGATACGAGCGGTCTTCGCAATCGCTTACGTCAATTTTTTTTTACTTACTGTTAGACCAGCTTTTTGCTGGTCTAACGGTGAGTAGCCCATGTTAAGTATGGCCGTCGTTCCCACGTCGAATTAATTTTTTTTTTTTTTTTTACGTAAGTCGTTCGGGAATAGAAATGTCTGTAAACGACGCTACTCAAACAACGAATGACGTAACGACGTGATTTCGCGCAACGCACGGCGGGAAATTTGCGAACGGAGCATGCGCAGTTCGATCGCCGCGGGAACGCGCCTATTTTAAATGCTTCACGCCCCCTACTCGCGTAGATGGATTGCGACGGGAGAAATACACTACGCCGCCGTCGTTTACTGGACAAAATCTACCGGGATTCCACGTAGAGCCAGGTAAAAAACGGCGGCGTAGAGTATTTCTGATACGCTACGAGAATCTAATTCTCTCTGAATCTGGGCCTTTATTTTTTGAGCTATAAACAAAAATAGAGAGACAATTTTGAAAAAAAAGCAATATTTATTACTTTTTGCTATAATAAATATCCCCAAAAAAGATTAAAAAAAAAACGATTTTTTTCTTCAGTTTAGGCCGATACGTATTCTTCTACATATTATTGGTAAAAAAAAAAAAAAAAGCGGATATTGATTGGTTTGCGCAAAAGTTATAGCATCTACAAAATAGGGCATGGATTTATGTAATTTTTATGAATAATTTTTTTACTAGTAATGGTGGCGATCTGTGATTTTTATCATGACTGTGAAAATATGGCGGACATATCGGACACTTTTGACGCTATTTTGGGATCATTGTCATTTATACAGTGATCGTGCCAGTCGCGGCTGGTGCTCAAATTTTTTTGGGGGGCGCAAACGAAAAAAAAAAAAACAATTGCAGCCTTACTGTGCCTATCAATTGTCACCACTGCCATGCCATCAAATGCAGTCACTGTGCCATCAAAACACAGCCACCGTGCCATGCCATCAAAACGCAACCACCGTACCATGCCATCAAAACGCAACCACCGTGCCATGCCATCAAAACGCAACCACCGTGCCATGCCATCAAAAGCAGCCACCGTGCCATGCCATCAAACGCAGCTACTGTGCCATCAATTGTCACCACTATGCCATCAAACACAGCCACTGTGCCCCCAATTGTCGCCACTGTGCCCCCAATTGTCGCCACTGTGCCCCCAATTGTCACCTCTGTGCCCCCACTTGTAGCCACTCTGCCCCCGCTTGTAGCCACCGTGCCCAGTACCCCCCCTGGCACTTACCTTTATGGCTTTTATGTCCCTCGATGTCCCTCGTCCCGCACTCGATGACGCTTCAGCCAATCAGGTTACCTGATTGGCTGAGACGCCTGTCAGTCATCCTCGGACGCACGGCCGTTACGTCCAGGGGATGAGCTTCCGGAAGCCGACTACAGCCTCAAGGCTGTACTCGGACAGCCTATCATGGCTGCTGGCCCTGATAGGCACTTCCCCACAGCCAGTCAGCTGCCGCTATTCAGCTGACCGGCACTCAATGTCCGGTCAGCTGTATAGTGGGCGGCAGCGGCGAAAATATACAGATTCATACAGTGTATGAATCTGTATATTTTATTGGCTGTGAGCGAGCCAGAGGGGGCGGCGCTCCTGCGTCCCTATGGACGCACCGCCACTGGATCGTGCTATAAAATTGTACTGATTACTGTGTAAATGTCATGGGCAGGGAAGGGGTTAAACTAAAGGCATCGCCCTGTTCTGCCTCTCCATGAGACGATCCCGAGACAGCGGCGGACATCGAGCCTGCAGGTCCCACGGGCATGCTCACTGAGCAAGCGGCAGGGGACTGCACGCTCCCATTCTGCCGACTTGGATGGGGTAAAGGGAATATGGCATGCCCAGATCAATAGTATTTAATCAATGAAAATGTAGATTGGACACTCTATTCCCTGTGCTCTGAGCCTACCCACCTCATTTCCTTCTCTGGCCGCCGCAGCAGCACCCAGAGATGGCAGCCAGAGTGTCTTCACTGTGTCTCCTCCAGTCTCCTCCAGACTTCCCACATTTTTTTTAAGACAAAAAACAACATTTTGCCCACACACGAACAATTTAAATGACGTTTTAAAAAACAACGTTTTTTTTTCATCGCAAAAAACGACCGTGTGTACGCGGCATAAGGCATTTTTCTAGTTCATGATATTGGTCTTTTTTTGTTTGATTCGAAAGTAAAGTTGCATGTCATCAGCCTAATGCCGCGTACACACGGTCGTTTTTTGCGATGAAAAAAAAAACGACGTTTTTTAAAACGTCATTTAAATTGATCGTGTGTGGGCAAAACGTTGTTTTTTGTCTTCAAAAAAACGACCAAAAAAAAATTCCAACATGCTTGAATTTTTTGTGTCGTTTTTTAAAACGTCGTTTTTTGTTTCACAAAAAGTCACCGTGTGTAGCACGACGTTTTTCAACCCGCGCATGCCCAGAAGCTAGTGAAGCGAGCTTCAATGGAAAAGAGTGGTGAACATAACCTCGCTTTTTGTGAAAAAACGATGGTGTGTATGCAAAATTGTCTTTGAAAAGTGACGTTTCAAAAACGTCGTTTTTTACTTCACAGAAAACGTCGTTTTTTTTTTTCATCGCAAAAAACGACCGTGTGTACGCGGCATTAGACTGGTAGCACAGGTCCTGTTTGCTGATGATTTTGAGGAGCGGGTGGATGTAGATGTTGAAGAGTACAGGCGAAAGGGGTGATCCTTGAGGGACACCGCATGTTATGGTCCATGATTCTGATGTGAAGCCTCCTAGTTTCACTGTCTGTGATCGATTTTCTAGGAAAGATGCAAACCTGTGACGGGCGCTCCTCGTGCCATCTTCTTCCTGTAACCACGGTGCTTCTTTTCAAATTAGTGCTTATGCACTACAGCTGGCCCTTTTCTTTGTTCTATTATTATCAGCCGTAGCTCGGCCACGCTACAGAGATTGGAGCCATCGTTCCTCATGCTGCAACACCGCTTCAGCTGCAACTACTCCTTTAGTGCTATTGCATCTACTGCAACAGAGAGCCATTGCTGGGGGCAACCTTTGAGGCCTTCTTGCTGAACTTCCTTCACCACGGAATCCCCATTTCCTACACTGAAGCCTGCAAAACGGATAAGTAACTATTGTATCACTTGTAGTGCTATAGGAAGATCTGCTACTTATGTTCCATCTATACAATTGCTATTATTTATCATGCCTTCTGACTATCAACATATTTGGGATATACTGTTGTGCTAAAGGACTGTTTGCTATGGAATATCTTAAAGGGACATCTATACTCAAATACCCTGAGCTATATTCACCTCTCATATGTAACTACTAGTTATCAATACAACTCCAGTTTTACTACGTGTACTCTCAAAGTACCTGAGCTATATTGTCTCTCATACGCAACTATTAGTTGTTACTACAACTCATATTTACTACGTGCTTGACATAAGTATAAATTACTTATAGGCCCTGTCCTAACTTGTTGAACATGTTCTCGCTAACTTTTCTATACTAATGCCGCGTACACATGATCACTTTTTGTGATGAAAAAAAATTTCATTTTTCTTCATGAAAAAAAACGAAATTTTCCAACTTCATCATTAAAAATGATGTTGCCTACACACCATCATTTTTGGAAAAAGATGAACAAAACGACTGGCCTCTAAAGGGGAAGTTCTATTTGCCTTGAGGCTGCTTTTAGCTGGTTACTTGTTAGTAAAAGACGATTCCTGCTTTTTTGTCTGTTACAGCGTGATGAATGTGCTTACTCCATTATGAATGGTAGTTTTACCTCCCGTCTCCTAACTTGCTTCTGGGCATGTGCGGGTTTAAAACTTCATTTTTGCCCACACACAATCATTTTTTATGACATTTTTAAAAATTAGGGCTGTGCAAATTAACTTTTAATTAATCGATTAATCTTTAATTTTTTTGATCGATCAAAATCTTTTTGATTGATTAAAATTACTTTGATTGGTATTCACCTCTCCGCCGGCTTCTGGGCTCTTTGGGAATTCTGTCCGAGATCCGGTAACGTCACGGACACCGGCGGGGCTTTCCGTGTCCATCTGAAGGGCTGTGCCTTCATATCTGCATGCCGGTGGGACCTTACTATCTGCCACACGCAAGGGCACTTCCCTCTATCACCCTGGGATTCTACAACCATCCACTGGGAGTTGTGATATTTCCCTTCATGGGACATCTACATGCCGACGGACTGATGTTAACCCCTCCTCATCTGGATTCAGCAGTGGTATCATTGTACACATTTTTATACCAGTATCATACTTAGCTACATGTTTTTATGACTGCTTTTGGTGCCGTTTGGTATTACTCGCACCATTTTTACAGTTTATGTAGCTACATCGATTTTATCTCCAGTGCAATATCTATTTTGTTACCTACTTGAAGACTATAAACGTTTTAATGCTATTCCCATCGAGCGCTGCCTTTGTGTGTTTTTTTGTATCCTGCTATCCATTTTTCCAGTGGTTGGTGGCTGCACTGGGAATCGGCCTGCAAGGAGATCAGCTAAAAGTAGTTGGATCTGTATGTGCGTTATAATTAATCGAAATTAGTCGATTAATCGATTAAAAAAAAAAAACGATTAATCGAACACAAAAATTTTGATCAGTAACAGCCCTATTAAAGATGTCATTTTTTTTCATCACAAAAAGTGATCGTGTGTACGCGGCATAAGGGTTGACGGTATTTCATGCCAACTCCCTTAGTGGCCTAATACATCCATATATGTTTAAGTGATATGATGTAGAGAACCCCCAAACTCCTGTTTGTGTGGAGTGACGCCTGGGGTCCCGTACTGATAATCACTTGCATATAGAGGTGTATTGGAATCTTTAAAGTATACATAATAATTTTAAATGTTAAGCTCTGGTCGCATGTTGTAATGCGTCCATCCTTAGTAGCTCAACACCTTTCTTTATGTGAGAGCGAGATGAATGAATGAATGAATGAATGAATGAAAACTTATATAGCGCTGCACATGCGAATTGAATCGCCTCTGGGCGCTTGTTGTTCCTGTCTCCTTTGATATCAAAAGAGATGAGTCTTGACCTTTCTCCTGAATGCTAGGTAATTCTCCTCCAACCGAATATTGGTTGGTAAAGCGTTCCATAGTCTAGGACCCTGGACCGCGAATCTTCTATCTCCTTTGGACTTGTAATTGGCTTTCGGTATCTGGAGTAAATTTTGGTTGGTGGATCGCAAGATGCGATTGGGGTTATGGACTTTTATTTTTTCGCACAGATATATGGGAGCTTTCCCATAGATACATCTATGCGTTAGACAGAGTGCTTTAAAAGCAATTCTGTCTTTCACTGGCAGCCAGTGAAGGGATCTCAGCGAAGGTGAGATGGATTCCCAGGGTTTTTTCCCTGTCACAAGTCTGGCAGCCGTGTTTTGCACGACTTGCAGACGAGCGATTTGGTACTTCGGGAGTCCCAGGTAAAGGGCATTCGTATAGTCCAGTCTGGAGTTGACAATTGTTCCCACCACGACTGCTACGTCTTCTTTAGGAATAAAAGGAGTAAGTCTGCGTAGTAGGCGCAGCAGATGGTGAGATCCGCTGACTACTGACCCTATTTGTGCGTCCATTGTCATGTAGGAGTCGAAGATGACCCCAAGACTTTTGACTTTGGCGCTAGGGGTGATGAATTTACCCATAATGGGTGGGGGGGTCCACGTTGTTGCTGGTTGGTTCCTACGCTTAGCGTGAAACAGGAGAAGTTCTGTTTTCGCTCCGTTGAGTTTAAGATAACTCTTTGTCATCCAGTCCTCTATCAAAGAGAGGCAATTCTGTAGATTGAGGTGGTGATCCTTTTTATTGCAAATGCGGAAATACAGTTGCGTGTCGTCTGCATATGAGTGATAGAGCAGTTTTTGACTGCTGATGATTTCAAAAAGAGGACGCAGATAGATGTTGAATAACACCGGCGACAGGGGAGATCCTTGAGGGACTCCGCATGATACTTTCCGTTTTTCCGAAGTAAAAAGTCCTAGCTTCACTATTTGCGATCGGTTTTCCAAGAAAGAGGAGAACCAGGATAGATCGCCTTCTGCGACTTTGGCTACTTCAGCTAGCCGAGTCAATAGGAGCTTGTGGTCAACTGTGTCGAAGGCTGCGCTTAGGTCCAACAAAACCAGAAGACAAGATTCTCCTTCGTCTGCGGCCTCGAGAGCGTCGTCCCATATCTTGATCAATGCGGTTTCTGTCCCGTGTCTGGGTCGGAGTCCCGATTGATATGGATCAAGTAGTTTGTAGGTATCTAGATGCTGTTGCAGCTGTTGTACCACTACTTTCTCCATGACCTTCGAAAGA
The DNA here is from genome assembly GCA_029574335.1 of Rana kukunoris. Lineage (NCBI taxonomy): Eukaryota > Metazoa > Chordata > Amphibia > Anura > Ranidae > Rana > Rana kukunoris. Next base: position 12,062,535 of record CM056051.1, on the reverse strand, counting down.
GAGTTTAGGCCTGTTATGGGACGGCGGTGAAGTGGATCCTTGGGGTCCAGGGTGGGTTTTTTCAAGATAGGTCGAATTATACCTTCCTTCAACTGGGCAGGCACTGTGCCCTCGCTAAAGGATTGGTTAATAAGCTGCGTGATAGAAGGCGCCAGAATTTCGGCGCATTCCTTCAGCAGTTTGGTGGGAATGATATCATTAGGCGCAGTGCTGTTACGCAGAGTACCAATGATATTTTTAATGACATGGGTAGAGACGGGTTCCAGCGTGAACTTACCTGGTTGTGGCGAGTTACTGCCGGTGCTATGTGAATAGTTCCTGGGGGGGCTACGGGGGGAGTTGTTCTGCTCAATGCTTTGCCAGATTCCTTCAATTTTATTAATAAAGTAATCCGATAGCTCATCGCAGAATTCTTGTGAGTCCGAATTGGGGGCTTCAAGACATCCTGGATTCATGGTCTGAGTGACCAGCTTAAAGAGCTCGCGGGGGCGGTTAAGTGCATTGTTGATGGCCTCAGAAAAATAATTTTTCTTGGCATCGAAGATTTCCTTGTGGTATTTTCTGGTTATTTCCTTGTAGATGGAGAGGTTCTCATCTGATGAACTTCTCTTCCAGGCGGCTTCTGCCCTCCTGCGCTCTTGCTTCCGTAACGCCAGCTGGTTGTTGAACCAGCCTGCGTTATTTTTCCGGATGTGGGTTTTGCGATTCGGTGCTATTAAGTCGGCTGACTGTAATAGTGCTGTGTTTATGCCCTTCAGAGTTTCCTCAGCCTTTTGATGCGGCTGAATTGATTTTATTTTTTCCCTTAATGTGACTTTGAAGAGCTCCGAGTGGAGCTTCTTCTGACATCTAGTCCAGTGTGTTGTCACTGGATTTGATGTTTTTATTAAGGGGGGGAATTGAGGAATAATGAATTTAATTGCATGGTGATCTATCCATGGCAATGGTTCATTTTCCAAGATTTTTATTTCCAGATCTTGTCTGAAAATAAGATCGAGTGTGTGACCTGACGTATGTGTGGGCCCACATACTAATTGCTGAAGCCCTAATCCTTCCAGGTGGTCAATGCAGGCATCGGCAACGGGGTCTTCAGGGGAGTTGGCCCAAAGGTTGAAATCCCCGAGCAGCAAAAGGTGTTTGCTGTTCAGGGTATAAGTGGAGATAAAGTCCGTCAATAAAGGGAGAAACTGCGATTTTGGGCCGGGTGGCCTATAGCAGAGTAGAATCCGGACTGTCTCCTGGGAGTTTGCTTGCAGTTGTAGAGTAAGGGTTTCCATGAATGGAAGAGGATTTTGAAGGACTGGTTTTGTGATCGCAAGACGTGTCTTATGGATCACCGCCAATCCTCCTCCTCTTTGCCCTATTCTATTTTCCGTTATAATACGGTAGAGATGATGTAGAGAACCCCCAAACTCCTGTTTGTGTGGAGTGACGCCTGGGGTCCAATACTGAATTCTCACATAAAGAAGCGCATTGAAAACCTTGCTGACCGCAGTTGTGGTTCACTCTGTTCACCAGTGCTGTTACAGAACCACGGTAGGGCCGAGTCCGAGACCCCGGCTACTTCTTTGAGTCGAGTGAGTAGGGTGTTGTGGTCTACCGTGTCAAAAGCTGCGCTGAGGTCCAGCAGCACTAGGAGACACAATTCTCCGTCATCTGCTGCTTCGAGGGCGTCATCCCATATCTTGAGGAGTGCCGTTTCTGTCCCGTGGCCTGGGCAGAACCCTGATTGAAGCGGGTCTAGGAGTTTGTGTGCGTCCAGGTGGGGTTGTAGCTGTTGTACTACTGCTTTCTCCATGATCTTGGAGATGGTTTTAAGGCTTGCCTGCAATGGTTTGGGTCTTAAGGGTCGAGGTTGGGTTTCTTTAAGAGGGGTTTCAATGGTGTTCAAACTACACATGTGAGGTATCACCCCGATCGGTAAAGTGAGAGCAATAATTCTAGCTCCTCTGTAACTCAAAACATGCAACCTGTAGAATTTTTTAAATGTCGCCTATGGAGATATTTAAGGGTAAAAGTTTGTCACAATTCCACGAGCGGATGCAATTTTGAAGCGCGACATTTTGGGTATCAATTTACTCGGCGTAACATTATCTTTCACAATATAAAAAAAATGGGCTAACTTTACTGTTGTCTTATTTTTTTTAATTCAAAAAAGTGTATTTTTCCAAAAAAAAGTGCGCTTGTAAGACCGCTGTGCAAATACGGTGTGATAGAAAGTAACAACCGCCATTTTTTTCTCTAGGGCAGGGGTGGCCAACCAGTGGCCCGGGGCCACATATGGCCCGCGGAGCCCTCTGATGTGGCCCACGACCTTCTGCTCTGGAATGACGGGTTGGCAAGCCCAGATTGGATGTTGCCGACCCGCCATACCACAGAATTAGTGTTGTGAATGAAGCTGGTGGTAGAGGAAGAAAGCGGCTGCGGAGCAGAGCCCCATAAGCAGAAGCTTCCTGTACAGCGCCAGCTTTTTCCACAGGCGGAGTCTATGGCAAAGTTCAGCTAACCCGCAGGATAGACACGGGTGCAATACGCTGCACCCGCAGTGTGCGTAAACCGCAGCACATCAGTGTGAAAGCAGTCTTAGGCCCTTTTCACGTGATCGGCCCGACCCAATCGGATCCTAAATTCACCTCTATTGAGCGACAGATGTAAACAGAGTTTTGTCCGCTTATGCCCGCCTACCTCCAATCCGATCCGCCAAAAAAAAACTATAGGGAATTTGTCCCCTTCCATCTGGGTGGATCAAATCGGAGGACCTATAGAATAGCGGTGACCCGTCATTTGCCCGCTCCACTTCTTGTGGCCCGAGACTGGTTACCAAGTTTCTTAAGTGGCCCTCACTCTTCAAAAGTTTGGGCACCCCTGCTCTAGGGTGTTAGAAAAAATATATATATTGGGCCAGATTCAGGTAGAGTTAGGCTGGAGTATCAGTGATACTCCAGCCTAACTGTCACTTTAAGCCGGCGTTTTTGTTTTCTGTAACCAGAAAACAAGAAACGCCGGGTTGGAGTTCCGATGCGATCGGCGCAATTGAATTTCGCCATTGCATCGTTACTTCAACTTAAAAATGGCGCCGGGGGCGTTCCCGCCGATTTACGCTCAAAAAATATGTTAATGAGCGGGAATCGGCAATTCACAATCTTTTTCGGGCGCGACGCAGTGACTTTACGACGTTTCCGGAAGCGATACGCGGCGTATAGATAAAGCAGCCCCCTAGTGGAATATCCTATGTTAAGTATAGGCGTCGTCATCGCGTCGGAAAAAAAAAAATTGCGTCGCTTGCGTAAAACTTTCATGAATGGGGATGTGACGTCATTGACGTTCACTGACAGAATTTGGAGCATGCGCACTGGAATGCATTGACACTCGACGCATCGCGCTTAGTTTAAATACTACACGCCCCGTACCCGCCCAATTTGAATTCCGCCGGCTCATTTGCGATGCGCTGCCGCAACTTTAGGAGCAAGTGCTTCATGAATAACAGCACTTGCTCCTAAAATTTCGGCAGAGTAACGTAAATGAGAAGCGTTACTCCAGAGCAAAGAGGCTCTGATCTACCTGAATCTGGCCCATAATGTTTGGGAGGTTCTAAGTAATTTTTTTGTAAAAAAAAAATGTTTTTAACTTGTAAACACCAAATCTCAGAAAGAGGCTTCGGGGGTGTAGTGGTTAATGACCTTGCGATGGTGTTCTGTGATTGAATACAGCAATGTGCTAGTATAATGTAATGCATTCATATTCTATATTAGAGGTTACTCAGCCCTTTGTGACCTGTAGGAAATGACGAGACTTGAAGACTTCTGACCTTTTATGGTCATGGGTCACTTTTGTGTCCTCCAACATCTAAATCACAGAATGGGTTCTTTTGTATATGTTTTTATCTTTTCTATGTTCATATGGTATAGGATGTAGGACATGGCATAGTGGGTTATATGTTTTAGAAGGGCTGATTAATATCATTATATGCTTTTATCTTTATTGGTGGATATAATTAGGGTTGTCCCGATACCACTTTTTAAGGACCGGGTACAAGCACCGACACTTTTTTTCATGTACTCGCCGATACCGAATACCGATACTTTTTTTTAAATGTGTCCCCAAATGCAGCCGTGTCCCCCCACAAATGCAGCCATGTCCCCCCACATATATCCAGCCATGTCCCCTATATATTTCAGCCATGTCCCCCCATATATTGCAGCCATGTCCCCCCACATATATCCAGCCATGTCCCCCCACATATATCTAGCCATGTCCCCCCACATATATCCAGCCATGTCCCCCCACATATTGCAGCCATGTCCCCCCACAAATGCAGCCATGTCCCCCCACATATTGCAGCCATGTCCCCCCACATATTGCAGCCATGTCCCCCCACATATTGCAGCATGTCCCCCCACATATTGCAGCATGTCCCCCCACATATTGCAGCCATGTCCCCCCACATATATCCAGCCATGTCCCCCCACATATATCCAGCCATGTCCCCCCATATATTGCAGCCATGTCCCCCAACATATTGCAGCCATGTCCCCCCACATATATCCAGCCATGTCCCCCCACATATATCCAGCCATGTCCCCCCATATATTGCAGCCATGTCCCCCCACATATATCCAGCCATGTCCCCCCACATATATCTAGCCATGTCCCCCCACATATATCCAGCCATGTCCCCCCACATATATCCAGCCATGTCCCCCCACATATTGCAGCCATGTCCCCCCACATATTGCAGCCATGTCCCCCCACATATTGCAGCCATGTCCCCCCACATATTGCAGCCATGTCCCCCCACATATTGCAGCATGTCCCCCCACATATTGCAGCCATGTCCCCCCACATATATCCAGCCATGTCCCCCCATATATTGCAGCCATGTCCCCCAACATATTGCAGCCCCATACCTAGAAGATGATGATGCCGCCGCCGCGGCGTTAATCCCTGTGCGGGAACATTACAGGCAGCTTCCGTTTAAATAGTTGTAATCCCCGCCGTGTATAGACACTCCCCCTTGCTCGGGATTGGACAGATCCATCTGCAGGTCCGTGACACGATCGTGGGACACTGGCGACAATCGAGTCCGTGGGTCCTACGGGCATGGAGCTCGTGGCGGGCGAGGGGGAGGCTTGCCTGGTATTGATTTTGGGAGGGGAACCCACGCTGTTTTTTTATGAAATGTTGGCAGGGAGTTCTCCTTAAATCCATACCAGACACAAGGGGCCTGATATGGATTTTGGGGGGATCCTGTGACGTTTTTTTTCTTAATTCTGGGTTGTGGGCCATCAAACCATGGGCAGTCATATGGATAATAATCCTTGCGCCAGGCACCTGAATTACAGCACCGGAGTATTTTTTGGAAGCACCTGATTAGAGCCGTAGGGCACAGTGTCAGCAATTGATGGGCACAGTGTCAGCAATTGATGGGCACAGTAGTGGCATTTGATGGGCACAGTGTCAGCAATTGATGAGCACAGTAGCGGCAATTGATGGGCACAGTAGTGGCAATTGATGAGCACACTGGCAGGAATTGATGATCACAGTGTCAGCAATTGATGGGCACAGTGCCAGCAATTGATGGGCACAGTAGTGGCATTTGATAGGAACAGTGTCAGCAATTGATGGGCACAGTAGTCGCAATTGATGGGCACAGTGTCAGCAATTGATGGGCACAGTAGTGCCATTTGATGGGCACAGTGTCAACAATTGATGAGCACACTGGCAGCAATTGATGGGCACAGTGTCAGAAATTGATGGGCACAGTGTCAGCAATTGATGGGCACAGTGTCAGCAATTGATGGGCACAGTAGTGGCAATTGATGGGCACAGTGTCAGCAATTGATGAGCACACTGGCAGCAATTGATGGGAACAGTGTCAGCAATTGATGGGCACAGTAGTGGCAATTGATGGGCAGACTGTCAGTAATTGATGAGCACACTGGCAGCAATTGATGGGCACAGTGGCTGCATTTGATGGAATTTTTCTGACAGAATTCCGTTCAAGCTGTTTTGCATACACACTGTCGCAGCAAATTCCCACCGTCCAAAACAGGGTGACCTACAACACGTACGATGAGCCGAGAAAAATGAAGTTCAATGCTTCCGAGCATGCAACGACTTGATGAGATTTGTGGAGAGGACAACTAATAGTTGTCTTGTGGACAGATTCTCCCACCTGAGCTGTGGATCTCTGCAGCTCCTCCAGATTTACCATGGGCCTCTTGGCTGCTTCTCTGATGAATGCTCTTCTTGCCCGGCATGTAGCTAAGTATGATACTGGTATAAAAATGTGTACAACGATGCCACTGCTGAATCCGGATGAGGAGAGGTTAACATCAGTCCGTCGGCATGTAGATGTCCCATGAAGGGAACTATCACAACTCCCAGTGGATGGCTGTAGAATCCCAGGGTGATAGAGGGAAGTCATAGAGGGAAGTGATAGAGGGAAGTGTAACAGCCTTTGTGTGTGGCAGATAGTAAGGTCCCGCCGGCATGCAGATATGAAGGCACAGCAAAGGAGCCCTTCAGATGGACACGGAAAGCCCCGCAGATGTCTGTGACATTACCGGATCTCTGATGGAACTCCCTGAAGGCCCGGAAGCCTGCGGAGAGGTGAGTACCAATCAAAAGAATTTTGATCAATCAAAAAGATTAATTGATGAATTAATAGTTAATTTCCACAGCCCTAATATATATACTATGGGCCAGATTCAGGTAGAGTTAGGCTGGAGTATCAATGATACGCCAGCATAACTCTCACTTTGAGCCGGCTTATCTGTTTTCTGTATGCAGAAAACAAGATACGCCGGGATTGAGTTCAGATACGAGCGGCGTAATTGTATTTCGCCGTCGTATCGGAACTGCAATTTTAAAATGGGCGCTCGGGGCGTTCCCGCTGATTTACGCCGAGAATATGTAAATCAGCGAGACACGGCAATTCACGATCGTACGCGGGCCCGACGCAGTGACTTTCCGACGTTTCCGTAAGCGATACGCGGCGTAAAGAAAAACATGCCCCCTAGGTTGGAGTATCCTATGTTAAGTATGGCCGTTGTCATCGCGTCGAATTTAAAAAGTTTAGCGTCGTTTGCGTAAAAAGCGTCCGTGAATGGGGATTGACGTCATTGACGTTCACTGACAGAATTTGGAGCATGCGCACTGACAGTCGACGCATGCGCAGTACGTTCGCCGCGGGATCGCGCATAGTTAACATAATACACGCCCCCTACCCGCCCAATTTGAATTCCTCCGGCTCATTTTCGCTACGCCGCCGCAACTTTAGGAGCAAGTGCTATGTGAATAACAGTACTTGCTCCTAAAGTTTCGGCGGAGTAACGTAAATGAGAAACGTTACTCCAAAAAAAAAAGATCCGCTCTCCTACCTGAATCTGGCCCATATATATATATATATATATATATATATATATATATATATATATATATATATATATTTTTATATATAAAACATTTTAATAAAAAAAAGGAGGGTTGCCATCTGGGCCTCTGGGCCCTTTAATAATTATATATATATATATATATGAATATAATTTTTTTTTTATAAAATAAAAAAAAGGGGTTGCCATCTGGGCCCCTGTGGACCTCCGGGCCCCTTACAGGTGTACTGCCGGTACCCCCACTGATGGCGGTCCTGGTTGAGCCCATTGAATGCTCGTGTTTTCAGTGTTCAGGTGACGAGTAAGAAATAGTCCCCCGTGCTGCGCCCGTCTTCTCTATACATCCTGTTTGTACACAGATTGTCATTGGAAGCGTCTGCCTTGTGATTTCAATAGGGTTGTGTTTGAACTTCGTTGTGTTGCAAATCTTGCAAAGTGTAACCAATGACAATCTGAGTACAAACAGGAAGTATAGAGAAGACGAGCGCAGCACTGGGGACTATTTTCTGCTCAGACTTGCGGTATGATTGGCGCTCGCACACGCTCGCTGAGTCACCCTGTAACTGCCTGTAGTACAAGTTGCTCAATACAAGTTCACAAGAAATAAACGGTAACTATAAACTTGGGGTAACAAAGAACATTATACATGGGAAACACCGAGGAATGTGGGGCCTTTTTTACTGCTTATTCACACCAATGACCTTGCCGACCCGGCTTCTTCTGCCACTTTCAGTTTACAGGTTTAAATCAGAATTTTTTGCTAGAAAATTACCAAACCCCCAAACATTATATATTTTTTGTAGCAGAGTCCCTTGAAAATAAAATGGCGATCGTTGCATTTTTTTTATGTCACACAGTATTTGCAAAGCAGTTTTACATACGCAATGTTTTTGGAAAAAATACACTTTATTCAATTAAAAAAATACTATACAGGTCGTTCTCAAAAAATGTGCATATTGTGATAAAGTTAATTATTTTCTGTAATGTACTGATAAACATTAGACGTTCATATATTTTAGATTCATTACACACAACTGAAGTAGTTCAAGCCTTTTATTGTTTTATTATTGATGATTTTGGCATACAGCTCATGAAAACCCCAAATTCCTATCTCAAAAAATTTGCATATTTCATCCGTTTAATAAAAGAAAAGTGTTTTTAATTAAAAAAAAAGTCAACCTTCAAATAATTCTGTTGAGTTATGCACTCAATACTTGGTCGGGAATCCTTTTGCAGAAATGACTTCTTCAATGCAGCGTGGCATGGAGGCAATCAGCCTGTGGCACTGCTGAGGTGTTATGGAGGCCCAGGATGCTTCGGTAGCGGCCTTAAGCTCATCCAGAGTGTTGGGTCTTGCGTCTCTCAACTTTCTCTTCCCAATATCCCACAGATTCTCTATGGGGTTCAGGGCAGGAGAGTTGGCAGGCCAATTGAGCACAGTAATACCATGGTCAGTAAACCATTTACCAGTGGTTTTGGCACTGTAAACAGGTGCCAGGTCGTGCTGAAAAATGAAATCTTCATCTCCATAAAGCTTTTCAGCAGATGGAAGCGTGAAGTGCTCCAAAATCTCCTGATAGCTAGCTGCATTCACCCTGCCCTTGATAAAACACAGTGGACCAACACCAGCAGCTGACATGGCACCCCAGACCATCACTGACTGTGGGTACTTGACACTGGACTTCAGGCATTTCCCTCTCCCCAGTCTTCCTCCAGACTCTGGCACCTTGATTACCGAATGACATGCAAAATTAGCTTTCATCCGAAAAAAGTACTTTGGACCACTGAGCAACAGTCCAGTGTTGCTTCTCTGTAGCCCAGGTCAGGCGCTTCTGCCGCTGTTTCTGGTTCAAAAGTGGCTTGACCTGGGGAATGCGGCACCTGTAGCCCATTTCCTGCACACGCCTGTACACGGTGGCTCTGGATGTTTCTACTCCAGACTCAGTCCACTGCTTCCGCAGGTCCCCCAAGGTCTGGAATTGGTCCTTCTCCACAATCTTCCTCAGGGTCCGGTCACCTCTTCTCGTTGTGCAGCGTTTTCTGCCACACTTTTTCCTTCCCACTGAGGTGCCTTGATACAGCACTCTGGGAACAGCCTTTTCGTTCAGAAATTACTTTCTGTGTCTTACCCTCTTGCTTGAGGGTGTCAATGAAGCCTTCTGGACAGCAGTCAGGTCGGCAGTCTTACCCATGATTGCGGTTTGGAGTCATGAACCAGGCTGGGAGTTTTTAAAAGCCTCAGGAATCTTTTGCAGGTGTTTAGAGTTAATTAGTTGATTCAGATGATTAGGTTAAGAGCTCGTTTAGAGAACCTTTTCATGATATGCTAATTTTTTGAGATAGGAATTTTGGGTTTTCATGAGCTGTATGCCAAAATCATCAATATTAAAACAATAAAAAGGCTTGAACTACTTCAGTTGTGTGTAATTAATCTAAAATATATGAAAGTCTAATGTTTATCAGTACATTACAGAAAAAAAATGAACTTTATCACAATATGCTATTTTTTTTAGAACGACCTGTATATATATATATATATATATATATATATATATATACACACCGTATGTACTCGAGTATAAGCCAACCCGAATATACTGGGAAACATTTTTAAGTATAAGCCTAGGGTGTCCATCTGCATGCCTCACTGTGCTTCACTTTGCCTCACTGTGTCCATGCCTCACTGTGCCCATGCCTCACTGTGCCCATGCCTCACTGTGTCCATGCCTCACTGTGCCCATGCCTCACTGTGCCCATGCCTCACTGTGCCCATGCCTCACTGTGCCCATGCCTCACTATGCCCATGCCTCACTGTGTCCATGCCTCACTGTGTCCATGCCTCACTGTGTCCATGCCTCACTTTGCCCATGCCTCACTGTGTACATGCCTCACTGTGTCCATGCCTAACGTGGCGATACCACATATGTGGTTTGAACAAGGTTAACATATGCGTGAGCGACTTACTTATGCATTCGCTTCTGCACGCGAGCATGGTTGGATGGGGGCACTTTCATTTTATTACATTTTACTTTTTATTTTTACACTGTCACTTTAATTTTTTTTTTAATCGCTTTTATTCCTATTACAAGGAATGTAATCCCTTGTAATATAAATAAGGATGACAGGTCCTCTTTATGGAGAGATCTGGGGTCAAAAAGACCTCAAATCTTTTCTTTACCTTTAAAAGTAAAAGATTAAAAAATTAGGGCTGTTACTGATCGAAATTTTTGTGTTCGATTAATCGTTTTTTCTTTTAATCGATTAATCGACTAATTTCGATTAATTATAACGCACATACAGATCCAACTACTTTTAGCTGATCTCCTTGCAGGCTGATTCCCAGTGCAGCTACCAACCACTGGGAAAATGGATAGCAGGATACAAAAAACACACAAAGGCAGCGTTTGATGGGAATAGCATTAAAACTTTTATAGGGCCAGATTCAGGTAGATGGGAGCATCTTTGCTCTGGAGTAAAGCTTCTCATTTGCGTTACTCTGCCGAAATTTTAGGAGCAAGTGCTGTTATTCAGGAAGCACTTGCTCCTAAAGTTGCGGCAGCGCATCGCAAATGAGCCGGCGGAATTCAAATTGGGCGGGTACGGGGCGTGTAGTATTCTAACTATGCGCGATCCCGCGGCGAACGTACTGCGCATGCGTCGAGTGTCAATGCATCCCAGTGCGCATGCTCCAAATTCTGTCAGTGAACGTCAATGACGTCACATTCCCATTCATGAATGTTTTACGCAAGCGACGCGATTTGGTTTTTTTTTCGACGCGATGACGACGCCTATACTTAACATAGGATACTCCACTAGGGGGCTGCTTTATCTATACGCCGCGTATCGCTTCTGGAAACGTCGTAAAGTCACTGTGTCGCGCCCGAAAAAGATCGTGAATTGCCGATTCCCGCTCATTAACATATTTTTTAAGCGTAAATCGGCGGAAACGCCCCCGGCGCCATTTTTAAGTTGAAGTAACGATGCGATGGCGAAATTCAATTCCACCGATCGCATCGGAACTCCAACCCGGCGTTTCTTGTTTTCTGGTTATAGAAAACAGAAACGCCGGCTTAAATTGACAGTTAGGCTGGCGGATCACTGGATCCGCCAGCCTAACTCTTCATGAATCTGGCCCATAGTCTTTAAGTAGGTAACAAAATAAATATTACCCTGGCGATAAAATCGATGTAGCTACATAAACTGTAAAAATGGTGCGAGTAATACCAAACGGTACCAAAAGCAGTCATAAAAACATGTAGCTAAGTATGATACTGGTATAAAAATGTGTACAACGATACCACTGCTGAATCCAGATGAGGAGAGGTTAACATCAGTCCGTCGGCATGTAGATGTCCTGTGAAGGGAACTATCACAACTCCCAGTGGATGGTTGTAGAATCCCAGGTTGATAGAGGGAAATGATAGAGGGAAGTGTAACAGCCCTTGCGTGTGGCAGATAGTAAGGTCACGCCGGCATGCAGATATGAAGGCACAGCTAAGGAGCCCTTCAGATGGACACTGCAACACCCGCCGGTGTCCGTGACATCACTGGATCTCCGACGGAACTCCCCGAAGGCCCAGAAGCCAGCGGAAAGGTGAGTACCAATCAAAAGAATTTTAATCGATCAAAAAAATTAAAGATTAATCGATCAATTAAAAGTTAATTTGCACAGCCCTATAAAAAATATATATATTTACTTCCAGTCTGGTCTGGAATTGATGTCATGACATCGCTCTGGTCCTCCAAGGCCATAAAGGTGATCAAAGAGTTTTTTTACACTGTCCCTTTATTTTTTGTATCACTTTTATTCCTATAACAAGTAATGTAAACATCCCTTGTAATAGAAATAAGGATGACAGGTCCTCTTTATGGAGAGATCTGGGTGCAAAAAACATTAAATAAATAAAAATGTCTTCTTTACCTTAAAAACCAAAAGATAAAAAAAAAGGTGATCTTTTGCTATAAAAGTATGTAGCAGAATACACTATGGCCCGGATTCACGTAGCACTTACGCCAACGTATCTCGATATACGCCGCGTAAGTACAAATGTGCGCCGTCGTATCTGTGCGCCGGACCCATAGAACTAAGATACGCCAAAAAACTGACTTCATCCGACCGACGTAACTTGCCTGCACCGGCGTATAGTGGGCGCATAGTTACGCTAGATGCTTTTGGAACTCCCATTGATTTCCGATGCAAATGAGGGAGATACTCCGATTCACGAACGTACTTGCGCCCGGCGCATGTTTTAAGCGATTTGCGTAAGGGTTACGTCCGGCGTAAAGTTATTCCACCATATAGGAGCTGTGGTGGCTCAACGTGATTGGCACTGCGCTGACAAGCCATTCACCTCTGCAGCCAAGGGTTCGTATCCCGGTCTCGGCTACATGTGAATTGAGTTTGGTGGTCTCAGCCCGGCTCCCGGTGGGTGTGCTATGCAAGGTACGCCTGTGCTTAGTACGCCCACCCCCCCCCCCCCCACAAAAACCACCACACTTGCACGCACACAAAAAATTGGTTTAATACGCACGCACTTTGGCCATGCGGTCTCCTAAAGAGAGGCGAAGGACCTACGGGGCTGGCTTGGTGGGTCGGGCCCCCTCACTCCCTCATAGGGGGAGTCCCTCTGCCCCGATGGGGTCCTGTTGGGCCCCAGTTGGGCTCCCAAGTGGAGCAGGTAGGGCGGGGTGAGTGGGAGGCCCCCCCTCACACCCGCCATTGCCACCGGGGGCATGGAGAAGGATGGCGATTGCCTCCGGGGGGAGGGTCTGCCTACTCCCAACTCCTGCAGTCCGGCTCCTCTCTCTCGAGTTCACGCACAAAATACACTTTAAAAAAACAAAAAAAAAAAAAAAAAAAAAGTTATTCCACCATATAGGTGGCGCAACCCATTCAAAGGTATGGACCAGGGAACAGCCGTCGTATGTTAGTCGTTTACGTAGTACTACGTGAATAGGGCTGTGCGTAGGTTACGTTCACGTCGTAGGCAGTGTATTGACGTATCTTAGGCAGCTATTTCGACGTGACTGTGAGCATGCGCACTGGGATGCGTCCAAGAGACGACGCATGCGCAGTTAATTTTTTGAAGCTCAGCCCATCATTTGCATGGGGTCACGCTTCATTTTAATATATCACTTCCACTTTCAGCCCACTTCCACCTACTTTGACTTACGTCTGCTTACGCCGGCAACTATACGCTACGCCGGCGCAACGTTGAGTGCATATTCTTTGTGAATAGCATGCTTGCCCCTCAACGTTGCGCCGGTGTAGCGTAAAGACGTTGCACTACGCCGGCATAAAGATGCGCCTATCTACGTGAATCCGGGCCATTGTCCTTAGTTGAAGAAATTACATTTTTTTTATTTTATTTATTTATTGGACATTTTTTATAGCAGAAAGTAAAAAAATATTTTTTTTTTTATTTATAGCGCAAAAAGTAAAACTCGCAGAGGTGATCAAATATATGTAGAAGAATACAAAAAAACTGCCTAAACTGAGGAAAATAAATGATTTTTTATATATTTGTGGGGGATATTTGTTACAGCAAAAAGTTAAAAATATTGCTTTTTGTTTCAAAATTGTCGCTCTATTTTTGTTTATAGCGCAAAAAATTAAAAAAAAACGGAGAGGTGATCAAATACCACCAAAAGAAAGCTCTATTTGTGGGGAAAAAAGGACGCCAATTTCGTTTGGGTGTCACGTCGCACGACCGCAAAATTGTCACTTAAAGCGACGCAGTGCCAAATCTCAAAAAATGGCCTGGTCATGAGGGGGGGGGGGGTTAAATCTTCTGTAGCTGAAGTGGTTAATGCAGAGAGTGCATTAAGGTACAAAAAAAGAAACCTTCAGCCTTCACAACCACTTTATTTTTATTATTTTTTTTACATTTCTTTGTTGTTTCCAGATTTCTGCCCAAAATTATGTCATGCATTTCATGGGAGGCGGGTCTCTTCTCCGCTAAGCACACCCTCCTGCCTGCATTTCTTTCAAACACCACCAAAAGAAAGCTCTATTTCTGGGTAAAAAAAAAAAGACATCAATTTTTTTTTGGGTACAGTGTCGCACGACCGCGCAATTGTCAGTTAAAGTGCCGTATTGCAAAAAATGGCCTGGTCAGGAAGGGGGTACAACCTTCCATGGCTGAAGTGGTTAAATAGTGTTTTTCGACGCTCAGAGACAGTTTAGTTCCGCTTTAAAAGTAAACCTAAATAAACAATGGGGGAGGATTAATTGTGACACGTTGTTTTGGGCAAGCAGTGGAAGTCTTGCGTAAAGTTCATGCAACATTTTCATTCAAACAATTCATATTTGTGACACTTTTACTGTCTTTTGTGATTGTGATTCATGAGGCAATAACACTGTATCTGAGATCAGTAACGATGAGCTTAGGTTCAGTCGCACCGAAGAAGTCAGCTGTCATTGCTGGACGAATGAGCTGCAGGCAGGAGATTCCCTAATAAGCACATGGACATATTGGGGTTCAGCGGCGTTGCGTCCATCCATAGAGGGCACAGGAGCGCCGCCCCCTCTCGCTCTCGCACCGCCACTGAAAACAATACACAGATTCATGCATTGCATGTATTGTCGCCGCTGCCGCCCACTATTCAGATGGCCGGCCCCCTGGTGAGCGCCAGCCATCTGAATAACGGCAGCTGGTTGGCTGTGAATGTGTCTCTCAGAGCCAGCGGCCTGAGGGCTGTAATCGGCTTCCAAATAGTTAACCAGGGGACTCACAGGGTGTGCGTTCCATGGGTAACACTGACACTTGTCTCAGCCAATCAGGTTCACCGGATCTTGTTACCGGTAACCTGATTGGCTGAAGCGACATCGAGGGCGGGACTACATCGAGGGATCGCGGAGGAGGATCCGAGGATGGCTGACCGAGAAAGGTAAGTACCAGGCGGGGGGGGACAATCTGGCGGTATTTTGGGACAATCTGGCGGCAATTGATGGGCACAGTGGCGACAATTGATGGCACAGTGTCTGCGTTTGATGACATGGCACAGTGGCTGCGTTTGGTATGGCACAGTGGCGACAATTGATGGCACAGTGGCTGCGTTTGATGACATGGCACAGTGGCTGCGTTTGGTATGGCACAGTGGCGACAATTGATGGCACAGTGGCTGCGTTTGATGACATGGCACAGTGGCTGCGTTTGGCATGGCACAGTGGCGACAATTGATGGCACAGTGGCTGCGTTTGATGACATGGCACAGTGGCTGCGTTTGGTATGGCACAGTGGCGACAATTGATGGCACAGTGGCTGCGTTTGATGACATGGCACAGTGGCTGCGTTTGATGACATGGCACAGTGGCGACAATTTTATGGCACATTGGCAACAATTTTATGGCACAGTGGCGGCAATTAATGGGCACAGTGAGGCTGCAATTTGTTTTTATTTTTTTCGTTTGTTAGCGCCCCCCCAAATTTTGAGCACCAGCCGCCACTGGTTCATTTACTAAAGGAAAGATCAGCTATTCACTTTGCAGGAGAAGTTGCCCCAAAGTTTATTGAATGAGGTGAAGCTCTGCTGACTTTTATCATCCAATCATGCGCAAGCAAAAATGCTTTAATTTTCCTTTCCTGTGATTGGGTGTTCTTTGCAAAGTTAAACTTCACCACTAAGCTCTGGGGAAAAGTGCAACTTTCCTTGCCAAGTAAAAAGGCTATTTGCCTTTAGTAAATCAACCCCATTAACCACTTCCGGACCGTCATTATACATCGCTACTTTGAAGAGGAATACCGTTGACGAGTGCATTTTATGCATGAAGGTAAAAAAAACTTCAATGTACAGCAGCCCCCCAATCAGTGGCGGCTGATGCTCAACATTTTTTTGGGGGGGGGGGGGGGGGCGCAAACAAACGGAAAAAAAAAATTGCAGCTTCACTGTGTCCATCAAACGCAGCCACTGTGCCCATCAATTGTCGCCACTGTTCCAATTGTCGCTACTGTGCCCTGTGATTGTCGCCACTGTGCCCTGTAATTGTTGCCACTGTGCCCTGTAATTGTCGCCACTGTGCCCTGTAATTGTCGCCACTGTGCCCTGTAATTGTCGCCACTGTGCCCTGTAATAGTCGCCACTGTGCCCTGTAAAATGCTGCCCCCCCCCGCCCGGCACTTACCTTTCTGGGGTTGGCCATCCTCCTTCCATGGTCCTTCAATGTCTTCTCCCGCCCTCGATGACGCTTCAGCCAATCAGGTTAAATGCATTTTTTGCTGTGAAAATGACAATTGTCCCAAAAATGTGTCAAAATTGTCCGAAGTGTCCGCCATATTGTCGCAGTCACGAAAAAAATCGCTGATCGCCACTATTAGTAGTAAAAAAAAAAAAAATAATAATAAAAATGCAATAAAACTATCCCTTTTTTTTGTAAACGCTATAAATTTTGCGAAAACGCTTATTGCGATTTTTTTTTTACCAAAAATAGGTAGAAGAATACGTATCGGCCTAAACTGAGGAAAAAAAAATTATATATATTTTGGGGGAATATTTATTATAGCAAAAAGTAAAAAATATTGCATTTTTTTCAAAATTGTCGCTCTATTTTTGTTTATAGCGCAAAAAATAAGAACCGCAGAGGTGATCAAATACCACCAAAAGAAAGCTCTATTTGTGGGGAAAAAAAGGACGCCAATTATGTTCGGGAGCCACGTCGCACGACCGCGCAATTGTCAGTTAAAACGACGGAATGCCGAATCGCAAAAAGGGGCAAGGTCCTTTAGCAGCATTTTGGTCCGGGTCTTCAGTGGTTAAAGTTCATATGTGTGTATAGGCAGGAGTCCCAATACTTTTGACAATATAGTGCATCTTGGTTAATTGTATAAGAAAGTGTTTCCGGAAAAGTGATTATTTGTGTGTTCTTCATGGGTCACCCCTACCCTGCAGTCAGCACCCACAACAACCAAGAAAAAAAAAAATCTTTGTTTTCTTAATAAATAAAATAAATCATCTCATACAAAAACATCATTTCCCTTCGCCGATCTTCATGCTAGTCGATCATATTTTTTCAAGAGAAACAGGAAATGAGAGCAGGAGATGCTTTTTGCTCTTCTGAGCTGTTTTTCCTGGAAATGATTGCGAAGCAAATTACATCCGACAAAGACGCAGCAGAACATCATCTGTGACATGGAGTTCTGATAGATCTGATTTATGGAGACAAAGGTCCTGGACATTTCACATGAACATCCTCTCCTCTCCTCTCCTCCCCTCCCCTCCCCTCTCCTCTCCTCTCCTCTCCTCTCCTCCCCTCCCCTCCCCTCTCCTCTCCTCTCCTCTCCTCCTCTCCTCTGCTCTCATGTGAGAAGTGACACCAATCACTAAAAAAACGTCACTTTTAACCCCGCCACCAACATTATAATATAACTTCTAAAAGAAGAGACCCTGGAGAATAAAATAGTGGCAGGTCCAATGTCTTATGATATTGCACCCTCTGATACCAATGATGGGAGTATTATTGCGATCACTGATACCAATGCTGGGGGTATTATTGCGATCACTGATACCAATGCTGGGGGTATTATTGCGATCACTGATACCAATGATGGGGGTTAGTATTGCGATCACTGACACCAATGCTGGGGGTATTATTGCGATCACTGACACCAATGCTGGGGGTATATAACTTCTGAAAGAAGAGACCCTGAAGAATAAAATAGTGGCAGGTCCAATGTCTTATGATATTGCACCCTCTGATACCATGTTGGGGGTTATTATTGCGATCACTGATACCAATGCTGGGGGTATTATTGCGATCACTGATACCAATGCTGGGGGTACTATTGCGATCACTGATACCAATGCTGGGGGTATTATTGCGATCACTGACACCAATGCTGGGGGTATTATTGCGATCACTGACACCAATGCTGGGGGTATTATTGCGATCACTGATACCAATGCTGGGGGTTATTATTGCGATCACTGACACCAATGCTGGGGGTATTATTGCGATCACTGATACCAATGCTGGGGGTTATTATTGCGATCACTGACACCAATGCTGGGGGTATTATTGCGATCACTGATACTAATGCTGGGGGTATTATTGCGATCACTGATACCAATGCTGGGGGTTATTATTGCGATCACTGACACCAATGCTGGAGGTTATTATTGCGATCACTGATACCAATGCTGGGGGTTATTATTGCGATCACTGACACCAATGCTGGAGGTTATTATTGCGATCACTGATACCAATGCTGGGGGTATTATTGCGATCACTGATACTAATGCTGGGGGTATTATTGCGATCACTGATACCAATGCTGGGGGTTATTATTGCGATCACTGACACCAATGCTGGAGGTTATTATTGCGATCACTGATACCAATGCTGGGGGTTATTATTGCGATCACTGACACCAATGCTGGAGGTTATTATTGCGATCACTGATACCAATGCTGGGGGTTATTATTGCGATCACTGACACCAATGCTGGGGGTATTATTGCAATCACTGATACCAATGCTGGGGGGTATCATTGCGATCACTGATACCAATGCTGGGGGTATTACTGCGATCACTGACACCAATGTTGTTGTTTTTTTATTGTGACCACTTACACCCAATGCTGGGGGTTATTTTTGCGATCGCTGACACCAATGTTGGGGGTTATTATTGCAATCACTGATACCAATGCTGGGGGTTATTATTGCTTTGTGCACTGGTCCAAATCATTTGGTGGAGGGGGGATTATGGTGGGGGGTTGTTTTTTCAGGGGTTGGGTTGGCCCCTTAGTTCCAGTGAAGGGAACTCTTAAGGCGTCACCAAGACATTTTGGACAATTTCATGCTCCCAACTTTGTGGGAACAGTTTGGGGACGGCCTCTTCCTGTTCCAACATGACTGCTCACTAGGGTGCCCACGTGTCCCAGATTGCCCAGGACTGTCCCGCAATTGACATGCCTGTCCTGAATCCCTGGCACTCTTATTCCGGGACAATACAGTGTCCCAGAATGAAATAGAGGACACAGCCACCCCCTACTAACTAGTAACTACATTTCCGGAACTGGTTGCTAGGGCCGGCGCTCCCTGGCATCTTGCAACTCTCAGACAGTGAGACCAGGAGCGAGGCCTGCGGCCAGTTCAGCACTGCTGTCCCCACCCACCTCAGCACCTCCTCCTTCTCTGAGACCCAGCGTCAAGCAGCAGGGACTGGTGAGATCTTAACTCTCCAGATAGTGATGCCACTCCTTTCCTTCGACACACGTGGCTCATGGAGAGGGAGTGACAGCAGCACTGCATCTGGTGGCAGGCTATGGGTGGCAAGCGGCACTGCATCTGGCGGCAAGTGGCACATTCACCTGACACAATGTCAAGGATCGTATCTGTCTGAACTGCAAGACTGGGAGTCTTGTACCTAATACCTATCATATGCTGTTCATGATCCCCTGTCATAAGGGATCATGGCAATTTGGTAAGGAGCCAATTTATAGTTTGGTGGAGGATACATCACTTTTCTTTGGTCACGTTTTCAACTGATTTTGGAATTTGGCACAGAGCACGGGCATTTGGCATTTCATGTGTTAAACATTTATGGACTTTATTGCTATAAAATTTGTTTTATTTTGTATATTTTTATTTTTGGTTAATATTTATTGATCTAATCATGATATGATCTTAATTTTTTTGAGGTTCATTTATCACTGTTTCACTGTTATTGAGGGACTTAAGAGCGCTATATAGTGCCCTCTAGTGGCTATCAACCTCTCTTGTTTTTTTTTGGTATATTAGTGATTTATTTATACCATCATATACCACATAATTTATGATTTATATCAATATATATCACATAGTTGTGTGATTCAAACATTTGTTTCACATGGTTTAGAGCAGTGTTTTTCAACTCCAGTCATCAAGGCACACCAACAGGTCAAGTTTTCAGGATTTCCCTCAGATGAAATGGCTGTGGTGATTACTAAGGGCCAGATTCTCAGCCGCGCTACGACGGAGTATCTCAGATACCCCGTCGTATCGCCGTTTTTTTTTGCCTCGTATCTATGCGAGTGATGCTTAGCATCACTTTGGCATAGATACGCTTCAACATCCGACAAGTGTAATACCATTACAATTGCGGATCGTAGTTGTAATGACAACTCCGGCCACTAGGTGGCCTTTACGTTGTTTTCTCGTTTGCATATGCAAATGAGGCTAGTACGCTGATTCCCGATCGCTTTTACGCCGCCCCGTCGTCGCGTACGTCATTTTCGTCGACGTAAGGTTACCCCTGCTTCTATGGGCCAGATTCAGGTAGTCCAGAGCATCTTTGCTCTGGAGTAACGCTTCTCATTTGCGTTGCGCTGCCGAAATTTTAGGAGCAAGTGCTGTCATTCACGAAGCACTTGCTCCTAAAGTTGCGGCAGCGCATCACAAATGAGCCGGCGGAATTCAAATTTAGCGGGTACGGGGCGTGTAGTATGCTAACTACGCGCGATCCCGCCGCCAACGTACTGCGCATGGGTCGAGTGTCAAAACATCCCCGTGCGCATGCTCCAAAATCTGTGAATGAACGTCAATGACGTCACATTCCCATTCATGACCGTTTTACGCAAGCGACGTTTTTTTTTTTCTTCCCGACGCGATGACGACGCCTATACCTAACATAGGATACTCCTACCCCATGTAGGTATATCTATGCGCCGCGTATCCCGTCCGGAAACGTCGTATCGTCATTGCGTCGCGCCGGATTTCGATCGTGAATTGCCGATTTCCGCTCATTAACATATTTTTTGAGCGTAAATCGGCGGGAACGCCCCCGGCACCATTTTTAAGTTGAAGTAACGATGCGATGGCGAAACTCAGTTACGCTGCTCGCATCGGAACTTCAACCCGGCGTTTCTTGTTTTCTGGTTACAGAAAACAGAAACGCCGGCTCAAAGTCACAGTTAGGCTGGCGGATCACTCGATCCGCCAGCGTAACTGTTCCTGAATCTGGCCCTATGAGGAGTAACCTTACGAAGTACCATCGGATGCCATGTTAAGTATGGCGTCGGGTCAGTGTCGGGTTTTTCCGTCGCTTACGTCGTTTTACTAACTCGTTCGCGAATAGGGCATTGCGTAAATGACGATCACGTCGTTTTGACGTCGGTTTCAACGACGCTTTCCGACGTGAGCTGGAGCATGCGCACTGGGCAGTTCGTTCGACGCGGGGGCGCGCCTAATTTAAATACAAGCCGCCCCATTTGAATTACGCGGGCTTACGCTGGGCCATTTTCGCTACGCCAACGCAAACTACGGAGCAAATGCTTAGAGAATACGGCACTTGCTCTAGTACGATGCGGTGGCGTAGTGTAAATGGCTTACGCTACGCCGGCGAATTTCTAAGAGAATCTGGCCCTAAGGCAGTGAAACTGATGAAATCACCTGTGCAAAATAATGGGAAGCCTGAAAACATGACCTGTTGGTGTGCCTTGAGGACTGGAGTTGAAAAACACTGGGCTAGTGGTAGCGCGATTTATATTTTTTTCACTACATCTTTTTTTGGGGGAAGGTGAGAGAGGGGGCGTGTCCCTGAACGGCAGTTTGGAAATGTGGTCACCCTACTGCTCACCAGTGCACAAAGCAAGGCCCATAAATACATGGATGAGTGAGTTTGGGGTGGAGGAACTTGACTGGCCTGATCTTTGGGATGAATTAGAGTGGAAAATTCGAGCCAGGCCTTCTCGTCTAACATCAATGCCTGACCTCACAAACGCACTTCTGGAAGAATGGTCAAACATTCCCATAGACACACTCCTAAACCTTGTGGGCGGCCTTCCCAGAAGAGTTGAAGGTATTATAGCTGCAAAGGGCGGGGCAAACTCAATATTGAACCCTACGGACTAAGACTGGGATGCCATTATAGTTCATGTGCGTGTAAAGGCAGGCGTTCCAATACTTTTGGTAACATAGGGCCAGATCCACAAAGATGGGACGCCCAGCGGCGTATTACGAATCCTCAATGAAATTCCGCTGTAGCTTACGGCGGCGTAGCGTAAATGGGCCGGCGTACGCGGGTGTAATTCAAATTAACTAGTGGGGGGCGTGGTTTAGTATAATTATGAATGACCCGACGCAAACAACGTTTTTTTTACACTGCGCATGCGCCGGCCTAGTGCGCATGCGTGAAATCACGTCGAAAATAGTCAATGAAAACGACGTGTACGTAATATACGAAATTCCCTATTCGCGAACGGGTTACGCAAACGACGTTCAATACGACACGTCCCAACGTCCATACTTAACATTGGCTGCGCCTCACTATAGCAGCTTTATCTTTACGCCGTACAGACGCTTACGCAAACAACGTAAACACACTGCGCCGGGCGTACGTACGTTCGTGGATCGCCGTATCTACCTCATTTGCATATTTAACACGGACGCGCCCCTAGCATCCAGCGTAAATATGCATCTAAGATACGACGGTGTAAGAAACGTACGCAAGTCGTATCTTAGCGTAAGTCCGGCGTATCTTGTTTTCTGGATAGAAAACAATGATACGCCGGCGGGAAATTCGAATTACGCCTGTGTATCTGTAGATACACGGGCGTAATTCCTTTGTGGATCTGGCCATAGTGTATATGACTTTTAGAACCTACACAGGACTTAGAATGGCTCAGAGATATGTGAAGTCTGGACTCACGTCTATCACAGGAGGAATCAGTAAATAGTTTCCATCCCTGTCTGTTGCCTCTCCCTGTAACCCCTCTCTCTATAGAGCCACTCCTTGCTGCTATTTCTGGCAATATCTCATTGTTTATCCAGCTTCCTCTGTGCGATTTCCCTTTGTCCTTGTTACCTGCTCATTTCCACTTCATATTCCCCTCTCACTTTCCCATCAACAAGAAATTTCCATCTGCCCGGGTGTATTCATATCTACCCCCCCCGACCTAGGACATACATGGCGTATGTGATATATACATAGGGCCAGATTCAGGTAGATGGGCGAATCTTTAGGTTAGAGTAACGTTTCTCATTTACGTTACTCCGCCGAAACTTTAGGAGCAAGTACTGTTATTCACATAGCACTTGCTCCTAAAGTTGCGCCGGAGTAACGATAATGCGCTGGCGTAACCCGACGCAAGTGGAAATGGGTGTGATCATATGTAAATGATGGGCGGAGCCCAGCGCAGAGGCTTACGTTCAGCGCATCATCCACGGAGCATGCGCAGTGAGTGAGGCTCCACTCGCCCCCCTGTGCGCATGCTCACAACTTCCGTCGGCACCACTTCACGGGAAACGTCAGCGCAATGTGTTCCGTTGCGCGTATAAAAGCGCCATTCCGGCGCAAAAGTATTTCCGTTTCCCCCCACCCCAGGGAAGTTACTTTTGCTCTGTAATGGCTGCTCCCACTCCCCCCAAAGAGAGGAGGAACCTGAATTTTAATGCCCAGGAGGTCTCGATTGTAATTTCGGCTATGGAGACCCACAACGAGGTCCTCCATGACAGGAAAAGCAGAAAGACCAGCCGGGACAGGAAGCAGGCCATCCTGGCAAGCATGGCTGCCAGAGTAAATATTTTGGGGTACTCCACCCGGACTGCTGCCGATATTGGCAAGAAGATTAACGATTTACGGCGCAAGGTCCGGGGCAAGGTGGCCACCATTAGGAGGCATGAGAGGGGCACGGGGGGAGGACCCCCATGTGCGGTCAGCCTGACCACGGAGGAGGAGGTGGTTGCCCGCTGCCTGGAGAGGGAGCAGTTGGAGGGGGTCCCGGGATATGACTCCATGGAGGAAGGCTCCAGGACAGGTAAGTGATTTTTACCCCCTTTTTGGTGTGTTGCATGTGGGGGGGGGGGTACATGTGCCAAGTGTGTGGGACCACCCAACATGTGTGTGCTTTGTGTCATCCACAGATGACGGAGCTGGGCCATCATCTGTTGGCGGCCAGTCCACCCCATCCCCCCAACGGCATCCTGTGCCCGAGCCCCTGGGTGGTGAAGAGAACGAGGTGGAGGAGAGTGCCCACACCTCACCTGCAGAGGTGGTTGAGGAGGAGCCTGTTGCGGCAGAGCAGGACATAATTTTATTTTTGGAGGAGTCCTCCCCTTCGGCAGGGGCCTCTGTAATCCCCTCCCCCATCCTAGTAAGCCCCTCAAGGGCGACTCCATCCCCCCGGGGACAACCATCTACTGGCCCCAGGAAGGCCACCCGGAAGACCAGGGGGGTCTCTGATCTGGTCCAGGACCAGGTGGCGAGGGACCACGCCAGGCAGACCCAGCAAATGGGGGACATAGTTGGGCACCTGGACAGAGTGGCTGACAACCTGTGCTCCGTGGCCCAGATATCTAATGCAGTGCAGGATGTCAGCTGCAACTGCGCTGCAGTGGTGACCAGTCTGGGGGAGGTGCAGGCTGATATAAGGCACCTCACTGCAGCCGCCCGGGAACAGGGGAGGCAGAGTCAGCAGGCCCAGCATTACCAGGTCACCCGGCAGCTCAGGATGCAGGCCCAGACAAACTCTTACCTCGGCCGGATAGCCAGGGCCTTGGAGGGCAGGCAGGCCACACCTGCCAGGAGTGGACCACCCGGGGATCAGCCACCTCCAGATGCCCCCCCACCCCCACCCACTCCATCCAGGCAGCTGAGGAGCCAGAGAGGGGCCACCAGAAGGAGCCCCCGCATCCCAGATGATGTTTTTTTTTTTTTTTCATTAATGCTCAGGTTATGAGCTTTTTTATTTGTGATTTTGCTCAGGTTATGAGCTTTTTTATTTGTGATTTTGCTCAGGTTATGAGCTTTTTTATTTTTATTGATACTGCACACGTTGCAGTGTGAATAGTGTGTGAATGTGAGGGGGTGGCACTCCTGCCAGTAAGGGGTGTCACCCTCGGCCGTGGTGGAGAAGTTATCCCCACGGCTGTGTGAATGACGTGTGAATGGTGTATGAATGGACAGCGACACCATTGGGGCCTTGACGCGGCGTTGCTGCTCCCAAGTCCTACATGTTGGACTTGGGCTAATCCAATGAGATGTGCATGTGGTGTGTGTGATCTAGGGACATCAGTGGTGTGCATGCGTGCATTGTCTGTGTGATCAATGTTTTGGTTTAGTGTCCAAAGATGCCTACGGCGAGGACCCTCCTGACTGTATATATATATATACCCTATTTTCTGCACTGTATATATATATATATATATATTAGGGTTGTCCCGATACCGATACCAGTATCGGTATCGGGACCGATTCCGAGTATTTGCGGGAGTACTTGTACTCCCGCAAATACCCCAGATACCCAAATAGAATACTTCCCCACCGCCGCTGCCGCCGCTGCCGTATGTGCAAAGCCGACCCCTCCGCCGTTAATACAAAGCCGCGGCCGCAAACATTACACGCACCTTTAGTTTGAATAGCTGTTTACCACGCGCCCTGTGTAAAGGACACTCCTCCTTGCTCGGGATTGGACGGATCTGTCCAATCCCGATGGCTGGATATGTGGGGGACATGGCTGGAGGGACATGGCTGCAATATGTGGGGGGACATGGCTGCAATATGTGGGGGACATGGCTGCAATATGTGGGGGGACATGGCTGCAATATATGTGGGGGACATGGCTGCAATATGTGGGGGGACATGGCTGCAATATGTGGGGGGACATGGCTGCAATATGTGGGGGGACATGGCTGCAATATGTGGGGGACATGGCTGCCTTTGGGGACACATTTAAAAAAAGTATCGGTATTCGGTATCGGCGACTACGTGAAAAAAAGTATCGGTACTTGTACTCGGTCCTAAAAAAGTGGTATCGGGACAACCCCAATATATATAATTTTCTTATTATTTTCAATATTATTTTTCTTATTCTTTACTTATTGTAAAAACGCCTCTGGGCATTTAGCAGCATATTGATCCAGGGCTTAATTGGTTAATTACTTTTTTATTTGATTAATTATTATCTCTTATTATTATTATTATCTCTAATTTTTTATTTTTAGCAATTTTTTTTTCACTTAACTTTTTTGCTATCACACAAGAGAAAACAATTCCTTGTGTGATAGCAATTGGAGGTGACAGGTTCTCTTTATTGACCCTGTCACCTCCAAAAACAGGAGTCGGGCGGCAGCACACATTTTACAAGTGATTTTGGTGACATTGCCGCAATCACTTGTTAATGAGCAAGCGGATTACCCCACACTACATTTAGTCCTGCTAGAAAGCAACTTACCGTCCTTGACTGTATGTAATGGGCGTCGGTGGACTCCATGCCGCTGCCGCCCGAGGCCCCGGTGGCCTTGTGGGAAATCTGGGCCTGGTCGCAGCCCATTTTTTTCAATGGCGCCAGTTTGCATCCATGTGACTTTACGCACTGCTTTGAGGCGACTGGAGTTGCCGGAGAGTGTAACGTTGCTTCAAAGTCGCAGTGGGAATCGAGCGCACAAGTTTGAACGGAACCCTAAGAGAACAAAGTAAAATATATAAAGAACTGTAGCAGTTTTTTTTTAACCCCGTCAACACCGGTCACTTTTATCCCCTTCCTGCCCAGGTAAATTTTCAGCCTTTAGCGCTGTCGCATTTTGAATGACAATTAAGCGGTCATACAACACTGTACTCGTATGATATTTCTATCATTTCTTCCCACAAATAGAGCTTTCCTTGGTGGTATTTGATCACCTCTGCAGTATTTTTATTTTTTGTGCTACAAATAAAAAAAGACTGAAAATTTTGAAAACAAAAAAGTTAAAAAAACAAAACAAAAACAATTAAGCCACTGTGCCGCCGTCAATTGACGGCGGCCGGTAGTTGAGTGGTTAAACTATGTAGAGGGTTCTTTACTGTAAGAGCGGAAAGGATGTGGAATTCCCTTACACAGGCGGTGGTCTCAGCAGGGGGCATTGATGGTTTCAAAAATGATTAGATAAGCACCTGAACGACCACAACATACAGGGATATACAATGTAATAGTGACATATAATCGCACACATAGGCTGGACTTGATGGACTTGTGTCTTTTTTCAACCTCACCTACTGTGTAACTATGATATGTGCATTGATTGCAGATATATACTGCAGTGCTGTGCCTTGGCCTAGACCGAAACCCCCCTCCCGCCAATCTGTCCTCCCGAGTCCCGCCTCCCGCTCAAAATATACAGTCTCCAGCTTGCTGTGTTCACCATTCGGCACTTGTTACTGTAATATTATGGACAGTACAGGCCAGGGGAGAGGGACTGTTATCCCAATAAACCATAAAGTGGCCAGTGACTGGCCAGACTGGCTGCACGTTTTTCATTTGGGGGTGACGGACCCTAATGCCTTGTAGCTCCGCCCCTTCGCTTCCACCCACCCGGGCAACAGTGTCCTTCCCCCCACTTTGCGCACCCCTGCCATGTTTCCGCCTTCCTACCGGCAGACACCAAAACTGGCATGGCGGGTGCCCCCTGGGTGCAGGGGAGGGAGATCAGTGAACATCTATTCGCTGATCTTCCCTAACTGGTAAGAACCTGGAAGCGATGTGTGAAAATACACTTCCAGTTTCTGCTGTCACTTTATCCAGCCGGTTTTCCCAAGGAAGCTAATGGAACGTGTTCTGTAGACATGTGCATTCGTTTTTGTCCGAATTTCAGGTATTTTCGCAGAATCCAAAATCCGAAAGATCCGACATAAAAATGCTTTATTTTCTCTTTGTTGCGACAACAGTTCAATATAGATAGAAGATTCGACATGATGGTGACAATAGCGATGTGTGTCTATTGAATCTGCGGTCGAATGTGCCTAACCCTAACTCTATTAGTCCGAGATTATTCTACATAGAGAGAAAAGATTTGACATTATAGAAACATGAAGATTTAACATAGAAGAGATTCAACATTATAGAGACATGAAGATTCGAGCCGCATACACAAGATGAGATTTATCCGATGAAAACGGTCTGACAGACCGTTTTCATCGGACATGTCTGCTGGGCTATTTTGGTTTGATCAGAGTACACACGATCAAACCAAAATCCCCGCGGACACACAGCGTGGTGACGTGGCGGTGATGTTGATGCCGCCACGTCACCGAAGCAGGAAGTAAAATACTTCCACGCATGCGTCGAATCCATTCGACGCATGCGGGGGATTTATGTCCGCTGGTTAGGCGTACTAACCAGTGGACATGTCGGACAGACGGGTTTCCAGCAGACAAGTTTTAAAGCATGCTTTAAAACTTTTGTCTGCTGGAAATCTGTCTGCTAGGCCGTACACACGATCAAATCTGTCCGCTGAAACTGGTCTGCGGACCAGTTTCAGCAGATATATTCGATCGTGTGTACGC
Organism: Rana kukunoris; assembly: GCA_029574335.1. Classification (NCBI taxonomy): domain Eukaryota; kingdom Metazoa; phylum Chordata; class Amphibia; order Anura; family Ranidae; genus Rana; species Rana kukunoris. Next base: position 12,033,906 of record CM056051.1, on the reverse strand, counting down.
GGCCTTAGAGAGAAAAGATTCGACATTATAGAGACTTGAAGGTTCGACATAGAGAGAAAAGATTTGACATAGAGAGAAAAGATGCGACATAGAGAGAAAAGATGCGACATAGAGAGAAAAGATGCGACATAGAGAGAAAAGATTTGACATAGAGAGAAAAGATGCGACATAGAGAGAAAAGATGCGACATAGAGAGAAAAGATTTGACATAGAGAGAAAAGATGCGACATAGAGAGAAAAGATGCGACATAGAGAGAAAAGATTTGACATAGAGAGAAAAGATTTGACATAGAGAGAAAAGATGCGACATAGAGAGAAAAGATTCGAGATTATAGAGACTTGAAGGTTCGACATAGAGAGAAAAGATTTGACATAGAGAGAAAAGATTTGACATAGAGAGAAAAGATGCGACATAGAGAGAAAAGATGCGACATAGAGAGAAAAGATGCGACATAGAGAGAAAAGATGCGACATAGAGAGAAAAGATGCGACATAGAGAGAAAAGATGCGACATAGAGAGAAAAGATTTGACATAGAGAGAAAAGATTTGACATAGAGAGAAAAGATGCGACATAGAGAGAAAAGATGCGACATAGAGAGAAAAGATTTGACATAGAGAGAAAAGATGCGACATAGAGAGAAAAGATGCGACATAGAGAGAAAAGATTTGACATAGAGAGAAAAGATGCGACATAGAGAGAAAAGATTTGACATAGAGAGAAAAGATGCGACATAGAGAGAAAAGATGCGACATAGAGAGAAAAGATGCGACATAGAGAGAAAAGATGCGACATAGAGAGAAAAGATGCGACATAGAGAGAAAAGATGCGACATAGAGAGAAAAGATGCGACATAGAGAGAAAAGATTCGACATTTTAGAGACATGAAGATTTGACGAAGCAGCTAAAAACAATCAGACATTTATGGTCAAATGTTCCGACCATAGGCTATAAATGTTGGTTGACTAGTAATAATAATTAATAAATATAATTATTACTAGTCATACAACATTAGGATTCTACTATAGCTTGTGGAAATGTACGATTGCGGCGTCGTACAATTTGGCTGCTTCGTCGAATCTTCTTAGAACATCCGACGGACACCATAATCCTTCAATGACAGATTCAACCTTAATAATTCGGGTTTTCGGACAAATTAATTTTTTAACAAAACAAAATAATAATAATGTTGACCCTCACTGTGCCAAACCTCACTGTGCCCATTGCAGTCTCACTGTGCCATACCTCACTATGCCCATTGCAGTCTCACTGTGCCCATTGAAGTCTCACTGTGCCCATTGAAGTCTTACTGTGCCATACCTCACTATGCCCATTGCAGTCTCACTGTGCCCATTGAAGTCTCACTGTGCCCATTGAAGTCTTACTGTGCCATACCTCACTATGCCTATTGCAGTCTCACTGTGCCATACCTCACTGTGCCCATTGCAGTCTCACTGTGCCATACCTCACTGTGCCCATTGAAGTCCTACTGTGCCATACCTCACTGTGCCCATTGCAGTCTCACTGTGCCATACCTCACTGTGCCCATTGCAGTCTCACTGTGCCATACCTCACTGTGCCCATTGCAGTCTCACTGTGCCATACCTCACTATGCCCATTGCAGTCTCACTGTGCCATACCTCACTGTGCCCATTGCAGTCTCACTGTGCCATACCTCACTGTGCCCATTGCAGTCTCACTGTGCCATACCTCACTATGCCCATTGCAGTCTCACTGTGCCATACCTCACTATGCCCATTGCAGTCTCACTGTGCCATACCTCACTGTGCCCATTGCAGTCTCACTGTGCCATACCTCACTGTGCCATACCTCACTGTGCCCATTGCAGTCTCACTGTGCCATACCTCACTGTGCCCATTGCAGTCTCACTGTGCCATACCTCACTGTGCCCATTGAAGTCTTACTGTGCCATACCTCACTATGCCTATTGCAGTCTCACTGTGCCATACCTCACTTTGCCCATTGCAGTCTCACTGCGCCATACCTCACTGTGCCCATTGCAGTCTCACTGTGCCATACCTCACTGTGTACATTGAAGTCTTACTGTGCCCATTGCAGTCTCACTGTGCCATACATCACTGTGCCCATTGCAGTCTCACTGTGCCATACCTCACTGTGCCCATTGCAGTCTCACTGTGCCCATTGTAGTCTCACTGTGCCATACATCACTGTGCCCATTGCAGTCTCACTGTGCCATACGGTACTCACTGTGCCCATTGCAGTCTCACTGTGCCATACGGTACTCACTGTGCCCATTGCAGTCTCACTGTGCCATACGGTACTCACTGTGCCCATTGCACTCTCAGGCCTTGTACACACGATGGGATTTTTCCGATGGAAACGGTCCGACGGACCGTTTCCATCGGATATGTCCGCCGGACTGTTTGATCCGATGGCTGTACACACCATCGGATCAAATTCCCCGCCGGCGGACAGCGCGGTGACGCGGCGGTGACGTTGACGCCGCCACGTCACCGCTACATCACCGCCACGTCACTGCACCAGGAAGTAAACAAACACTTCCGCGCGAATGCGTCGGATCCATTCACAGGATACGACGCATGTGCGGGCAGATATGTCCGCTGATTTGCCCTACTAACCAGCGGACATATCCGACGGGCAGCTCTCCAGCGGAAAAGTTCCAAAGCATGCTTTGAAACTTTTCCGCTGGAGAAATCTGGCCAAAACTGTCCGTTTGCCCCTACAGACGAGGGGATTTTTCGGCTGAAATGGTCCGTCGGACCATTTTCAGCGGATTTATTCCCTCGTGTGTACAAGGCCTCACAGTGCCCGAGTACCTGAATTCTTGACAGGTGTCCATTTTTTAAAAGTCGCGGCTTCCTCCTGTCGTTCCGTTCCGTGATTTGACACTGTGTTCCGCCTATCACGGAGGTCCTCTCATCCTCGGACTCAGTTCCCCAGCAGACACTGTGTTCAGTGTTCCGCCAATCACAGACCTTCTTTCATCCTTGGACAAAAGAACGTCCGTGATTGGCGGAAACACTGAACACAGTGTCTGCTGGGAAACTGAGTCTGAGGATGAGAGGACCTCCGTGATAGGCGGAACACAGTGTCAAATGCCTATCATGGAACAGAACGCCAGGAGGAAGCTGCGACTTTTAAAAAAAACGGACGCCTGTCAAGAAGGCAGGTACACTGACTTGAGGATAAGCCGAGAGGGGCATTTTCAGCCCTAAAAAAAGGTCTGAAGAACTCGGCTTATACTCGAGTATATACGGTAAATAAATGTATTTTTCTGACGAAAACAAAATTCCAAAACAAAATATATCAGTGTGCACATGTCTAGTGTTCTGTGCTTCAATCGTTTCATTGGAGGGCAGGTGAGACATCAGAGGTCTAAAAGACCCCTGATATCTCTTTTAATAAAAAACATGTCACAAAAAAAAAAAAACAACACCTAGGGAATTTTTTTGTCCAAATAATAAAATAAAGTTTATTGAAAAAAAAAAGAACAAAGATTACATCCTAGCGCTTATAATCCCCTCCAAAAATGTTTGTGCCTCGCCCCGACTGCCACAGACACTCATATGAACACAAACACGGGAAATCATTGTATGTGCGAGACATGTTACATGTCGCATGCGCACGCCAGAGTGAGAGTAATAATTCTAGGCCCATTATTCATTGTTAGCTCTAAACTGATGACCTGCAGGGGTCTTTTAAAGCGTCGCCTATAGAAATTATAGGGCACTGAAGTTTGCCGCTGGTTTCACAGATGCGTGTCATTTTAACGCTTCACGTATTTATTTATTTTGGCACAACTTCATCATTTATATTATTCTATCTATAAATAACCACTCAAAGTGCCACATCCTTTCCATCTACATAACCACAGACCAAAAGCCCTAAGGCGTTAGCTTAAACGGACTTTACTGACACACAGATTTGGACACTCATGTAGGTAAAACCATTACAAATTTGTATTAATAAAAATATATTAAAATACATTAAGACCTATATAAAATATGCCAACAGCACATAAAATGATTGACTGCAAATATTTCCCCACTTATAATAATAGCCCTTCATATAGGTATAATAAATAATGTATGCTTGTTAGAACATAATATCTGTGGAGAATGTGGAGAATGTTCCTCATCAGTCACCGTGTTTCCCATTGGGGCTTCATCAGGACAGAAGAGGAGATGTTGCAGTAATAAGATAAACTGATGTAACTCATAGGCAGAGAAGTCTGTGGGCGGGGCACTGAGACGCGGACTGCACGCCAAGCCAACTGGGACAATTTTTTAAAACTGTACAGGTGAAAAACAATGTTTTTGGGTTTTTTCAGCACAACCTCATCTCTTATATTTTACCAAAAACCGGGCAATGTACAGTAAGGCCACGTACAGACGATCAGTCCAAACTGATGAAAACGGACTGAAGTTCAGTTTCATCGGTCCAAACCGACCGTGTGTACGGCCCATCAGTCTGTTGTCCTTCAGTCCAAAGTTTTAAAACTTGCTTCAAAATCGGACTGATGGAAGCCGGACCATCGGCCCAAACCGATGGTAAGTACGCAAAAGCATCGGTTTAAAATTTAGCGCATGCTCAGAATCAAGTCGACGCATGCTTGGAAGCATTGAACTTCCTTTTTTTCAGCACATCGTCGTGTTTTACATCACCGCGTTCTGACCCGATCGGTTTTTGAACTGATGGTGTGTACGCACATCAGACCATCAGTCTGTGAACCGATGAAAATGAACTTCAGTCCGTTTCCATCAGTTTGGACTGATCGTGTGTACAGGGCCTAAGGGAAAATAAATATTTGATCCCCTGCAGGTTTGGAAGTTTGACAACTTACAAAGAAATGAAGGGCCAGATCCACATACAATTGCCCTGGTGCAGAGTATCAGAGATACACTACGCCGCCGTATTTTACCTGGCTCTAAGTCGAATCCAGGTAGATTTCGGCCTGTAAGGTATGGCGGCGTAGTGTATTTCTCGCGGCGGAATCGAAATACGCGATTAGGGGGCGTGAATCATTTAAATTAGGCGCGTCCCCGCGGCGATCGAACTGCGCATGCTCCGTTCAGAAATTTCCCGCCGTAAATTGCGCGAAATTACGTCGTAACGTAATTTTTTTTTTTTAGTAGCGTAATTTACGTACATTCCTATTCAGACGGCTTACGCAAAAAAAAAATTGAAAATTCGACGCGGGAACGACAGCCATACTTAACATGGCAAGTCTAACTATAGACCGGATAATAGCAGCTTTAACTATACGCCGGAAAAAACTGACTAGCGACGACGTAAGAGAATGCAACGGACGATCGTAACTTCGTGGATCGCCGTAAAAAGCTAATTTGCATACCCGACGCGGAAAACAACGCGAACTCCACCCAGCGGGCGCAAAAAGATTGCAGCGTAGATCCGAAGGCGTACGAAGATGTAAGCCTGTCGGATCGAAGCCCGAAGCCGCCGTATCATTGTTTGAGGATTCAAACTAAAGATACGGCGCGGGTAATTTGAAAGTACGCCGGCGTATCAGGAGATAGATCGGAGTAATGGCTCTGTGGATCTGGCCCGAAGGGTTTATAATACCATGGGTGTATTTTAAATGATAAAAAGACAGAATATCAACCAAAAATCCTGAAAAATCACATAAAACAAATGTTATAAATTAGGTTGCAGTTCAGAGAGTAAAATAAGTATTTGATCCCCAAGCAAATCATGACTTATGCCGCGTACACACGATCACTTTTTGTGATGAAAAAAATGACGTTCCCTACACATCATCGTTTTCTGAAAATGCTCTTGCAAAGCGCGGTTACGTACAACACGTACGACGGAACTCTGTTCCATTGAAGCTCCCGTCTTGCACGAGATATTCTCTACTATTAACCACTTGAGATCCGCGCTATGAACAAAAGACGTCCACAGCGCGGACCTGAAGTGCCGGGATCACGTCTTTGGACGTCATGTTATTGTAATTCCCCGCGCGCACCACTGGGTGGTGCGCAGCGGGAAAAACAGTGCACGGCGCATCGCTGAGGAGCCGATGCGTGTGCCTGACGGCCACGATGTCTGCCGGGTACACGCGATAGGCGGGAACACAGCAGGGGACAGCAGGGACGTGGAGCTCTGTGTGTAAACACAGAGCTCCACGTCCCTGTCAGGGAGAAGAGACCGATCTGTGTCCCTTGTACATAGGGACACAGCATCGGTTACCTCCCCCAGTCAGTCCCCTCCCCCCACACAGTTAGAACACACCCAGGGAATACATTTAACCCCTTCAATACCAGTCACATTTATACAGTAATTAGTGAATATTTATAGCACTGGTCGCAGTATAAATGTGAATGGTCCCAAAAATGTGTCAAAAGTGTCCGATGTGCCCGCCGTAATGTCGCAGTCCCGATAAAAATCGCAGATCACGACCATTACTAGTAAAAAAAAAATCATAATTCTGTCCCCTATTTTGTAGGCGCTATAACTTTTGCGCAACCCAGTCGCTTATTGCGTTTTTTTTTTTTTACAAAAATACGTAGAAGAATACGTATCGGCTTTAACTGAGAAAAAATATGTTTTTTGTTTTTTTTAAATGGGATATTTATTATAGCAACAAATAAAAAAAAAAAATTTTTTTAAATTGTCGCTCTTTTTTTGTTTATAGCACAAAAAATAAAAACCGCAGAGGTGATCAAATACCACCAAAAGAAAGCTCTATTGGTGGGGGAAAAAGGACGTACATTTTGTTTGGGAGCCACGTCGCACGACTGCGCAATTGTCAGTTAAAGCGACGCAGTGCCGGAAGCTGAAATTTCGCCTGGGCACGAAGGGGGTTTATGTGCCCAGTAAGCAAGTGGTTAAAAATACAGCTTTGATGAAAAATCTTAGACTCTTCATTCCTTTGTAAGTAGGAAAATGTGCAAAATCTGCAGGGGGGTCAAATAATTATTTTCCCCACGGTAGTCCCACAAAGTGTATATATCAATATCAATGAAAATAATCCTCTTTGTGTTCCACCACCTTGTGCAAATAACTTCTTCCATGCAGTGTGAGGTTCCCTTCACCAGATGTGCCCTCCACTTAGGGTATGTGACCAATGGTATTGTCTATCTCCGCCTCTTATCCACACCAAGGGCATTAATTTGTGACATCAGCAAGCCCCTCCCCCTACGTGTTACGCCACAGGGTCATGTGGCTTTTTCAGGGGGATGTGAAAGACCCTCTACTTTTATTTATCCTCTGGATATACAGTCCCTTGAAAAAGTATTCATACCCCCTGACATTTTCCTAATTTTGTCATGTTACAACCAACAACGTAAATGTATTTTAGTGGGATTTTATGTGATAGGCCAACACAAAGTGCTGGAGGAAAAATTGCAAAATCTGCAGGGGATCAAATAGTTATTCTCGCCACTGTATTGCGTTTTTATGATCTAAAACCAACATTAGTGTAGTTTTTTTACTGACATTTTGCACTTGATAAACCATTGCTCTAATATCGCATCAGATAACAATCTTGAACTACCATTACGTTATTCTCCAGGCAGTCTGCTTTCGGAAAATACAGTTGTATTCAAAATTATTCAACCCCCAATGAAATTGATTGTTTCGGCCAGTTTGACATTGATTTTGATCATTCAGTCATCCTGCTTACAATTAAATCAAAGAGGCACGTGTAGGTCAGACAAATATAACCTAACATTTATAATGAAATAACCACAAATGTCTTTTCTGTGCTCACATCATTATCAGTTTTATTCAACCCCCAATTGACATTTAATGTTAGTACTTAGTACAACATCCTTTTACAGTTATAACAGCTTTTAACCACTTACGGCGGGCGGAGGACTCCATTGTCCTGATATCACGTCATATGACGTGATGTCTTTTTAAAGCTGCGGGCGGGCGCGCGCGCGCACCTGCCGCTCTGCTGGGATCCCGGTGCGACTGCCCGGCGGCAACGATCGCCGCCGGGCACACGCGATTGCCCAGTAACTGAGCGGGGACGTGGAGCTCTGTATGTAAACACAGAGCTCCACGTCCTGTCAGGGAGAGAGGAGACCGATGCTGTGTCCCTTGTACATAGGGACACAATCGGTCACCTCCCCCAGTCACCCCCCCTCCCCCTCCAGTTAGAACACTCATAGGACACACATTTAACCCCTTCCCCGCCCCCTAGTGGTTAACCCCTTCACTGCCAGTCACATTTATACACTAATCAATGCATATTTATAGCATTGTTCACTGTATAAATGTAAATGGTCCCAAAAATGTCAGAAAAGTGTCCGAAGTGTCCGCCATAACGTCGCAGTCCCAATAAAAAAATCGCAGATCGCCGCCATTAATAGTAAAAAAATAAAATTAAAAAATGCCATAATAAACTATCCCCTATTTTGTAAACACTATGGGCCAGATTCAGGTAGATGGGCGCTTCTTTAATTTGGAGTAACGTTTCTCGTTTACGTTACTCCGCCGTAACTTTAGGAGCAAGTACTGTTATTCACAAAGCACTTGCTCCTAAAGTTGCGGCGGCGTAGCGAAAATGAGCCGGCGGAATTCAAATTGGGCGGGTAGGGGGCGTGTATTATGTTAACTATGCGCGATCCCGCGGCGAACGTACTGCGCATGCGTCGACTGTCAGTGCGCATGCTCCAAATTCTTTCAGGGAACGTCAATGACGTCAATCCCCATTCACGGACGTTTTACGCAAACGACTCGAATTTTTTTTTTTTGCGACGCGATGACGACGGCCATACTTAACATAGGAAACTCCACTAGGGGGCTGCTTTATCTTTGCGCCGCGTATCTCTTACGGAAACGTCGGAAAGTCACTGCGTCGCACCCGAATACGATCGTGAATTTCCGATTCCCGCTGATTAACATATTCCCGCGCGCCATTTTTAAAATTGAAGTTACGATACGACGGCGAAATACAATTACGCCGCTCGTATAGTAACTCCAACCCGGCGTTTCTTGTTTTCTGACTACAGAAAACAGAAACGCCGGCTCAAAGTGAGAGTTAGGCTGGAGTATCACTGATACTCCAGCCTAACTCTACCTGAATCTGGCCCTATAAATTTTGCGCAAACCAATCGATAAACGCTTATTGCATTTTTTTTTTAACCAAAAATATGTAGAAGAATACGTATCGGCCTAAACTGAGAATTTATTTTTTTATATTTTTTGGGGATATTTATTATAGCAAAAAGTAAAAAATATTGCATTTTTTTCAAAATTGACGCTCTATTTTTGTTTATAGCGCAAAAAATTAAAACCGCAGAGGTGATCAAATACCACCAAAAGAAAGCTCTATTTGTGGGAAAAAAAGGACGTCAATTTTGTTTGGGAGCCACGTTGCACGACCGCGCAATTGTCAGTTAAAGCGACGCAGTGCCGGAAGCTTAAATTTTGTCTGGGCGGGAAGGGGGTGTAGGTGCACAGTAGGCAAGTGGTTAAACTTGAAGCATAGCTTGACACAAGTGTCTTGCAGCCCATTCGTCGTGGGCAAAAGCCTCCAGTTCAGTCACATTCTTAGGCTTGCGCACTGCAACTGCTTTCTTTAAGTCCCACCAGAGAGGTTCTCAATCGGATTTAAAGAGGAGGTTCGCCCTAAATATAGTCTTTCTCATGTGATCCAGCATACTGGCGTCAGCGCCAGTATGCTTTTTTAAATCCCCCACTTAAGCCCCATACACACTGTCAGTTTTCCTGACGGTTTTCTCTTCAGGTTTACCTAGGTGCGCCTAGGAGTTCTGGCATGGAGGCCTTCATTACGCAGTGTCAATACGCAGTGTCATTACGCAGTGTCAATACGCAGTGTCATTACGCAGTGTCAATACGCAGTGTCATTACGCAGTGTCATTACGCAGTGTGCACCGTATGACAAATCTTTTTTCAGTTCCTCAGCAGTCACACGGGGACTTTTCTCCACTCTACGCTTCAGGTAGCGCACAGCAGTCAGTCAGCATCTTCTTTCTGCCATGACCAGGTAGCGTTTCAACAGTGCCCTTTGCCTTGAACTTGTGAATGATGCTTCCTATGCTGTCTCTTGGTATGTTTAACATCTTTGCAATCTTCTTATAGCCATTGCCCTTCCTGTGAAGAGTAATCACCTCTTCTCTTGTCTTCCTGGACCATTCTCTTGTCTTCACCATGTTTGTAACCACACCAGTAAGGGCTCTTTCACACGTCCGTTCAGTTCGTCCATTTTTTGGACGTCCGTTAATGGACCTCAATGCTTCCCTATGGGTTAGCGTCCGTTAGCGGATGAGCATCCGCTAACGTCCGTTAACATCCGTCTGCGGTAAGCTCCGTTTTTTTGGACGGAAAAAAACCCTATTTTTCTTCCGTCATAAAAACGGAACGGACGAAAAACGGACGTTAGCGGATGATCCGTTTACCATCTGATCCGCTAACCTCAGTTTTTCATCAAAATATGTAAAAAAAAAAAAAGTTCTAAAAAAAAAAAAAAAAAAAAACGGATGAAAAAACGGATGAAAAAAACTGATGAAAAACGGAATGGAAACTGATGTAAACGGACGGAAAACGGACGAAAAACTGATGAAAAAACGGATCAACTGAAGGGAGAAAAAACTGATCTAAAAAACTGAACGGACGTGTGAAAGAGCCCTTAATGTCTAGAAGGAGCCGAGTATCAGCCCTGGTTCACACTGGTGCGTTTTGACATGCGATTTGGCATGTCAAATCGCATGTCAAAACGGCGGATTTTGCCGCAAATTGCCGGCAATGGCACTGTCCTAATCGGCGCGACGCTGCATCTGCGGCGCTGCACCGATTTCAAAAAGTAGTCTCTGCACTACTTTTTGCGATTTCAGCCCGCGATTTACATTGACATCTGTGCAGAAACCTGCACAGATGTCTCTTAAATCGCGGCTGAAATCGGGACTGCCAGCGGGAGTGAAATCGTGCGAGTTCAGCTGAACTCGCACGGCTTCACTCCCGCAGCCCAGTGTGAACCAGGGCTAAAAGTCATTTGAAAGCTGCCTAATTGGTGCTTATTAGGCTTTATTGCTGCTCCCTGACATCCACAGGTGTTTTCAATACCTGATTGAAAACACTTCAATGAACCTCTGCTCTTCAGAGTGGTATGGCCCATACACACGATCCGAATATCGGCCGACGGATCGTACGACTTTTTTCGCTTAATAATCGCGAGTAAAATAAAATAGGTTTTTAAACTCACGAAAATTCTCGTACGATAGAAAAAAACGATTGGAAGTGATGTCACGTGTTGTAATGTATTTGTATTGTATTGTCGGACGACGGCTGTACTGACTAAACGAAAATCGGACGATCGGACATCGGACGAGAAAAATTTTCGCGCTTGTCCGATCGAATTTAATCGGATGAACGGTCGTGATCGGCTGTCGAAAGTAGTGTACACACAATCCGAAAATCGTACAATCCATCATCGGACGATCGTTTTCGTCCGATATTCGGATCGTGTGTATACCGAGCTTCTCGGCAGAATCCAGAGAGAAGCTCGCTGGGATCCATATTCTGCCGAGAAGCTCGATCGTGTGTACGTTTTCGCCGAGCAAACTCCCGAGCGAGGCGTCGAGCCAAAATAGAGAGCAGGTTCTCTATTTCCTCGACGGGCCATCGGGACTAATGGCTCGATGCCTTTTTCGACAGCCTGGTCGACGAGCTCGACGGCCGGCCGAGAACCTCGTCTGGCGGAACGATGAGTTTAGCCCGACGAGGTTCTCGTACGTGTTTACGCGGCCTAAGGGGTTGAATAATTGTGTAAATGAAGAATTCACAAAAGAAACATTTACTGCTGTATTACAAAACCAATTGATGTCATTTTAGTTGCATATGGTTCTGTAAGAAGTCCTTGTAGAATTTCATTCTAAATACAATTACAAATGTACACTAAATTCCCGAAAACCCTTTACAGCATTGAGGGGGTTGAATCATTTTGAATACAACTGTAAATACTGTTTGGATGGGGGGGGTTAAAGGGGTTGTAAAGGTACAATTTTTTTCTTCCTAAATATCTTTCTTTCCCTGAAGATTAATTAAAGGGGTTGTAAAGGTATTTTTTTCCCCTAAATATCTTCCTTTCCCTTAGTGCAGTCCTCCTTCACTTACCTCATCCTTCCATTTTGCTTTTAAATGTCCTTATTTCTTCTGAGAAATCCTCACTTCCTGTTCTTCTGTCTGTAACTCCACACAGTAATGCAAGGCTTTCTCCTTGGTGTGGAGTGTCGTGCTCGCCCCCTCCCTTGGACTACAGGAGAGTCAGGTTGCACGCTCTAGATAGAGAAGGAGCTGTGTGTTAGTGAGTGTCCTGACTCTCCTGTAGTCCAAAGAGGGGCCGAGCATGTCACTCGACACCAGGGAGAAAGCCTTGAAGGGGGAGGGGCGAGCAGGAGAGTCAGGACGCTCTCTACGTTGCAGATAGAGAAAGGAGCTGTGTGTTAGTGAGTGTCCTGACTCTCCTGTAGTCCAAAGGAGGGGGCGAGCATGTCACTCGACACCAGGGAGAAAGCCTTGAAGGGGGAGGGGGCGAGCAGGAGAGTCAGGACGCTCTCTACGTTGCAGATAGAAAAAGGAGCTGTGTGTTAGTGAGCGTCCTGACTCTCATGTTGTCCAAGGGAGGGGGCCAGCATGACACTCCACACCAGGGAGAAAGCCTTGAAGGGGGAGGGGGCGAGCAGGAGAGTCAGGACGCTCTCTACGTTGCAGATAGAGAAAGGAGCTGTGTGTTAGTGAGTGTCCTGACTCTTCTGTAGTCCAAGGGAGTGAGCATGACACTCCACACCAGGGAGAAAGCCTCACATTACTGTGTGGTGTTAGACAGAAGAACAGGAAGTGAGGATATCTCAGAAGAAATAAGGACATTTAAAAGCAAAATGGAAGGATGAGGTAAGTGAAGGAGGACTGCACTAAGGTAAAGGAAGCTATTTAGGGGAAAAAATTACCTTTACAACCCCTTCAGACCTAAAATAAAATTTTAAACGTGTGCAAAAAAAATGCTAAAAAGGTTCCGGGCAGTGAAAGGGTTAAGCCATTGCGTCGTAGTAATAAGGAAACCCCCGGGGGGGGGGGGGGGGTGATAGTGAGTTCTCATTTCTGGGTTTCTCAATCGCCCATGTTGATATCTTCTTATGTATTTGTTCTTAGGGAGTGAACGGGAAGAGCGTCTCACCGCCAGGACCGGCGAAGGCCTACAAGGCCGGCTGGCTGAAGAAGAGCGGCGGAATGCTGGGTCTATGGAAGGATCGCTACATTCAGATACAGAAGACACAGTTCCTCGTGTGTGACCATGAGGTAAGGAATCCCAACGACAACCTGGGAGGATGAGCAACTACCGTATTTATCTTCGTATTGTGCGCACCGGCGTATAACGCGCACCCCCAACCAAGAAGACAAATTCCTGCAAAAAAAAAAGAATATACTTACAGTTTGGATGCCCCTCGTCGGTGTCTTGCCCGGCGTCCATCGGCGGCCTTGTCCGGTCCGACGTCCGTCTGCGCCCTTTGTGGTGTCCTCCCCCGCTTCTCCCGCGCTGTTTCTGAGCCGATCCCCGCTTCCCGCGCTGTGTTTGAACGCCGCCGCCGACATATACCGAGCGCAGTACACTCGGGCACGCTCGGCCACGCTCGGCTCCTCTCGCATAGAGGCTAGGAGGCGTGACCGCAAGCATAGCCGAGCCTGGCCGAGTGTACTGCGCTCTGTATATGTCGGCGGCGGCGTTCAAACACAGCGCGGGAAGCGGGGATCGGCATATAACGCGCACCCACAATTTCCCCTGATTTTAAGGGGAAAAAAGTGCGCGTTATACACCAATAAATACGGTAAGTCTTCTCAGGGTTCAAGAAACCTGGAATGATACATTTACCAATGTTAATACTTTCTTAAGGGCCCTTTCACACTGGAGCGTTAATAAAAAAAAGCGCCTGTACAGCGCCTGAAAGAAGCTGCATCTGCAATCCCAATGTAAAAAAGCCCCAAGTGCTTTCACACTGAATCAGGAATTATGGGGCCCCTTACACAGATTCAGGCATGAGCCCCCCTGGGGGGTGCTGCCGACTGTAATTGAGAAGCGGGGAGGGGGTGCCTTTACAAAAAAATAAAAATAAAGAAAAATATATAAACAAATTATAAAAAAAAGGGGGGGGGGGTTAGCCATCCGGGGCCCTGGGGACCTCTATGCCCTTTAATAAAAATAAAAAAATATATATATTCATTTAAAAAAAAGGGGGGGGTTGCCATTTGGGGCCCTAGGGACCTCTGGGCCCTTTAATAATATATATATATACATATATGAATATATTAAAAAAAATAAACATTTATAAAAAAAAAACAGAAAAAAGGGGGTTGCCATCCGGAACCACGGGGACCTCCGGGCCCCTAGGGACTTCTTGGCCTTTTAATTAAAAAAAAAAACTCTGGGCTCTTTAATAATAATAAAAAAAAACATTTGTAAAAAAAAATTATAAAAAGGGGGGGTTGGCACATAGGGCCCTGGGGACCTCTGGGCCCTTTCTTTGCAGCGCTTTAGGAGCATTGAATACACCGCTCCTAAAGCCCCCTTCCCATTGAGCGAGCTTTATTTAACGCCAAAGCACCTGAAAAATGACTGAGTGTGAAAGGGGTCTTTACCAGTGTTTTTCGGGCGCTGGCAGTGTGAAAGGGCTCTGAAAGCACTCGGGGCTTTCACATTGGGATTGCAGATGAGGCTTTTTTCATGCGCTTTACCAGTGGTGGCTGGTAATCAAACTTTTTGGGGGGGCGCAAACAAAGGAAAAAAAAAAAAACAATTGCAGCCTCACTGTGCCCATTAAACGCAGCCACTGTGTCCATCAAACGCAGCCACTGTGCCCATCAAATGCAGCCACTGTGCCCATCAAACGCAGCCACTGTGCCATCAATTGTCGCCACTGTGCCATCAATTGTTACTACTTTGCCATGCCATCAAACGCAGCCACTGTGCCCATCAATTGTCACTACTGTGCCCATCAATTGTCACCACTGTACCCAGCAATCGTCACCACTGTGCCCAGCAATTGTAGCCACTGTGCCCATCAATTGTCACCACTGTGCCCAGCCATTGTGCCCATCAATCGTCACCACTGTGCCCAGCAATTGTAGCCATTGTGCCTATCAATCGTCACCACTGTGCCCAGCAATTGTAGTCATTGTGCCCATCAATTGTCACCACCGTGCCCAGCAATTGTAGCCATTGTGCCCCGGTAAAAAAATGCCCCCCCCCCCGGCACTTACCTGGGGTCAGCCATGCTTTTTCTTCTTCTGTCCCTCGATGTGTTCTTCCGCCCTCGTTGACGCTTCAGCCAATCAGGTTACCGGTAACCTGATTGGCTGATTGGCTGAGACGCCTGTCACTCTTATCCAAGGAACGCACCCCCTGTGCGTCCCAAGGATAAGCACCCGGAAGCCGACTACCGCTGGCTCTGATAGGCACTTCCGCAGCCGCCCCATGGCAACACCCCCAAAGTGCACGGCGCGTGTTAGCGATCGCGCCGCGCGTGCCCGTCGGTGGCAGCGTGTTCCCAGGAACACTGCTCGTCACCGACAATGGTACACAGCCATTGGTCAGGGCTGTGTACCACGTGATCAGCTCTGACCACTAGTGTAAACAAAAAGCTGCAACTAACTGTTACCCGCTGTTCTCCCCTCACACATCGTTTCCAGTGTGAGGAGAGAAGAGCTAGAAGCAGTGAGTTACAGTTCTGTGTTACTGTAGTGTCTGCACAAACACCACATCTGTCCCTTTGCCCCCCCCCCCCCCCAATTGTCACCAGTCACCCAACAGTCACCCATAAAGTGCACCTGTCACATAAATAGACTGCCATCAGCGGTGCAACCGTCACCCACCAGTGAGCGTACCCTGTCACCCGTCACCCACCAGTGTCACCCACCTTGCCCTGTCACCGTCACCCACCAGTGACCTGCCCTGTCACCCGTCACCCACCAGTGACCTGCCCTGTCACCGTCACCCACCAGTGACCTGCCCTGCCACCCGTCACCCACCAGTGAGCGTACCCTGTCACCCGTCACCCACCAGTGACCTGCCCTGTCACCGTCACCCACCAGTGACCTGCCCTGTCACCCGTCACCCACCAGTGAGCGTACCCTGTCACCCGTCACCCACCAGTGACCTGCCCTGTCACCGTCACCCACCAGTGAACGTACCCTGTCACCGTCACCCACCAGTGACCTGCCCTGTCACCCGTCACCCACCAGTGACCTGCCCTGTCACCCGTCACCCACCAGTGACCTGCCCTGTCACCCGTCACCCACCAGTGACCTGCCCTGTCACCCGTCACCCACCAGTGACCTGCCCTGTCACCCGTCACCCACCAGTGACCTGCCCTGTCACCCGTCACCCACCAGTGACCTGCCCTGTCACCGTCACCCACCAGTGACCTGCCCTGTCACCCGTCACCCACCAGTGACCTGCCCTGTCACCGTCACCCACCAGTGACCGTACCCTGTCACCGTCGCCCACCAGTGACCTGCCCTGTCACCCGTCACCCACCAGTGACCTGCCCTGTCACCCGTTTATGAAGAAAAAATACAAATTTGCTAAATTTTATGAGAGAAACAAAGAAAAATTCAATTTTTTCACAAAATCTACCGTCTTTTTTTATTCATAGCGCAAAAAATAAAAAACCCATGAGTGATTAAATACCACCAAAAGAAAGCTCTATTTGTGTGAAAAAAAGGACGCAATTTTTATTTGGGTACAGTGTTGCATGACTGAGTAATTGTCATTCAAAGTGTGAGAGCACCGAAAGCTGAAAATTGGTCTGGGTAAGAAGGGGGTTTAAGTGCCCAGTGGTCAAGTGGTTAAACGCTTATTGGGATATTTTTTTTTTTTTTTATACCAAAAATAGGTAGAAGAATACGTATCGGCCTAAACCGAGGATAGAAAATGTTTTTTTTATATATTTTCTGGGGGATATTTATTATAGCAAAAAGTTAAAAATACTGATTTTTTTTTCAAAATTGTCTCTCTATTTTTGTTTATAGCGCAAAAAATAAAAAACGCAAAGGTGATCAAATACCACCATTTTTTGCGCAACAACTAAAAAAAGACAGAAGCATTTAAAAAAAATAAAGTTTTTATTTGTTCCTGTTAATTTTTTTTTCTAAATAAGTACAGTTTTCTTTTTCAATTATGGGCACCGATGAGGTGGCACTGATGGGCACTTATAGGCGGCACTGATGGACACTTATAGGTGGCGCTGGTATGCGGCACTGATGGGCACTCATAGCGGCACTGATGTTTTCATAAGGGCACTGATGGGCACTCATAGGCGGCACTGATGGGTACTCATGGGTGGCACTGATGGGTGGCACAGATGGGCACCGATAGGTGGGTACTGGGCATGTTTGGGCACTGAGGGATGGCAATGATGGCATTGCTGGGCATTATTTATTTACTCTTTTGCCAGTCAGTGCCCATGTTGCCAGTCAGTGCCTATTTGTGGGCACTGATTGGCATCTATTGTGCTTATTTTTGTGGATGGCCATGGGGGATGTACCTGGCCATCCACATGTTGCCCCCTTCCTGGTGGTCCTGGTGGCTTCCCTGGTGGTCCAGTGTGGGCATCCGAAGGGAGGCTGCGCTTATAAACAATCAGCATATACCCCCCTGTCAGGAGAGACGCCGATCGGCTCTCCTCTACTCACGTCTATCAGACGCGAGTGAGGAAGTGCCGAGTGGCTCTTCCTGACAGTGCAGACTGACATTATCTTCCTGTTTACATCGTGATCAGACTGACACCCTGCAACAACGGTTTGGAAGTGTTTTCTCACAAAACTAGCAGGATTCGAGCCACAGCGTTGTGCAGTACCGCATTTGGCAAGGGGTGTGGGGGCGCCAGAGCTGAGCAGAACCAATGGCAGCCGATCGGAGCTGTTCGGAGCCATTCGGAAATACTCAGAAAAACGCAGAAATACTCAGTTCCCAAGCCTTTCCAGGGGTTTCCGAGTTCAGCCGAGCTGTCCCAAATATTTTCGAGACTCTCTGGCACCCCTCCCCCCCCCCCCCACACCTCTGTCCACATGCAGTATTGCATGCCATAGAAGTCAAATGCGGAACAAATTATTTCCGTTTCCATTGACTTCTATGGGGAAACTCGCTTTGATATGCAAGTGCTTTGGATTACAAGCATTCTCCAGGAACGGATTATCCTCGTAATCCAAGGTTCCACTGTAGTCACAATTCTACTCTCATTCATTTCAGCCATAGCCCTGGTTCAAATTGGGCCGGTTTGGCATGCGATTTAAAAGGTCAAATTGAATGCCGAATCTGCGGCTATTGCCGGCAATGGTACCGATCGAATTGGTGCGATACCGACTTTGCAGGAACCCACATATGTCTGTCAAATCGGGCACCTGAATTACAGAGACGGGGGGTGTTTTTTGGAAACACCTGATTAGAGCCGTAGGCTCTAATAGGATCTCAAAAAGTTGAACAGCGGGCACCATGCTGGGTGCTCGCTGTTCACTCAGGAATTTTCTTTGCTAACACTGAACCGCCTCTCAGCCAATTAGGTGCTCGGGTCTGTTTCTTACCTGTCACCTGATTGGCTGAAAGGTCAGGTGGTGTGACTGGACCCCTGATAGAGAGGACGGAAGACGACATCGAGGAGCGTGCAGGACACTGCCGCTGACCCTCTGCGAGACAGGTAAGTGACGGGTGAGGCACACTGGCAGCATTTGATGGGGCACAGTAGCGGCAATTGATGGGCACACTGGCAGCAGTTTGATGGGGCACAGTATCGGCAATTGATGGGCACACTGGCAGTATTTGATGGAGCACAGTAGTGGAAATTGATGGGCACACTGGCAGCATTTCATGGGGCACAGTAGTGGCAATTGATGGGTACAGTAGCTGCGTTTGATGGCACAGTTGGCTGTGTTTGATGGGTATAGTGGCTGCATTTGATGGGCACAGTAGCAGCAATTGATGGGCACACTGGCAGCATTTGATGGGGCCCAGTAGCGGAAATTGATGGGCACACTGGCAACAATTGATGGGCACACTGGCAGAAATTGATGGGCACGCTGGCTGAGTTTAATGGCTGGCTGCGCTTTATGGGCACAGCAGCTGCGCTTGATGGGTACAGTGGCTGTGTTTGATGGGCACAGTGGCAGCAATTGATGGGCACACTGCCAGCAATTGATGGGCACACTGTCAGCAATTGATGGGCACATTAGCGGCAATTGATGGGCACACTGGCAGCAATTGATGGGCACACTGGCAACAATTGATGGGCAAACTGGCAGAAATTGATGGGCACGCTGGCAGCATTTCATGGGGCACAGTAGTGGCAATTGATGGGTACAGTAGCTGCGTTTGATGGCACAGTTGGCTGTGTTTGATGGGTATAGTGGCTGCATTTGATGGGCACAGTAGCAGCAATTGATGGGCACACTGGCAGCATTTGATGGGGCCCAGTAGCGGAAATTGATGGGCACACTGGCAACAATTGATGGGCACACTGGCAGAAATTGATGGGCACGCTGGCTGAGTTTAATGGCTGGCTGCGCTTTATGGGCACAGCAGCTGCGCTTGATGGGTACAGTGGCTGTGTTTGATGGGCACAGTGGCAGCAATTGATGGGCACACTGCCAGCAATTGATGGGCACACTGTCAGCAATTGATGGGCACATTAGCGGCAATTGATGGGCACACTGGCAGCAATTGATGGGCACACTGGCAACAATTGATGGGCAAACTGGCAGAAATTGATGGGCACGCTGGCTGAGTTTGATGTCACAGTGGCTGAGTATAATGGCTGGCTGCACTTGATGGGTACAGTGGCTGTGTTTGATGGGCACAGTGGCAGCAATTGATGGGCACACTGCCAGCAATTGATGGGCACACTGTCAGCAATTGATGGGCACATTAGCGGCAATTGATGGGCACACTGGCAGCAATTGATGGGCACACTGGCAGCAATTGATGGGCACACTGGCAACAATTGATGGGCAAACTGGCAGAAATTGATGGGCACGCTGGCTGAGTTTGATGTCACAGTGGCTGAGTATAATGGCTGGCTGCACTTGATGGGTACAGTGGCTGTGTTTGATGGGCACAGTGGCAGCAATTGATGGGCACACTGCCAGCAATTGATGGGCACACTGTCAGCAATTGATGGGCACATTAGCGGCAATTGATGGGCACACTGGCAGCAATTGATGGGCACACTGGCAACAATTGATGGGCAAACTGGCAGAAATTGATGGGCACGCTGGCTGAGTTTGATGTCACAGTGGCTGAGTATAATGGCTGGCTGCGCTTTATGGGCACAGCAGCTGCGCTTGATGGGTACAGTGGCTGCGTTTGATGGCACAGTTGACTGCGCTTGATGGGCACAGCGGTTGCGCTTGATGGGCACAGTGGCTGCGCTTGATAGGTACAGTGTCTGCATTTGATGGGCACAGTAGCAGCAATTGATGGGCACCCTGGCAGCATTTGATGGGGCCCAGTAGCGGAAATTGGTGGGCACACTGGCAACAATTGATGGGAACACTGGCAGAAATTGATGGGCACGCTGGCTGAGTTTGATGGCTGGCTGCGCTTTATGGGCACAGCAGCTGTGCTTGATGGGTACAGTGGCTGTGTTTGATGGGCACAGTGGCAGCAATTGATGGGCACAGTAGCGGCAATTGATGGGCACACTGGCAGCAATTGATGGACACACTGGCTGCGTTTGATGGCACAATGGCTGCGTTTGATGGCACAGTTGACTGCGCTTGATGGGCACAGCGGTTGTGCTTAATGGGCACAGCGGCTGCGCTTGATAGGTACAGTGTCTGCATTTGATGGGCACAGTGGCAGCAATTGATGGGCACACTGGCAGCAATTGATGGGTGCAGTAGCTGCGTTTGATGGCACAGTTGGCTGTGTTTGATGGGCATAGTGGCTGCATTTGATGGGCACAGTTGCGGCAACAATGGCAGCAATTGATGGGTGCAGTAGCTGTGTTTGATGGCGCAGTGGCTACTTTTGATTGGCGCAGTGGCTGCGTTTGATGGGCACAGTGGCTGCATCTGATGGGCACAGTGGCTGCATCTGATGGGCACAGTGGCTGCAATTGATGGTTTTTTTTTTTAGTTAGTTTACGCCCCCAAATAAGTTTGAGCACCAGCCGCCACTGCTCCATAGTGCATATGAACAATCGTTCCATGAAATAAAGGAATATTCTAATAATGAATTTTCCAGATTGCTGCCATGAACCAAATTCTGACTTCATCACCAGCAAGTGACGGGTCCGATGTCGTTGGGAAACTGACGGTTACCAGCAGAGATTTTTTGCCGGTCGGCATCTTGTTACATGAAACAGACCTCGGTGTGGCTTTAAATCGGAGTATTTATTTATCTCCATAAACCTCAGACAGGAAACGTGAGGACGGCTCAGTCATGTCTGGAAAGTGACAGGACTCTGGGTGGGAATACGGCCCTCGGCTGTCACCATCGCCCTCCTCCTCCTCTCCATCGGGGGATTTCAGGCACCTGCTGCCAACAACCACTTTTATATTTCCTTGTAAAAGGAAACTTGGCAATGCCGGGGCTGGAAATAAATCTGCTCTCCGTACAGGACGGATCTGCTGGAATCATTAGGCTGACACCTGTCACTCCTGGAAAAACATGAAAAACATGACCGTTCCAAGGCAGAGTCACACTGAACCCAATATATATATACAGTATATACACTCACCGGACACTTTATTAGGTACACCTGTTCAATTGCTTGGAAACACAAATTGCTAATCAGCCAATCACATGGCAGCAACTCAATACATTTAGGCATCTAGACGTGGCGAAGACGACTTGCTGAAGTTAAAACCGAGCATCAAAACAGGGGTAGAAGGGAGATTCGGCATGACTTTGAATGTGGCATGGTTGTTGGTGCCAGACGGGCCGGTCTGAGTATTTTAGAAACTGCTGATCTACTGGGATTTTCACACACCACTATCTCTCGGGTTTACAAAGTCCAAAATAGAGAAAATATCCAGTGAGTGGCAGTTGTGTGGAGGAAAATGCCTTGTTGAGGTCAGAGGTCATAGGAGTATGGGCAGACTGGTTCCAGGTAATAAAAAGGCAACAATAACTCAAATGTTAATATAATATAATAACTCAAATAACCACTCGTTACAACCAAGGTATGCAGAACACACCTTGGGCCCCCAGATCCCACCCCACCCCTGTGTGAATGAGTATGGGGAACTTTCGGCAACATAAAAGAATCGCATCAGCTACTCGGCCCTTCTTTTGCATCAGAGCCAATCAGAATAACTCGAATATTCGGCAAACGGAATATTGCGCGATTATCTTCTCCACCCTTCTTTTGCATCAGAGCCAATCAGAATAACTCGAATATTCGGCAAAAGGAATATTGCGCGATATTCCTTTTGCCGAATATTCGAGTTATTCTGATTGGCTCTGATGCAAAAGAAGGGCGGAGAAGATAATCGCGCAATAGGAATATTGCGCGATTATCTTCTCCGCCCTTCTTTTGCCCCCTTATTCTCCTTTCTTTTAAGTAGAGTTAGTGTAGAGTTAGTGTTTAGTGCATTTTAGTTTAGTAATACAGGAAATGATCTCCGTTTATGAGAATTTCGCAATCATTTTCGCATTAGCGAAATTTCGCATTAGCGAAATTTCGCAAATTTTTTTTTGGATAAAATATCACGAATATTCGATATTAGCGAATATTCGCAAATATTCTTCTATATATTCGCGCAATATCGCGAAATCGAATATGGCGTATTCCGCTCAACACTAGTTAAAACCAGTACTGGCACAGGGTCATCCAGCGCCTAGGGCAGAGATCCTAAACTGCACCCCCTCCCCCGCTCATGATGTCTAAGCTTAGGGGATCCTACACCTAGCCAGTGGCGGCTGGTGTTTTTTTTGTTTTGGGGGTGGCAAAAAAAAACACCCCCACTGCTGACTGCTGGTCCACCGACACTAACCCCATCTAGGCAGCGGACACATCGGGCAGCGGTGGGAAACGGGGCATCGCCGGACATCAGGCTGCAGCGGGCATCGGACAGTGGCTTCAGTGTCTTCTCCTCCTCGCTTCCATCGTGCGTCTCCTCCCCTCCACCTAGGGGTCCAATAGGATTACCTGTCCTTTCAGCAAATCGGGTGACGGGGTATTAGACCCGCTTCCCGATTGGCTGGGAGGAGGATCAGTGTTTCAACAGTGAAAATTCATTTGCTGTTGTAACACCTGTGTGGACTCATGGAGCAATGCTCTGAGCCTACTGCACTGCACACTCACTACATACAGTTCAAACCTGCCTTTTACCACCCCTACCTTCCTTTTATCCACCCCAAACCTGCCCTGTGCCACCCCAACTTGCCCTACGCCACCCCCAACCTGCCCTGCGCCACCCCCAACCTGCCCTGCGCCACCTCCAACCTGCCCTGTACCACCCCAAACTGCCATGTACCACCACTAACTGCCCTGTACCACCCCAACTTGCCTTGTACCACCCCCAACCTGCCCTGTACCTGTACCACCACGAACTGCCATGTACCACCACTTACTGCCCTGTACCACCCCAACTTGCCTTGCACCACCTGCAACCTGCCCTGTGCCCCCCAGAACTACCCTAACCTGTCACTATACCACCCTATACTATCATTTACAGTCGCTGGTTTGGGGTGGGCCCTGTGACCGTTCGCTGCCTGCAGAGTGCTGGGCAACTTAGACAGGGGAAGGGGGGGATGCCATGTTTTACCAGGTGACATCAACCCCACTGCGTCTGACTCTAATCAGGTGCTTTAAAATAACACTCCCGCCGCTGTAATTCATGCACCCGGCGTCCTGAAAGGGGCAAGATGCATGAATAGGGGGTAACGCCCGTGGATCATAGAGCATTAATTAGAATGTTGCGGCCGTGGATAAAGGGGGAGCACCTGGGTGCCCCTAATGGATGGGCCGCCACTACACCCAGCAGACACTCGCTTGTCAAAATCACTGCCGCTGTCACTGCTCCCGTCAGCCTAGCAACAGAATAAAGGCGCTCCCAGTAAGCCATCGCGCCCAGGGCAGGCTAGCCTGCCGCCCGCACCTTGCCACAGCCCTGGTTAAAACGCAAAGATCCAGGACGGGCACGGCTCATCCATCACATCTCGATGTAGGACTCTCCTAGGCTGTGAATTATTTGCCTGTGTGAAATAAATACTTGTGAAGCACTTTCTTTGATGACACTTCTGAAGATGACAATTATCTTCCAATACTTTGCTGCCTCCGTCTGTCATCCTCTTCTCTTCCCTAACCTAATCTCCGGGGTTCTGATTTAGCACTTAATGAAACATGGAAAAGCCTGCAGAAAAAAATAAAAATAAACTCTGATGTGGAAAGTATCTTCTTGCCTGCAACTAATTGGTACTCAGGGAAGATAATGCTACAAAATATCATTTCCACTTACCCTGCTTAAAACTAAAAAGTAACTTCTGTCACTTATAACTAGTGTTGCTCACGAATATTCGCATTGCGAATATTCGCTACGAATATTGCATATTCGAGTATTCGCGGCGAATATTCGCTATTTCGAATATTCGTATTTTTTCAAATTTCGCAATCATTTTCGCAATAAATTTCGCATTCGCATTAGCGAAATTTCGGAATTTTTTTTTTTTTTAAATATAGCGAATATTCGTAAATATCGAATATTCGTGATATTTTATAAAAAAAAAAAAAAAATTGCGGAATTTCGCCAATTTTTTATTTTATTTTTTTATATCACAAATATTCGATATTTACGAATATTCGCTATATTTAAAAAACAAAAAACAAAAAAAAGAGAAAATTCGCATTAGCGCAATTTCGCATTGGCAAAATTTCGCATTTTTTTATTTTTTTATAAAATATCACGAATATTCGATATTAACGAATATTCGCGAATATTCTTCGAAATATTCGCGAAATATCGCGAAATCGAATATGGCGTATTCCGCTCATCACTACTTATAACCTGAGACTGTAATCTATAAACTCTATAAATCCAGAAAGATTATAATGGGAGATTTGTGAGATGGAGGTGAAATTGTTACACTTGATTCCCTCTTCTACCTGTGGGAGGCGTTATTAGCCCAATTAAAGTGGGACTGTAGTAATTTTTTAATCTTTCCATATATTAAATCTTCTGCTCTTGTTGTTGTTTTATCTTTGGATAGTAAAACATTTAACCTGAAACCCAGACACATGATGCAAAACCTGGACTGTCCGGGTGAATCCTAAACAGGTGGCAACCCTATGTGGGGGGGGACGGGGACTCTTGGATATAAGCAGGGCCTCTAATGTGCACTGTTGGATGTAGAGGGAGGCTCTGATGGGCACTTTTTGATGAAGGAGGGCTCTGGTGGGCACTGTTCGATGTAGAGGGGGGCACTGATGGGCACGCTTTGATGAAGGGGGGCTCTGATGGTCACTCCTTGATGTAGGATAGTCTCTAATGGACACTCTTTGATGAAGGGGGGACTCTGATGGTCACTCCTTGATGTAGGGTGGTCTCTGATGGGCACTCTTTGATGATGGGGGGGCTCTGATGGTCACTCCTTGATGTAGGGTGGTCTCTGATAGGCACTCTTTGATGAAGGGGGCTCTGATGGTCACTCCTTGATGTAGGGTGGTCTCTGATGGGCACTCTTTGATGAAGGGGGCTCTGATGGTCACTCCTTGATGTAGGGTGGTCTCTGATGGGAACTCTTTGATGAAGGGGGGCTCTGATGGTCACTCCTTGATGTAGGGTGGTCTCTGATGGGCACTCTTTGATGAAGGGGGCTCTGATGGTCACTCCTTGATGTAGGGTGGTCTCTGATGGGCACTCTTTGATGAAGGGGGCTCTGATGGTCACTCCTTGATGTAGGGTGGTCTCTGATGGGAACTCTTTGATGAAGGGGGGCTCTGATGGTCACTCCTTGATGTAGGGTGGTCTCTGATGGGCACTCTTTGATGAAGGGGGGGCTCTGATGGTCACTCCTTGATGTAGGGTGGTCTCTGGTGGGCACTCTTTGATGAAGGGGGCTCTGATGGTCACTTCTTGATGTAGGGTGGTCTCTGATGGGCACTTTTTGATGAAGGGTGGCTCTGATGGTCACTCCTTGATGTAGGGTGGTCTCTGATGGGCACTCTTTGATGAAGGGGGCGCTCTGGTGGTCACTCCTTGATGTAGGGTGGTCTCTAAATGGGCACTCTTTGATGAAGGGGGGCTCTGATGGTCACTCCTTGATGTAGGGTGGTCTCTGATAGGCATTTTTTGATGAAGGGGGGGCTCTGATGGTCACTCCTTGATGTAGGGTGGTCTCTGATGGGCACTCTTTGATGAAGGGGGGGCTCTGATGGTCACTCCTTAATGTAGGGTGGTCTCTGATGGGCACTCTTTGATGAAGGGGGGGCTCTGATGGTCACTCCTTGATGTAGGGTGGTCTCTGATGGGCACTCTTTGATGAAGGGGGGCTCTGATGGTCACTCTTGATGTAGGGTGGTCTCTGATGGGCACTCTTTGATGAAGGGGGGGCTCTGATGGTCACTCCTTGATGTAGGGTGGTCTCTGATGGGCACTCTTTGATGAAGGGGGCTCTGATGGTCACTTCTTGATGTAGGATAGTCTCTAATGGGCACTCTTTGATGAATTGGGGGGCTCTGATGGTCACTCCTTGACGTAGGGTGATCTCTGATGGGCACTATTTGATGAAGGGGGGCTCTGATGGTCACTCATTGATGTAGGGTGGTCTCTGATGGGCACTCTTTGATGAAGGGGGGCTTTGATGGTCACTCCTTAATGTAGGGTGGTCTCTGATGGGAACTCGTTGATAAAGGGGGGCACTGATGGTCATTCCTTGATGTAGGGTGGTCTCTGATGGGCACTCTTCGATGAAGGGGGGCTCTGATGGTCACTCCTTGATGTAGGGTGATCTCTGATTGGCACTCTTTGATGAAGGGGGGCTCTGATGGTCACTCCTTGATGTAGGGTGGTCTCTGATGGGCACTCTTTGATGAAAGGGGGGGGGGGCTCTAATGGTCACTCCTTGATGTAGGGTGGTCTCTGATAGGCACTCTTTGATGAAGGGGGGGGGGCTCTAATGGTCACTCCTTGATGTAGGGTGGTCTCTGATGGGAACTCTTTGATGAAGGGGGGCACTGATGGGCACTGCTGGATGTAGCGTGGTCTCTGAGGGGCACTCCTCTGAAAAAGATGTTCAGTCCTTAAGTGGTTAAAGATCGCTGCACGAATACAGTGTGACATAAAATATTGCCAATGACTGCCATTTTATTCTCTAGGGTCTTTGCTAAAATGGAAAATATATAATGTTTGGGGTTTCTAAGTAATTTTCTAGCAAAGGGTACTCATGTTTACTTTTAAACACGTGGTAAACGTCTCTTTATTTGTTCTGTCTCCATAGGATGACCAGAAGTGTTTGGAGACATTTGAGCTTGCCAGCTTCGAGCGATGTCAGGACCAAAAGGGCCTCCTAAAACGCAAAAGGCATTTCTCATTGATTCCGTCGGCGGGCACAAAGGTAATAAATATTCAGAAAGTGAACTTTACGACAAAAATAAACTAAATTACACGTAAGGGCCGATTCCTGACAATTCATTATGTTTCTTTACACCTACTTTATATTCTTTGTGAAATCCTTACAATACAAATGTTACTGTTCATATAGCAGTCAAAAATGTTTTTAAAGGGGTTGTAAAGGTAAAGACTACGGGAGAGTCAGGACGCCCACTAACACTTTCTCTATCTGCAACATAAAGAGTGCCCTGACTCTCCTGTAGTCCAAGGGAGGGGGCGAGCACGACGCTCCACACCAGGGAGAAAGCCTTGCATTACTGTGTGAAGTTACAGACAGAAGAACAGGAAGTGAGGATTTCTCAGAAGAAATAAGGACATTTAAAAACAAAATGGACGGACGGAGGTAAGTGAAGGAGGACTGCACTAAGGGAAAGGAAGATATTTAGGGAAAAAAATTGTACCTTAACAACCCCTTTAAATGCAATATATTGCATAAGCAAAAAAAAAAAATAATAATAATCTACGAGTGAACGTTGTTTACACCAGGGGTCTCCAAACTTTCTAAACAAAGGGCCAGCTTACTGTCCTTCAGACTGTAGGGGGGCCGGATGTGTTGGTGGGAGGAATAGTACCCCATCGTTGGCATCAGTGGGAGGATTAGTGCCCCATCATTGTCATGAAAGGAATAGTACCGCATCATTGGTGTTGTGGGAGGAATAGTGTCCCATCATTGCTGTCAGTGGGAGGAATAGTGCCCTAATGTTGGTGTCAGTGGGAGGAATAGTACCCCATCATTGGTGTCGTGGGAGGAATAGTACCCCATCATTGGTGTGAGTGGGAGGAATAGTGCCCTAATGTTGGTGTCAGTGGGAGGAATAGTGTCCCATCGTGGTGTCAGTGGGAGGAATAGTGTCCCATCATTTGTGTCAGTGGGAGGAATAGAGCCCTAATGTTGGTGTCAGTGGGAGGAATAGTGTCCCTTCATTGGTGTCAGTGGGAAAAATAGTGTCCCATCATTGGTGTTAGTGGGAGGAATAGTGTCCCACCCACCATTGGAGCACAGGTGTGTGAGGAGGAGGGTGTGTCTGAGCTGCTCCCTGAGATCCGTGTGAGAAGGGAGTCGCCTGAAAAACTATCCCAGCTCTCCTGGCCCCTTTCTGGGGAAGCCATGGAGGGCGGCGGGGCCTCCCCTGCTGGAGGTTCTCAGCCACCTCCTGGTTCATCTGCTGGCATGCCTGCCTCTCTACAAGCCTCAGCTGGTGATCTCTCTGCCCCTGGTGAGGATGAAGGATCGGCGGCCATTCGGGAGCGAGTGGTGGCCGGGATAAAAGTCCTGAACAGGGAGAGGGATAAGCTTTACAAGCTACGTGCGGAGCTGAAGCGCCTGAGGAAGCATCGTGAAGGCTTACATAGTCTGAAACGCGGATCCATGGATCCAGAGATCCAATTGGCCAAGGTCCGTGTGGACCACCAGGAGACCATCGTGGCCATTATGGAAGGAAGGGATGGTCCTTTCAAGGAGAAGTTCTCTAACGAGAGGAGGTTTGCAAAGGTGACCAAGATGGAGGTGGAGGAGGAGGAGGAGACCCCCGTTTCTGATCCCCTGACCCCCCAAGGAGAGGTAAGCACCCCCATGCCTTCACAGGACTCAGGAGGCATGCTGAGGGTGATCCAGGGAATGGAGTCTCCTGTGCGGGGGGATCAGATGGTGTTTAATG
Organism: Rana kukunoris; assembly: GCA_029574335.1. Taxonomy (NCBI): domain Eukaryota; kingdom Metazoa; phylum Chordata; class Amphibia; order Anura; family Ranidae; genus Rana; species Rana kukunoris. The sequence goes on along the minus strand of CM056051.1, from coordinate 12,004,655 downwards.
ATGACAATATTTCAGATGATGTTCCTGATAGAGTGAAGCCAGTGAAGCCCCATGTTGTGGATAAGACTGTGTTTGTACCATCTAGCACCATGAATGTGAACAATAATAAGACTGCCAGTTCTGTGTGCAGCAATGATGTGACTGCTGAGGCTGCAATGCAGCAAGAGACGCATTTAAAAAATGACATTCCTGTGAAGGAACTGCAAGTCCCAGCAGAGCCCATTAACCCCACTGCTGCTGAGACCAGAGCTGATTGCCCCACTGCTGCTCAGGACTCTACAGTGCAGCATCAGGCGACGGCCGGTACTGCAACGGAAACTATCATTATACCAGATGACAATGTGGGTGTGGCTGATAAAAGTCACCCCAGTTCAGATATGATGGACAATACTACCTCTGTTCATACAGATAATGTGACTTCAGTGTGGGGCATTGGCTCCAATAAACCTTCTTTTGCTCAGGTGGTGCGCTCTGCCCCTGGTAGCTCCGCCCCCAAGCAGGGTTTTCCCCTGCGAGCTACCACCTTGAGCCCCCCGGGATCTGGTCTGGGGTCTCTGGCTTCTGCTGGGGGTCCCAGACGCAATGTCGTTATCCTGAAATGGGAAGGTGGTGCAGTCCCCCCTGCAAGGCGTGCAGTGGTGGATTTAATCCTAGAGATGGGTTTTGGGGTTAACGATCTCTATGCTTTTATACATGTGTCAGGGACGCGGGATTATACAGTCAGTTTCACCAAGCCAGAGGGTCTTGACCTGTTCTGGGAGAGATATGAGGCCCGGTGCAGGTCAAGACCCGAATGGGAAAGTCTGGCCCCAGTTGCGATTTCGCAGCGGTCAACCGTAAAAAAGATTACTATCATTCTCACCAATGAGAGCGTCCCTGCCGGGGATCTGGAGGTTTGGTTGAGGAACTATGGGGAGGTTTTGACCAAACCTAATAAAATCCTTGATGAGCGTAACATCTGGACTGGGGGATGGTCGGTAACAGTCAGGTTGGCCAGGGATGGGAATGTTGTCCGTCACCTGCCCTCCTCGGCTTTCATAGGGAGGGATAGGATGACTGTGTTCTACCCTGGTCAGCCGAAGCTGTGCCACCGCTGTGGAGAGAAGGGGCACCTTAGCTCCTCCTGTTCGGCCTTGATATGCTCAGTGTGTCGGGGTCAGGGTCATGTGGCCAAGGACTGCGACCAGAAGATCAGGTGCAACCTGTGTCTGCGACTTGGCCACCCCTACAGCAGATGCCCTGAGGCCTGGCACAATATGGAGAAGGAGGTGGTGGATGAGATGTCAAGGCTGGACAGGATGGAGGGTGAGGCCCCTAGTGTACCATCCTCCACTGCGGTGACCGACCCCCCTGGTCCTGCTCAGGATCCCTCCCTAGTTCCTGTGGCCACCCCCCCTGTGTCTGTAAGTTCTCCTTCTGTATCTGTCTCTGTGTCCCCCCAGCCTACTGTACCCGTTCCTCTTGTGTCAGAACCCTCTAAGTCTGTGCCCCCCGTGTCAGTTACCCCCCAGGAGTCTACCCCTCCTACGTCTGATTTACCCCCCCCATCAGGAGTGGTAGCGGGTACTGAGAAGGTCGCTTCCTCTTCTGTGACGAAGTCTTCTGGGAAGACTTTAAAAGGAAAAAACAGAGATGAAGGCATCTTTGAGGCTGACCTTAAGTATCTGGAAGAGAGAAGGAAGGTTGGAAAACGGAAGAAGCAGGTGGTGAGGACGGAACGGGAACAGGAAGCTCCGGTGCCTGTCTCCCACCGTCATAGGTCCACTAAGTGGGACATTTCCTCATCTGAAGCTTCTTCAGAGCTGAGTTCTGATTCAGATATGGATTTTGAGGCGGCCTCAAGGAAGAGAGAGGCTTCTGGTGATGAGCAGCAGAGGGGAGCTAAGAAGCAATCCACCCAATAACCCAAATGGCGGTTCCCCCTCCGTTAAAAGTGGCGACAATTAATGTCGCCAGCATTAAGTCAGTGAGAGCTCGTTCTATGGCCTTATTTTTGTTCAGCCAATTAGATGCTGAAATTTTATTTTTGCAAGAGACTAGGCTCACCTCCTTGGCAGATATTCATATGGCCAAGAGAGAGTGGAGGTATGGTCCATCTTACTGGTCTCTTGCGGCCGAGCCTTACGGCGGTGTGGCGGTGTTGTTTAAAACCGGCATGGTAACTGTCCGGCGGGTCATTGAGGTGGAGATTGGGAGATGTATGGTCTTAGACGTCCTTGTGGGAGGGCAGGACCTGCGCCTAATTAATATTTATGGACCGCACACAAAGTGGGACAGGAAATGCCTTTTTACAAGGATCAAGCCATTTCTTTTTACATCCCGGCAAGTGGTCTTTGGAGGTGACTTTAATACAGTAACTAGGCCCAAGGACAGGAAGGACTTCAAGGACCGGCTGGGATATGATAGCGTTTTTCTAAATAGTATGGTTAGGGATGCTGGTCTTGTGGATGTGCACATTAAGCACCTCCCGGATGACACCGGGTTCACCTTTCATCGTGGTAATAGTCAGAGTAGGATAGACAGGTTTTTTTTGAAGGAGGCCTCTGCTTTCTCGCCCCCAGTGGTGCAGGCAGTAGAGTTCTCTGATCACTGTATGCTATCTGTGGCCCTGAATGCTTCAGACGCCCCTCAGAGGGGAAAGGGCATCTGGAGATTGAATTCGACTCTACTCAAGGAAGAACATGTTAGACAATCCTTTGAGGAATTCTTTCAGGCACAGGTGACCATCCTGGACTTTTGTAGCAGCAAGGCTGAGTGGTGGGAGCTGACCAAAAAGAGGACCGCTGGATTCTTCAGGGGCCTAGCCAATAGAAATCAGTTTAATAGATACATGACCTACCAACGTTTGCGGAGGAAGCTGGATATTCTTGTCTCGAGAGGAGGAGATCCTGGGGCAATCTCCGAAGTGAAACTCCTCCTCAGGAAGTGTCAATATGACCGGCATGCCTCTTTGGTTCTGGAGAGGGACTATGGGAAGTACCACTCGCCTGACCCTTACCAGAACTGCAAACAAGGTGTAGCTGTTAAAGCGGTCGTTGGCCTTAAGGACAGTACAGGTTCCGTGACAAAGTCCAGGTCAGGGATTCTGGAGGTCGTGAGGTCCTTTTATGCCGACCTTCTTGGGAGGAAAGAGCTTGACCGTGACAAGATGGAAAGCTTTTTGGACTCTACTCCAGGTCTAAATGGTGGAGATGTTCCATTGATGAATTTGACAGAGGAGATCACAGTTGAAGAGGTGATGAGGGCAATTGAACAGCTTGCCATCAAAAAGTCACCCGGACCGGATGGCTTGACGGCTGAGTTTTACAAAGCCTTTAAGTCTATTCTGGCCCCACATTTGGTAGAGGTTTTTAACAGTTGTCTCGCTGAGGGGCTGCTTCCCCCTTCCATGAGGCACTCGGCTGTGATTCTTCTGTCAAAGGGTAAAGATCCTTCGATGATTGAGAATTGGCGCCCCATCAGCCTTCTTAATGTCGATAGAAAGATACTGGCGAAGATATTTTTCTGGCGCCTGTCGTCAGTAGCAGAGTCTTTGCTTTCTCGCCATCAGCACTGTTCGGTCCAGGGTAGGAGCACCTTCACAGCGGTGTTAGCTGTCCGGGAGGCCTTGGAGCGGTGCAGGGCTGCAGGCTGGGGAAAGTATTTGCTGACTTTGGATCAGGCAAAGGCTTTTGATCGTGTTAACCATGAGTACCTGTGGTTGCTCCTTAGTAAGTACGGTCTGCCGGGTGGTTTTGTTGATTGGCTGAAAGTCTTGTATAAGGGGGCAGAAAGCTTCCCTCTAGTTAATGGTTGGGTTGGGCAGTCCTTTGAGGTTGGCTCCGGGGTGCGCCAGGGTTGTCCCCTGAGTCCCCTGCTCTATGTGTTTGCAATCGACCCCTTCATCAGGAGGCTAGAGAGCGGCATGTTGTGTGGGGTACCAGTGGGGCTCCCGGGTGAGCCGCCATTGAGGGTTGTTGCTTATGCGGACGATGTATCAGTGATTGTCACTGGGACGGATGAGGCGGAGGAGGTGGTCTCTCTGACATCACGGTATTCTGAAGCATCAGGCATCAGGCTCCAAGATCAATCAGGAAAAGAGCGAAGTTTTCTGGATGGGAAAGGAAGGTGAGGGGTTTGATCTCCCGGACACCTTTCCAGTGCCCCAGGAAAGAATTAAGATACTAGGCATTGAATTTGGACCCGGCGATTATGGCCTCAAAAACTGGGAAGGCAGACTGGAAATTGCCAATGCTAAGGTGGTCAGCTGGAAGAGATGGAAGTTATCTATGAGGGAAAGGGTTGATCTGATTAAGACCTACCTGATTCCGATCTTCTTGTATGTCAGCTTTGTCTGCATCTTGCCAGTGTCTCTCTATGCTAGGGTCAGTAGTGTGTTCTTCCAGATGCTGTGGGGGAACAGACTGAACCCCATCAAGAGGAATGTCACCTACCTATCCAGGAGGGAGGGTGGCTTAGGTATGGTCAACCCAGTTCTTTTCTTTTCACTGTTATTTCTCAAGTTTAATATTGGTAGTATGCTTGCAGTGGAACCTCCTGGATGGGCAGGCATATTTAGATCTTGGTTTAGGCCTTTTCTACGACTTTGGGAAGAAGGTGGCCAAGTGAAGAATCGCAGGGGTCATCGTGGTCAGCTGCCAGCCTATGTAGCTCCGTGCCTGAAGTTACTGCGGCAGTGGCGATTGTCGGCTGAAGATCTCAGATCGGTTCCGAGGAAAGACCTTATGAGTCGAGTCTTGAGCGAAGTCTTTCATGACCCACTGGCCTTAAGGGATTGCCCAGGCCCAGTTTTGAGGGCGGGGTTGAGGCTGATTAATTTGGATAGAATACCTCCTAAATTTCGGGATCTGGCCTGGTTGTGCTTCCATGGGAAGCTCTATGTTAGGGGCAATTTGAAATTTCGCAGTTCGATGGATCGTAGCTGTCCTCGGGAGGAGTGTGCAGATGAGGAGGAGACTATGGACCATTTTCTGCTTCGTTGCCCCTTTAACATAGAAGTGTACAGACAGGTGGGGCGGGCGCTCGGTGTTCCTTTCCTCTCCAGGCTGGGTTATGCTGAGTGGGTGTACGGAGCATTCAGTACCGCTGGAGGTTTTTGTTTGGATACACTTTTTTTAGTTAGCCTAGTGGTCCGTTATTTCACCTGGAACGCACGGTGTCAGGTCAGCATTCGGCAAAAAATCCTTCCTGTTGAGGTGGTGGTGTATGACATTGTGCATGAGGTGGGGAAGATTCGGGGGCTTGAGAGAGACAAGCGGGGTCAGGGGGCTTGGCTGAAGGCGTGGAGGGGTTTCAGGCCTCCCTGACTGCCAGGAGTCTCTTTCCCGGGTGTGGCTGTCTGTCTCTTATCACCCTAGATTATTATTATTTTTGATACATTTTTGATAGATGGCTGCGTACATAGGTGACGGGTTGTGCCTCTTAGGCCCTCTCTGCTTCTTTGTGTAAATAGTTTTGTAGTAATGTTTTGGTGGTGGTGTATAGTGTATATATTGTGTATAGTGTATATATAGTGTATATATTGTGTATAGTGTATATATTGTATATATTCTGACCCTGGATGTGTATTCCTTGGATTTATGTTTTGAAGTTTTGTTCTATAGTTATGTTTTTTACTTTTGTATAAAATTGGTTGCTTGATTCTTTTTAATAAAAGATCAATAGTGTCCCATCATTGGTGTTAGTGGGAGGAATAGTGTCCCATCATTGGTGTTAGTGGGAGGAATAGTGCCCTAATGTTGGTGTCAGTGGGAGAAATAGTGTCCCGTCATTGGTGTTAGTGGGAGGAATAGTGTCCCATCATTGGTGTTAGTGGGAGGAATAGTGTCCCATCATTGGTGTTAGTGGGAGGAATAGTGTCCCTTCATTGGTGTTAGTAGGAAAAATAGTGTCCCATCATTGGTGTTATTGGGAGGAATAGTGTCCCTTCATTGGTGTCAGTGGGAGGAATAGTGTCCCATCATTGGTGTCAGTGGGAGGAATAGTATCACTTCATTGGTGTTAGTGGGAGGAATAGTGTCCCTTCATTAGTGTCAGTGGGAGGAATAGTGTCCCATCATTGGTGTCAGTGGGAGGAATAGTGTCCCATCATTGGTGTTAGTGGGAGGAATAGTGTCCCATCATTGGTGTCAGTGGGAGGAATAGTGTCCCATCATTGGTGTTAGTGGGAGGAATAGTGTCCCATCATTGGTGTCAGTGGGAGGAATAGTGTCCCATCATTGGTGTCAGTGGGAGGAATAGTACCCCATCATTGGTGTCGTGGGAGGAATAGTACCCCATCATTGGTGTGAGTGGGAGGAATAGTGCCCTAATGTTGGTGTCAGTGGGAGGAATAGTGTCCCATAGTGGTGTCAGTGGGAGGAATAGTGTCCCATCATTTGTGTCAGTGGGAGGAATAGTGCCCTAATGTTGGTGTCAGTGGGAGGAATAGTGTCCCTTCATTGGTGTTAGTGGGAGGAATAGTGTCCCTTCATTGGTGTCAGTGGGAGGAATAGGAACACACCAGACAGGTCAGGGATAAAGTTATGAAGAAGTATAAAGCAGGGTTAGGTTTTAAATAAAATCTCCCAAGCTTTGAACATCTCACGGAGCTCTGTTCAATCCATCATCTGAAAATGGAAAGAGTATGGCACAACTGCAAACCTACCAAGACATGGCCGTCCACCTAAACTGACCGGGCCGGGCAAGGAGAGCGTTCATCAGAGAAGCAGCCAAGAGGCCCATGGGAACTCTGGAGGAGCTGCAGAGATCCACAGCTCAGGGGGGAGAATCTGTCCACAGGACAACTATTAGCACTGACTTCCTGGAAGTCTTGGATGGGGAGTGATAATTGGACAGCGCACTGCATCCTGGGAAGTGATGACACACATTTCCCAGGAGCATTAGAGGGAGATAATGTCAGAATCCTAGGTGATTTCAAAGGCAGATTTCGTGGGACAGCATAGCAACAGGCATTTCCAGATGAGTAAAAAAAAAAAAAATTTCCTTTTTTAGGTCTAATGAGCACAATAATAATAAAAAAAATTTGGGATGGAAACTCCACTTTAAGTATAACATGTTTGTTATTAAAACAATTTGTTTAGGGTTTTCAGCCACTTTAATGTTAATATGTCCTAGGTGCAAGAGGTCAAATTTCTGGCCAGAAATGCAGAGGAACGGGACGCATGGATCCAAGCCTTGAACGATGGCATAAACCGGGGGAAAAACAAGGTCTTCGATGAGGTATGGGTTGTGCACACTGGTCTGTTGGGTGAAGAACAAGGATGAGCCCTACTGCCCTGGGTTCAGTTCAAGCACTGTTGTTCAAACTTTAACCACTACAGCATAGGCGTGCGCACAGGGTGTGCCAGATGTGCCCAGGCACACCCTAATCACCCTGTGCAGCACAGATTTCCCCTACTGCCCTGGTTCCCCCTCCTTCCCCCCGCAGCACTTCCAGTTTCCCTACTTTCCTTTCCCTCTAGCTGTTGCTGCTGGGATGTTTTAGGATGAGTGGGGGAAGGGGCCGGTAAATATGTAACTTACCAGCCCCTTCCCTTTCATAGTGAGTGATCAGTACTATGTGTTTGATCTTTGGGGTGCAAACCCTAATACAATGGGCTGCGCACACCTATGCACTACAGATCCGCGCTATTGACAAAAGACGTCAACAGCGCGGACCTGAGCTGCCGGGGTCACGTCTTTGGACGTCAATGTTGTTGTAATTCCCCGCGCGCGCCACTGGGTGGCGCTCAGCGGGGAAAAAACCGTGCCATCGCATCGCCGAGGATTCGATGCGTGTACCCGGCGGCCGCGATGTCCGCCAGGTACATGCGATCGGCGGTGACAGAGCAGGGATGTGGAGCTCTGTGTGTAAACACAGAGCTCCACGTCCTGTCAGGGAGATGAGACAGATGCTGTTTCCCTTGTACATAGGGACACAGATCGGTCACTCCCCCTCCCCCCACACAGTTAGAACACACCCAGGATACACATTTAACCCCTTCCTCACCCCCTAGTGTTAACCCCTTCAATGCCAGTCACATTTATACAGTAATTAGTGCATATTTATAGCACTGGTCGCTGTATAAATGTGAATGGTCCCAAAAATGTGTCAAAAGTGTCCGATGTGTCCGCCGTAATGTCGCAGTCCCAATAAAAATCGCAGATCGTCGCCATTACTAGTAAAAAAAAAATAGTAAAAAAAAATCATAATTCTGTCCCCTATTTTGTAGGCGCTATAACTTTTGCGCAAAGCAGTCGCTTATTTTTACAAAAATACGTAGAAGAATACGCATCGGCCTTAACTGAGAAAAAAAATATAAAAAAAAAAAAAAAAATTGGGATATTTATTATAGCAACAAGTAAAAAATATATATATTTTTTTAAATTGTCGCTCTTTTCTTGTTTATAACACAAAAAATAAAAACCGCATGGGCGATCAAATACCACCAAAATAAAGCTCTATTTGTGGGGAAAAAAGGACGCCAATTTTGTTTGGGAGCCACGTCACACGACCGCGCAAACGTCAGTTAAAGCGACGCAGTCCTGGAAGCTGAAATTTCGCCTGGGCACGAAGGGGGTTTATGTGCCCAGTAAGCAAGTGGTTAAAGGGGTTGTAAAGGGAAAAGAAAATTCCCTAAACAACTTCCGTTACCTTAGTGCAGTCCTCCTTCACTTACCTCATGTTTCCATTTTGGTTTTAAACATCCCTATTTCTTCTGAGAAATCCTCACTTCCTGTTCTTCTGTCTGTAACTCCACACCGTAATGAGAGGCTTTCTCCCTGGTGTGGAGTGTCGTGCTCGCACCCTTAAAAAGGAGGTAACCAGAACATAAATTAACATGAGCTAATTAACTAATCATTTACCCAGACTAGGTGATTTATAGATATGACCTTTCAGGGTAGACGTCACGTCTCCTCGCTCACCTGCTATACAATACACATTATCATAAGTGTAAATACAGGACATCTTCACACAATAGCAGGGTCAATTAGCACAGAGAACAGACAGATGGCTGGAGGCGGCGGCATTAGCATCTCCTTACACTGTATGTCCCAACAGTATGAATCAGTCGCTCTAATATGGCATATACAGGGTCCCCAGACATACAGCTCACAAAGAGCACCATTCCCCCAAATGCCAGGGCCCATGATCGCAGGGCAAGAGGCTAGCATTCAGTCCCCTCCAAAAGTCCCTGTCCCGGGTGAGTCTGTCACACATATGTAAACAAGGGGACAACAAACTGCATAAACAAAGGGCCACTTTACTGTTTTTAAAACTTTAGGGGGGCCAAACTGTGGCCAGTGGCCTGGCATAAGTGGGAGTAAACATTACCCCATCATTAGTATCAGTGAGAGGAATAGTGCCCCATCGTTGGTGTCACTGGTGGTGTCAGTGGCAGAAAGCGTTCCCCTGTCATTGGTGTTAGTGGAAGGTATAGTGCCCTATCATTGGTGTCAGTGGGAGTAATAGTGCCCCATCATTTGTGTCAGTGGGAGGAATAGTGCTTTACATATGTAAACAAGGGGTCTCCAAACTGCATAAACAAAAGGCCACTGTAACGGTCACCATCGTTTACGATCTTCCATCAACCCAAGACAGCTTATACGACACTCCGACAATCCATGTAGACACGATCCATTCCATTTCCCAGAATAACGAGACTCAGCTCTGTTCTCTAGTTTCAAAATGTATGAATGTTTTAATGGTAAACTCAGCTGGTTCTTATACAGTTACAAACATGTCACAGTTAATCACAGGGACAATGAAACTCTCCACCCCCCTAACATCACACAATGAACTTCAATACACATTCTCTTAGACAATGACATTCAGTTGAGGTAATTATCCCCCAGACATTCCGACTCTGCCAATAAGTGATTCACCTGCAGAATACACATTCCATCTGTCAGATGTTCTGTCTCCGACAATATTCACACCTGATCATCAATAGGCTTTAAACAGTGTTATTAGCATCACAAAATGGAATGTCTTTCAGGAGCCAACCTCAATTAACACCTCAAAAGCATGTGTCCCCACCTTAACCACTTGCTTACTGGGAACTTATACCCCCCTCCTGCCCAGGTGATATTTCAGCTTCCGGCACTGCGTCGCTTTAACTGACAATTGCGTGGTCGTGCGACGTGGCTCCCAAACAAAATGTACGTCCTTTTTTCCCCACAAGTAGAGCTTTCTTTTGGTTGTATTTGGTCACCTCTGCGATTTTAATTTTTTGCGCTACAAACAAAAAAGAGCGACAATTTTGAAAAAAAATACAATATTTTTTACTTGTTGCTATAATAAATATCCCAATTTAAAAAAAAAAAACACTTATTTTTTCTCAGTTTAGGGCGATGCGTATTCTTCTACATATTTTTGGTAAAAAAAAAAAAAAAATAATCGCAATAAGCGCCTGGTTTGCGCAAAATGTATAGTGCCTACAAAATAGGGGACAGAATTATTATTTTTTATTAATTTTTTTACTAGAAATGGCGGCGATCTGCGATTTTTATTATTGGGACTGCGACGTTATGGCGGACACATCGGACACTTTTGACACATTTTTGGCGTCATTCACATTTATACTGCGATCGGTGCTATAAAAATGCACTAATTACTGTATAAATGTGATTGGCATTGATGGGGTTAACACTAGGGGGTGAGGAAGGGGTTAAATGTATTCCCTGTATAGTGTTCTAACTGTGAGGGGAGGGGGGGTGACTGGGGGGGTGACCGATCTGTGTCTCTATGTACAAGAGACACAGATCGCTCTCCTTCTCTCCAGAGACAGCACGGACGCTGTCTCTGTGTAAAACGGCAATGAGAGATGATCTCATATGTTTACATATGAGATCATCTCTCATTGGCCGCACAGATCGCATCGCAAACGGCCACTCTGATTGGCCGTTCGCGGCGATCTGTGATTGGCTGTGTCCAAGGGACACGGCCAACACAGTGTTTCCCCGCAGCGCGCTCTGGAGCGCGTGCCGGGAAGCTGCCAATGACAAGCCGTCAATTGACGGCTTGTTGGTAATTTAGATCCGCGCTAAAGCCGTCATTTAGCTATAGCGTGGATCTCAAGTAGTTAAATGAAACATTGACCTTTACAACTTGTAATATGTCCAGATCTCCTGCAAAACATGAATTATCATTTATTAGTCACCCTATGCCCAAAAGGGGCACAGGGTGACCTTAGACCCAAGAGTCCTTAGTGACACTGGCACAGGAGTACCCCCCATCCCTTAAAAGTCTCTGGACTTCACTGGTCATTCCGTTACAGCCACTTTAATGTTTTTCAAACTTCTGGGGGGGCAGGACTGTGGTCAATGGCCAGGCATAAGTGGGAGTAAACATTATCCCATCATTAGCATTAGTTGGAGGAATGGTCTCCTATCACAAGTATCAGTGGGAGAAATATTGCTCCATCATTGGTATCAGTGGGAGAAATAGCTCCCTATTATTGATGTCAGGGGGTGGAATAGTTCCCCATCATTGGTATCAGTGGGAGGAATAGTGCCCCATCATTGGTGTCACTGGGAGGAATAGTTCCCCATCATTGGTGTCAGTGGGAGGAAGAGTGCCCCATCACTGGTGTAAGTGGGAGGGATAGTTCCCCATCATGTGTGTCAGTGGGAGAAATAGTTCCCCATCATTGGTATCAGTGGGAGGAATAGTGCCCCATCATTGGTATCAGTGTGAGGAAAAAGTCACCCTTGGTGTCAGTGGTGGTGTCAGTGGCAGGAATAGTGCCCCATCATTGGTGTCGCTGGAAGGAATAGTACCCCCGTCATTGGTATCAGTGGGAGGAATAGTGCCTCATTGTCGGTGTCAGTCGAAGGAACTATGACCCACGGTTGCTGACGGTGGAAGGAATAATGTTTGGAGACCACTGATGTAGACAAATATGATAGTCCAAAGACATGCTGGTACCATTTGAAGTATTGGAGATCAATCCCATCAGCCAAGTCTCTGTAGACCATTAAGGAGTTGCCTTTATACAGTGGCTCACTGCTCTAGCCTGGACCGATCGTTGGTGGTATTAGTAAGGTATTGCACTATTCTCATAAGAGACTTGTAGCTCTTTGAAGATTTGTATAGGATCCAGATGGTCCCGGTCTGTAGAGTCGGTGGAGTAATTGATTCTACTTACAGCAGTATTTAAAAAAGTGAAGTGGTGGTTTAATTGGTCAAGATGGTGGACAACATTAACATGACCTTATGAGGACCTGTATTTTTTTGTTGGTTAGGTGAAGGTAGACGCTTCAATCTCATTGGAACATGTGACCCGGGACAGAGTTAAAGTTGGAGCAGCAAAGAGAAGACCCCCAACCAGGATCCACCTCAAAGAGGTATGTGATAGAACTCAAATTTAGACTGAAAGATATCTGAATCCATGTGGCCACATCTTTTGGTGGCAGTCACTTTGTCATACTGTCAGACCTAAACCATTAAGCTTAAGAGTCCAGCTAAAAGCCATAAGGCCAGATCCAGGCAAGCACGGAGATCTCACCCAGGCAAGCATGGAGATCTCACCCAGGCAAGCATGGAGATCTTACCCAGGCAAGCATGGAGATCTTACCCAGGCAAGCATGGAGATCTTACCCAGGCAAGCATGGAGATCTTACCCAGGCAAGCATGGAAATCTTACCCAGGCAAGCATGGAAATCTTACCCAGGCAAGCATGGAGATCTTACCCAGGCAAGCATGGAGATCTTACCCAGGCAAGCATGGAGATCTTACCCAGGCAAGCATGGAAATCTTACCCAGGCAAGCATTCAGATCTTACCCAGGCAAGCATGGAGATCTTACCCAGGCAAGCATGGAGATCTTACCCAGGCAAGCATGGAGATCTTACCCAGGCAAGCATTCAGATCTTACCCAGGCAAGCATGGAGATCTTACCCAGGCAAGCATGGAAATCTTACCCAGGCAAGCATGGAGATCTTACCCAGGCAAGCATGGAGATCTTACCCAGGCAAGCATGGAGATCTTACCCAGGCAAGCATGGAGATCTTACCCAGGCAAGCATGGAGATCTTACCCAGGCAAGCATGGAGATCTTACCCAGGCAAGCATGGAGATCTTACCCAGGCAAGCATGGAGATCTTACCCAGGCAAGCATGGAAATCTTACCCAGGCAAGCATGGAGATCTTACCCAGGCAAGCATGGAGATCTTACCCAGGCAAGCATTCAGATCTTACCCAGGCAAGCATGGAGATCTCACCCAGGCAAGCATGGAGATCTTACCCAGGCAAGCATGGAGATCTTACCCAGGCAAGCATGGAGATAATATATTGCTTAGTGTTATTGGTAGCATAGGGTGCCCCTACCCCACGTTATCAACGCCACTACGCGTTTAATGAAAAAAAAAGTTGATACATTTATTTTTACACAAAGAACTATTATAAGCAGATAATTCTGTGTTCATATTAGCAGTCGCGGCTCGTATTACAGGGCACAGGGGCACCACCGCACTATCTATGCGTCCGGCCCCCTAATCTACATGCGGGATGCCAGAAGCATGGATTTCAACTGAGGTTTTCTGTTTTTTGAAGCACATGATTAGAGCCTGAGGCTCTCATTGGCTTAAAAAAAAGGATGGGCTCGGGGCGCAGAGCATTGTGCCCTAAACCCACCCAGTTGTGTGACAATAGCGAATGAATATTCACTATTGTCTTTCTGATTCCCCTCCTGGCCAATTAGGAAGCGGGTCCTGAGACCCATCACCCATTTGGCCAAAAAGAGAAGCGATCCTAATGGCCGCCTATGAGGAGGAGGGGGGAAACGCCGTGATGCAGAGGAGAGGAGACGCAGGGGAAGCCGAATGAAGCCTGCCCGATAGATGAGTGCGGGGCTGGTGACTGACCGATCGACTAGGGAGGGTGCACGTGACCCGACTGACCGGGGGGTTGCATTGTTTGCTGCCCCCCCAAAGATTTACATAATTATCAGGTTTCTGTGGTTTATGAGACCCTATAAAATGCCAGCTTGGCGTTCCCCAAGGCGGATAGCCTGGGCGGTACAATTTATTGGGGGTGGGGGGGCACTGAAGTGTCCTTCTAAAACAGCAATCCTTCAATGGCGGCCCACGGCCCGTGCATGGACGGAGCGACGCTCTTGCCCGGACCGCCAGTGTAGTAGCAGTCCCTGGCTTGCTGGGACTGCGGGTTTCCCAGCAACCAGTAAAGTTGACTGCGGCTCTCACTCCCAGTCTTCTGTGACAAGAGCACCTGGCCGGTTGAGACATCATGTGCATGCTCTGCCCCGCCCCCTGCTTCTTGCGGCTCCCGGTTTTCTATCACAAGAGTGCCCGGCCGGGTACGACATCACTCCCGGCTCCCGACTCCTGGCTCCTGTTCTGATTCCAGGGGGCACTGACAACTCATGGGGCACCCGGGCAATAGAAGATTATGGGGCCCCCGGGCTTACAGATGGCCACCAAGGCAGGTGGCAGTACAGAGGCGGGGCAGCTAAAATCTCGGTATTTTCACATCAAAAGCATGTAGGTTTTGGACATATCAGGGACAGATGTAAAAACAACACAGATTTTTACATACTGTCCCTGGTTTTACTGAGCCTGGCAACCCTGATGGGGCCCCCTAGCGGGATGGGGCCCTCGGGCAGTGCCCGAGTTCCTCAATGGTCAGTCCGCCCCTGCCTGACTCTCACTTGCCAGATATATCTCGTAGCTTTCTGCCCCACTGCAGCTTGTGCTGACTACTCCTGAACTCAAGGTATATGGGGCACATGTTTCCCAAGCTGCACACTGATGGGCATATTTTGTTATGAGACTCTCTGATGGGCATATTTTGTTAAGGGGCACACTGATGGGCATAATTTGTTGTGCCCACCAGAGTGCCCCTTAACATAAAATGTGCCTATCAGCATGCTACTTATTTGCTCTGATGGGCATATTTTATTTTAAAAGCAACACTAATGGGCACATTTTATGCTAATGGGCACACAGATGGGCACATTGATTCTTTCTTAAAAACAGGGGTGGGGGGCAGTTGGATATCTCTGCCCTGGGCACTAGACATGTGCAGGCTGGAATATTTCGTTTTGTTTTTTCGTTTTTGTCCAGAAAATACATTTATTTAGTTACTCCCGAAAATCGTTTTGATTTACCGTATTTATCGCGGTATAACGCGCTCCCGCGTATACCGCGCACCCCCAAAGTGCCCCCCAATCCTGTGGAAAAAAAGTTATTTTGTACTTACAGTTTTGGTGTCTTGCCCGGCGTCCATCGGCGGCCTCGTCGGGTTCGGCGTCCTTCTGCGGCTTCGGGTGTCCTTCTGCGGCGGGTCCGGTGTCCTCTTCGGCGGGTCCGGCGTCCTCTTCGGCGGGTCCGGCGTCCTCTTCGGCGGGTCCGGCGTCCTCTTCGGCGGGTCCGGCGTCCTCGCGTCCTCCCCGCTCGTTTCCCGCGCCGAGTTTTGAATACTGCGCCAGCATATACTGAGCGCAGTACACTCGGCCAGGCTCGGCAACTTTCGCGCTCACGTACGTCCAGGACGTGACCGCGGAAGAAGCCGAGACTGGCCGAATATACCCGAGTGTACTGCGCTCGGTATATGTCGGTGCAGTATTCAAAATTCGGCGCGGGAAAGCGGGTATCGGCGTATATCGCGCACCCACGATTTTGCCCTGATTTTCAGTGCAAAAAAGTGCGCGATATACGCCGATAAATACGGTATTTTGTTTTCGTCGGGAAAGTTTTTGCCCGAAAACGACGATTTTCGATGACTTTGTCTAATTAAACGACGGGAATTCGACAAAGCATCGAAAATCGTCGTTCTGAATACAGGGAATATATCTATTCCCTGTATTCAGAACGACGATTTTCGATGACTCTGTGAAATTGAACGACGGAAATTCGACAAAGCATCGAAAATCGTCGGATCTGAACGAAAACGAAAATAAATCATTTTTTATGTTGGATCTTTCGGTTTTCGTTTCTTGCGCTTTTGTTTTCGTTCGTTAAAACGATAACGAAAATACCCGATTTTCGGACGAAAATTCATTCTAACGAAAACGAATGCACATGTCTACTGGGCACCAAATGGCCTTGTCCCAGCACTGGTTGGTGGTGCTCATTATCACTTTCTAGAGAAGTAACGAAAATACCCGATTTTCGGACGAAAATGCATTCTAACGAAAACGAATGCACATGTCTACTGGGCACCAAATGGCCTTGCCCAGCACCGGTTGGTGGTGCTCATTATCACTTTCTAGAGAAGTAACCCCAAGATGTATGTGTAATTTCAGACATGTATGCAGTTGTTGACATTTTGTCTTCATAACTTCTAACAGATTTTTTTAACAATCTTATTCAGGTGGCAGAGGCAGCTACTGATGACTCTCTAAGGTTGGGTCTGGAATCGTTGGACACTGGAATATTAACAATAGTTCCACCAATGCCCAAGCCTAAGGAAGCAGAACCAGAACCCCAAAAAGAACCTGTAAAGATTCCTATGCCACCCACAAAACCAAATCCTCCCCCAACTTTGGAGACTACCATTCCTGACACAACGGACAGCAAAGATCAAGCACCTCAAGCACCGGCTCCTCCTTCCAAAAAACTTAAAGAAGATGTTTATGCCCGCGAGAAGCTAAAGTCTGAAAATGAACAGACAAGCATGGAAGAAAATTCAGCACTGAAGGTTCTTCAAAGTGAGAGCACAGAAAACCTAAACAAAGTGATGAGTTCTCCTCCCAAACCACCTCCGAAAATTCTCTCTGACAAGATGAAGATTAAGTGGGTTGGTTCATCATCAGACTTGGAGGAGAAAGAGGACGTCGTGTCAGATGAGAGAGGAAGCAAAGAGAACTTAGTTGACTTTGAGTCTGATGATCAAGAACACCCATCAATTCCACATCAAGCAGAGTCATTAGAAGACTTACAAGAAGAGGAGTTAAGAAGTCGCTCGAATAGCCTTCAAGAAGAGCGTAAGAGGTCGTCCCAATATCTCAACACCGATGAAGGAGCTCTTCAGGGGACATCTGCAGACGGTATATGTGACAGCAATAAGGATGAAGACAAAAATGAGACGGCTGAGAAAGATTCACCAACAAGTGATGTCCAAGAACAGCATACTGCACAACCAACCGATGAGAAGAAGTTCCGATACGTAAAACACAAAAAGAAAACTGGCCATGTGACAACACATCACATTAAAAGTAAAATGAAAGCATCTTCCTTGGGGACCTCTTATCTTCAACATCGGATAAGGACAGCACCATGCTACATCTAACTAAAGACGATTTCGATCAAGTGGAGATGAAGCTAGCCTGTGGAAAGGAGAGAACAAAGACTCTGCTAAACCAGATCTTGAAGGGACAACTTGGAAAGACGGCGGAAGGAAACGGGGTGGAGTGTAATCCAGAAACAATTCTAAATGATCTGATGACCCAACTTCAAGAAGCCTCCGAAGTTCTTCAAGAGATAAAGGACAAGGAGCCTAAAAATATCTCCAGCACGTCAGATCTAGGGACTGATAAGCAAAGAGAACGGCAGAAAGAACTGATGGCACTGCAAAGGAGAAGTGTCCCATTTTAGAACATTTTTAGAAAGTCGAAGAAAGTGAAGATAGAATGAAATGCGAACTGCTTTAGCACTTTACTCTATAAAATCCTGCTGGCACAGCTTGAGGACCAAACTAGCTAAAGTTCCTGTAAATCCAATATTTTTGCAGTACAGAAATATATTATGTTTTTTACTATATACAGTGGAACCTCGATTTACGAATAACTCAGTTAACAAGCTTTTTGAAAGACGAGCAACTTTTTTATAATAATTCTGACTCGGTTTGCGAGTGTTGTCTTGCAACATGAGCAGAATTCAAGATAATGGGGCCTGCAGTTCCGTATTTGGCTTGAGGTGGGGGGGGGCGGAGCCAAGCAGAGCCGAATATTGCCAATCGCAGCCGATCAGCTCCGTTTGGAAATGCATGAAAACAGGGCCGCCATCGGGAATTATGGGGCCCCTTACACAGCTTCAGGCATGGGCCCTTTGGAGCAGAGAACCCGGGATGAGTGGGTGCTGCCTCCGGGCCCCTTACAAAAAAAAGAGAGTAGCCATCCGGGCCCCTGGGAACCTCCGGCCCCTTACAAGTGTACTGCCTGTACCCCCCTAATGGCGGCCCTGCACTGAAAGGCCAGAGGACATCTCAGGTGACCTCGGCAAATCTCAGGAACCAAGTCTTTCTGAGGTTTGCTGAGGTCAGCCGAAGAGTCCTCTGACCTTTTCAGAGGCTCTCCGGCGCCCCCTGTCTCTGGCCGCATGTGGTATCGCATGCCATTGAAGTCAACGCGGAACAAATTAGTCTAGTTTCTATTGACTTCAATGGGGAAACTCGCTTTGATATGCGAGTACTTTGGATTACGAGCATTCTCCTGGAACGGATTATGCTTGTAATCAAAGGGTTCCACTGTATTATGAAATCTTCCGAAGGCTCTGAGGGACTAGACCACAAAAGCCAAGATAAAAAAGAAACTTGAAAAAAATGTATATACTGTTAATAGAAAAACACCATCAGGCCTGCTGGAGAAAATAGCTCAAAGAGCTAAGATGATGTGCAAAGTAACGTCACCATAACAAAGCGATTTTAGTCTACTTGGGACAGGTCAGCAAAATCTGAAATCTGATTTGGTCCTGTGGGTTACTATATTTGAGCCTTATTTCAGAAGCTTGTTAGTGTATATAAATTCCATGTTTATGTAAAAAAAAACAATAAAGCCATTGATAATCACAAAACAAAATTATTTATACCCATTTGTAACGGTCAGGGGTTAACGCCGTTTACGATTTTCCATTCCTCCAACCCAAGACAGCTTATCCGACACTCCACAGTCCAGCAGACATGATCCATATCAATTCCCCAGAATAACGAGACACACAGCTCTGTTCTCTGCTTCAAACAAATTAATACTTTAATGGTAAACTCAGCTTGTTATATACAGTTAGAAAACCAAATATGGACAATGACTCAACTCCACCCACAACATGATACAAGGAACGTCAATACACATTCTTTTAGATGACATTCAGATGAGCTAATACTAATCATTTCCCAGACGTCCTGACTCCGCGACAAGCTGTTCTCACCTAATACACAATACACAGACGTCTGACCTTTAGAGGGTGCTCAGTCACATTCCACATCTGATCATCAATAGACTTTCGCACAATACAGTGTCATTAGCATACACAATGAGAGGTCTTTCAGAAGCCAGACTTAATTAGCACAATAGACAATAGAATGCAATGACAGCAAGCTTTTATCACTACAGCCAGGTAGCTGGAGGTGATTTAACATCAATTAACATCTTTCAATTAACCTGTTGAGTTCAGAATTAACCACCTGTAATATTTCAAGATATCCTGCAATACATGAATTATCGTTACTGTCCCATCTCATGTAATCCGAGATATCATTTCTCACTCATCCTATGCCCCTATGGGACATAGGATGACCCTAGACATAAGAGTCATTGGTGAAGCTGGCACAGGACTACCCCACATCCTTCAAAAGTGTCTGGGTCCCACGGGCCATACCGTTACACCATTTTTCATTTGGATAGTAAGGAACTGCCAGGCAAGGCCGATCCTAGGCAGGGTGTGCAGGATGCTTTGCACCCAGGCGCCTGCAGAGGTGGGGGTGCCGAAGTGCCAGAGTTCTACCCTCCTTCTGGCAGTGCTCCGGAGAGGGGCCGCTCCTCTTCCTGACATGAAGGGTTCTAGTTTTCAGTGGCTGCTGAGTGCTGATGTGCAGGAATTAATTCCTCACACTGGGAGTTTGGGATCCCGCAACTTCAGTTGGAATGCCTCCCCCTCCATCTCTATTTCGGGCTGCAGAGAGCGCCTCAAACAAGCTACTTGCAGGAAATTTTTTGACGTCATGCCAGCGCACTGCTCCAGTGTGAAAGCACTCAGGCTCTCACACTGGAATTGCAGATGAGGCTTTTTTCATGCGCTATTTTTAACACTAAAGCACCTAAAAATGCCTCAAGTGTGAAAGGTGTCTAATGGACCATATCCTGTACTATTATCTGCAGTCTCTGACCATCTCCCGTACTATGTGTACAGTCTCTGATCATCTCCTGTACCATGTCTGCAGGCTCTGACCATCTCCTGTACCATGTGTGCAGTCTCTGACCATCTCCTGTACCATGTGTGCAGTCTCTGACCATCTCCTGTACCATGTGTGCAGTCTCTAACCATCTCCTGTACCATGTGTGCAGTATCTGACCATCTCCTGTACCATGTGTGCAGTATCTGACCATCTCCTGTACCATGTGTGCAGTATCTGACCATCTCCTGTACCATGTGTGCAGTATCTGACCATCTCCTGTACCATGTGTGAAGTCTCTGATCATCTCCTGTAATATGTCTGTAGTCTCTGATCATCTCCTGTAATATGTCTGTAGTCTCTGATCGTCTCCTGTACTATGTGTGCAGTCTCTGACCATCTCCTGTAATATGTCTGTAGTCTCTGATCATCTCCTGTACCATGTCTGCAGTATCTGACCATCTCCTGTAATATGTCTGTAGTCTCTGATCGTCTCCTGTACTATGTGTGCAGTCTCTGACCATCTCCTGTAATATGTCTGTAGTCTCTGATCGTCTCCTGTACCATGTCTGCAGTATCTGACCATCTCCTGTAATATGTCTGTAGTCTCTGACCATCTCCTGTACCATGTGTGCAGTATCTGACCATCTCCTGTACCATGTGTGAAGTCTCTGATCATCTCCTGTAATATGTCTGTAGTCTCTGATCATCTCCTGTAATATGTCTGTAGTCTCTGATCGTCTCCTGTACTATGTGTGCAGTCTCTGACCATCTCCTGTACTATATCTGCAGTCTCTCATCATCTCCTGTAATATGTCTGTAGTCTCTGATTAGTTGGATGTTGGCTTTGCCAATTGGCATTGGCCCGAGAACTATGTAGGCCATAGGGGAATGCTTATCAAAACATTTAGACCCCTTTCACACAGGGGCGTTTTTCAGGCACTTTAGCGTAAAAAAAAAAGTGCCTGTAAAGCACCTGAAAGAAGCTGCATCTGCAATTCCAATGTGAAAGCCAGAATGCTTTCACACTGAGGCGCGGCGCTGGCAGGATGTCAAAAAAAGTCCTGCAAGCAGCTTCTTTGCATCACTTTAGGAGCATTGAATACACCGCTCCTATAGCCCCCTTCCCATTAAGGGAACTTTTTTTAACGCCAACGTGCCTGAAAAACGCCCCAGTGTGAAAGGGGTCTTAGCGGCGCTTTACCAGCAGGTTTTTGGGCGCTGGCAGTGTGAAAGGGCTCTGAAAACACTCAGGCTTTCACACTGGGATTGCAGATGAGGCTTCTTTCAGGCGCTTGGTAGGCTTTTTTTTAACACCAAAGCACCTGAAAAACGCCCAAAAAACGCCCCGGTGTGAAAGGGGCCTTAATTGTGGTTAATGAGAAAAATGCCCATTACATTGATGGTCAGTTGGATGTTGGCTTTGATGGTCAGTTCTGTTGGCCCCAGAACTATGTAGGTCTTGGGGAACCCTTACCAAAACCAATTCATCAGAGTCAAGGGGAAAAATCCCCCTTACATTGGTGGTCAGTTGGAAGTTGGCTTTGCCAACTGGCGTTGGCCCCAAAATGATGTAGGTCTTGTGGAACCCTTACCAAATTCAATTTATCGGGGGCAATGGGAAAATGCCCCTTACATTGGTGGTCAGCTGGATGTTGGCTTTGCCAACTGGCATTGGCCCTACAACTATGTAGGTCTTGGGGAGGCCTTACCAAAACCAGATATGGAGGTAAGAGTGGCATAGACCCTTTCAAACATGGTCATGGAAGGGGTGGGGGTCAGGCTCAGTGGTCAGAGTGAGGCGTGCCATGCAGGTGCAGTAGGACGCACAGGTGTGCTACTGGGTGTTAAGAGAAGGTGAGGCCTCAGCCCATCCAACCTCATTGGCTGACATAGCTGTAATCCCTGACTAGGGTGACCACCATGGGCGTCCGCTCCATAGGGCAAGGGAGGGCGTTTGCCCCTCCTAGAAATCAGCGCCATGATTCTCGGGGAGGCGGCGGAACGATGAATTCAATTAGAGCCGCTCTCTCTCTCTCTCTCTTCTAGCTTCAGCTGACAGAGAGGGGGGAGGGGGCGATCGGGGAGATATACAGTACAGACAGCCTGCGGCTCTCCTCTCCCTGTCACAGCGCCGCTGCTCTATTTACCAGAGAAATTGGCAGCGCCACGCTGTACCCGCACCAACCAGAGAGTCAAGCTGTACCTGCACCAACCAGAGAGTCACGCTGTACCCACACCAACCAGAGAGTCAGGCTGTGCACACACCAGAGAGCCACGCAGAGAGCCACGCTGTACCCACACCAACCAGAGAGTCAGGCTGTACTTGCACCACCAGAGAGCCACGCTGTACCCACACCAACCAGAGAGCCAGGCTGTGCACACACCAGAGAGCCACGCAGAGAGCCACGCTGTACCCACACTAACCAGAGAGTCAGGCTGTACCCCCACCAACCAGAGAGTCACGCTGTACCCCCACCAACCAGAGAGTCACGCTGTACCCGCACCAATCAGAGATTCACGCTGTACCCGCACCAACCAGAGAGTCATGCTGTACCCGCACCACCAGAGAGCTAGGCTGTACCCACACAACCAGAGAGGGAGTCACGCTGTACCGGCACCACCAGAGAGCTAGGCTGTACCCACACAACCAGAGAGGGAGTCACGCTGTACCCGCACCACCAGAGAGCCACGCTGTACCCACACAACCAGAGAGGGAGTCACGCTGTACCCGCACCACCAGAGAGCCACGCTGTACCCACACAACCAGAGAGGGAGTCACACTGTACCCGCACCACCAGAGAGAGAGCCCCGCTGTGACCGCACCACCAGAGAGGGAGACCCACTGTACCCGCACCACCAGAGAGGGAGAAAGACCGAGCCGCTGCCAGGGTACAGGCATGCTACACTACTGACTAGAGTCACCCCAGGCAACCCAGAGTGAGTGAACGTCCAGCCAGAGGGATCACTATTGCGGTTTCACCAGGTCTGGTAAGAGGGCCTGTTGTCCATTATCCATTACTTATCCTAGGGACTGAGTGATTAGGAAGTGTCTAACATGATATCCTCCCATCTATCCTGGGGGCAATTATTGCAGAAAATGACACCAAATGCTGGGAATTTTTAGTGCGAAAAAATGACACCAGTGTTGAGGGTCATTATCATGTACATTGGTACAGATGCTGAAGTTTTTTTTCTAGAAATCTGCACCGATGTGGGGGGTTATTGTTGTTGCTACTGACACCAATGCTGGCGATTTTTATTGTGGAAACTGACAGCAAAGCTGGAGATTGTTATTGCAGTTTTTTATGATATTTTTTATGATATTGTTATTCAAAGTTCCTAGTTGCTTGATAGATGCATCAGGTTTCTCAAACCTTTGCATGCCTGCGCTTTATGTGATAATGACCAAGCCCCTCCCCTTCATGACAGTGTCAAAAAGGGACCGAGCATGGATGACCTTAAAATGATGGCCCCCCCCCCTCTGAAAAAAGTTCAGTGGACGCCCATGGTGACCACGTGTCCCGGATTGCCCGGGACAGTCCCGCATTTTGCAGGTCTGTCCCGGGCACATTCATTCCAGGACAATACAGTGTCCCAGAATGAAACTGACACAGCCACCCCCCAGGGCCAACTTGATGTACCCAAAAAAGGCCACCACATCACCGCTTTACTCACTGACAGTACTTGTCCTGGCCAGGAATGCCTGGAGGAGCACAGTCCCCGCCCCCTGCTTGTGATTAAAACAATCATAAATCCCGCCTCTTGTGTCCAATCACTGTGCTGTGATTCGTTATACCACAAGCTGCTTTTTGGGAAGGGGGGTGTCCCTGAATGGTAGTTTGGAAATGTGGTGACCCTATCCCTGACCCACCGGTAAAATTGTGTGCCTTGGCACTGCACTGGAAACGTGCAGATTGGGTGGTGTTTTGGGGGTGGTAGGTGCAGTGAGAAGTGTTTGCAATTTATTAGACCTACCTATCCTTATTTTTGTTCTAATGAATAATTGTCTCAGGTGGGCTTTGTTTTTCCAGAGCAGCGGTATAGTTTCTCCATATAATTGAATGTAATTGGTTACTGTAATGCAATTCAGACTGTCTATGAGATGTCTTTTACAGATATTATGATACATGGGGCTCCGCTGGTCTTCTAAGTATTCCGGAACTCCGGCAGTTATTTCCAGTTCAGCAAGTTTCCAATCTTGGTGCAGAAATCACAAGTGACAGGATAATAATAACATAAATCTGAGTTTGTAACGTTCTGCTTTCCAGCATCAGAGTTCAATGCAAGAAAATTACATTTGACAAAACACAACTAAACCTTGTTGCAGAATATTAATGAGGAAATACAGCAGTGGCGGCTGGTGCTCAAAAATTTTTGGGGGGCGCAAACGAAAAAAAAAAAAAAAAACAACTGCAGCCTCACTGTGCCTATCAATTGTCACCACTGTGCCATGCCATCAAATGCAGTCACTGTGCCATCAAAACGCAACCACTGTGCCATCAAAACGCAGCCACTGTGCCATGCCATCAAAACGCAGCCACCGTGCCATCAAAACGCAGCCACTGTGCCATGATATCAAAACGCAGCCAACGTGCCATGCCATCAAAACACAGCTACTGTGCCATGCCATCAAACGCAACTACTGTGCCATCAATTGTCACTACTATGCCATCAAACACAGCCACTGTGCCCCCAATTGTCACCACTGTGCCCCCAATTGTAGCCACTGTGCCCCCAATTGTTGCCACTGTGCCCCCAATTGTAGCCACTGTGCCCCCAATTGTAGCCACTGTGCCCCCAATTGTCGCCACTGTGCCCCCAATTGTCGCCACTGTGCCCCCACTTGTAGCCACTGTGCCCCCACTTGTAGCCACTGTGCCCCCACTTGTAGCCACTATGCCCCCACTTGTAGCCACCGTGCCCAGTACCCCCCGCTGCAGTGGCGGCTGGTGCTTAACATTTTTGGGGGGGAGCTCAAACGAAAAAAAACAAAAAAACAATTGCAGCCTCACTGTACCTATCAATTATCACCACTGTGCCATGCCATCAAATGCAGTCACTGTGCCATCAAAACGAAAACCACTGTGCCACCAAAACAGAGCCACTGTGCCATGCCATCAAAATGCAGCCACGTGCCATCAAAACGCAGCCACTGTGCCATGCCATCAAAACGCAGCCACCGTGCCATGCCATCAAAACACAGCTAATGTGCCATGCCATCAAATGCAGTCACTGTGCCATCAAAACGCAGCCACTGTGCCATGCCATCAAAACGCAGCCACCGTGCCATGCCATCAAAACACAGCTACTGTGCCATGCCATCAAACGCAGCTACTGTGCCATCAATTGTCACCACTATGCCATCAAACACAGCCACTGTACCCCCAATTGTCGCCACTGTGCCCCAAATTGTCACCACTGTGGCCCCAATTGTCGCCACTGTGCCCCCAATTGTAGCCACTGTGCCCCCAATTGTCGGCACTGTGCCCCCAATTGTCGCCACTGTGCCCCCAATTGTTGCCACTGTGCCCCCAATTGTAGCCACTGTGCCCCCAATTGTTGCCACTATGCCCCCAATTGTCACCACTGTGCCCCCACTTGTAGCCACTATGCCCCCACTTGTAGCCACCGTGCCCAGTACCCCCCGCTGGCACTTACCTTTATGGCTTCTACATCCCTCGTCCCGCCCTCGATGACGCTTCAGCCAATCAGGTTACGCACGGCCGGTACGTCCCGAGGATGAGCTTCTGGAAGCAGACTACAGCCTCAGGGCCTCTCTGATAGACACTTCCCCACAGCCAGTCAGGTGCCGCTATTCAGCTGACCATCGCTCAATGTCCGGTCAGCTGAATAGTGGGTGGCAGCGGCGAAAATATACAGATTCATACACTGTATGAATCTGTATATTTTACTGGCTGTGAGCGAGCCAGAGGGGGCGGCGCTCCTGCGTCCCTATGGACGCACCGCCACTGGAATACAGACATACACAATTCTATGGAAACAATAGCCCTGGAGTCATATATTGGGCCTCATTCACAAATGTGTTTAGAGCAGTGGTGGTCAACTTTCTTGATATGGTGCCTTAAAGTGGTCCTAAACCAAAATATTTTTTACCCTAATGCATTTTTTTGCATTAGGGTAAAAAATGTTTAGGCAATCAAATTTGGCTCCTCGCCCTCCCTCATACTTGTGGATTGAACGAGCCCTTATTCGATCCAGAGCTGTGCATGTCTGCAGCTCTTCCCTACCCTCACTTCTTGGTCTCACTGGCTTTGCTGGGGCCTCGGGAGCCATTGGCTTTTAGTGTTGTCAATCAAAGCCAGTGACAAGGGGGTGGGGGGGGGCGATTCCTGCTGTCTGTGTCAATGGATCGAGCATGCATGAGAGCCCCCAGGGGCATTGGGCAGGGAGGAGCCAGGAGTGCCGGCAGGGGACCCGAGAGGAGGAGGTACAGGGCCACCGTGTGCAATTCCATTGCACAGAGCAGGAAAGTATAGACATGTTTGTTATTTAAAAAAATATATATATTATTTACAATCACTTTAAGTGTGGCCCTCTACATTACCAAAGGGTCGTACATTAAAGTCAGTGTCGGTGAAAACAGAAACAACAGGATATAGTCAGACTATGGGTATGATACAAGAGATGGTCAGAGACTGCAGACATGATGCTAGAGATGGTCAGAGACTGCAGACATGATACAGGAGATGGTCAGAGACTGCAGACATGATACAAGAGATGGTCAGAGACTGCAGACATGATACAAGAGATGATCAGAGACTGCAGACATGATACCAGAGATGATCAGAGACTGCAGACATGATACAAGAGATGGTCAGAGACTGCAGACATGATACAGGAGATGGTCAGAGTCTGCAGACATGATACAAGAGATGGTCAGAGACTGCAGACATGATACCAGAGATGATCAGAGACTGCAGACATGATACAAGAGATGGTCAGAGACTGCAGACATGATACCAGAGATAATCAGACACTGCCGACATGATACAAGACATGGCCTGAGACTGCAGATATGATACAGGAGATAGTCAAAGACTGTGGACATGATGCAAGAGATAGTCAGAGACTGCAAACATGGTAAAAGAGATGGTCAGATACTACAACGTTCTTGAGGCCGCAGACGAAGGAGAATCTTGTCTCCTGGTTCTGCTGGACCTAAGCGCAGCCTTTGATACGGTAGACCACAAACTTTTACTGACTCGGCTGGCTGAGGTAGCCAGAGTCACAGAAGGTGATTTACCATGGTTTTCCTCCTTTTTGGGACACCGATCTCAAACAGTGAAACTGGGACCCTTCACTTCTGAAAAACGCACGGTGTCATGCGGAGTCCCCCAAGGCTCACCCCTGTCACCGGTGCTCTTCAACATCTATCTTCGTCCTCTCTTTGAAATCATCAGTAGTCAACAACTACTTTATCACTCATACGCAGACGACACGCAACTGTATTTTCGCATCTGCAATAAAAAGGATCATCATCTCAGTTTAGAGAATTGTCTCTCTTCGATTGAAAACTGGATGACTAGGAGTTATTTCAAACTCAACAATTCCAAAACAGAACTTATTCTGTTTCATGCCAGTCGCAGGAGTCAACTGGCAACAACCTGGACTCCCCCGCCCATTCTGGGGCAGATCATCACCCCTAGCGCCAAAGTCAAAAGTCTTGGCGTCATCTTTGACTCCTACATGACAATGGACACACAAATAGGGTCAGTAGTCAGCGGATCTCACCATCTGCTGCGCCTACTACGCAGACTTATTCCATTCATTCCTAAAGAAGACGTAGCAGTTGTGGTGGGAACAATTGTGAACTCCAGACTGGACTATGCAAATGCCCTTTACCTCGGACTCCCCAAGTACCAAATCACTTGGCTCCAAGTCGTCCAAAATACGGCCGCCAGACTTGTGACAGGGAAAAAACCCTGGGAATCAATCTCACCTTCACTGAGATCCCTTCACTGGTTGCCAGTAAAAGACAGAATTGCTTTTAAAGCTCTTTGTCTGACTCATAAGTGCATCCATGGAAAAGCCCCGCATTATCTTTGCGATAAAATAGAAGCCCACAATCCCAATCGCGTTCTGCGATCCACCGACCAAAATTTGGTCAAGGTACCCAAAGCCAGATTTAAGTCCAAAGGAGAAAGAAGGTTTGCTTTCCAAGGTCTCAGACTATGGAACGCTTTACCAACCAGCATTCGGTTGGAGGAAAACCACCTGACCTTCAGAAGACGGATTAAAACTCTGCTCTTTTGAGGACATGAGAGACAGAAACAACGAGCGCCCAGAGGCGATTTAGTTTGCATGTGTTGCGCTATATAAGTTTTTCATTCATTCATTCATTCATACAGACATGATACAAGAGATGGTCAGAGACTGTGGACGTGATGCAAGAGATGGTCAGAGACTGTGGATATGATACAAGACATAGTCAGAGACTGCTAACATGGTAAAAGAGATCATCAGAGACTGAGTACATGATAGAAGAGATAGTCAAAGACAGTGAACATGGTAAAAGAGATGGTCAGAGACTGCGAACATGGTAAAAGAGATGGTCAGAGACTGCGTACATGGTAAAAGAGATGGTCAGAGACTGTGAACTTGGTAAAAGAGATGGTCAGAGACTGCAAACATGGTAAAAGAGATGGTCAGAGACTACAGACATGATACAAGAGATCATCAGAGACTGAGACATGATACAAGAGATGGTCAGAGACTGTGGACATGCTGCAGGAGACTGTCAGAGCCTGTGAATGTGCTATAGGCGTTGTTGGAGAATGGAGAAATGCTGCAGAAGACAGTTATAGACTGGATACATATTACATGAGACTACTACTAGAAATCACTGCTAAAGCTGGATAATAGGGATACATAGATCAGTGTCTGTAGGGACCCGGGGGCCATATAAACAGTGCCAAGGGGCCACAGGTTGGACACCAGGGATTTAGAGGCTGACTGCGATTTCCTGCAGGAGATTTTCTGGGGTTTCTGCAAACAGCTGTGGGTGGGAAGTCCCATACTAAACAATCAGTGGCTGATAGCTCCTGCAGCCTTTCATGGTTGTTTGCATGCATCACAGGTTCAAGGGTTAACACTTACATGCAATCGACCAGTAATGGCCGAGGGGAGCTGCCCAATGAGGAATAATCCTTTAATGTTTTAGCAAAGAATGGCGATACAAACTGTGGATTATAGTGCTGCACACCCCTAAATAGATATTTGGACCGAGGAAAAGTACCCCTAGGGGCTTTGAGTTGCAGCAACGAGTATTAAAAATTACAATGAGAAATGTAGAAAAAATGGTATAATTTATTCAGAGGGAAAAAAGTTACAAAGTAAAAGAGAGCCCTCTGATAGAAAACCACAACATAAACTCCAAGAAGTCATGTAAAAAACATGTGTGTATAATGACAATAAATAATATAGTTGATTGATAAATAAATAACTTATGCGCAAGACCCCAACGCGTTTCGACCCTTGGCCGATGTGGGTCATCTTCAGGGGGAAATAGGTTTGCAGGCATAGGTTCTATAAGAAAATATGTGTACAATAATGAAGCTTGTTAGAATCCACAAACCACACAACATAGCTGTATGGTTCTAATATAAACAAAGTCAATATTACAGACATTGAATTGAAAAACAGATCTATAATTACCAAGGTGAGTGTCACAATTTGGAACCGGTGATCAACTGAGAGCATCCGCCGCCGCGAACAGGAAAAACCCTGAGGAACACCCAGAAAGGGGATATGTGATGGAATAAAGCACATGATAACATTCTGATCTATGAAGGCTTTAGTGTGCTATGAACCTAATTGGTTGGAGGACTTTTTTATTTCTTTAGTCCCTTCTCACCATAACATGTATGAGGGCCGATCCTAGGCAGGGTGCACAGGGTGCTTTGCACCAAGGTGCCTGCAGAGGTTGGGGCGCCGAAGACCAGAGTTCTCCACTCCCTTCTTCTCTCCTTGTTCGTGTCCGTCCATAACTGATGTTCTGAGCATAGGTGTGTGTGTGTCCGTCCAGAAGGGCCTCTCCTCTTCCTGATATGAGGGTTCTAGTTTTCAGTGGTTGCTGAGTGCAGGAATGAATTCCTCACAATGGGAGTCTTGGATCTTGCACCAACTCCAGTTGGAATGCCTCCCCCTCCCAACTCTATTTTAGGCTGCACATAGAGAGAACCGAGGTGAGTCACAGTGTTCAGTGTGCTGGGGGATGGCATCCCTTTACCTGTGCTCTGGGCTGCCCCGCTCTAGATGTTTTATGGCATGATAGATTGCATAGGATACACAGCCCCTGCCCATCTCCTGTACTACGTCTGCAGTCTCTGACCATCTCCTGTATCATGTCTGTAGTATGTTTGGGGGCTCTTTCTAACAGGCTCTCTAACAGAAGCCCTCTCTGTGTCCATCAGAGAGGCCCCCCTCCAGGTCCCAATAAAGTACTCTGCCTCTCTTCCTGTATTTTGTTTATTGTTAAAGGGTCACTAAAGGAAAACATTTTTTTTGCTGATATAAAGACATAAAAGTTAACTGATTCTTTTTCAAAATGATTAAAAATAGATAAAAATCAATCATATAATCAATCATATAATGTGCATGCAGGTTAGTTTCACTTTTGAACTGGCTTCATGTTTCTGTGAAGTAGAAATAGACACACAGAACAAAAACAAACAAATCCAGGGCAGTGTTTTGTTTTTTAAATGAATCTGATTGGTTCTGGGAAGTTTTAGACACACAGTAATGACAGCTTAGACCACCGTGAGAAAATTCCCAGCACTGTGGTTATAAGGAAACAAACAAGCAGGAAGTGTGGAGAACAGAGCAGGATTACAGCAACTTCAAAGCAAAAACGAACAATGAGGATATGAAACCAGTACTGCAGTAAGGTAAAGGAAGCTATTTAGCTAAAAAAAAAATCCTTTAGTGATCCTTTAAGAGATCATGTAAGCATCCCAAGTTAATGAACATTTTGTGGGAGAGTATATCTGTGGTTGAGTCATTGCCATAGAAACATTTGTAAAGGGGAGGAGTTAGTAAAATGACTACACCTATGTGGGGGCACCAGAAATATTTCTGCACCCAGGTGCCTGTGACCCTAGGATCGGCCCTGCCTGTACGGTTATGCTAACCCCTTTCTTAATAATGCAAGTTTGCTGTTTGAGCGGTGAAGACTTGCAAAACACATAAGGATATAGTTGGAAGAAACTTCATCCAATGCACTCCACTAAACTTGCCAAATACTTCAGTTGTTGTATCTCCATATTTCATGGTGGCTGGATGACAAGTTTGTCAATGAACTGTGGATTCCATTCAGACTTTTTTCTGCCAGAAGCAGATTCTGTCTTTAGATACGGTTCCAAGTACACGATCTGGTGCTGTTTAGTGCTCTACATTCAGCTGCAGAGTAGCAGATGGAGTGGAACATCTGAATTACATCACACAGCTGCCACTAATTCATTATGCTAGCAAGCTTGTTTTAGCACATGATAGAGACTGAATTCTCCAAAACCTCTCTGTGCCTCTCTTGGTCGCTCTATATACATTTATCCAGGGGGTACAGTTATACACTAGGCTTGGGCAAGGGGCAGCAGCAATGGTTACAGCGAAACTCCAGGCCAGTTCAAGAGTTCTTAAACTTTTTTACCCCATAGGAACCCCTAAAAAGATTTTAGGGGAACCCTTATCAAAACCAATTTAATGGGCTGAATGGGAAAAATACCTCTTATGTTGGTGGTCAGATGGATGTTGGCTTTGCCAACTGGCGTTGGCCCAAAATGATATAGGTCTTGGGGAACTGTTACCAAAATCAATTAATCAGGCACAATAGGGAAAATGTCTCTTACATTGGTGGTCAGTTGGATGTTGGCTTTGCCAACTGGCATTGGCCCCACAACTATGTAGGTCTTGGGGAGGCCTTACCAAAACCAATGTACTCAAGTCAAGGGGAAACAATGCCCTTTACATTGATGGTCAGTTTGAAGTTGGCTTTTGCTAGCTGGCATTGGCCCCAGAACTGTGGTGGTACCATTAAATGAGAGGTCGATCAGCCACATCTCAAGGAAACGCTAGAAACCTCTGGAGTAACCCCGGGGTTCCCCCAGAACCCTGCTTGAGAATGGCTACATGGCCCTCCATGTAATTTCTGTCCACTGCATGCCACTCTGCAGTATGCCAAAACTACTTGATGGTCCCACAGATGTCTATGCTGATTTATTTTATCCCCCCCCTCCACAACCACCCCACCTTAAGCTGCAAAGGCAACCAGATAGAGTTCTATATTTGTTGCAACAGTGGCCAGTTCAAGTGAATAGGGCAGTGATTCTCAACCAGGGTTCCTCCACATGTTGCTAGGGGTTCCTTCAGCATTGGGCAATTTCTGCCTCTCAGATAATTTCCCACTGACACAATTGATCTTTTTAGAATTCCTCCTAATGACACTAATGATGGTGCAGAATTTCTCCCAATGATGGGGCAGAATTCCTCCTAATGACACCAATGATGGGGCAGACTTCCTCCCAATGATGGGGCAGAATTCCTCCTAATGACACCAATGATGGTGCAGAATTCCTCCCAATGATGGGGCAGAATTTCTCCCAATGACACCAATGATGGGGCAGAATTTCTCCCAATAATAGGGCAGAATTCCTCCCAATGAAACCAATGATTGGGCTGAATTCCTCCCAATGATGGGGCAGAATTCATCCCAATGATGGGGCAGAATTCATGCCAATGATGGGGCAGAATTCATCCCAATGATGGGGCAGAATTCGTCCCAATGACACCAATGATGGGGCAGAATTCCTCCCAATGATAGGGCAAAATTCCTCCCAATAATAGGGCAGAATTCCTCCCAATGATGGGGCAGAATTCCTCCCAATGACACCAATGATTGGGCAGAATTCCTCCCAATGACACCAATGATAGGGCAGAATTCCTCCCAATGATGGGGCAGAATTCATCCCAATGATGGGGCAGAATTCGTCCCAATGACACCAATGATGGGGCAGAATTCCTCCCAATAAGAGGGCAGAATTCCTCCCAATGATGGGGCAGAATTCCTCCCAATGACACCAATGATCGGGCAGAATTCCTCCCAATGACACCAATGATGGGGCAGAATTCCTCCCAATAATAGGGCAGAATTCCTCCCAATGATGGGGCATAATTCGTCCCAATGACACCAATGATGGGGCAGAATTCATCCCAATGATGGGGCAGAATTCGTCCCAATGACACCAATGATGGGGCAGAATTCCTCCCAATGATAGGGCAGAATTCCTCCCAATAATAGGGCAGAATTCCTCCCAATGATGGGGCAGAATTCCTCCCAATGACACCAATGATCGGGCAGAATTCCTCCTAATGATGGGGCAGAATTCCTCCCAATGACACCAATGATGGGGCAGAATTCCTCCCAATGACACCAATGATCGGGCAGAATTCCTCCCAATGACACCAATGATCGGGCAGAATTCCTCCCAATGACACCAATGATAGGGCAGAATTTCTCCCAATGATGGGGCAGAATTCGTCCCAATGACACCAATGATAGGGCAGAATTCCTCCCAATAATAGGGCAGAATTCCTCCCAATGACACCGATGATCGGGCAGAATTCCTCCCAATGACACCAATGATAGGGCAGAATTTGTCCCAATAATAAGGCAGAATTCCTCCAAATGACACCAATGATGGGGCAGAATTCCTCCCAATGACACCAATGATGGGGCAGAATTCCTCCCAATGAAACTAATGATCGGGCAGAATTCTTCCCAGTGATGGGGCAGAATTTCTCCCAATGACACCAATGATAATGGATTTTGTACTCCTGATGGCCACAGTCCGGCCCCCTTAAAGTCTGGAGGACAGTAGTCCGGCCCTTTGTTTAGAAAGTTTGGAGACCCCTGCTCTAGACAAAGCCAAATCATCTACAAAGCAATATTGGCAGAAGCCTAGGGTCTAATGTTTGTCCAGGGAGTCCAGGCATAGTATATGTGTATAAACAGATTTTCCTTTTGCAACCTTGACTATTGTACTAAATAGCAGAATTGCAGAACTATGTGTATCTATAGCCTAACCACACATCAGGAGGATGACAAATCACAATGATAGGGAAGTAAAACTGCACATAGCAATAAAACTAATAAAGTCCAGGTACAGACAACATATTATGAGCTTATCTTTGGGTCTGATGTAAATGAATTTGGTTTCTTGTAAATGAAGATGTACAGCAAAGCATGACCCGAGTCAATGAAGCGGTTTGTTTGTTTTTGCAATTTCTTCATAAAATGTGGTGGTTGTTGTGACACTGAAATCTGATGATCTGCGACAGGAAGGTTTAGCCATCCCGTATCCTGTGTGTAGTCAGTGCAGCCGGGCCATAGAGTCCATCTTCCGCTCCTAGCAATGCACCATTGCCAACAATATGATCAACAGCCGCACAATGTGTGTACTGTCAGGGGATCGCAAGGCTGCGACAATAAAGCTTTATACTAACAGCAAGAGTCCTGAATTTACACCTCGATCTGGGCGGAAAAGTCCCTGCAAAGTACATTCCTCTCAGCAGCTGGCTTGTGGTTTGTTACATAGCGCTGCTTTATAGGGGGACGGCACTGTGTCCATGTGATGTTCTATACAACATATTGGTATTCACTACTAAAACGTGTATCAATCGGCTCTGATTCCGGGTGATTGTAGCTAGATTAGTGCACGTGCAAGAACATTGAGAACTGTCTGTGCTGCTTTTTTATCTCCACTAACAGCAAAAATGTTAGGCCTCATCCACACTTTTTAAAGTGAACCTTCACAAATACGTCGGACTAAAATCCAAAGTACAAACACGTATGCTCCGAACCAAGTGGCGGCTGATACTGGGGGGGGGGCGCAAACAAACGAAAAGAAAAAAAAAAAAACATCAATTGTAGCCTCACTGTGCCCATCAATTGTCACCACTGTGCCATCAATTGCCGCCACTGTCCCATCACACGCAGCCACTGTGCCATCAATTGCCGCCACTGTGCCATCACACGCAGCCACTGTGCCATCAATTTCCGCCACTGTGCCATCAAACGCAGCCACTGTGCCATCAATTGCCGCCACTGTGCCATCACACATAGCCACTGTGCCATCAATTTCCGCCACTGTGCCATCAAACGCCGCCACTGTGCCCATCAAACGCAGCCACTGTGCCATCAAATGCCGCCACTGTGCCATCAAATGCAGGCATTGTGCCATCAATTGTCGCCATCAAACGTAGCCACTGTGCCATCAATTGTCGCCACTGTGCCATCAAACGCAGCCACTGTGCCATCAATTGTCGCCACTCTGCCATCACACGCAGCCACTGTGCCATCAATTGTCGCCACTCTGCCATTAATCGCAGCCACTGTGCCATCAATTGTCGCCACTCTGCCATCACACGCAGCCACTGTGCCATCAATTGTCGCCACTCTGCCATTAATCGCAGCCACTGTGCCATCAAGCACAGCCACTGTGCCATTAATTGTCGCCACTGTGCCATCAAACACAGCCACTGTGCCATCAAATGCAGCCACTGTGCCATCAATCGAAGCCACTGTGCCATCAAACGCAGCCACTGTACCATCAAACGCAGCCACTGTGCCATCAAACGCAGCCACTGTGCCATCAAACGCAGCTACTGTGCCATCAAACGCAGCCACTGTGCCATCAAACGCAGCCACTGTGCCATCAATTGCCGCCACTGTCCCATCACACGCAGCCACTGTGCCATCAAACGCAGCCACTGTGCCATCAAACGCAGCCACTGTGCCATCAAACGCAGCCACTGTGCCATCAAACGCAGCGGCTGATACTGGGGCGGCGCAAACAAACGAAAAGAAAAAAAACATCAATTGTAGCCTCACTGTGCCCATCAATTGTCACCACTGTGCCATCAAATGCCGCCACTGTGCCATCACATGCAGCCACTGTGCCATCAATTGCCGCCACTGTCCCAACACACGCAGCCACTGTGCCATCAATTGCCGCCACTGTCCCATCACACGCAGCCACTGTGCCATCAATTGCCGCCACTGTGCCATCACACGCAGCCACTGTGCCATCAATTGCCGCCACTGTCCCATCACACGCAGCCACTGTGCCATCAATTGCCGCCACTGTGCCATCACACATAGCCACTGTGCCATCAATTTCCGCCACTGTGCCATCAAACGCCGCCACTGTGCCCATCAAACGCAGCCACTGTGCCCATCAATTGTCGCCACTCTGCCATCACACGCAGCCACTGTGCCATCAATTGTCGCCACTCTGCCATTAATCGCAGCCACTGTGCCATCAAGCACAGCCACTGTGCCATTAATTGTCGCCACTGTGCCATCAAACACAGCCACTGTGCCATCAAATGCAGCCACTGTGCCATCAATCGAAGCCACTGTGCCATCAAACGCAGCCACTGTACCATCAAACACAGCCACTGTGCCATCAAACGCAGCCACTGTGCCATCAAACGCAGCTACTGTGCCATCAAACGCAGCTACTGTGCCATCAAACGCAGCCACTGTGCCATCAAACGCAGCCACTGTGCCATCAACTGTCGCCACTGTGTCCATCAATTGCCGCCAGTTTGCCCCATAAAATGCTGCCAGATTGACCCCCCGCCCGGCATTTACCTTTCTTGGGTCAGCCATCCTCCTCCACGATCCCTCGATGTCTTCTTCCGCCCTTGATGTCGCTTCAGCCTATCAGGTGACCGGTAACTAGTAACCAGACCCGGTGAACCTGATTGGCTGAGACGTGTGTCAGTGTTAACCAGGGAATGAACACCCTTAACCATTTGGAAGCCGATTAGAGCCCTCAGGCTGTAATCGGGAAGCTTATCAGAGCCGCTGGCCCTGATAGACACTTCCAAAACACACCCACCACTGTTATTCATATGGCCGGTGCTCAACAGAGGGCTGGCTGCCTGAATAGTGGGCGGCAGCGGCGACAATACATAGATTCATGCAATGCCTGAATCTATGTATTGTTGAGTGACGGTGCAGAGGAGAAGGTGCGGCGCTCCTGCGCCCACTATGGACGCACCGCCACTGTCCGAATCAATTCTAAACATCAGATAACTATAGCAGAAGTTGCCCAAAGGGTGGCGGTAAAGAGCTGAAAAACCATGTTGTTTTGTGAATGTTGGCTGAAAATTTTCTGCCCTATGTGTGCAGAACAAGTTCATGGACAACGCCCTTTCGGACAAAAATCCACGGATTTGTCCGATGGAAGTCCGATCGTGTGTACGAGGCTTTACAGTGAAAGGGAACTATGCCAGTTCACATGTAAAAGGGGAACTCTTGTTATTAACTTCATATGATTCTGAATGTTATTTATTAGCAAAATATATGTATAAAAAATAAAAAATTGCTGTGCACCGCTTAAAGGGGTTGTAAAGGAAATATTTATTTTCCCTAAATAGCTTCCTTTACCTTAGTGCAGTCCTCCTTCACTTACCTCATCCTTCCATTTTGCTTTTAAATGTCCTTATTTCTTCTGAGAAATCCTCACTTCCTGTTCTTCTGTCTGTAACTCCACACAGTAATGCAAGGCTTTCTCCCTGGTGTGGAGAAAGCCTCTTGAGGGGGAAGGGGGCGAGCAAGAGTGTCAGGATGCCCACTAACACAGCTCCTTTCTCTATCTGCAATGTAGAGAGTGCGTCCTGACTCCCCTGTAGTCCAAGGGAGGGGGCGAGCATGACACTCCACACCAGGGAGAAAGCCTCACATTACTGTGTGGAGTTACAGACAGAAGAACAGGAAGTGAGGATTTCTCAGAAGAAATAAGGACATTGAAAAGCAAAATGGAAGGATGAGGTAAGTGAAGGAGGACTGCACTAAGGAAAGGGAGGTATTTAGGGGGAAAAAAACATTTCCTTTACAACCCCTTTAAAGTGGATGTGCGCTCAAAAAAAAAAATATTAAAAGCCAGCAGCTACAAATACTGCAGCTGCTGACTTTTAACCACTTAACCCCCGGACCATATTGCTGCCCAATGACCAGAGCACTTTTTGTTACACAGTTACATAGTTAGTCAGGTTGAAAAAAGACACAAGTCCATCCAGTTCAACAATAAAAAAAAAAATATATACAAACAAAATAAAACACAGTACATCCCGTACGCCCAACTCCATACCCACAGTTGATCCAGAGGAAGGCAAAAAACCCCAGCAGAGCGATGATCCAATTTGCTACAGGAGGGGAAAAAATTCCTTCCTGATCCCCCGAGAGGCAATCGGATTTTCCCCGGATCAACTTTACCTACAAAACTTAGGCCCAGATTCAGAGAGAATTAGATTCGCGTAGAGTATCAGAAATACACTACGCCGCCGTTTTTTACCTGGCTCTACGTGGAATCCAGGTAGATTTTGTCCAGTAAACGACGGCGGCGTAGTGTATTTCTCCCGTCGCAATCCATCTACACGAGTAGGGGGCGTGAAGGATTTAAAATAGGCGCGTTCCCGCGGCGATCGAACTGCGCATGCTCCGTTCGCAAATTTCCCGCCGTGCATTGCGCGAAATCACGTCGTTATGTCATTCGCTGTTTGAGTAGCGTCGTTTACGGACATTTCTTTTCCCGAACGAGTTACGCAAAAAAAAAAAAAAAAAAATATTAAATTCGACGCGGGAACGACGGCCATACTTAACATGGGCTACGCACCGTTAGACCAGCAAAAAGCTGGTCTAACAGTACGTAAAAAAAAAACAGACGTAAGCGATTGCGAAGACCGCTCGTATCTTCGTGGATCGCCGTAAAAACACATTTGCATATCCCGACGCATCAAAACGACGCAAACTCCTCCCAGCGGCCGCAAAATATCGCAGCGTAGATCCGAAGCCCGAAGCCGCCGTATCATGGTTTGAGGATTTAAACTAGTGATACGGCGGGCGAAATTTGAAATTACTCCTGTCTAACACCAGTTAGACAGGCGTAATTGCTCTATGAATCTGGGCCTTAGTACTCAGTTATATTATGTGTATTTAGGAAAGAATCCAGGCCCTTCTTAAAGCAATCTACTGAGCTGGCCATAACCACCTCCGGAGGGAGTCTGTTCCACATTTTCACAGCTCTTACTGTGAAGAAACCTTTCCGTATTTGGAGGTGAAATCTCTTTTCCTCTAGACGTAAAGAGTGCCCCCTTGTCCTCAATGTTGACCTTAAAGTGAATAACTCAACACCAAGTTCTCTATATGGACACCTTATATATTTGTACATGGTGATCATATCCCCCTTATTCTCCTCTTCTCAAGAGTGAATAAATTCAGTTCCTCTAATCTTTCCTCATAGCTGAGCTCCTCCATGCCTCTTATCAGTTTAGTTGCCCTTCTCTGCACTTTCTCCAGTTCCCTGATATCCTTTTTGAGAACTGGTGCCCAAAACTCGACTGCATATTCCAGATGAGGTCTTACTAATGATTTGTACAGCAAAATGATATCTCTCTCTCTGGAGTCCATACCTCTCCTAATACAAGAAAGGACTTTCCTCGCTTTGGAAATCGCAGCTTGGCATTGCATGCCATTATTGAGCTTATGATCAACTAAAACCCCCAGATCCTTCTCCACTACAGATCCCCCCAGTTGAACTCCCCCTAGTATGTATGATGCATGAATATTCTTAGCCCCCAAGTGCTTGTGATTCGGCACTGCATCTCTTTAACTGACAATTGCGCGGTCGTACGACGTGGCTCCCAAACAAAATTGGTGTCCTTTTTTCACCCACAAATAGAGCTTTCTTTT
Organism: Rana kukunoris; assembly: GCA_029574335.1. NCBI lineage: Eukaryota > Metazoa > Chordata > Amphibia > Anura > Ranidae > Rana > Rana kukunoris. The sequence goes on along the minus strand of CM056051.1, from coordinate 11,964,830 downwards.
GGTGGTATTTGATCATCTCTGCGGTTTTTATTTTTTGCGCTATAAACAAAAATAGAGCCACAATTTTGAAAAAAATTCAATATTTTTTTCTTTTTGCTATAATAAATATCCCCCAAAAATATATATAAAATTTTTTTTTTTTCCTCAGTTTAGGCCGATACGTATTCTTCTACATATTTTTCGTTAAAAAAATCGCAATAAGCGTTTATTGAATGGTTTGCGCAAAAGTTATAGCATTTACAAAATAGGGGGTCGTTTTATGACATTTATATTAATATTTTTTTTTACTAGTAATGGCGGCGATCAGCATTTTTTTTTAGTACTGCGACATTATGGCGGGCACTTCGGATACTTTTGACACATTTTTGGGACCATTGGCATTTTTATAGCGATCAATGCTATAAAAATGCATTGGATTACTATAAAAATGCCATTGGCAGTGAAGGTGTTAACACTAGGGGGCGGGGAAGGGGTTAAGTGTGTTCCTGGGTGTGTTCTAACTGTATGGGGGGGGGGGTGGCCTCACTAGGGGAAATCACTGATCTTCTGTTCATACATTGTATGAACAGGAGATCAGCGTTTCCCCCGCTGACAGGAACGAGAGCTGTGTGTTTTCACACATAGCTCCTGTTCCCCGCTCTGTAACGAACGATCGCGTGTGCCCGGCGGCGATCGTACCCTCCGGGACTCGGGGGCGAGCGGGGACGCGTGCACGCCCCCTAGTGGCCACTAAAGAGCGGACGTATAGCTATGGGCTCTCGCCCAGCAGTGCCACCGTCCCGCAGTAATATGACGGTGGGCGGTCGGCAACTGGTTAATATTAGGACACTTACCTGTCCTGGAGTCCAGCGGCGTCCGCAGCAGAGGACGAGCGATCACTCGTCACTCTGCTGCCCCCCCGCCATCCACGGTGAGGGAACCAGGAAGTGAAGCTCCGGCTTCACTGCCTGGTTCCCTACGGCGCATGCGCGAGTCACGCTGTGCCCGCCGATGGGCTCCCGCTGTGTGCTGGGAGCCGAGTGTTCCCAGCACGAAACAGGGGTGACGAAATGCCCGCATTCTGCCTGAGAATGCTGGACCGTATATGGGTGCAATTACATGTCTTTAGACAGGTATCTGCACCCCCTGAAAGGTGTCAATTGTGACACCGGAGGGGGGGGGGGATCCGATTAGCGCGAGTTCCACTTTAGGGTGGAGCTCCGCTTTAAGTGTTCGGGTTTGACATGAAGAAAAGGTGGCAACCCGAGTCCCGTGCAGCCACTGCATCCCAATTGACATCAATGGGACTCCCTGCAGGAGCATGCATGGGTCACCTCCGCACGCACAGGACCTGCAGTATGCACTGATACGCCTCACGTCATGTGACCGAGGCCTTCCTATGTTCTTCACATCAGTATATAAATGGAGTAGTGACGGCTCTTTGCTGAGGTGATTATTTTTTAGGGCCTTTGTGGTGTAAATAGGGGGGGGGGGGAAGTGGTGGGAGGAAGTGGTGAGCATGTCAGAGGTTTTTTAGGTTATTCACATTTCCTGGGTATAAACAAAATATGCAGGAGTATAAAAATCAAGCAAGCAGAATGGTACAAAGAAAATAACAAAGTACAATACTTTGTAACAAAGCATCGACCACGGCACATGTATCAGAGTATCTCTGGGTTATCTAAATAACAATGTAACCAGTTGTGTCAGTGAAGCTCTATGTACAGCCCTAGGACAGGGAACCATACAATGAAGCTCTCTGTGAATTTAGTGGCGGTGCATCCATTAAGGGCACACAATGCCGCCCCCTCTCTCCAGCCTCCCCCTATATGTATCATGGATAGATTCATGCAATGCATGAATCTATCCATGGCAGCCGCTGCCGCCCCCTATTCAGCGGTGGGGGGGTGTTTTTTTGAAGCACCTGATTAGAGCCATAGGCTCCAATAGGCTTCAAAAAAGGTGAACTTGGAGCTCAAAGCATTGTGCTCGCAGTCCACCCAGGTGTGTTAGAAAAGCGAATGGATATTCGCTTTTTTAACACTGAACCGCCTCTCAGCCAATCAGGAGGCGCCGGGCTAATACCCGTCACCTGATTGGCTGAAGGCACAAGCGATCCCATTGGTCGCCTAGCAGAAGGCAAGAAGAGACGTACAGAGGACACAGGAGCCGCTACATGACCCACGCTAACCGTCCCAGCGTTTGCCGCCCTCGCCCACTGCCTGACCTGCCACCACGATGTGGTAAGTGCCGGGCAGACAGCGGGTGGACGGATGTCACAGTGGCTGCATATGATGGGCACAGTGGCTGTATATGAAGAACACAATGGCTGCATTTGTTGGCCACAGTGGCTGCATATGATGGGGCACAGTTGGCTGTATATGATGGGCACAGTGGCTGCATATGATGGGCACAGTTGGCTGTACAGTATATGATATGCACAGTGACTGCATTTGTTGGGCACAGTTGGCTGCATATGATGGGCACAGTTGGCTGTCTATGATAGGCACAGTGGCTGCATATGATGGGCACAGTTGGCTGCATATGATGGGCACAGTGGTTGCATTTGATGGGCACAGTGACTGCATATGATGGGCACAGTGACTGCATATGATGGCCACAGTGGCTGCATATGATGGGCACAGTAGCTGCATATAATGGGCACAGTTGGCTGCATATGATGGGCACAGTGGCTGCATTTGATGGGCACAGTGGCTGCATATGATGGGCACAGTTAGCTGCATTTGATCGACACAGTGGCTGCATTTGATCGACACGGTGGCTGCATATGATGAGCACAGTAGCTGCATATAATGGGCACAATTGGCTGCATATGATGGGCACAGTGGCTGCATTTGATGGGCACAGTGGCTGCATTTGATGGGCACAGTGACCGCATATGATGGACACAGGTGGCTGCATATGATGGGCACAGTAGCTGCATATGATGGGCACAGTAGCTGCATATGATGGGCACAATTGGCTGCATATGATGGGCACAATTGGCTGCATATGATGGGCACAGTAGCTGCATATGATGGGCACAATTGGCTGCATATGATGGGCACAGTGGCTGCATTTGATGGGCACAGTGGCTGCATATGATGGGCACAGTAGCTGCATATGATGGGCACAGTAGCTGCATATGATGGGCACAGTTGGCTGCATTTGATCGACACAGTGGCTGCATTTGATCGACACAGTGGCTGCATATGATGGGCACAGTGGCTGCATATGATGGGCACAGTGGCTGCATTTGATCGACACAGTGGCTGCATATGATGGGCACAGTTGGCTGAATATGATGGGTACAGTAGCTGCCAGTGTTGCCAACCTACCAGATTGAAATTTACTGGCACGACAACCGAAATTTACTGGTGCTGCCACGTTTTTACTGGCATTTCACAAAAGTTACTAAATAACATTTTTAGGTGCAAATTTCAGTATTTAGGCTACAAACAAGTACACTAGGCAAATAACAATGTGATTTAAGGTAGATATTAAGGTCAAAAAAATATGTTTTTGTTATTTTTGATATATATATAATAATGGCAAAATATTTAGTCACATCACCCCCCTGCCTCCATCCCCCTCTGCCACCAACACCCCCTGCCTTCACCCCCTTCTGCATTGCCACAATCTCCCTCTGCCTCCAATCTCCCCAGGCCTCCTGCCTCCATCGTCCCCTGTCTCTATCCCCCACCCTCTGCCGTGCCACCAACAACCCCACATACTGTGGTGCACCCCCCTCTGTGGTGCCAACAACACCCCCTGCCTCCACCCCCCTCTGCAGTGCCACCATCACCCCCTCCCTCCAACCTCCATGCGCAGTTCCAAGCCGAACCAATCTCAGCTATTTTTACTGGCAACCGTCCGTATTTTTACAGACAGTTCGTAAAAACTGCACTCCCCCCCCCCCCCCCCTTTCATAAATGTCAGTGTTTGAGGGAATCCTCAAACACGGACATTTATGAAAGGGGGAGGGGGAAAGTGCAGTTTTTACGAACTGTCCGTAAAAATACGGACGGTTGGCAACACTGGTAGCTGCATATGATGGGCACAGTTGGTTGCATATGATGGGCATAGAGGCTGCATATGATGTTTTTGTTTCAGTATTTTTCAAATGTTTTCAGTTCGTTTGCCCCCCCCCCCCCCCCAAACGGTTTGAGCACCAGCCCTCACAGGATAAATACGAGTGTGTGGGTGGTGGGGATCTTTCAGGTTATGATACAGACGAGTGGGAAAGAACAATCTGTTTTAGTGCAGTTTAAAAATCTTATTTAAAAAAAATATCAGAAATGTTTGCAAAAAAGGAAAAGCCAAAGGAAGTCTGTATAGACAGTTACATTGTATAACAAGATCAACCACATAGTTACATAGTCAGGTCGAAAAAAGACACAAGTCCATCTAGTTCAACCAATCAAAAAAAATAATATCATACAATGCCATATACCCAACTCTATACCCACAGTTGATCCAGAGGAAGGTGAAGAATCCCAGCAGAGCATCATCCAATTTGCTACCGGAGGGGAAAAAATTCCTTCCTGATCCCCCGAGAGGCAATCGGATTTACCCCGGATCAACTTTACCTATAAATGTTAGTACTCGGCTATATTATATTATATTATGTACATTTAGGAAAGAATCCAGACCTTTCTTAAAGCAATCTACTGAGCTGGCCAGAACCACCTCTGGAGGGAGTCTGTTCCACATTTTCACAGCTCTTACTGTGAAGAAACCTTTCCGTATTTGGAGGTGAAATCTCTTTTCCTCCAGACGTAAAGAGTGCCCCCTTGTCCTCAGTGTTGACTGTAAAGTGAATAACTCAACACCAAGTTCACTATATGGACCTCTTATATATTTGTACATGTTGATCATATCCCCCCTTATTCTCCTCTTCTCAAGAGAGAATAAATTCAGTTCCTCTAATCTTTCCTCATAGCTGAGCTCCTCCATGCCTCTTATCAGTTTAGTTGCCCTTCTCTGCACTTTCTCCAGTTCCCTGATATCCTTTTTGAGGACTGGGGCCCAAAACTGGACTGCATATTCCAGATGAGGTCTTACTAATGATCTGTACAGGGGGAGGAAATTATATCTCTCTCTCTCTGGAGTCCATGGGCCAGATTCATGAAGAGTTAGGCTGGCGGATCCAGTGATCCGCCAGCCTAACTGTCGCTTTAAGCCGGCGTTTCTGTTTTCTATAACCAGAAAACAAGAAACGCCGGGTTGGAGTTCCGATGCGATCGGCGTAATTGAATTTCGCCATCGCATCGTTACTTCAACTTAAAAATGGCGCCGGGGGCGTTCCCGCTGATTAACGCTGAAAAAATATGTTAATCAGCGGGAGTCGGAAATTCACGATCGTTTTCGGGCGCGACGCAGTGACTTTACGACGTTTCCGGAAGCGATACGCGGCGTATAGATAAAGCAGCCCCCTAGTGGAGTATCCTATGTTAGGTATAGGCGTCGTCATCGCGTCGGAAAAAAAACAAATCGCGTCGTTTGCGTAAAACATTCATGAATGGGGATGTGACGTCATTGACGTTCACTGACAGAACTTGGAGCATGCGCACTGGGATGCATTGACACTCGACGCATGCGCAGTACGTTCGCCGCGGGATCGCGCATAGTTAGAATACTACACTCCCCGTACACGCCCAATTTGAATTCCGCTGGCTCATTTGCGATGCACTGCCGCAACTTTAGGAGCAAGTGCTTCCTGAATAACAGCACTTGCTCCTAAAATTTCGGCAGAGTAACGCAAATGAGAAACGTTACTCCAGAGCAAAGATGCTCCCATCTACCTGAATCTGGCCCCATACCTCTCTTATACAAGAAAGGATTTTGCTCGCTTTGGAAACCGCAGATTGGCATTACATGTTATTATTGAGCTTATGATCTACTAAAATCCCCAGACACTTCTCTACTGCGGATCCCCCGGGCCGCTGATTAGACAGTACAGCCAACCCTCCTGTACTGGGCCTGGGCCCTATCAGTTCAAAATGGGGACCCTGGCATTTGCTAAGCAAGAGGGCTGGCTGTACTCTTCTGGCTCCTCCTGCATTGCTGCCAGCTTCTCCTCTTCTTTCTCCCTTCAACAGCACGGCAGACAGGGCCATTCTGGCCTACCGGGATACCGGGAAATTTCCCAATAGGCTGCCTGCCCTAGGGCCGTTTTGAGCTGCAGCTGCAGCGCTTCCCCTCCCTCTCTCTCTCCCCCTGTGTAGAACGGAGCTGGGTCTGCCACCCTTTTCCCCTTCAGCCCCCGCAAAATATGTCCACCTCTGCCCCCTTTGCACCCCCCCATCATGTCTTCCTCTGCCCCTTCAGCCGCCCCCCCAGTAATGTCCTCCACTGCCCCTTCACCCCCCAGTAATGTTCACCTCTGCCCCTTCACACCGCCCCCAGTAATGTCCTCCTCTGCCCCTTCACCCCTCCCAGTAATGGTCTCCTCTGCCCCCCTCACCCCCCCCCCCAGTAATGTCCTCCTCTGCCCCCTTCACCCCCCAGTAATCTCCTCCTCTGTCCTCTTCACCCCCCCCAGTAATGTTCACCTCTGCCCCCTTCAACCCCCCCAGTAATGTCCTCCTCTGCCCCCTTCAACCCCCCCAGTAATGTCCTCCTCTGCCCCCTTCACCCCCCCCCCCCCAGTAATGTCCTCCTCTGCACCTTCACCCCCCCCCCCCAGTTATGTCCTCCTCTGCCCCCTTCACCCCTCCCAGTAATGGTCTCCTCCTTTTGTAACAGAAGTGACATTCCATCGCCGCCATCTTGCTACACCCCACACTCATCCACAGTAAGGATACAGTGAGAAGGCGGCAAGCGGACATCTTGTTACACCCACCGGAGTCTTGCATTTCACACTTATTTTTAACAGTAAACTTAGTTTATATAGTGAAATACACGATTTAAAAAATGGTCACAGACTGTTTAGATGGTAAATTTTAAAAGTAACGGCAAGCGTGCTGATCTCACAGGTTTGCTAATATGACAGAACACTGCTGCTTTAAAAAATCACCATCAAAACAGTCTGATGGATTTCCAAATAATGAATTTCACTACATAAGCTCCATTTAGTGTTAAAAATAAGTGTGAAATGCAATTCTCCGGTGGGTGTAACAAGATGTCCGCCACCTTCGCACTGTATCCTTACTGCGGATGAATGCGGGGTGTAGCAAGATGGCGATGACAGAACATCATTTTCGTTCTAAAATCTGACGGGTCGCCGAATCTGATGAAACACGGGCAGGAGGGTGTGCTTGGCTGAGCAAGCCCCTCCTCTATATAAAGACTCCTGGGATGTATGAGATCATTTTGGCCTAGGCCAGAAACCAGGAAGTAACTGAAGAAATGTAAAAGAAAGTTTAAAACAAGTAAATAGGGATTAAATATAGTTCATGTTGCGCTTTATTTGCCTTTAACCACTTAAGACCCGGACCAAATTGCAGCTAAAGGACCAGGCCTCTTTTTGCGATTCGCCACTGCGTCGCTTTACCTGACAATTGCGCTGTCGTGCGACGTGGCCCCCAAACAAAATTGGCGTCCTTTTTTCCCCACAAATAGAGCTTTCTTTTGGTGGTATTTGATCACCTCTGCGGTTTTTATTTTTTGCGCTATAAACAAAAATAGAGCGACAATTTTGAAAAAAAATGCTATATTTTTTACTTTTTGCTATAATAAATATCCCCCAAAAAGATATAAAAAAATACATTTTCCCTCAGCTTAGGCCGATACGTATTCTTCTACCTATTTTTGGTTAAAAAAAAAAATCGCAATTAGCGTTTATCGAGTGGTTTGCGCAAAAGTTATAGCGTCTACAAAATAGGGCATAGCTTTATTGCATTTTTATAAAAAATAAAAAAAATCTTTACTACTAATAACGGCGATCAGCGTTTTTTTTTTTTTTCGTGACTGCGACATTATGGCGGACACTTTTGACACATTTTTGGGACCATTGTCATTTTCACAGCAAAAAGTGCTATAAAAATGCACTGATACTGTGAAAATTACAATTGCAGTTTAGGGGCGCTGAAGGGGTTAAGTGTGACCTCATATGTGTTTCTAACTGTAGGGGGGCGGGGCTGGACTTGTGACGTCATTGATCGTCTTTCCCTATATCAGGGAACAGACGATCAATGACATTGCCACTGTAAAAACGGGGAAGCTGTGCTCCGGGGACCGATCACGGGGCTCGCGGCCGTGGTCACGGGCGTGCACCACGGGCACGCGCCCATGACCCACGGCTGGGCATTTAACAATCACGTACAGGACCGTGATTGAGCCCAGCCATGCCATTCTGCCTATGTATATTGGCGTTAGGCGGTCCTTAAGTGGTTAATAAATCATCCCCGCTGTCTCTATAAAAATTGATAGGGCGTGTGAAAAAAACATCAAACTATTCATTTCATCTGTTATAAATTGTCCCCTTTATCTTATTAATGAACAACCGCTGGTCCCGGCATTTTTAATTGTTGCTTTATATTGGCAGCTGTTCTTCATTTCCTCATACTGATTTATTTACTGCAAGTTATTCTGATATTTCACATTCTTAAAGGAGATCTCTGGTCACAGCATACATTTCTTTTATAACATCAGCATTGTAATAACAATTCAATATGATCTTACTAGAAAAATCTCCTTCCATGTTGTGGTGTGCTGCCTGTCTGTTGCCCGTCTCTTTCCACAACTTCCTGGATTCCCTGCATGCTTTGCAGCTTCTCTTCCATTTTTAAGGACTACATGTCCCATGGTATTGTGCTTCCTGCAAGCAGTGATTCCTGTACTGACTCCGCCTCCTAAAACTCCTTCTCTCAGTACCTCGGTAGTTCAGAAGGCGGGCTCTGACATTTGTGACACAGCAGTACCTACTCACAGGCAGGCCCGTTGCTACAGGACAGGCAAAACAAACAATTGCTTGGGGACCCCCGAGCTGGCCAGGGGCCCCCAACTTCCCTTTCCCAGGCTGTAGCGTGGCCGAGTTCCTCGTCCTTCCTCCTGGAGTCCTGTCAGTTCGGCCGGGTACCGCGCGTGGTACAGGAGATTCAGTTTCCTGTTCCCGGCCGGACTGACAGGAAGTGCACACTGAGTGCTCACTTCCTGTCAGTCTGGCCGGGAACACACTATCTGATAGGGGACTGGGGACCCATAATGATAGAACACCAGACTGACAGGAGGAAGAGGAGCTCGGCCACGCTACAGCGGCAGCCTACAGGGATGAAGGGGAGGTGAGAATAGAAAAACATACTAGGGAGAGTGGGGAGTAAGAACTTGGGTGTAAAAAAGTAGTGTAGCGCTAAGGTATGCTTTGCATGTGGGGGGGGGGGGGTGCTTGGGGGCCCCCATTTTTCTTGGGGCCCCTAAATTTCTTCAAACAGCCCTGCTCACAAGGCGTAGTGACTATGTGTAATCAAGGAAGAAATGTGTGGGGATCACAAAGTAAGTTAACAAACTTTAAGATGGTTCATTAATAGGAGTCGGTAGTGCCGGGACAACGTCATCCTGAGCCCAGGGCAAAAATGGCAGATTGCACCTCGCTGCCAGGTGGTGTCCCCAATAGAGCCCCCCTTTATATCAGGTGTTCCCAATAGAGCTCCCCTTTATATCAGGTGCTCCCAATAGAGCCCCCCTTTATATCAGGTGTTCCCAATAGAGCCCCCCTTTATATCAGGTGTTCCCAATAGAGCCCCCCTTTATATCAGGTGTCCCCACCAGAGTGTCCCCTTACATCAGGTGTCCCCACCAGAGTGTCCCTTACATCAGGTGTCGCCAATAGGGTCCCCCTTTACTGCAGGTTGCCTCAGTGGAGTCCCCCTTTACATCAAGTGTCCCCACCAGAGTGCCCACTTACATCAGGTGTCCCCAATAGAGTTCTTCTTTACTCCAGGTGTCCCCAATAGAGTTCCCCTTTACATCAAGTGTCCCCAATAGCGTTACCCTCTACACCAGGTTTCGCCAGTAGAGTCCCCTTTTACATCAAGTGTCCCCACCAGAGTGCCCCCTTACATCAGGTGTCCCCAATAGAGTTACCCTTTACTCCAGGTGTCAGGTCTCCCCAATAGAGTTACCCTTTACAGCAAGTGTCCCCAATAGAGTTAGCCTTTACATCAGCTGTCCCCACCAGAGTGCCCCCTTACATCAGGTGTCCTCAGTAGAGTCCCCCTTTACATCAGGTGTCCCTAGTAGAGGCCTCATTTACACCAGGTGTCTCCAATAGAGCTCCCCGTTACATCAAGTGTCCCCACCAGAGTCCCCATTTACATTAGGTGTCCCCACCAGAGTGCCCCCTTACATCAGGTGTCCCCAATAGAGTCCCTCTTTACTGCAGATGTCCTCAGTAGAGTCCCCCCTTACATCAATTGTCCCCAATAAAGTCACAATTTACATCAGGTGCCCCCTATAGAGTCTGCCTTTACATCAGGTGTCACCATCAGGGTGTCCCATTACATTAGGTGTCCCCAATAGAGTCATGTGACAAGTCAGAATAGAGTCATGTGACAATGACAGGGGGAGAGAGGAAAAAGGACACATTCCGCCCTCCTTCCGCAGCAGCGCAGGCCCAGATCCTACACCACAATAGAAAAATGTGTATTCCAGAAAGTCTAAGGCCCCTTTCCCACCAGTGGACCGTATGTCCGTTTTTCAGCCATACGTTTTCGGATTAAATATGGACATACATGTATCCCTATGGGATAGCGGGTGTCAGCGATCTCATCGGTCCCCGCTATGGTCCAATTCTGTAGACAGAGGAAAATCCTATTTCTCCATCTGTCTGCGGATTGGATGAACATGGACAGACGGTCCGTGTTCATTTGATCTTCCCAAAGAGGAGAGCGGAGATATGAAAGGGCCGGTCCCTGCACAGTGTCATCTGCCGACTCAGCCAAGATCAATGGAGCGATGCCCGGTGAGCAAGCGGATGAGAAAGGTACTGATCCTTGCGCGATTTGTAAGTCTGAAAGGGCCCTAACAGCAGATAAAGATACTCCAAACACCTGTCAATCATCCCGGCACCAGGTTTGTTATGGTGTCAGGGTGTTTGAAGCGCATTATTTCTATTATGATATTGTAATATAAAATGAAATTATTCAACTCACCATAATGTAGAATCAGTGGGAGCCCTGAGCGTGTCACTTGTCACGTTGCCTGTCACCAGATGCCATCAGGTGTCCCTAGCTGAGTCCCCCCTTACATCAGGCGTTCCCAGCGGAGTCCCTCCTTACATCAGACGTTCCCAGTGGAGTCCCCCCTTACATCAGACGTTCCCAGCGGAGTCCCCCCTTACATCAGGCATTGCCAGCGGAGTCCCCCCTTACATCAGGCATTCCCATCGGAGTCCCCCCTTACATCAGGCATTCCCATCGGAGTCCCTCCTTACATCAGGCATTCCCATCGGAGTCCCCCCTTACATCAGGCATTCCCATCGGAGTCCCCCCTTACATTAGGCATTCCCATCGGAGTCCCTCCTTACATCAGGCATTCCCATCGAAATCCCCCCTTACATCAGGCATTCCCAGCGGAGTCCCCCCTTACATTAGGCATTCCCATCGGAGTCCCCCCTTACATCAGGCATTCCCATTGGAGTCCCCCCTTACAACAGACATTCCCAGCTGAGTCCCCCCTTACATTAGGCATTCCCATCGGAGTCCCCCCTTACATCAGGCATTCCCATCGGAGTCCCCCCTTACATCAGGCATTCCCAGCGGAGTCCCCCCTTACATTAGGCATTCACATCGGAGTCCCTCCTTACATGAGGCATTCCCATCGAAATCCCCCCTTACATCAGGCATTCCCAGCGGAGTCCCCCCTTACATTAGGCATTCCCATCGGAGTCCCCCCTTACATCAGGCATTCCCATTGGAGTCCCCCCTTACAACAGACATTCCCAGCGGAGTCCCCCCTTACAACAGACATTCCCAGCGGAGTCCCCCCTTACAACAGACATTCCCAGCAGAGTCCCCCCTTACATTAGGCATTTCAGCAGTAATTAGAAAGAAATAAAAGGAACCGCTTAGGGATCCAACTTCCTTCAAAACTTTTCACTATTACAGAATGCTAAAAACTTAGTAATAATCCCACCATGAGTACCTGTTTATGTATTTATACTCAGCTACACTCTGGGGACCTCTGGGCCCTTTGATAAAAAAATAAAAAAAATTCATATAAAAAAAATTCATATAAAAAAAAGGGAGGGGGTTGCTATCCTCCGGGGCCCTGGGGACCTCTGGGCCCTTTAATATATATATATATATATATATATATATATATATATATATATATATATATATATACACACACATTATATATATATACAACAAATGTCCAATGGAGGATAATCCAATCGCGTGTACACAAGTCCATCAGACCAAGTCCAAAGTACAAACGCGCATGCTCAAAACCAATGCTAAACATCAGACAACAAGAGCAGGAGCTGCCCACCGGGTGGCGGTAAAGAGCTAAAAAAACAAGTGATTTGGTGAACGTTGGCTGAAAAAGTCCTGCCGTGTGTATGCAGAACAAGTTCACGGCCAACGCCCCTTCGGACAAAAATCCACGGAAAAGACAGATGGAAGTGGTATGCCAAAGAAAAGAAATTGTAAGATATCAGGAATGTCACCTATTTGGCTTCATCTTCATTTTCTTTGGGGCACAAATATGTGTCAGTAAATAGCAGAAGATCCCGGAGCCTCCATAGAGAAGTGATCATGAGAAGTAGACGGGGCGATATATAGAAGTGACTCCCGGCGTGACTTCCACATACACAACAAGGCAACTGAAAGTACACAATACCAATGAGAACAAAGTACTGACACCATTGTAACCCCTTGAAGACCTTTTCTGACACTTTTTGTTTACAAGTTTAAATCATAATAATAATAAAAAAAAATTATAACCCCAAACATTATATATATATTTCTACACACAAAGTGAGTACACCCAGTGGCGGCTGGTGCTCAATTTTTTTTTTTTGGGGGGGGGGGGCGCAAACGAAAACAAACAAACATATTGCAGCCTCACTGTGCCTATCAAACGCAGCTACTGTGCCCATTAGTGTTGCTCACGAATATTCGCATTGCGAATATTCGCTACGAATATTGCATATTCGAGTATTCGCGAATAACTCAAATATTGCGGCGAATATTCGCTATGGCGCATATTCGTATTTTTTCAAATTTTGTTTTAAAACAGATCACATCCTGGTGATCTCCATCGACGTCTAAAAGCATTGCTGGTATGATTAGAGAGAGACCTTGGGCCGAGTAGCTGATGCGATTCTTTTATGTTGCCGAAAATTCGCAACATAAAAGAATCGCATCAGCTACTCGGCCCTTCTTTTGCATCAGAGCCAATCAGAATAACTAGAATATTCGGCAAAAGGAATATTGCGCGATTATCTTCTCCGCCCTTCTTTTGCATCAGAGCCAATCAGAATAACTCGAATATTCGGCAAAAGGAATATTGCGCGATATTCCTTTTGCCGAATATTCGAGTTATTCTGATTGGCTCTGATGCAAAAGAAGGGCGGAGAAGATAATCGCACAATAGGAATATTGCGCGATTATCTTCTCCGCCCTTCTTTTGCCCCCTTATTCTCCTTTCTTTTAAGTAGAGTTAGTGTAGAGTTAGGGCCAGATTCTCATATATTTTCGGCGGCGTAGCGTAAGCCATTTACACTACGCCGCCGCTGCGTACTAGAGCAAGTGCTTTATTCTCAAAGCACTTGCTCCGTAGTTTTCGCCGGCGTCTCGTAAATCGCCAAGCGTAAACCCGCGCAATTCAAATGGGGCGGCTTGTATTTAAATTAAGCGCGCCCCCGCGTCGAACGAACTGCGCATGCGCCGGCCGGGGAAAAAGCCCAGTGCGCATGCTCCAGCTCACGTCGCGAAGCGTCGTTGAAACCGACGTCAAAACGACGTGAGCGTCATTTATGCAAGTCCCTATTCGCGAACGAGTTAGTAAAACGACGTAAGCGACGGAAAAAGCCGACGCTGACCCGACGCCATACTTAACATGGCGTCCGACGGCACCCGACGGCATCCGACGGAACTTCGTAAGGTTACTCCACATAGAAGCTGGGGTAACCTTACGAGTCCGTAAACGACGTACGCGACGACGGGGCGGCGTAAAAGCGTTCGGGAATCGCCGTACTAGCCTCATTTGCATATGCAAATGAAAAAACAACGTGAAGGCCACCTAGTGGCCAGAGTTGTCATTACAACTACGATCCGAAAGTGTAATGCTTTTACACTTGTCGGATGTAGAAGCGTATCTATGCAAAAGTGATGCTAAGCATCACTCGCATAGATACGAGGCAAAAAAAAAGGCGATACGACGGGGTATCTGAGATACTCCGTCGTAACGCCTCTGAGAATCTGGCCCTTTGTGTTTAGTGCATATAAGTTTAGTAATACAGGAAATGATCTCCGTTTATGAGAATTTCGCAATCATTTTCGCATTAGCGAAATTTTGCAAAAAATGTTTTGAATAAAATATCACGAATATTCGATATTAGCGAATATTCGCGAATATTCTTCTATATATTCGCGCAATATCGCGAAATCGAATATGGCGTATTCCGCTCAACACTAGTGCCTATCAATTGCAGCCACTGTGCCCATCAAACGCAGCTACTGTGCCATCAATTGTCAACACTGTGCCCATCAATTGTCACCACTGTGCCATGCCAAATGCAGCCACTGTGCCATCAAACACAGCCACTGTGCCATCAATTGTCGCCACTGTGTCCATTAATTGTCACCACTGTGCCATGCCAAACGCAGCCACTGTGCCATCAATTGTTACCACTGTGCCCATCAATTGTCACCACTGTGCCATGCCAAATGCAGCCCCTTTGCCATCAAACGCAGCCACTTTGCCATCAATTGTCACCACTGTGCAATCAATTGTCACCACTGTGCCATGCCAAACGGAGCCCCTTTGCCATCAAACGCAGCCACTGTGCCATCAATTGTCACCACTGTGCCCATCAATTGTCGCCACTGTGCCCATCAAATGCAGCCACTGTGCGATCAAATGCAGCCACTGTGCCATCAATTGTCACCACTTTGCCATCAATTGTCGCCACGGTCCCATCAATTGTCACCACTGTGCCATGCCATCAATTGTCACCACTGTGCCATGCCATCAATTGTCACCACTGTGCCATTTCATCAATTTTTGCCACTGTGCCCTGTAAAATGCTGCCACTGTACCCTGTAAAATTCTCCCTGCCTGGCACTTACCTTTCTTGGGTCAGCCATCCCCCTCCACGATCCCTAGATATCTTCTCCCGCCCTTGATGACACTTCAGCCAATCAGGTGACTGGAAAAAATCTCAATAAGCATTTTTATTATTATTATTATTTTTTACTTGTTATGTCGGCGATCTGCGATGGCAATCTGCGATGGCGATCTGCGATTGCGATCTGCGGTTTTTATCATGACTGCGACATTGTGACGGACCTTTGGCACTATTTTGGGACCATTGTCATTTATACAGCGATCAGTGCTAAAAAAATGCACTGATTACTGTGTAAATGTGACTGGCAGTGCAGGGGTTAACCAATAGGGGGCGGGTAAGAGGTCAAGTATGTCCTAGGAAGTGATTTTAACTGTTAGGGGGCGTGGCTTACTTTTGACAAGTCACTGATCGCTCTTCCCGATGACAGGGAGCAGACGATCAGTGCTGTGTCACTAGGAAGAACAGGGAGATGTTGTGTTTACAAAGACATCTCCTCGTTCTGCCGTTCCGTGACCCGATCACGGGCAGACATCGAGTCCGGGGGTCCTGCGGGCACGGTCACGGAGACTGCGGCGGGCATGCGCACACCTGCTAGGGGGGCAGGTTGTTTTTGCTTGCCAGTGCCATTCTGCCGACGTAAATCTACGTGAAGCGATCGGCAAGCGGTTAAAGACATATGTAGAGAGAAACAGTATACAACAACCAATTAATAATCACTACATTGGAAGAACTAGAGCCCATTTACAGGTGATTTCTTTTTTTTTTTTTTTTCGGAAGTAAAAATTTGGTAAATGTCACTTCATCATCATTAAAAACGTAAAAAGTCACGTCTTGAAAACTGCAAAGCTGATAATAGGAAGTCATTTACGGCTATTACAGATTAATGTTAGAGGCGTTAATCATGTAAGAAGATTCACAAATAATGACGATCTTATCCGCTAAAGATCTCATCGTTGTCACCCGTCCAGAAAAGTCATTGGTGAAATGAGATTTAAAGAGCGGCCATAATAATCTTGGCCACTAGATGTCAGTATAGGAAAAAACAAGAAAAACAGAAAACTGCGCTAAACTAAAAACTAAAAAAACTAGGAGGCAGCGGCAATCGTGTGAAAACACAAATAATACAGTTTGGCAAAGCCGCGCTCATGAAACAAATGAGTTAAATGAGGAATGCTAGGCAACAGTCCTCTGTAACTAAACAATTAGTATACAACACGGGGCATCTCCCATAGGGTAAAGGCAAAACCTGGCCTCGTAGGGTGATGACACAAAAACTCCTGTAAATTAAATGATTAACATTGTAATATTACATAAAAATAATTAAAATAATTAAATTAAAATTAAAAATCGTCCTAAACCGGAACAAACGTAGAATAATGTGTACCCCAGAATGTACTTCTCGGGCAATAGCACAGATGTTCATACAGTCCTTGTAACTTCTGTGTCCAAGTATAATTGAAACCAGTCCCAGGAATTAGAACAGCAGAAATTCAAGAAAAAATCCTAATGGTTCACACCACCACAGTGACGAGCTGACAGCATCAAAGTGATCCCTTCACCAAAATAAGGGGGGGCCGCTTACCAGAGGGCAAGCTCAATGTAGCAATTGGCTATAACCCAGCCGCGGCCTTTAAAATCCTAGATGGTTCCTGGACACGACTTCCAGCAGATAACAAAGCTGGCGGTACTCACGGACATCAACCATATAGTGGAGAGAGAAGGATGGACCAATAGTGTGATTCCGTTTCAACAAGGAGGATTTATTAAAACAAAATGATACTCACAATTTGACAAGATTTCAAAAGCATAAAAACAATCGCCGGCTGGCAAACAAATCGGAGCCCTTTCTCCGTGCGTGGTGACGTCACTGCGCGTCCTCCCAGTATAGAATCTTTTTTTTTTTTATCTTTATGTTTTTGTTATTTAAATAGGTGTTCCAATAATTACACAATATGACCCGGATTTACAGAGATGGATGCATATTTATGCCGCCGTAGCGTATCTCTTTTACGCTACGCCGGCGCATCGTGGCGAGGCAAGCATGCGCACAACCACGTCGGAACAACCGCCTAAGATACGCCGGATCACTGTGTACACCGTTACCATAACCTACACCCAGCCAGACCCATGTCGGCCCATATTCACAGACGTCCAATACGTAGGCTTGTGTTCCCTGGTCCATACCTTTGCATGGGTTGTGCCTCATCTATGGGGAATAACTTTACGCCGGACGTAAAACTTGCGCAAACCGCTTAAATCATGCGCCGGGCGCAAGTACGTTTGTGAATCGGCGTATCTCCCTCATTTGCATATTTGAATAGAAAATCAATGGGAGCGCCACATGCGTCCAGCGTAAATATGCGCCCACTCTACGCCGGCGTAGGCAAGTTACGTCAGTGGGATGAAGTCAGTTTTTAGGCGTATCTAAGTTTATGAGTCCGGCGCAGAGATACGACGGTGCATATTTGTACTTACGCGGCGTATCTGGCGATACGCCGGCGCAAGTGCTTTGTGAATCCAGGCCTATATGTATACAAATGGAGAAGTTTAACCGCTTGTCTGCCACAGCAGTTTTATCATATTCTGCACATATGTTAAGATTTGCATTTTTATAAAAATAATTATTGATGCCCGCTAACAGAGGAATAGGAGATAAAATGGGACTTCATAGGAAACATGACGCTGTCGGTAAGAATAACAAATAGGAATAAATTTAATGAGTTTTAATTTGATTTGATGTCATTAACCGTAGGAGTAGTCCATGATTTTTACAGCATAAATAATATAATAATATAATTAGTCAAGATATAATCATAAAAGATTAATACAATATTGGTAATAATAAAAATGTATTTAATGCAAAAAAAAGCAATGGACGTGATTATTATAATTCTTGCAAAGAAATTAAATAAATAAATGATTAATGTATCCTGAATAGAAAACTATCTTTAGATAGATTTTTACTCCAAAATAGTTTTAATAAAATAAATTTGAAAAATTTGAAAAAAAAAATCGGTTTAACCACTAGCCGACCAGCCGCCGTCATTCTACGGCGGCAGGTCGGCTCTCCTGGGCGAGAGCCCGTAGCTCTACGTCGGGACATTCGCGGCCACTAGGGGGCGCGTGCTCGTTCGTTACAGAGCGGGGAACGGGAGGTATGTGTGTAAACACACAGCGCTCGTTCCTGTCAGCGGGGGAAACGCTGATCCTCCGTTAATACAATGTATGAACGGAAGATCAGTGATTCCCCCTAGTGAGTCCACCCCCCCCCCCCCATACAGTTAGAACACACCCAGGAACACACTTAACCCCTTCCCCGCCCCCTAGTGTTAACCCCTTCACTGCCAATGGCATTTTTATAGTAATCCAATGCATTTTTATAGCATTGATCGCTTTAAAAATGCCAATGGTCCCAAAAATGTGTCAAAAGTGTCCGATGTGTCCGCCAAAATATCGCAGTACCGAAAAAAAACGATGATCGCCGCCATTACTAGTAAAAAAAAATATCAATAAAAATGCCATAAAACTACCCCCTTTTTTGTAAACGCTATCAATTTTGCGCAAACCAATCAATAAACGCTACTTGCGATTTTTTTTTTTTACAAAAAATATGTAGAAGAATACGTATCGGCCTAAACTGAGGAAAAAAAATGTTTTTTTATATCTTTTTTGGGGGATATTTATTATAGCAAAATGTAAAAAATATTGCATTTTTTTCAAAATAGTCGCTCTATTTTTGTTTATAGCGCAAAAAATAAAAACCGCAGAGGTGATCAAATGCCACCAAAAGAAAGCTCTATTTGTGGGAAAAAAAGGACGCCAATTTTGTTTTGGAGCCACGTCGCACGACCGTGCAATTGTCAGTTAAAGCGACACAGTCCCGAATCACAAAAAGTGCTCTGGTCTTTGGACAGCAATATGGTCCGGGGCTAAAGTGGTTAAATAAAAAACAAAAATCAATTTAAATACAAAAAAAAGTTTTTTTTTTTTTTTTAATCACTAATTTTTATCCATCCCGCTGAGGTGTTCTGGAAGACTAGGATGCTTCAATAGTGGCCTTCAGCTCTTCTGCATTGTTGGATCTCTCATCTTTCTCTTGATAATACCCCATAGATTCTCTATGGGGTTCAGGTCAGGAGAGTTTGCTGGCCAATCACAGTAATCCCACGGTCACTGAACCAGGTATTGGTGCTTTTGGCAGTGGGGGGGAGGTGCCAAGTCCTGCTGGAAAATGAAGTCAGCATCCCCATAGAGCTTGTCTGCTGAAGGAAGCATGAAATGCTCCAAAATCTCCTAGTAGACGGCTGTGGTGACCCCGGACTTGATAAAACACAGAAAACCAACACCAGCAGATGACGCGGCTCCCCAAATCACCACAGACTGTGGAAACTTCACACTGGATCTCCTGCAACTTGGATTCTGTTCTTCTCCACTCCTCCTCCAGACTCTGGCATCTTGATTTCCAAAAAAAAGGACTTTGGACCCTGAGACCACAGTCCAGTCCTTTAAAGATGCTTCTGACATTGTTTGTTGTTCAGGAGGCTTGACCCAAGGAATACGACATTTGTAGCCCATGTCCAGGATCCGTCTGTGTGTGGCGCTCTTGTAGCACTGACTCCAGCCTCAGTCCACTCCTTGTGAATCTCCCCCAAATTCTTAATTGGCCTTTGCTTTACAATCCTAGAAAGAGCAAAAAATCTCTGGACGGCCGCACTCCGTTAAGACACCTTTATTGAAGTCGGATAAAATCCAAAATAGTCACAAACGATCACATCGATCCCAGAGGAAGGGGACAAGCCAATGTTCACATATTATACACTGCAGGTGGGTGCTCAATTATTGCTTCACAATCCTCTCCAGGCTGTGGTTATTGCTGTTGTTTGTGCAGCTTTTTCTACCACACTTTTTCCTTCCACTCAACTTTCCATGAATATGCTTGGATACGGCACTCTGTGAACAGCCAGCTTCTTTAGCAGTGACCTTTCGTGACTTAGGGCTAGTTTACACTTGCTTCAAAACATGGCTTCGGACAGGCTTTGTTGAAGCTAAATAAAATGGCTAGATTACTGGCCTGTTTACACCTTGCTTTTGCTTGGTGCTTCAATTGTATTCGATGAGGTTTGGTGAGGCTTTAGTAGGGCTTCAATAAGGCTTCGGTGGGGCTTCGATGAGGCTTCAGTGGGGCTTCGATGAGGCTTCAGTGGGGCTTCGATGAGGCTTCAGTGGGGTTTTGGTGGGGCTTCGATAAAGCTTCAGTGGGGTTTTGGTTGAACTTGGTGGGTCTTCGATGAGGCTTCAGTGGGGTTTTGGTGGGGCTTCATTGGGGCTTTGGTGAGTATTCAGTGGGGCTTCGATGAGGCTTTGATGAGGCTTCAATGGGGCTTCGATGAGGCTTCAGTGGGGCTTCGATGAGGCTTCAGTGGGGCTTCGATGAGGCTTCAGTGGGGCTATGATGAGGCTTCAGTGGGGCTTTGATGAGGCTTCAGTGGGGCTTTAATAAGGCTTTGGTGGAGCTTTGGTGGGGCTTCGGTGGGGCTTCAATAAGGCTTTGATGGGGCTTTGATGAGGCTTCAGTGGCGCTTCGATGAGGCTTCAGTGGGGCTTTGGTGGGGCTTCGATAAAGCTTCAGGGGGGTTTTGGTCGGACTTTGGTGGGGCTTCGATGAGGCTTCAGTGGGGTTTTGGTGGGGCTTTGGTGAGGCTTCAGTGGGGCTTTGACGAGGCTTCAGTGGGGCTTCGATGAGGCTTCAGTGGGGCTTCGATGAGGCTTTGATGGGGCTTTGGAGGGGCTTCGATGAGGCCTCAGTGGGGCTTCGATGAGGCTTTGGTGGGGCTTCGTTGAGGCTTGAATTGAGCTTTGCCATAGACTTCTATGGAGGCTTTGAAGACGCTTTGAAGCACAACTGAAGCTACATGGGGTATAATTTTTGAAGCAAAGCTGAAGCAAAGCAAAAGCAAGGTGTAGTCTAACCATTTTATTTAGTGTCTGGAGCTTTGACTGGCATTCAGAGAGCCTGTCCGAAGCCTTGTTGAAGCTGAAGCAAGTGAAAATGAGCCCTTACACTCTTTGTGGAGGGTGTCAATGACTGTCTTCTGTACAACTGTTTGGTCAGCAATCTTCCCCATGATTGTGTAACCTACTGAACCAGACAGGGAGACCAATTAAAGGCTCAGGAAAACTTTACAGGAGTTTTGAGGTAATTATCTGATTAGAATGTGACACCACAAAGTCTACAATATTAGACTTTTTCACAATATTCAAATTTTATGAGATACCGAGTTTTTGGTTTTCACTCGCTGTAAGCCTAAATCATCAAAATTAAAATAAAGAAATGCTTGAAATCTATCACTCTGTGTGTAATGATTCTAAATAAAAAATATAAGTTTCACTTTTTGAATTGAATTACTGAAATAAATTAACTTTTTGATAATATTGATAATTTTCTGAGATTCTGTAGAACCAGGAGGTCCCTCTGTGGGTGTATTTGGTATGTCCTGTGCCATGTGGATGAGCTCTTCTATATTTGGTACCTTATCCAGCCTTAAGTTGGTTGTAAAGCTTTGTTTTTTTTTTGTTTTAATAACAAACATGTAATACTTACCTCCACTGTGCAGTTTGTGGCCCCGATCCTCAACTTCTGGGGTCCCCCGTCGGCACTGGTAGCTCCTCCCCACATCGTATAACCCCCTCTGGGGAGTGCTCTCCTGGGGGTTACCTTGCACAGCTGCCGGTGTAACCGTCATACTCCGCTCCCCATCACAGACTGCTCCGGAAGTGCGTTCCAAACGCATCTGCGATGCGTTCCAATGCATTTACGGCAGTGCACACCAGCGAAACCTCGTTCGGCATCCAGGCTCTTTCCTTAACATCCCCGTGGATTGGAGGATGTTAAAAAAAAGAGCCAGGAGGCCGAGCGAGTGGAGCGAGCCGTCCCAGCGAAGCGAGGCCGACTAGCCACTTTCCCCTAAGTCCACGTCGCTCTGAATGACGGCTTCGCTGGTGTGCAGTGTTGTAAATGCAATGGAACGCATCGCAGATGTGTTTGGAACGCATCGCGCATGCGCAGTTGGCCGCCGCAGCACTTCCGGAGCAGTCTGTGATGGGGGAGCCGAATATGACTGGCAGCTGGCAGTGTGTACTAGACTTAACCACTTGCTTACTGGGCACATAAACCCCCTTCGTGCCCAGGCGAAATTTCAGCTTCCGGCACTGCGTCGCTTTAACTGACATTTGCGCGGTCATGCGACGTGGCTCCCAAACTAAATTGACGTCCTTTTTTCCCCACAAATAGAGCTTTATTTTGGTGGTATTTGATCACCCTCTGCGGTTTTTATTTTTTGCGCTATAAACAAAAAAAGAGAGACAATTTAAGAAAATATATATATATATATTTTACTTGTTGCTATAATAAATATTCCAATTTTTCCTCAGTTTAGGCCGATGCGTATTCTTCTACGTATTTTTGTAAAAAAAAACAAACAAAAAAAACGCAATAAGCGCAAAAGTTATAACGTCTACAAAAATGGGGAACAGAATTGTGATTTTTTTTTATTATTTTTTTTTTTTACTAGTAATGGCGGCGATCTGCGATTCTTATTGGGACTGCGATATTGCGGCGCACGTAACGGACACTTTGGACACAAATTTGGGACCATTCACATTTATACAGCGACCAGTGCTAAAAAAATGCAGCGATGCGCCGTGTACTGTTTTTCCCCACTGCATGCCACCCAGTGGCGCGCGCGGGGAATTACAATTACAGGACGTCCAAAGACGTCTACCCGACACTTGAGAGCCACGCTGTGGACATCTTTTGTCCATAGCGCGGATCTCAAGTGGTTAAAGGAGTTGTAAACCCGTGTGTTCCTTTACCTTAAAGGGGTTCTAAAGGCAATGTTTTCCCCCTAAATATCTTCCTTTACCTTAGTGCAGTCCTCCTTCACTTACCTCATCCTTCCATTTTGCTTTTAAATGTCCTTATTTCTTCTGAGAAATCCTCACTTCCTGTTCTTCTGTCTGTAACTCCACACAGTAATGCAAGGCTTTCTCCCTGGTGTGGAGTGTCGTGCTCGCCCCCTCCCTTGGACTACGGGAGAGTCAGGACGCCCACTAACACACAGCTCCATTCTCTGCAACGTCGAGAGCATCCTGACTCTCCTGTAGTCCAAGGTAGGTGGTGAGCACAACACTCCACACCAAGGAGAAAGCCTCGCATTATTGTGTGGTAGTTACAGACAGAAGAACAGGAAGTGAGGATTTCTCAGAAGAAATAAGGACATTTAAAAGCAAAATGGAAGGATGAGGTAAGTGAAGGAGGACTGCACTAAGGTAAAGGAAGAATATTTAGGGGAAAAAAAATTGTACCTTTATTTTTGAATAGAGTGCCGGGTATTTAATTGTTGTCTGTGACCCCACTGGGGAAAATTTATCGCACTGATTGCGGCAGGTTGTTAGTGACTTGGCGACCCCCTTCACTTGTAATCCTGGATAACCAGCTTCAGCAGACTTGCAGATCTACATCAGAATTATTCCTGGAAATGAGACACTAAGCAGAGAAATCATTAGGAGATGTAGGAAAATTATAAACATGCTCCACTGCTTATTATCCCCGGAGTCGGGAGCCGGGAGCCGGGAGCCGGGAGCCGGGAGTCGGGAGCCGGGAGTCGGGAGCCGGGAGCCGGGAGCGGGAGTCGGGAGCCGGGAGTCGGGAGCCGGGAGCCGGGAGCCGGGAGTCGGGAGCCGGGAGTCGGGAGCCGGGAGCCGGGAGCGGGAGCGGGAGCCGGGAGTCGGGACCTCCATACTACAGCAATGGATCAGATGTGGAAATAAGCCGGCTACTCGCTGTCATCCATTAACGGGAATCTTTATTACTTACAGAAAGTGACACGAATGGCCACACATTATGATGTCATTTTCTGGATTCCAACATGTAAGTGATAAAGATTCTCGGTAATGGATGACAGCGAGTAGCCGGCTTATTTCATCGTTGGGTAATTAGGAAATGGTTGTGTCGGGATTTATTCTGTCACAGGGCAACCTTAGAGCAGCCGACGGAGGAATATATGACTCAGACCATAACCTTGTAGTAATTCTGTCTCATAAATGTCCCCCAATCTATTCTGAATGTTACCGTTTATTTTCTTCACTGAGCAGCCACATCCTGAGAAGAAAAGCCTGTTCCTTACCAGCATGCACATTGGTGATCAGTGAGAAGAATGTCCCTTACATTGGTGATCAGTGGGAAGAATGTCCCTTACATTGGGGATCAGTGAGAAGAATGCCCCTTACATTGGTGATCAGTGAGAAGAATGTTCCTTACATTGGTGATCAGTGGGAAGAATGTCCCTTACATTGGGGATCAGTGAGAAGAATGTCCCTTACATTGGTGATCAGTGGGAAGAATGTCCCTTACATTGGTGATCAGTGGGAAGAATGTCCCTTACATTGGTGATCAGTGGGAAGAATGTCCCTTACATTGGTGATCAGTGAGAAGAATGTTCCTTACATTGGTGATCAGTGGGAAGAATGTTCCTTACATTGGTGATCAATGGGAAGAATGTTCCTTACATTGGTGATCAGTGGGAAGAATGTCCCTTACATTGGTGATCAGTGAGAAGAATGCTCCTTACATTGGTGATCAGTGAGAAGAATGTCCCTTACATTGGTGATTAGTGAGAAGAATGTTCCTTACATTGGTGATCAGTGGGAAGAATGCTCCTTACATTGGTGATCAGTGGGAAGAATGTTCCTTACATTGGTGATCAGTGGGAAGAATGTCCCTTACATTGGTGATCAGTGGGAAGAATGTCCCTTACATTGGTGATCAGTGGGAAGAATGTTCCTTACATTGGTGATCAGTGGGAAGAATGTCCCTTACATTGGTGATCAGTGAGAAGAATGCTCCTTACATTGGTGATCAGTGGGAAGAATGTCCCTTACATTGGTGATCAGTGGGAAGAATGTCCCTTACATTGGTGATCAGTGGGAAGAATGTCCCTTACATTGGTGATCAGTGAGAAGAATGTTCCTTACATTGGTGATCAGTGAGAAGAATGTCCCTTACATTGGTGATCAGTGGGAAGAATGCTCCTTACATTGGTGATCAGTGAGAAGAATGTCCCTTACATTGGTGATCAGTGGGAAGAATGTCCCTTACATTGGTGATCAGTGGGAAGAATGTCACTTACATTGGTGATCAGTGAGAAGAATGCTCCTTACATTGGTGATCAGTGGGAAGAATGCCCCTTACATTGGTGATCAGTGAGAAGAATGTCCCTTACATTGGTGATCAGTGGGAAGAATGTCCCTTACATTGGTGATCAGTGAGAAGAATGCTCCTTACATTGGTGATCAGTGGGAAGAATGTCCCTTACATTGGTGATCAGTGAGAAGAATGTCCCTTACATTGGTGATCAGTGGGAAGAATGCTCCTTACATTGGTGATCAGTGAGAAGAATGTCCCTTACATTGGTGATCAGTGGGAAGAATGCCCCTTACATTGGTGATCAGTGAGAAGAATGTCCCTTACATTGGTGATCAGTGGGAAGAATGTCCCTTACATTGGTGATCAGTGAGAAGAATGTCCCTTACATTGGTGATCAGTGAGAAGAATGTCCCTTACATTGGTGATCAGTGGGAAGAATGTCCCTTACATTGGTGATCAGTGAGAAGAATGTCCCTTACATTGGTGATCAGTGAGAAGAATGTCCCTTACATTGGTGATCAGTGAGAAGAATGTTCCTTACATTGGTGATCAGTGGGAAGAATGCTCCTTACATTGGTGATCAGTGGGAAGAATGTCCCTTACATTGGTGATCAGTGAGAAGAATGCTCCTTACATTGGTGATCAGTGAGAAGAATGTCCCTTACATTGGTGATCAGTGGGAAGAATGTCCCTTACATTGGTGATCAGTGGGAAGAATGTCCCTTACATTGGTGATCAGTGAGAAGAATGTCCCTTACATTGGTGATCAGTGGGAAGAATGTCCCTTACATTGGTGATCAGTGAGAAGAATGTCCCTTACATTGGTGATCAGTGGGAAGAATGTCCCTTACATTGGTGATCAGTGAGAAGAATGCTCCTTACATTGGTGATCAGTGGGAAGAATGTCCCTTACATTGGTGATCAGTGGGAAGAATGTCCCTTACATTGGTGATCAGTGGGAAGAATGCTCCTTACATTGGTGATCAGTGAGAAGAATGTCCCTTACATTGGTGATCAGTGGGAAGAATGCCCCTTACATTGGTGATCAGTGAGAAGAATGTCCCTTACATTGGTGATCAGTGGGAAGAATGTCCCTTACATTGGTGATCAGTGAGAAGAATGTCCCTTACATTGGTGATCAGTGAGAAGAATGTCCCTTACATTGGTGATCAGTGGGAAGAATGTCCCTTACATTGGTGATCAGTGAGAAGAATGTCCCTTACATTGGTGATCAGTGAGAAGAATGTCCCTTACATTGGTGATTAGTGAGAAGAATGTTCCTTACATTGGTGATCAGTGGGAAGAATGCTCCTTACATTGGTGATCAGTGGGAAGAATGTCCCTTACATTGGTGATCAGTGAGAAGAATGCTCCTTACATTGGTGATCAGTGAGAAGAATGTCCCTTACATTGGTGATCAGTGGGAAGAATGCCCCTTACATTGTACAGTATATGGTGTCATGTAGAAGTAATAATCTGTATTTATTTGTTACAATTCTTTGGATACTTTGTATATAAATAAAATGTAACAATCTCTGCACATTGTCTCTTCTATGGGGGTTGTACCGCCTGCTCCCCCCCCCCCTCTCCCTCCGCTGCCCCTCCCGTGACGTCACAGGCTCCTGCGCACTGCCTCCGCTCGCCCCCTGGAGGGAGCAGACTGGCCGGGGAAGGGCTGACACCGGGAGGGAGAGATGAGGCTGAGCTGAGCCGTACGATGGAGAGCGCATTGCTGTGCGATGATGAGATCTGTAAGTCGGCCGATGCATGTCTGGGGGGGGGGGGGGGGGGTCGGATTGTGTTGTTGTGGAAATGAGTTGTCTATGGGGAGCAGCGTGCACCTGGGGGGCTTCCTACAGCCTGTGTCGGGGGCTGGGGGTGATCAGATCGGTGGTTGATCCCGGGATCGGGGGTTTCATGCTGTCCCTGCCATAGAGATCGTATAGGAACAATGACAGGAAGGGCTGAGCCCACCAGGGGACATGGGCAGATCTATGGGGGGGCTTCCAGCGCAGGGCAGATCTATAGGGGGGCTTCCAGCGCAGGGCAGATCTATGGGGGGGCTTCCAGCACAGGGCAGATCTATGGGGGGGCTTCCAGCACAGGGCAGATCTATGGGGGGCTTCCAGCACAGGGCAGCTCTATGGGGGGGGCTTCCAGCTCAGGGCAGATCTATGGGGGGGGGCTTCCAGCACAGGGCAGATCTATGGGGGGGGGGCTTCCAGCACAGGGCAGATCTATGGGGGGGGGGGGGGCTTCCAGCACAGGGCAGATCTATGGGGGGGGGGCTTCCAGCACAGGGCAGATCTATGGGGGGGGGGCTTCCAGCACAGGGCAGCTCTATGGGGGGCTTCGAGCACAGGGCAGCTCTATGGGGGGCTTCCAGCACAGGGCAGATCTATAGGGGGGCTTCCAGCACAGGGCAGCTCTATGGGGGGGCTTCCAGCTCAGGGCAGATCTATGGGGGGGGGCTTCCAGCACAGGGCAGATCTATGGGGGGGGGGCTTCCAGCACAGGGCAGATCTATGGGGGGGGGCTTCCAGCACAGGGCAGATCTATGGGGGGGGGGCTTCCAGCACAGGGCAGCTCTATGGGGGGGGGCTTCCAGCACAGGGCAGCTCTATGGGGGGCTTCCAGCACAGGGCAGCTCTATGGGGGGGCTTCCAGCACAGGGCAGCTCTATGGGGGGGCTTCCAGCTCAGGGCAGCTCTATGGGGGGGCTTCCAGCTCAGGGCAGCTCTATGGGGGGGCTTCCAGCACAGGGCAGATCTATGGGGGGGCTTCCAGCACAGGGCAGATCTATGGGGGGGGCTTCCAGCACAGGGCAGATCTATGGGGGGGGGGCTCCAGCACAGGGCAGATCTATGGGGGGGCTTCCAGCACAGGGCAGATCTATGGGGGGGGGGCTTCCAGCACAGGGAAGATCTACGGGGGGGGCTTCCAGCACAAGGCAGCTCTATGGGGGGGCTTCCAGCACAGGGCAGCTCTATGGGGGGGCTTCCAGCTCAGGGCAGATCTATGGGAGGGCTTCCAGCTCAGGGCAGCTCTATGGGGGGCTTCCGGCACAGGGCAGCTCTATGGGGGGCTTCCGGCACAGGGCAGCTCTATGGGGGGGCTTCCAGCTCAGAGCAGATCTATGGGAGGGCTTCCAGCACAGGGCAGATCTATGGGAGGGCTTCCAGCACAGGGCAGCTCTATGGGGGGGCTTCCAGTACAGGGCAGCTCTATGGGGGGGCTTCCAACACAGGGCATCTGATGGGCACAGACACCAGTCCTCATCACCGGGGTCATCTGCTTCATAGGTGACACCAAGCTGGCCATACACAATTAGATTGTCAATCGTAGGAAATAATCGTTCATCTGAACATCCTTTCTCACCATGTTTAGTCGAACTCCTTTTAGTCAAAAGCCCTTATGGTGGCCGTTCACGCTTTGGTAAATGATCGATAGGGGTAATCGATCTGCACCAATCAGCCACTACATCATGACCACTGACGGGTAAAGCGAATAACATTGATTATCTTTTTGCAGTGGCACCTGAAAGTGGGTGGGGATATATTAGGCAGCAAGTGAATGTGTTGATGTGTTGAAAGCAGAACAAAAATGGGCAAGCGTAACTATGTGAGCGACTTTGACAAGAACCAAGTTGTAATCTCTAGGTCAGGGGTCGTCAAACTTTCTAAACAAAGGGGCAGTTCTTTACACTTTGGGGGGGGGGGGGGGGCAGTCTGGGACCACTGGGAGTGGGAGTAAAAAAAAAAGAATTGTGCCACATTTTTGGTGTCTGTGGGAGGAATTGTGTGCCCCATCAAATGTCACCAGTGTGCCAATCAGTTTCCGCTACTGTGCCCCATCAGATGCTGCCGGTGTGCCCATCAACTGTCGCTAATGTGTGCCCTCAAATGCTGCCAGTGTGCCAATCAATTGCCGTTACTGTGCCCCCTTTAGATGCTGTAAGTGTACCCATCTACTGTGTGCCCTCAAATGCTGCCAGTGTGCCCATCAATTGCGACTACTGTGCCCCATAAGATGCTGTCAGTGTGCCGATCAACTGCCGCTACTGTGCGCCCTCAAATGCTGCCAGTGTTCCCTACAACTGCTTCTACTTTGCCCCATTAGATGCTGCCAGTGGGAGAATAGTGTCCCATCAACTGCCGTATATGGGAGGAATGGTGCCCATCATTGGTATCAGTGGGAGGAATAGTGCCCATCATTGGTCTCAGTGGAGGAATAGTCTTTTGCACATCCTCCATGTCTTCTTCCGTCCTCTCTCAGGCGTCCAATTGCAGCGCCTGACGTTTCAGCCAATCAAGTGACCGGCAACCTTCATTGGTGTCAGTGGGAGGAATACTGCCCCATCATTGGTGTCAGTGGGGGATTAGTGTCCCATCATTGGTGTCAGTGGGAGGAATAGTGCCCCATCATTGGTGTCAGTGGGAGGAATAGTGTCCCATCATTGGTGTCAGTGGGAGGAATAGTGCCCCATCATTGGTGTCAGTGGGGGGAATAGTGTCCCATCATTGGTGTCAGTGGGAGGAATAGTGTCCCATCATTGGTGTCAGTGGGAGGAATAGTGTCCCATCATTGGTGTCAGTGGGAGGAATAGTGTCCCATCATTGGTGTCAGTGGGAGGAATAGTGTCCCATCATTGGTGTTGGTGTCCCATCATTGGTGTGGGAGGAATAGTGTCCCATCATTGGTGTCAGTGGGAGGAATAGTGCCCCATCATTGGTGTCAGTGGGAGGAATAGTGTCCCATCATTGGTGTCAGTAGGAGGAATAGTGCCCCATCATTGGTGTCAGTGGGAGGAATAGCGACCCAAAGGCTTGATAGATGCAAGCAAAGGGCCACCGTTTGGAGACTGGTCTAGATGATTGGGTGAGGGCAACTCCATAACTGCTGAATATTAGGTGGGTGGTCATACTATTATGGCTGATCGGTGTATAGTTGACAACCTATTCGATCGATATGTCACACACTGGGGGAAGTGCATTTCAATCAATAGTTGGAAGTTCTAACTTATCGATCACACCTCTTTTTTTAGCATGCCATCCTAAATTCTGGTCGACCAAAATACGATCAAAGTCATGAGCAAAACCTCCCAGTGCTGCAGACCGATAGATACAACATGATTGATACATTTCCATCCCTTGGCTGATCAATTCAGTCTGATCGAATTTGATCTTAATCAAGTCTTAGCCCAACATGTGCGTTGATGTCGGCATGCCGCGCTGCATTTTATCATGCACTTTTCCCTGCACTTCCTGGAACATGTGAAGGCTCTACAAGCAATCCTGTGCTGGCCTCCTGTTTATCCTGTGCATTGGTGCGCCCATGCGTTGTGCTGAAAAAGATTAGAGCTTGCATTTTTTTTCCATTGCCAATCAATGCGATCTGCTCGCATTCCATGCCTTGTTTTTTAGGGGACTTTCACATTGGCAGTAGGGCTTCACATTGGCAGCAGGGCCGGTGCTACCACTAGGCAAACTAGGAAGTTGCCTAGGGCGCCCGGCCACTGGTGTTTCTTCTCTCTGCTGCTAACAACTAAGTTTCAGCATCAGCAGGCAGCCGCCGCTCCATTCACACATAGGGCCAGATTCAGGTAGATGGGCGCTTCTTTACTTTGGAGTAACGTTTCTCATTTACGTTACTCCGCCGACACTTTCGGCGCAAGTACTGTTATTCACATAGCACTTGCGCGTAAACTTGTGCCAGAGTAACGATAATGCGCTGGCGTAACCCGACGCAAGTGGAAGTGGGTGTGATCATATGTAAATGATGGGCGGAGCCCAGCGCAGAGGCTTACGTTCAGCGCATCATCCACGGAGCATGCGCAGTAAGTGCGGCTCCACTCGCTCCCTTGTGCGCATGCTCACAACTTCCGTCGGCACCACTTCACGGGAAACGTCAGCGCAATGCGTTTCGTTGGGCGTTTAAATGCGCCCGTAGATGCGCCATTCCGGCACTAAAGTATATCCTGCTCCCCCTCCCCGCAGTGATGTTACTTTTGTTCTGAGATGGCTGCTCCCGTTCCCCGCAAACACACAGGAGAAAGCTGAACTCTAATGGCCAGGAGCTGTCAGCCGTCATCTCGGCTATGGAGACCTATGATGTCTTCCTCCATGGCTGTAAAAGTTGACAGACAAGCATGGACAGAGGTGTTGTCCTGCAAGTGGGGGTGCTCAGCTAGCTCTTATCGTCGGTAACGCTGCTGCTGTAGCTGCTCTCCTGCTGACCTGTGGCCGTCTGGAGTAAAGATAAAGCAGCTATTTGTAGAAATAACTTTGCGCCGGACGGACGAGATACGCGCGGCGCATGTAGCCGGCGTATGGTGCTAATCCATTCGCGAATCGGGAAATCTCCCTCATTTGCATATTTGCAGGGGAAATCAATAGGCGCGACTGATGCGCCAAGCGAAATTATGCGCTGACGATACTCTGGCGTCGGAAAGTTAAGCCGATCGGAAATGGCCCGTTATTGGGCGCATCTAGTTTGGTGGGTACGGCCACATAGAAACGACGGCGCATCTTCACAGTTACGCGGCGCATATCGAATTACTCCAGCGCAAGTCTTGTTGAATCTGGCCCATAGTGTCAGAGGCGCCGCGGCAGTGGAGGACTGGTAGCCTGCATTGATGAGCGCGAGTAGGCTGCATTTGTTGGGCGCTGGTGAGGCTGCATTTGTTGGGCGCTGGTGAGGCTGCATTTGATGGGCGCTGGTGAGGCTGCATTTGATGGGTGCTGGTGAGGCTGCATTTGATGGGCGCTGGTGAGGCTGCATTTGATGGGCGCTGGTGGGGCTGCGTTTGATGGGCGCTGGTGGGGCTGCGTTTGATGGGCGCTGGTGGGGCTGCGTTTGATGGGCGCTGGTGGGGCTGCATTTGGTGGGCGCTAGTGGTAAGGCTGCATTTGATGGGCGCTAGTGGGGCTGCATTTGATGGGCGCTGGGCGCATTTGATGTGGTGTAAGGCTGCATTTGATGGGCGCTGGTGAGGCTGCATTTGATGGGCGCTGGTAAGGCTGCATTTGATGGGCGCTGGTAAGGCTGCATTGTGATGGGCGCTGGTAAGGCTGCATTGTGATGGGCGCTGGTAAGGCTGCATTGTGATGGGCGCTGGTGAGGCTGCATGTGATGGGCGCTGGTGAGGCTGCATGTGATGGGCGCTGGTGAGGCTGCATGCATTTGATGGGCGCTGGTAAGGCTGCATTTGATGTGTGCTGGTGTGCATTGGGCGCTGGTAAGGCTGCATTTGATGGGTCTTGGTGAGGCTGCATGTATTGGACGCTGGTGAGGCTGCATTTGATGGGCGCTAGTGGGGCTGCATGTATTGGGCGCTGGTGAGACTGCATTTGATGGGCGCTAGTGAGGCTGCAGTTGATGGGCGCTGGTGGGGCTGCATGTGATGGGCGCTGGTGAGGCTACATGTGATGGGCGCTGGTGGGCATGTGATGGGCGCTGGTGGGGCATTTGATGGGTGCTGGTGATGCATTTGATGGGTGCTGGTGGGCTGAATTTGATGGGCGCTGGTGAGGCTGCTGAATTTGATGGCGCTGGTGGGGCTGCATTTGATGGGCGCTGGGTGCTGGTGAGGCTGCATTTGATGGACGCTTCGTTAAAAAGGTGGGATTTACATGGGCAGGGAAAAGGGGGTGGAGCCAATGAGGCAGCAAAAATTGATTTTGCCTAGGGTGTCAAAAATCCTTACACCAGCCCTGATTGGCAGCCAGGGGACAGTAAAGGCAGACGGCTGAGCACTTCTGCCTGGCACCACTAGGGGCATCGTTTTGAATCCCAACCATGGTCACAACTTGCCTAGAGTTTGCATGTTCTCCCTGTCTGGGTTTTCCTCCGGGTACTTTGGGTTTCTCCTACACATGCTTGTAGGGCTATTTGGCTTCTGTCTAAATTAGCCCTTGGTATGTATAAATGAGAGTTCGGGACCATTAGATTGTAAGCTCCTTGGAAGACACTGAGGTGACTGTACAATATATATGTGAAGGGCTGCACATATAGAAGACACTATAGAAGTACCTGAAATAAATACATTTGGGTTGAGTTCTGGATTTGGTTGGCCATCTTTATTTTTGGAGGAGCACTGATCTAGTGTTCGGTAACCCATTCCAACCAATGCCAGATCAGCGTTTATAAATCCACCCGATCTGCTGAATGGTGATATGTGATTGGTTGGTATGTATATGGGCAACGCAGCGGCTTAGTGGTAATTAGGGATGGACTGAGAGCCATAGGCATTAAAATAGGGTGGACTTGGGGCGCAGAGCTGCGCTGAATGGTCAACAGCGATATTGCTGTTGCAACACTGATCCTCCTCCCAGCCAATCGGGAGGCAGGTCTGATACCTGTCACCCGATTGGCTGAAAGGACAGGCGAGCCTATTGGAGGCCTAGGAGGAAGGGAGGAGACGCACTGTGGAAACGAGGAGGAGAAGACACAGGAGCCGTTGCCCGCTGATGGCCCGATCCCTGCCGCTGCCCTATGTGCACACCACTGCACGATCCCCACCACTTACTGATGTACGCGCCGATCACCGCCACTACTTAATGTGCCCGCCGATGCCCTGATCCCTGCCGCTGCCCCATGTGCCCACCACTGCCCGATGTGCCTGCTGATCACTGCCTGATGTGCCCGCCGATGCCCTGATCCCTGCCGCTGCCCGATGTGGCCGTTGATGCCAGATCCCCCGCCGATGCCCAATTTACACCGCTGCCCGATGTGCCGTTGATGATAGACCCCCCCCCCACTGCTGCCCGATGTGCCCGTCGATGCCCGATCCCCGCTGCTGCTAGGGTGACCACGTGTCCCGGATTGCCTGGGACAGTCCCGCATTTTGCTGATCTGTCCCGGGCACCTTCATTCCAGGACAATGCAGTGTCCCGAAATGAAACTGACACAGCCACCCCCCGGGCCAATCTGATGCCCCCTAAAAAGGCCGCCACATCACCGCTTTACTCACTGACAGTACTTGTCCTGGCCGGGAATGCCTGGAGGAGCACAATCCCCGCCCCCTGCTTGTGATTGGAGAAATCCCGCCTCTTGTGTCCAATCACTGTGCTGTGATTCGTTACAGCACAAGCTGATTTTGGAGAAGGGAGGGTGTCCCTGAATGGTAGTTTGTAGGGTTGTCCCGATACCAGTATCGGTATTGGGACCGATACTGAGTATTTGCGGGAGTACTTGTACTCGCGCAAATACCCCCGATACCTAAATAGAATACTCCCCCATCCCCCCCACCCCCGCCACTGCCGCCGCATCGCGTCGCCGTATCGAAAGCCGCCGCATGGGTTAAACGGCGTGCGGGAACATCACAGCTTTCATTTGAATAGCTGTAGTGTTCCCACGCGTATAGACACACCCCCTTACTCGGGATTGGATGGGTGATCGTGATCTGTCCAATCCCGAGCAAGGGGGAGTTTCTATACGTGCGGGCAAAACAGCTATTCAAATGAATGCTGTGAATTTCTCCATGCTGTGGCGGCTACTTGGCGGCAAAGGTATGAGGGACATGGCTAGAGGGACATGGCTGCATATTAGAGGGACATGGCTGCATATGTGGGGGAAATGGCTGGAGGGACATGGCTGCATATGTGAGGGACATGGCTAGAGGGACATGGCTGCATATGTGAGGGACATGGCTAGAGGGACATGGCGGCTGTATACGTGAGGGACATGGCGGCTGCATACGTGAGGGACATGGCTAGAGGGACATGGCGGCTGCATACGTGAGGGACATGGCTAGAGGGACTTGGCTGCATACGTGAGGGACATGGCTGCATACGTGAGGGACATGGCTGCATACTGAGGGCATGGCTAGAGGGACATGGCTGCATACGTGAGGGACATGGCTAGAGGGACATGGCTGCTACGTGAGGGACATGGCTAGAGGGACATGTGCATACGTGAGGGACATGGCTAGAGGGACATGGCGCATACGTGAGGGACATGGCTAGAGGGACATGGCTGCATACGTGAGGGACATGTGCATACTGAGGGCATGGCTAGAGGGACATGCTGCATACTGAGGGACATGGCTAGAGGGACATGGCTGCTACGTGAGGGACATGGCTAGAGGGACATGGCTGCATACGTGAGGGACATGGCTAGAGGGACATGGCTGCATTCGTGAGGGACTGCTAGAGGGACATGGCGATACGTGAGGGCATGGCTGCATACGTGAGGGACATGGCTAGAGGGACATGGCTGCATACTGAGGGACATGTGCCATACGTGAGGGCATGGCTAGAGGGACATGCGTGAGGGACATGGCTGATACGTGAGGGACCCTGAGGGCATGGCTAGAGGGACATGGCTGCATACGTGAGGGACATGCTAGAGGGACATGGCTGCATACGTGAGGGGACATGGCTAGAGGGACATGGCTGCATACGTGAGGGACATGGCTAGAGGGACTGCTGCATACGTGAGGGAATCCTGCATACGTGAGGGACATGGCTAGAGGGACTGCTGCATACTGAGGGACATGGCTAGAGGGACATGCTGCATACGTGAGGGCATGGCTAGAGGGAATGGCTGCATACGTGAGGGACATGGCTAGAGGGACGTGGCTGCATTCTGAGGGCATGGCTAGAGGGCTGCTGCATACGTGAGGGACATGGCTGCATACGTGAGGGACATGGCTAGAGGGACATGGCTGCATACGTGAGGGACATGCATTGAGGGACATGGCTAGAGGGACATGGCTGCGTGAGGGACATGGCGATGTGAGGGACATGGCTGCATTGAGGGACATGGCTAGAGGGACATGGCTGCATACGTGAGGGACATGGCTAGAGGGACATGGCTGCATACGTGAGGGACATGGCTAGAGGGACATGGCTGCATACGTGAGGGACATGGCTAGAGGGACATGGCTGCATACGTGAGGGACATGGCTAGAGGGACATGGCTGCATACGTGAGGGACATGGCTGCATACGTGAGGGACATGGCTAGAGGGACATGGCTGCATATGTGAGGGACATTGCTAGAGGGACATGGCTGCATATGTGAGGGACATGGCTGCATATGTGGGGGGACATGGCTGCATTTGGGGACACATTTAAAAAAAGTATCATTATTCGGTATCGGCGAGTACATGGAAAAAAAGTATCGGGACAACCCTAGTAGTTTGGAAATGTGGTCACCCTAGCTGCTGCCTGATGTGTGCATCACTGCCCAATCCCCGCCGATGTGCCTGCCGCCTAGATGGGGTAAGTGTCGGTGGACCAGCAGACAGCAAGCGGGGGTGTTAGTGTTTGAGATGCCGCAGGGGGGTTGTTTGCCCTCCCCCCAAAACAAAAACCACCAGCTTTTCTGGAAAGTATTGTGATTCTGTACAAAGTGCAGGAACTTGAGGGAACTATTTCACCTTCTTATGGATCTGTTTACAGTAAACTGTCATCTGATTGGTTGTTTGGGGTTGCTGTGATTTGCATATGGTTTCCTGTACTGAAAACTTTGAAAGGCACCTTTGGCCTGTCGGTGTGCAGAATGTATGGGAGGATCTGTGATGTGTTCCGTGTAGCGGAGACCTCTCCATAGTGATAATAGCTGGCTTGTAGAGTCTGTACAAGAACAATGGGTGATGTCACCGCGTGGAAAGCTCACGCTCGGTTGAGCACATTTAATGTAAATTCCGGCGTATTTCCCCTGCCTGGAAATCCAAGGTGCAGTGTGC
The DNA here is from genome assembly GCA_029574335.1 of Rana kukunoris. Classification (NCBI taxonomy): domain Eukaryota; kingdom Metazoa; phylum Chordata; class Amphibia; order Anura; family Ranidae; genus Rana; species Rana kukunoris. The sequence goes on along the minus strand of CM056051.1, from coordinate 11,927,718 downwards.
AGACTCCCATGGACATAATTGGCTCTGAGCTGCTGTACTCTGGTATATGCTGGTGATATGGTAAACATGAATATAGCCCACAGGCATGTGCAAAAGATGAGATTTCCCGAGTTTATAACACTATAGAAACAGCTAGAAAAGAGGCCATATTTGTTTTTCTAGATGCAGTCCCTTTGCTTACTTTTATCCGACCCTTGGGGCACTATTTTATCCACTGATACCAACAATGGGGCTTACCCCCCCCCCCCCGACCCCAATGAAGAGGCACAATTCCTCCCAATGACCAGCAACAATTGGGCCCAATGACACCATTGATGGGGCACAATTTCTTCCCAATTACACCAATGATGGGGTACAATTACACCAACGATGAGGCAACAACAATGGGGCACAATTCCTCCTAATGACACCAGCAATTGGGCAAAATGACACCAACGATGGGGCAGAATTCCTCCCAATGGCTCTCGCGATTGGGCCCAATGGCTCTCGCGATTGGGCCCAATGGCTCTCGCGATTGGGCCCAATGGCTCTCGCGATTGGGCCCAATGGCTCTCGCGATTGGGCCCAATGGCTCTCGCGATTGGGCCCAATGGCACTCTCGATTGGGCCCAATGGCACTCTCGATTGGGCCCAATGGCACTCTCGATTGGGCCCAATGGCACTCTCGATTGGGCCCAATGGCACTCTCGATTGGGCCCAATGGCACTCTCGATTGGGCCCAATGGCACTCTCGATGGAGCACAAATCCTCCAAATGACACCAACAATTGGGCCCATTAACACCAACGAAAGGGCACAATTCCTCCCAATGGCACCAATGCAAGGTCACAATTCCTACCACTGACACCAAAAATGGGGCATTGTTTTTTTTTTTTCCCACTGACATCAGGACCTTGGATTCCCCTGTTCTGGAATGTAAAGCATCTGGTAATGAAATATACCCTTATTCTTTTAGACCACTGTTTCTAAACCAGGGTGCCGCCTGGGTTTCCCAAGGGTGCCGTGAGCGCGAAACCCAGTTTGCCCAGATCTGTGTCATGTGTTGCCATGGTGCTGGCAGCCCAACCGCCAGCACCATAGCAACCAAACATGATCTAGAGCCAGGACGTGTCATTTGTTGCTATGATGATGGTGGCTGGCTCGCCCTTACCATGGCAATGCAAAACTCATGCAGGCTCACCCCCAGCATTCATAAGAACACAGAAGTCTACCTTCTTCTCCTGCCGTTTGCCTCGCTTCTAGAGCCAAAAAGTGGGGCTCTAATGTGAAGAAAGGACTGTGAGTTGAAATGCTCTGTTGGGGGGGCTGTGTGATTGGCAAGCTCCGTAATGGGAGCACTGTGTGATTGGGTGGGCTCTGTGATGGAGGGCTGTGTGATTGGGTGGGCTCTTTGATGGGGGACTGTGTTATTGGGTGGGCTCTGTGATGGGGCACTGTGTGATTGGGTGGGCTCTGTGATGGGGGCACTGTGTGATTGGGTGGGCTCTGTGATGGGGGCACTGTGTGATTGGGTGGGCTCTGTGATGGGGGCACTGTGTGATTGGGTGGGCTCTTCTGATGGGGGCACTGTGCGATTGGGGCCTCTGTAATGGGACGACTGTGTGATTGGGGCCTCTGTAATGAGACCACTGTGCGATTCTGTGAGCTCTGTATTTGGGGGACTGTGTGATTGGGGCCTCTGTAGGACTGTGTGATGGGACTGTAATGGGGGACTGTGTGATTGGGGACTCTGTGGGGGCGACTCTGTTGGGGGACTTGTGATTGGGTGGGCTCTGTAATGGGGGACTGTGTGTGATTAATGGGGGACTGTGTGATTGGGGGACTCTGTAATGGGGGACTGTGTGATTGGGTGGGCTCTGTAATGGGGGACTTAGTGATTGGGTGGGCTCTGTATGGGGGACTGTGTGTAATGGGGGACTTGGATTGGCGGACTCTGTAATGGGAGGACTGTGTGATTGGGGGACTCTGTAATGGGGGACTGTGTGATTGGGGGACTCTGTAATGGGGGACTTAGTGATTGGGTGGGCTCTGTAATGGGAGGACTGTGTGATTGGGGGACTCTGTAATGGTAGGACTGTGTGATTGGGTGGGCTCTGTAATGGGAGGACTGTCTGAATGGGTGGGCTCTGTGGGGGGGGGGACTTTGCTAGAACAAACAAATGTGCAGAGCCATGGTAGAAATCCCGCTTTAGTGACACTGTATATGTGGCGTGGCACCATTGCTAAAGAACCCTGGTTGAGAAAGGCTGCTTTGGAACACACCAGACAGGTCAGGGATAAAGTTGTGGAGAAGTATAAAGCGGCGGTTAGGTTATAAATAAAAATATCCCAAGCTTTGAACATCTCACGGAGCTCTGTTCAATCCATCATTGGAAACTGGAAAGAGTATGGCGCAACCGCAAACCTACCAGGACATGGCCGTCCACCTAAACTGACCAGGCCGGGCAAGGAGAGCATTCTTCAGAGAAGCAGCCAAGAGGCCCATGGTAACTCTGGAGGAGCTGCAGAGATCCACAGCTCAGGGGGGAGAATCTGTCCACAGGACAACTATTAGTGGTGGTCTCCACAAATCTGTCCTTTATGGAAGAGTGACAAGAAGAAAGACATTGGGGAAAGAAAGTCATAAGAAGTCCTGTTTGCAGTTTGTGAGAAGCCATGTGGGGGAGGGGACACAGCAAACATGTGGGGGAGGGGACACAGCAAACATGTGGAAGAAGGTGCTCTGGTCAGATGAGACCAAAATGTAACTTTTTGACTAACACTGCACATCACTCTGAACACACCATCCCCACTGTGAAACATGGTGGTGGCAACATCATGTTTTGGGGATGCTTTTCTTCAGCAGGGACAGGGAAGCTGATCAGAGTTGATGGGAAGAGGGATGGAGCCAAATACAGGACAATCTTAAAGAAAACCTGTTAAGAGTCTGCAAAAGACTTGAGACTGGGGTGGAGCTTCACCTTCCAGCAGGACAACGACCCTAAACATACAGCCAGAGCTACAATGGAATGGTTTATATCAAAGCATATTCATGTGTTAGAATGGCCCAGTCACAGTCCAGACCTAAATCCCATTGAGAATCTGTGGCAAGGTTTGAAAATTGCTGATCACAGACTCTCTCCATCCAATCTGACAGAACTTGAGATATTTTACGAAGAATAATGGGCAGAAATGTCCCTCTCTAGATGTGCAAAGCTGGGAGAGACACCCCCAAAAAGACTTGCAGCTGTAATTGCAGTAAAAGGAGGTTTCCACAAAGTATTGACTCCGGGGGGGCGCCATACAAATGTACCCCCCCCCACCTTTCACATATTTATTTGTAAAAAAACAATTGAAAACCATTTATCATTTTCCTTCCACTTGACAATTATGTGACACTTTGTGTTGGTCAATCACAAAAAATCCCAATAAAATATATTTGTTTTTGGTTGTAACCTGAGAAAATGTGGAACATTTTAAAGGGTACGAATACTTTTTCAAGGCACTGTATACCAAAGTACTGGAAGTATTCCAATATTTTATATTCTTCTTGTTCCATTGTATTCCATATTGCAACATATTTTTCCCATCATCAGTTGTGGGAGACTGAGGCCAGTTGACTTGGTGCTACCTAGACCCAGAATACTTAACGTAAACCAGATTGGCCTTGATTTGGCGTTTACTGACATTATTCATGCGATCAATGGGCATGCATGTAACATCAGGAAGGAGGAGGAGGAGCAGGGCTTTTTTTTATCTGAGAATATGTGCAGGAACTCCCTACTTCTGAGTCACCTGTTGTGTCCACCCCCTACCCACCTCTGCACCATTCGTTGGACCCACCTCTAGCACCATTCGTGTTCCACCCCCTACCCACCTCTGGAACGTTGGTTCCACCCCCTACCCACTTGAGCACCATTTGTTAGTTCCACCCCCTACCCACCTCTGAGCACCATTCGTTGGTTCCACCCCCTACCACCTCTGAGCCCATTTGTTGGTTCCACCCCCTACCCACCTCTGCACCATTCCTTGGTTCCACTCCCTACCCACCTCTGAGCACCGTTCTTGGTTCCACTCCCTACCAACCTGAGCACCATTCCTTGGGTCCACCCCACCCCCAGTAATTGATACAGAACCAAGTTTCATCTGTGGTGCTAAGTAATTTGTATATAATAGGAAGTAAAATAGACTCTGAACAGCTAGCAACAATAGACCCCTTACTCGGCAGTTGTCTCCCAGCAACAATTGTCTCCCAGCACCATTTGTTGGTTCCACTCCCTACCCACCTCTGAGCACCATTCGTTGGTTCCACTCCCTACCCACCTCTGAGCACCATTCCTTGGTTCCACTCCCTACCCACCTCTGAGCACCATTCGTTGGTTCCACCCCTTACCCACCTCTGAGCACCATTCGTTGGTTCCACCCCCTACCCACCTCTGAGCACCATTTTTGTTCCACCCCCTACCCACCTCTGAGCACCATTCGTTGGTTCCACCCCCTACCCACCTCTGAGCACCATTCGTTGGTTCCACCCCCTACCCACCTCTGAGCACCATTTCTTGGTTCCACTCCCTACCCACCTTGAGCACCGTTCCTTGGTTCCACTCCCTACCCACCTTGAGCACCATTCGTTGGTTCCCCCCTACCCACCTCTGAGCACCATTCGTTGGTTCCACCCCCTACCCACCTCTGAGCACCATTCCTTGGTTCCACTCCCTCCCTCCACCTCCCCCTACCCACCTCTGAGCACCATTCGTTGGTTCCACCCCCTACCCACCTTGAGCACCATTCGTTGGTTCCCCCCTACCCACCTCTGAGGACCATTTCTTGGTTCCACTCCCTACCCACCTCTGAGCACCATTCGTTGGTTCCACCCCCTACCCACCTCTGAGCACCATTTCTTAGTTCCACTCCCTACCCACCTCTGAGCACCATTCCTTGGTTCCACTCCCTACCCACCTCTGAGCACCGTTCCTTGGTTCCACTCCCTACCAACCTCCGAGCACCATTCCTTGGGTCCACCCCCTACCCACCTCTCAGTAATTGATACAGAACCAAGTTTCAATCTGTGGTGCTAAGTAATTTGTATATAATAGGAAGTAAAATAGACTCTGAACAGCTAGCAACAATAGACCCCTTACTCGGCAGTTGTCTCCCAGCAACAATTGTCTCCCAGTAGTAGTAGTAGTAGATCCCCTACCAATGACAACTGGCCCCCTGCAGCAACAATAGATCCCCTTCAGCAGCCAGCATTAATAGACCCTCCAGTACACCCCCAGCACCCCTTGTCATTACATACATTCAGAGCTGGAGGTGCCGGAACTGCGTCCCCCCCCTTCCCCCCGAGGTTCCTGCTGGAAAAAAAGCCCTGAGAAGGAGGCACAGAGATTGTGACCAGATTACTGTAAGGAGGCTTCTCAGTGAGCCTGTAGATACAGTATGCATTGACTACACTGATAATAAAGGTACTCTTCAGCACACAATACATATCTAGGCACGTGTCTGACTAATTGAAATCTCAAGGTGAGAGCATTTGGCCATCATGCAGACTCGTACACACAGCTGAATATTCATTATTGACCACGTCTTCCATGTGGGTTTCAATTCTTCAGTTAATGTGCGTCGGTTATCCTGACGTCAGTACTGTACAAAGGGAATAGGATTTTTGCCTTAACTGTGGTTTTCTGGAAATTGAATTAATCATTGATGTCTCTGCATCATGCTCTGCTAGGAGAAGTGAATGCTAATGAGAACCTACATCTTCCTATAGGGATAAAAAACATTACCTGGTCCCGGGGGCATGTGATGTCATGGGTTATATTACCTTGTAGGGCAGGGGTGTCCAACTCGATTTCATCGAGGGCCGCATCAGAATTATAGTTGCCCTTGTAGCTGTAGGACTATCCCCTCCCCTGATGAGCGGTGGATGTGGCCAAATTGCACAGTGGGAGGATCTTAACCACTAGCCGACCAGCCGCTGCAGTTTTACGGCGGCAGGTCGGCTCGACTGCGCGAAATCACGTATTATTACGTCATTTCGCATTTCAGCCACTAGTGGCGCACGCGCCCCCTGCTGCGCGATCACCGCCGGGCACCCGCGATCGCTAGTTATAGAGCGTTAAACGGGAGCTGTGTGTGTAAACACACAGCTCCCAGTCCTGTCAGGGGGAGAAATGACTGATCGTCTGTTTATACAATGTATGTACAGCGATCTGTCATTTCCCCTAGTCGGTCCCCCCCCCCCTTCAGTTAGAACACACCCAGGGAACATAATTAACCCCTTCCGCACCCCCTAGTGTTAACCCCTTCCCTGCCAGTGACATTTTTATAGTAATCCAATGCATTTTTATAGCACTGATTGCTATAAAAATGCCAATGGTCCCAAAAAAGTGTCCGATGTGTCCGCCATAAGATCGCAGTACCGATAAAAATCGCAGATCGCCGCCATTACTAGTAAAAAAAAATAATAAAAATGACATAAAACTACCCCCTATTTTGTAGAACACTTATTGCGATTTTTTTCTAGCAAAACAAAAGCTGAATTTTACTTGTAGGGGGAAAATGAGGGAAATGGCCTGGGGGGGGGTCAACTGGGTAATACAACTGGGATTCAAGTAGCAGATCTAGACAAAATTCAAAGGGATATGGAACGCAATGTGTTGGGTCATTGATGGCAAGAAAGAACATTCTGACCAATGATTTTTTTTACAAAATTCTACTGATCCATGGGGCCTAACCACTTCCGGACCGCCGCAAGCCGATATACATTGGCGGTTTGAAGAGGGATATCTCTGTTATGGCAGCAACTAGCTACTAGTGATGAGCGGAATACGCCATATTCGATTTTGCGATATTTCACGAATATATAGAAGAATATTCGCGAAATATTCGTTAATATCGAATATTCGTGATATTTTATCAAAAAAAACATTTTGCGAAATTTCGCTAATGCGAATGCGAAATTGATTGCGAAATTCTCGTCAACACGCGAAAACGGAGATCATTTCCTGAATTACTAAACTAATATGCACTAAACACTAACTCTACTTACACAAACTTATATGACTAAACTAAAGCTAATTTTTTTTTTTATACACAAAACACAGAAGGGCAGAGAAAGTATTCGCGAATATTCGTAATACGAATATTCGCATTGCGAATATTCGGCAACATAAAAGGATCGCCTCAGCTACTCGGCCCAGGGTCTCTCTCTAATCATACCAGCAATGCTTTTAGACGTCGATGGAGATCACTAGGATGTGATCTGTTTTAAAAATAAATTTGAAAAAATATAAATATTCCCAATAGCAAATATTCGCCGCGATATTCGATTTATTCGCGAATACTCGAATATGCAATATTCGTGAGCAACACTACTGGCTACCATAACCCCATTATCCTCGTCTTCAGCTGGTGATCTGCCGATATGCTTCCTCCTATCGATATGGTTCCCCCCCTTGACTGCGCAGGCGCCATCCGAGCTGACGGAAATCACCGAACCTGATCAGCTGTAGCAACAGGTCCAGGGAGACGTGGAATTCACTGCAAGTGGCCAGTTGCTCGCTCGTCCTCCTGGCTCTTTTTTTTTTTTAACATCCTCCAAGTCCACGGGGATGGTAAGGAATGAGCCTGGATGCCGCGCACGCGCCGCGCACAGCTAATCAGGTTCAGAGATTTCCGTGGGCTTCGCCTGCGCAGTCAAGCAGGGAAACATATCGATAGGGGAACTAGCTCGATAAGACACCGGCGGTCCAGTTTCCGATAATGGTGGTCTCTACAGCGGATTTGCTGCAAGATCACCGTTATCGGCAGCTGGAGAGGGCCCCCCTCCCGCCGCTTACCAGAGCTGTCGGCAGCAGTGGAGGCGATCGGGTCCTTCTCATTGTTGGTTATGGAGACGAGTGAGGTGAAGATGCCCCCACCAGTCTCCATACCACGGCAGGGATGAAGTGACGTCAAAACATCACTTCCTCCCATAGCTCTTAAAAGGCCAAGATTTGTTTTGAATTTTTTTCAAATAACAATTTTTTTTTTATTATTTCATTTTAGTGCAGATATGAGATGTGAGGTCTTTTTGATCCCATATCTCATATTTGTCATGCTTTTGTTTTCTATTACAGGGGATGTTTACAGCCCTTGGAATAGAAATAAAAGTGACACAATTTTTTTATTTTTTTTAACCGCTTAAGGACCCCTTCACGCCGATATACGTCGGCAGAATGGTGCGGCTGGGCACGATCACGTACCTGTATGTGTCTCTTTAAGCCCAGCCGTGGGGTTGCGAGTGCGCCGCCGGCAGCGCGCTCGTGACCCGGTCCGAAGCTCCGTGACTGCACCCGTGGACCCGATCGCCGCCGGTGTCCCGCAATCGATCACCGGAGCTGAAGAACGGGGAGAGGTGAGTGTAAATACACTTTCCCCGTTCTTCATTGTCGTTGATCATCTGTTCCCTGATATAGGGAAGGACTATCACTGATGTCACACATCCAGTCCCACCCCCCTACAGTTAGAAACATACACGAGGGCACACTTAACCCCTACAGCGCCTCCTAGTGGTTAACTCCTAAACTGAAATTGTAATTTTCACAGTAATCTGCATTTTTATAGCTCTTTTTGCTGTGAAAATGACAATAATCCCAAAAATGTGTGAAAATTGTCTGATGTGTCCGCCATAATGTCGCAGTCACGAAAAAAATCGCTGATCGCCGCCATTAGTAGTAAAATTCAATAAAAATATCCCTTATTTTGTAAACGCTATAAATTTTGTGCAAACCAATCGATAAACGCTTATTGACCTTTTTTTTTATTTACCACAAATATGAAGAAGAATACGTAATGGCCTAAACTGAGGGAAAAAAACGTTTTTTTATATAGATTTTTGGGGGATATATTTTCAGAACTGTTGCTCTATTTTTGTTTATAGCGCAAAAAATAAAAACCGCACAGGTGATCAAATACCACCAAAAGAAAGCTCTATTTGTGGGGGAAAAGGGACGCTAATTTAATTTGGGAGTCATGTCGCACGACCGCGCAATTGTCAGTTAAAGCGACGCAGTGCCGAATCCGCAAAAAGTCCTTTACCTGCATAATGGTCCGGGGCTTAAGTGGTTAAAGAACAGTATAAAAAATAAAAGGTAAAATAAATAAGATTTATTTATTTTTAAACGCGCCTAGTCCCGCCGAGCTCGAGTGCAGAAGCGAACGCATACATGAGTAGCTCCCACATATGAAAATTGTGTTCAAACCACACATGTGAGGTATCGCTGCGATCGTTAGAGCGAAAGCAACAATTCTAGCCCTAGACCTCCTCTGTAACTCAAAACATGCAACCTGTAGAATTGTTTAAATGTCGCAGTTTGTCGCCATTCCACCAGCGGGCGCAATTTTGAAGCGTGACATGTTGGGTATCAATTGACTCGGCGTAACATTATCTTTCACAATATAAAAAAAAAAATGGGCTAACTTTACTGTTGTTGTCTTAACGTTTTTGTTAATAAAAGGGTATTTTCTCAACATAAAAAAAGTGCGCTTGTAAGACCGCTGCGCAAATACGGTGTGACATAAAGTATTGCAACGACCGCCATTTTATTCTCTAGGGCAGCCATTCTCAACCAGGGTTCCGTGGAACCCTAGGGTTCCTCCAGAGGTGGCTAGGGGTTCCTTGAGCTGTGGCTGATTTACCTCCTGTTTGGTGCCTACATACTTCTGAGCCCATTCCACTTGGAGGAACCAGTGGTATTACACCAATGATCTTCATAGTTCTCTGTAAGGGGGGCATTCTTACCACTACTGTAAAAAAGGCCATTCTTCTCACTGACCACCAAAGTAAGGGGCTTTGTTCCCACTGACCCCCAATGAATGGGTTTTATCAGGGGTTCCCCGAGACCTGAAAATTATTTTTAGGGTTCCCCAGTGGTAAATAGGTTGAGAAAGGCTGCTCTAGTGTGTTAGGAAAAAAAATGTATAAGTAATTTTCTAGCAAAAAAAAACGTGTTTTTAACTTGTAAACAACAAATTTCCGAAAGAGGCTCAGTCCTTAAGTGGTTAAGTTGTAACCCCCCTCTTCCGTAAATCCCACCCCTGCCCTCGGCGCTGTCTAATTTTGTGGTTTACATAGTAGGTGAGATTGAAAAAAGACACAAGTCCAACCTATGGTGTAGATGTAGTACAAGGAAGTGTATAGGACGGGCAGAGAGAACGGAATATTCTCCATGGTTATCCGTCAGAAATCTCTCCCTGTGACATGATGAACCAGGATCTGCCGCTGTGTCAGACGGATGTGTCTATGGAGGAGCTGGCTCCAGTCCTCGCTCCGCTTTTCTCGGTTTTTTCCTCCTCTATGCCCTGGAGTCCTCGTACACAAAGGCAGCCTGTCAGGACTAATTTAATTTCCTGCCTAGTTGTAGTTCTAATGAACGCATGAATGGAAGAGACGCTCTAAGGCATTGTTGGCAACCTGCAAGCATCTCGAGACCTCACCTGTGTTCCCAACAACTCCAAAGGGTGCCCATCTGCATGCCTCGCTGTGCCACACTTTGTTCACTGTATCCATGTGCATGCCTCACTGTGCCCATGCCTCACTGTGCCCATGCCTCACTGTGCCCATGCCTCACTGTGCGACTGACGTTTCACATGGGAGTCTATGGAAAGGGTGCCCTGGATTGAAAAATTGGTGCTCCCCAGCCGTACGTTCCCCAGACAACAAACTTTGCACACTTGTAGAGTAGGGTTACCAGACAACCCCCGGTTTCAGGGGACAGTCCCCGGATTGAGGACACTGTCCCCGGACCAATTCTGTCCCTGGTTTTGTCCCCGGATTGGATTTGAACAGGGGCTGGGGCGATTTCAAAGACAGTGCAGAATAAAAAAAAAAAGTTAAAAAAATTCTGAATTACACCCCCCCCCCCCCCCGCTCGCTCCTACCAGCTTAGGGGGGTGGTGTATTTTTTTCCATTATCTGTGCCCGTTTCTGATGATCATGTGCTGGTCGGAGCGGAGAGAATATTTCTTTGGTTTCGGGTGCATGCCCATTCAGCTCCGCTCGCATGTTCTTCTGCCTTGGCTCAAGTCCCAGCCAGCCGCCCGCCGGATGCTCGTCTCCTTGCATTCCCTAGCGGAGTGATCTTCCTCCGCTCCCCACCCAGTAGTAGCCAGGGCCCAGAAAGTGAGACTTGACAAGCTGTAAGGCGGGTGGGGGCGGTGACGGTGGCCAGAGTCGCTGATTGCCACCATTACTAGTAAAACAAAATATGTCCCCGGATTTCATTTAAAAAATCTGGTCACCTTATTGTAGAGGAGAAATGGGGCCAGGCCCGTCGCTACAGGACAGGCAAAACAAACAATTGCTTGGGGCCCCCGAGCTGGCCTGGGGCCCCCAACTTCCCCTTCCCAGGCTGCAGCGTGGGCGAGCTCCCCCCTTCCTTCCTCCTGGAGTCCTGTCAGTCCGGCCGGGTACCGCGAGTGGTACAGGAGATTCAGTTTCCTGTTCCCGGCCGGACTGACAGGAAGTGCACACTGGGTGCTCACTTCCTTTCAGTGCGGTCGGGAACACAGGAAACTGAATCTCCTGTACCACGCTATACCCGGCCTGGGCACTGTCTGATAGGGGACTGGGGACCCATAATGATAGAACACCGGACTGACAGGAGGAAGAGGAGCTCGGCCACGCTACAGCGGCAGCCTACAGGGAGGTGATAATAGAAAAACATAGGGACTAGGGAGAAGGGAAGGAGTAAGAACATGGATGTAAAAAAATTGCGTAGCGCTAACGTAGGCTTTTTGTGCGGGGGGGGGGTGCTTGGGGCCCCCTAAATTCCTTCAAACGGCCCTGACTGGGGCTACATGTGTGCCAAGATCGGGGTCCAGGGGACCTACCACCGGCCAGTACCGGGTCCCCAAAGTCACAGGAGAAATTACCGTTTAACATGGGAGTCTATAGAAGGGGTGCCCGGCTTTGAAAAATCGGTGCTCCCTGGCCGTAGGTCCCCCGACAACAAACTTTGCACCCTGTAGAGGAAGAGTGTAAAAAATAATGTCCACCGATGTAGATCCATCATCAATCACGCCTGCCCAGGCCAATTTTCAGTTTTCTTGTCACACGTTGATGATTACGCGGTCATGCAACACTGTATCCATGTGAAATTATCATTTTTTTTTCACAAAAATAGAGCTTTATTTTGGTGGTATTTAATCACTGCTAGGTTTTTAATTTTTTTGCCAAAAAAGAGCAAGTTTCATAGTTTGTTATAAAATTTGTCAAACAGGTCATTTTTTCTCCTTCACTGATGTGTGCTGAGGAGGCAGCACTGGTGGGCACTGATAGGTGGCACTGATGGGTGGCACGGATGGGCACTGTTAGATGGCACAGATAGACACTGAGCGATAAGGCAGCACTGGTGGGCACTGATGGGTGGCACTGGTGGACACTGATAGGTGGCACTGATAGGTGGCAGTGGTGGGCACTGATAGGTGGCACTGGGCGATAAGGCAGCACTGATGGGTGGCACTGATTGGCACTGGTAGGTGACACTGATAGGCAGCACTGATGGGCGCTGATAGGCTGCATTAATGGGTGGATGCATTAATGGAGGCACTAGCCTCTATAGCTCACCATCAGGCCAATTGAAGGAGCAGTGGCTCCGAGCGCGTAGCCCAATCAGCCTTTGTCCTCCCTGTCTGACCCTCCTCCTGGAAGTGTTCCTTGGAGGTAACCACGTGACCTGTCACGTGACCCGTGAGGCTGGAACAGGTCTCATCCTGATGGCCACAGGACAAGCCTGAAGACCCAACACATTCTGCTATCTTTACTTCTAAGCAGCCCATGGATCCGGGACGAGGACTACAGGATGTTACAGTATTGCAACGACCGCCATTTTATTCACCTATGAGTGCCCAGTGCCGCCTATGAGTGCCCATCAGTGCCGCATATCAGCGCCGCCTATCAGTGACACCTTATCGGTGCCCATCAGTACTACCTTATCGGTGCCCATCAGTGCCATCTTATCGGTGCCCATCAGTGCCGCCATATCAGTGCCCGTAATTGAACGAGAAAACTTATTTTAAAAAAAATTAACAGAAAAAAAATACTTTATTTTTTTTCAAAATTTTCAGTCTTTTTTTTGGTTGTTGCGCAAAAAAATCGCACAGGTGATCAGAAACCACCAAAAGAAAGCTCTATTTGTGGGGAAAAAAGGACGCCAATTTTGTTTGGGGACAGTGTAGCATGACCGCGCAATTGTCATTCAAAGTGCGACAGCGCTGAAAGCTGAAAATTGGCCTGGGCGGGAAGGTGCGTAAGTGCCCGGTATGGAAGTGGTTAAACGGGTTTTCGTTAATTTGAATATTTCCGAATTAATGGATTTGTTGAAAATTGTTAAACACATTTGGAACTAAACGCATTGCACATGACGACAGCATGTTCTACACACTGGAACTGCAAGCACTGGTGTGAACTACGCCATTGACAACCATATAACTTATTTTCCATGTGTTTTTGATTCAGAAAAAAAAAAAAAACACTGGACTGCATGTAGTGTGAATCACTTTTGCCAGCAAATCGTACATTAAGGGATTAATTAAAAATTATTTTCAAAAAATTGTAGAGCTATTTGTCCTGTGAAACGTATTCTTTGTAAAATCAAATGTTACTTGGCTATTTCCTCTCCAGGTCAGATGTTCTTTTGAATAAAGAATAGCGTGAATCGGGAAAATACCGCAATATGGCCACTAGATGGAGCTGATGATCATAAGAAATTAATACTTGATCCTTAGTGCCATTTAGTGGCCAAAACTCAGTTTTCATACTATTTTTAAAAAACGAATCACATCCGAACTGCAGAGAAAATAGCCTAGTCATTTTCCATGTTGCACAAAACGAACGCACAGTTTTTTGCAGCACGATTAGCCCTGTACATGTTTTATAAATACACCTCTTCAGTATTCATTTTGGTTGCATGTGTTTGAAAAGGTTGCTGAGCTGTAAGCAGTTACTCTTTAGTAGTTATTATTCATTATTAGTTTATTTTAATGGCTTTCCTAACCCTGAGTGTTCCTTTTAGTGCTGCGCACCGAGCAAGAGTTCCACATCGCTGCAAAAACCAACAACATCGAGAAGATGCAGTTCCTGATTGGACGAGGGGTGAACGTCAGAGCGAAGAACAGTGTAGGTACAGTATCCCTTCTATGCTTGTACCACACAATAGCAAGGTCTGATGTTTGGGATTAGACATGTGCAATTCGTTTAGTTTAAATTCGTTTGTTTTTTTTTTACAAATTTTGAGATATTTGTTAACTCAGATTCGAAAATCTAAAATTGGAAAATGGGAAATTTCCGAATTCCGATTTTTTTTATTTTTTTTGCATTTTTCGGGAAATAAGAAAAATGTTGTTTTCGTTTCATTATTATTTTTATTTTTAATTTTTTTGCATTTTTCGGGAAATTATCAAAATTAGTTTTCGTTTCATTATTTTTATTTTTTTTTGCATTTTTCAGGAAATTAGAAAAACTTGTTTTCGTTTCATTCTTTTTTATTTTTTTGCATTTTTCGGGAAATTCGAAAAAAAAAAATTGTTTCATTTTTTTTTTTTTTTTTTGCATTTTTCGGGAAATAAGAAAAATTTGTTTTCGTTTCATTCTTCTTTTTTTTTTTTTGCATTTTTCGGGAAATGATCAAAATTAGTTTTCGTTTCATTCTTCATAAGAAAAATTTGTTTTCGTTTGTTTTGTTTTTTTTGCAAATTTTGAGATATTTGTTAATTCAGAATTTTTTAATTTCCGAACTTTTTCGAATTTTTAAAATTCAGAATTTTCGAAATTCAGATTCGAAAATCTAAAATTGGAAAATGGGAAATCCGAATTCCGATTTTTTTTTTTTTTTTTTTGCATTTTTTTTTTTGCATTTTTCGGGAAATAAGAAAAATTTGTTTTCGTTTCATTATTTTTTTTTTTGCATTTTTCGGGAAATTTGAAAAATTTGTTTTCGTTTCATTCTTTTTTTTTATTTTTTTTGCATTTTTTCAGGAAATTTGAAAAATTTGTTTTCGTTTCACTCTTTTTTTTTTTTTTGCATTTTTCGGGAAATTAGAAAACATTTTTTATTTTTTATTCGTTTTTTGCTTTTTCGGA
Organism: Rana kukunoris; assembly: GCA_029574335.1. Classification (NCBI taxonomy): domain Eukaryota; kingdom Metazoa; phylum Chordata; class Amphibia; order Anura; family Ranidae; genus Rana; species Rana kukunoris. The sequence goes on along the minus strand of CM056051.1, from coordinate 11,912,616 downwards.
AATTCTAAAATTCGGGATTCTGAATTTCCGAATTTCCAAATTTTCGAAAAAGGCAAAAAAAAGAATAAAATGAAGAAAAAAAAAATGTCGGCAGTGCATATGTCTGTCTATTTGGGATGTGTCCGGCAGGGCCGGGGCAAGGGGGGGGCAGGAAGACAGCTGCCCTGGGCACTGTGGTGTGTGTGTGAGGGGGATTTGTTTTGGATGGGGGGATTTTGGGAGTGTGCTAAGAGTGGTGATTTAGGGGGGGTTTATGTTGGGATGGGGGGAAGAGGATTTGTGCTAGGAGGGGAAATTTGTGCTAAAAAAAAAAGGTTTATGGTAGACGGGGGAATTTTTTCCAGGAAGGTAATTTTTTTATTTCCAGATGCCCAGATCCTCCCCCTCCTGAACTGTCTATGGTTGGAAGACCAGCTAACACAGGCAGAGTAGTCGCCCTGCACATGCTCAGTTGTGTCTTTTTTATGCTGGAGAGCACATTTGTTGATCAGAGCTAGCCTGGTCACATGATATTGACATCACACATGTGGGCGTGTATACAGGCTATAGTGGAAATCTCCTCCCTCCTGAACTCTCAGCACTGGAGAAACTGTGCAGTTTATCATGTAACCGTGGTATCCACATCATCCAAAAATGTATATAGTGGATGCCACACGACGATATACATAGACCAAAATGGCACGGCAGGGCACAAGGGCATACATGTCTGTCCCCTTTAAGATCCCAGCGCGCCGCCCAGTCCTCTTCTCAGTGACCGTCCCCATGGGAACAGTGGACCCGATCGCCGCCGGTGTCCCACGATCAGGTCACAGAGCTGAAAAACCGGGAGAGGTAAGTGTAAACAAATCTTTCCCTATTCTTCCTTGTGAGCCTGTCCCTGATCGCCTGTTCCTTGTCATAGGGAAAGGCGATCAGTGACATCACACGCACAGCAATGCACCCCCCCCCCCCACAGTGAGAATCACTCCCTCAGGGCACACTTAACCCCTACAGCGCCCCCTCCTGGTTGACCCCTTCACTGCCAGTAGAATTTTTACAGCAATCAGTACATTTGTATAGCACCGATCGCTGTATAAATGACAATGGTCCCAAAATGCTGTCAAAAGTGTCCGATGTGTCCGCCATAATGTCGCAGTCACGATAAAAATCACGCGACCCACAAGTGGGCTCTTGAAGGCTTGTGCCTGTGCCCAGCCGTGCCATTCTGCCAACGTAAATGTGCAGGAGGCGGTCCTTAGGTGGTTAAAGCGAGCAGTGAAGAGGTGATACAGTGCCGTATTGCACAAAAAGGCCTGGTCAGGAAGGGGGTAAATTCTTCCGGGGCTGAAGTGTTTGAAGTAAGCAGTGAAGAGGTGATGCATCTCCTCTCATCACCGCCTGTCATATGCTCCCTGAAGAGCGATCCAAATGCTGATCGCTCATCAGGTGACAAAGCACACGTAAACAAGCCCTTTTTTTGGATAAGGTGGACTTCGCCTCTGGCAGGATCACGGAGTGGACTCGCCCTCGGGTGATCAATCTTCAGTTTGTCTCTCCGTTGTGTGCAAAAAAGAATGGTGAAACTGCTCGGAAATACCAACAGCCACGTGTATGGAAGGCAGGGTAGGGCAGATGCACCTTGCACACAACAAACACGCAGAGATGTGAGCAAACATTGAGAAGTGTCCGGCTGCGTCAGGATCACGTCAGTAGTAATGATGTCTTTGCACCCGGGCTCCTCCCGACCGGACAGACACTGGATCATCGTCTCCTTCTTCTTCCTTTACTTGTGTTTCAGGTAGACAGGACAGCCTTACACTGGGCGGCTGGAGCGGGGCAAGAGCAAGCGCTCAGACTGCTGCTGGAACATGACGTGCCCGTGGACGAGGACGACTGTGTATGTGTCAGGTGACCCCCCCCCCCCTTCACACTCACCCATAGCAGGATTTTACATATCACTTCCACAAAGCAATGGTTCTTCTTCCAATACTTTTATTTATTTTTACCCAAAGACATCTAGCAGAATACATTTTGGCCTAAATTTATGAAGATTTTTTATTTTATTTATTTATATCACAAAAAATGAAGGCCCAGATTCAGAGAGAATTAGATTCTCGTAGCGTATCAGAAATACACTACGCCGCCGTTTTTTACCTGGCTCTACGTGGAATCCCGGTAGATTTTGTCCAGTAAACGACGGCGGCGTAGTGTATTTCTCCCGGCGCAAGCCATCTACGCGAGTAGGGGGCGTGAAGCATTTAAAATAGGCGCGTTCCCGCGGCGATCGAACTGCGCATGCACCGCTCAGAAATTTCCCGCCGTGCATTGCGCGAAATCACGTCGTTACGTCATTCGTTGTTTGAGTAGCGTCGTTTACGGACATTCCTGTTCCCGAACGAGTTGCGTAAAAAAAAAAAAAATAAATAAATTAGACGCGGGAACGACGGCCATACTTAACATGGGCTACGCACCGTTAGACCAGCAAATAGCTGGTCTAACAGTACGTAGCAAAAAAATGACGTAAACGATTGCGAAGACCGCTCGTATCTTCGTGGATCGCCCGTAAAAAGTCATTTGCATATCCCGACGCATCAAAACGACGCGGACTCCTCCCAGCGGCCGCAAAAATATCGCAGCGTAGATCCGAAGGCTTACGAAGACGTAAGCCTCTCGGATCGAAGCCCGAAGCCGCCGTATCATGGTTTGAGGATTCAAACTAGTGATACGGCGCGCGAAATTTGAAATGACTCTTGTCTAACACCAGTTAGACAGGCGTAATTGCTCTGTGAATCTGGGCCAAAGTGTTGATCAAATACCACCAAAATGAAGCTCTATTTGTTTTAAAAAAAATGATAGGGAAGGAAAAGATAACTCACATTGAAGTAAGGAACCGAATAGGAGATAAGAGTATAAAAGACGATAATATTTAGAATGTGACAATCATAAAAAATAAAGGATTTATAAAAAAAAAAATGATACACATTTCTTTTGGATACAGTGTGGCATGACCGTGCAATTGCCAGTTAAATTTGTGCATAATAGCAATGAATGCCCTGGTCACAGGGCTATCTTAATGCATAGGCACCCCATGATAATCTTGCAAAACATCATAGTTGGCAACCGGCCCGTATTTGCCGGGACAGTTACACTTTATTTTTTAAAGGATCACTAAAGGAAAACATTTTTTTTTTAGCTAAATAGCTGCCTTTACCTTACTGCAGTACAGGTTTCATGTCCTCATTGTTCGTTTTGTTGGTTTTTTTTGCTTTGAAGTTGCTGTAATCCTGCTCTGATCTCCACACTTCCTGCTTGTCTGTTTCCTTATAACCACCATACTGGGAGCTTTCTCACGGTGGTCTAAGCTGTCATTACTGTGTGTCTAAAACTTCTCAGATTCATTTTAAAAACAAAACATTGCCCTGGATTTGTTTTTGTTCTGTGTGTCTATTTCTACTTCACAGAAACATGAAGCCAGTTCAAAAGTAAAACTAACCTGCAGGCACATTATATGATTGATTTTTATCTATTTTTAATCATTTTGAAAAGGAATCAGTAAACTTTTATGTCTCTATACCCTGTAAACAGTCATTTCAGCAAAAAAATTTTTTTCCTTTAGTGACCCTTTAAGCTGATGTGGGATAGCGGTGTCCAGGATAGACATGTGCACTGCAGAAAAATGCGTTAATTTTTGTTTCATTCGTTTTTTAGCTTTTTTCTAAAATTCTGAAAAATCAGAATTTTTGAAATTTTCAATTTCCGAATTTTGGAATTCAGATATTTCACATTTATGAATTTTGGGATTTCCGATTTTCGAATTTTTGAAATTTTTGAAATTCGCAAATGTAAAAATTCAGAAATTTCGGAATTAACAAATTTGTCAAAATTTGTTAAAAAATGGATTCGGACCTAAACAAATTGCACATGTCTAGTCCATTTTCAATTTCTGAATTTTCGAATTCAAAATTTTCACATTCTGAACTTTCCAATTTTGGAATTTCGGTAATTTGAAAATCTGAAAATACGAAAAATTCTGAAATGTAAAAATTTCGGAATGAATGAATTTGTCAAAATTTGTTAAACGAATTCGGAACTAAATGAATTGCACATGTCTAGTCCAGGAAAGCATCCCGTAATCTGTACGGTGCCCTCCTGCTTCCAGTACTGTTCCCTCCTGATCAGTCTTTGATTTATGGCATCTTTTCTTATTTTCTTATTGTTTAAAATCAATTTTATTGAAAGTTCTAATATATGTTTTTTTATCAACTACCGTATATGCTCGAGTATAAGCCGACCTGAGTATAAGGCGAGGTACCTAATTTTACCCCCCCCAAAACTGGGAAAACGTATTGACTCGAGTATAAGCCTAGGGTGAGAATGCAGCAGCTACTGTAAGCGGGTCAACAATGCCCATTTGCACGCCTCGCTGTGCCCATTTGCACCCCTCGCTGTGCCCATTGCAACCTCGCTGTGCCCATTGCAACCTCGCTGTGCCCATTGCAACCTCGCTGTGCCCATTGCAACCTCGCTGTGCCCATTGCAGCCTCACTGTGCCAACCTCGCTGTGCCCATTGCAACCTCACTGTGCCAACCTCGCTGTGCCCATTGCAACCTCACTGTGCCAACCTCGCTGTGCCCATTGCAACCTCACTGTGCCAACCTCGCTGTGCCCATTGCAACCTCACTGTGCCAACCTCGCTGTGCCCATTGCAACCTCACTGTGCCAACCTCGCTGTGCCCATTGCAACCTCACTGTGCCAACCTTTCTGTGCCCATTGCAACCTCACTGTGCCAACTTCGCTGTGCCCATTGCAACCTCACTGTGCCAACTTCGCTGTGCCCATTGCAACCTCACTGTGCCAACTTCGCTGTGCCCATTGCAACCTCACTGTGCCAACTTCGCTGTGCCCATTGCAACCTCACTGTGCCAACCTCACTGTGCCCATTGCAACCTCGCTGTGCCAACCTCGCTGTGCCCATTGCAACCTCCCTGTGCCAACCTCACTGTGCCCATTGCATCCTCACTGTGGCCATCCCCCTTCCTTCCCCTTTCCCTCCACAGCTCTCTTACCTGCAGTTGCATTAGAGCAGTGCAGCTGACTCTGTTGTATTGGGCACATCAGGATTTTTTTTTCTCTGCCTACTACAGTCTCATCAATGCAGCTCCACCTGTTAGATCTGCTGTAGGCGGCAGGTGGGGATAGAAGCTCCTTCTGGCATCCCCCATTAAATGCCGATAGTTGCACCGTCTGGACCCATGGGGCACATGCCCTGGATGCCAGCGATTGCATACAGAAGCCGGTGGAGGAAGTGAGTGGTATAGAAAACATCCTCTACTGGCTTCTGTGTTTTGTGACAGAGGAGAGGGCTGCTGGAGAGCTGCAGAGGAGAGGGCTGCTGGAGGTGGCGGAAAGGCGTTCCGCCACGTTCCAGCAGAAAAAAGTCCTGCATGTAGATAAAGTAAAGCGAGAAGCAACATTTCAGTGTATATCAATTGTAGCAGCACACAGTATTGTTTAAAGCGATGCATCCAAATAAGAAATGTTCCTTTTTGTTGACTACCTTTCTCATGAATACAGTATTTACAAGCATTGCCATCGCTATATGAACATTGTATTCTTCTTTCTGCCCATTTTCTGGACCTCTAGTTTGGAATGAATGCTCTACTGCTGGGGGCGTGGTTTGGCCACCTAAAAATTCTGCAGATCCTGGTCAATGCCGGAGCCAAAATCAGCTGTCAAAATAAGGTAAGGCTTGCCTGTTGGTCCTGTAAGCCCATCAAGACCAGAAAAAGTGCCTCATAAAACATAGTGTCACGGTCAGGGGAGGGCTCAAAGACCAGTAGCTATAGCTGTAAAGAGGCTTCCACCAACCAGCGGCATAGGTACTATTTTTATAAGCAGGTCACCCTGGTGGATGATACGGGTACGGGTCTAAGCACTAACCGGTATTCACCAGAGCTGCTGATGATTAGCTTTGCTTCGTGTTAGTACCAGGTTGCAGTCCTCAGGATCGCCCCACCAGGAGGTGAGCAAGCTGTATCAGATGTAGCACAAGGAGATCAAGCAGAAGTGTAGTCTGTAAACAAGCCAAAGGTCGGTAACAAGTGGTACAGATTTGGATAAGCAGAAGTGTAATCAAAGAACAAGCCAAAGGTTGGTAACAAGTGGTCGCAAGTTGAGGTCATGCAGAAGCGTAGTCGTGGAACAAGCCAAAGATCAGTAACAAGTGGTTGCAGGTTGGAGTCAAGTAGAAGCGTAGTCAGGAAACAAGCCAAAGGTCGGTAAGGAGTGGTTGCAGGATGGGGTTAAGCAGAAGCATAGTCGAGGAACAAGCCAAAGTTCAGCAACAAGTGGTTGCAGGTTGGGCTCAAGCAGAAGCATAGTCGAGGAACAAGCCAAAGGTTGGTAAGGAGTGGTTGCATGTTGGGGTCAAGCAGAAGCGTAGTTGAGAAACAAGCCAAAGGTGGGTAAGGAGTTGTTGCAGGTTGGGGACAAGCAGAAGGGTATTCGAGGAACAAGCCAAAGGTTGGTAAGGAGTGGTTGCATGTTGGGATCAAGTAGAAGCGTAGTTGGGGAACAAGCCAAAGGTCAGTAAGGAGTTTTTGCAGGTTGGGGTCAAGCAGAAGTGTAGTCGAGGAACAAGCCAAAGATCAGTAACAAGTGGTTGAAGGTTATGGTCAAGTAAAAGCGTAGTCGAGGAACAAGCCAAAGGTTGGCAAGGAGTGGTTGCAGGTTGGAGTCAAGTATAAACGTAGTCAGGGAACAAGCCAAAGGTCGGTAAGGAGTGGTTGCAGGTTGGGGTCAAGCAGAAGTGTAGTCGAGGAACAAGCCAAAGGTCAGTAACAAGTGGTTGCAGGTTGGGATCAAGCAGAAGCGTAGTTGAGGAACAAGCCTTAAAACGCAGCCACTGTGGCCATGCCATTGTTGCCACTGTGGCCATGCCATTGTTGCCACTGTGGCCATGCCAGTGTCTCCACTGGGGCCATGCCATTGTTGCCACTGTGGCCATGCCATTGTTGCCACTGTGGCCATGCCAGTGTCTCCACTGTGGCCATGCCATTGTCTCCACTGTGGCCATGCCAGTGTTTCCACTGTGGCCATGCCAGTGTCTCCACTGTGGCCATGCCAGTGTCTCCACTGTGGCCATGCCAGTGTCTCCACTGTGGCCATGCCATTGTCTCCACTGTGGCCATGCCAGTGTCTCCACTGTGGCCATGCCAGTGTCTCCACTGTGGCCATGCCAGTGTCGCCACTGCGCCCATCAACTGTCGCCACTGCGAGATGCCATTGTCGCAACTGTGCCCAATAATCACTGTGCCCATCAATTGCCGCCAGATTGCCACCAACACAAGTTTATAGTTCTTAAGTTTTGTCTTTCTTGGGGGTTTAGTGACACTTTATCGATCACGTTTTCAGAATGGACTCAACCTGCTCCACTGTGCAGCGCAGAGAGGTCACATCAAGGTTCTGGAGTTCATCATGGAGGATCTGGAGAACATCAAAGTAGACAAGGTGGACAAGGTAAAGGAGATATCCTGACATGTACTTGCAGACGGGACCGGGACAAGGGGTGGTCAGGAGTGGCGGGTGGCCCTGGTCATGTGAGGTGGGGGGCACCAGGAGATGGGGGGGCATTTGTATTGAGAAGGTGAATTTGGGGGGGCGGCTGGGGGTAAGAATATTTTTAGGAGGACACATTTCGGGAAGTAGTAATTGAGGAGGATTTTTTGCTGGGAAGGGGGATGGTAGAAGAGGATTTAGCTAGGAGGGGGATTTGGGGGGGGGGGTTGTGCTAAAAAAAAGTAATATGGTAGAGGGAAATATTTTTTTTGGGGGGGGGGGGGGGATTTGTGCTTGTAGAGATGATTGGGGATTTGTGCCAGGAGGGGAAATTTGTGGGGGGGGGATACGTGCTAGGATGGGGATTGGGGGAAGGGAATTGCTACTGGAAGGGGGGATTTGGCATGGGGGGGGGGTGGGATTTGTGTTTGGAGGAGAAATTAGAGGATTTGTACTAGGAGGGGGATTTGGTGGGTTTGTGCTATAAAAGTAACATGGTAGAGGGGGAAATATCTTTAGGGGCGGGGAGGCAAATTTGTACTTGTAGAGATGATTGGGGATTTGTGCTAGGATGGGGGGTTGGGGAACTGGTACTGGAAAGGGATTTTTTTTTTTTTAATACATGGCACACTGTCATTCTAAGGTCGCACGTGCATACACACACATGCAGTCATTGAGCTCTGTGTGGTTAGCTTGAGCTGCAAAAAAGTTTTTTTATTTAAACGTTACAATATACCAGTCCAGAGTAAACGTTTACAGATGATGGTCGGCACAATATTACTTCCCACAATACATTTAATAAAATAAAGTATTGTTTTTTTATTATCCAATTGTAGCCCGGGTCATTGTATTTTGACGGCCACAAGGTGGCTCTACAATGCCAGGAGGACAGGACGTGTGCTGGCCACTGGGGGGCGCGCGAGCGCCGCCGCATCACTGAGTGCCGATACGCGTGCCTAGCGCCCGCGATCTTCGCCAGGTACCCGCGATCGTCCATTACACAGCCAAGGACATGGATCTGTGTGTGTGTAAACACAGAGATCCACGTCCTGTCAGGGAGAGGAGACTGATGGTGTGTCCCTTGTACATAGGGACACCGATTGGTCACCTCCCCCAGTCAGTGCCCTCCCCCCACACTAAGAATTACTCCTAGGGAACACATTTAACCCCTTCCTCACCCCCTAGTGTTAACCCCTTCCCTGCCAGTCACATTTATACAGTAATCCGTGCATGTTTATAGCACTGATCGCTGTATAAATGACAATGGTCACAAAAATGTGTCAAACGTGTCCGATGTGTCCGCCATAATGTCACAGCTCCCGCTCACCGCGATTTATGTCAGTGTTTTTCAACTCCAGTCCTCAAGGCACACCAACAGGTCATGTTTTCAGGCTTTCTATGAGTTTGCACAGGTGATTTGATCAGTTTCACTGCCTTGGTAATCACCACAGGCGTTTCATCTGAGGGAAATCCTGAAAACTTGACCTGTTGGTGTGCCTTGAGGACTGGAGTTGAAAAACACTGATTTATGTTATGGCTTCCTCAGGACAGGAGTGGCGCCTGTGCTGTCATCTTAGCAACTAGACACGTTTGGGTTTGTCAATCACTGCTGCGTAACACGTAGGAATGCCAGTTATGTTTATATTGCTTTTTTTGTAAAATTGTAAATGGTTTTATGCTATGCGAGCCTCTTCTTCCTTCTATTTGCTGAGTTGCTACAAAGATAAGGAGAGTCCTTGTAGCCCATCCCCCATACAGTTAGAATCACTCTCTAAGACACACTTAACAGTAATCGGTGCATTTTTATAGCACTGGTCGCTGTATAAATGACAATGGTCCCAAAATGGTGTCAAAAGTGTCCGACATGATGTCGCAGTCACGATGAAAATCACAGATCGCCACCATTACTAGTAAGAAAAAATAATAATAATAAAAAAAAAAAATCAAAATTCTGTCCCCTATTTTGTAGGTGAAAACCAATCAATATACGCTTATTGCGATTATTTTTAATTTTTTTTTACCAAAAATATGTAGAAGAATACGTATCGGCCTAGACTGAGAAAAAAAAAAAAAAAAAAAATTGGGATATTTATTATAGCAAAAAGTTAAAAATATAGCATTTTTTTCAAAAATGTCGCTCTATTTTTTGTTCATAGTGCAAAAAATATAAACCACGGAGGCGATCAAATACCACCAAAAGAAAGCTCTATTTGCGGAAAGAAAAGGACGCAAATTTTGTTTGGGAGCCACGTCGCACCACCGCGCAATTGTGAGTTGAAGCGACGCAGTGCCGAATCGCAAAAAGGGGCCTGGTCCTTTACCTGCATAATGGTCCGGGGCTTAAGTGGTTAATTTTCATTCGAAGCGTGACAGTGCCGAAAGCTGAAATTTCGCCTGGGCAGGGAGGGGGGTATATGTGCCCAGTAAGCAAGTGGTTAATGTTTTATTAGCATTTTTTTTTTTTTATGTAATAATTTTTTATTTATTTTTTATATATAGCGGTGCTCCTTCTGTCAGGGGGCCCGGGGTGGTTTCCCCTTTTGTCCCCTTATAAATCCAGCACTGTATAGACCAGTGATGGTGAACCTTGGCACCCCGGATGTTTTGGAACTACATTTTCCATGATGCTCAACTACACTGCAGAGTGCATGAGCATCGTGGGAAATGTAGTTCCAAAACATCTGGGGTGCCACTGCCAAGGTTCGCCATCACTGGTATTGTCAAGCAATAATATGCAGTATAAAGCACAGGAAAGGCTTTGGATAGCAGATAAACTGTTGTGTCGCACTTCTTGGACTATCCATAGATCTTTTTAGTGATCCAGGACATCCCGGGTGTTGGCTAATCCTTAAACTACTGGCCTGGGTTATGTAGCTGAATATGATGTCATAGACATCACGTGATTTGGATGAGGTCATTGAAGAGGCGACTCTTCCCAACCACCTAACTGCTGAATGTGCTGTAGACTCGTCATTTCTTTTAAATGTAGAGGAACCTTTAATGCCCCTTCTAAATCCACCCCATTGTGTTACATAAGTAATGCAGCGCCAACAGGCATAAAATGGCCTGGTCACGAAGGGGGGGATACATTTTTTCGGAGTTAAAGTGATTCTAAATAAAAAAAAAAAAATTATAACTAACGTTATATTTACTAGACATGTGCACTGTTAACCATTTAAGCCCCGGACCATTATGCAGGTTAAGGACCAGGCCCCTTTTTGCGATTCGGCACTGCGTCGCTTTAACTGACAATTGCGCGGTCGTGCGACGTGGCTCCCAAACAAAATTGGCGTCTTTTTTTTCTTCCTACAAATAGCTTTCTTTTGGTGGTATTTGATCGCGTCTGCGGTTTTTATTTTTTTGCGCTATAAACAGAAATAGAGCCGACAGTTTTGAAAAAAAAACAATATTTTTTACTTTTTGCTGTAATAAATATCCCCAAAAAATATATATTTTTTCCTCAGTTTAGGCCGATACGTATTCTTCTACATATTTTTGGTTAAAAAAAAACGCAATAAGCGTTTATTGATTGGTTTGCGCAAAATTTATAGCGCCTACGAAATAGGGGATAGTTTTATGGCATTTTTATTACTAATTTAATTTTTTTACTATTAATGGCGGCGATCAGTGATTTTTTTTTTTTGCGACTGCGACATTATGGCGGACACATCGGACACTTTTGACACATTTTCGGGACCATTATCATTTTTACAGCGATCAGTGCTATAAAAATGCACTGATTACTGTAAAAATTACACTGGCAGTGAAGGGGTTAACCAGGAGGGGGCGTTTAGGGGTTAAGTGTGCCCTAAGGGAGTGATTCTTACTGTAGGGGGCGTGGCTGGGCGTGTGACGTCACTGATCGTCGTTCCCTATGACAGGGAACAGACGATCAGTGACAGGTTTACTGGGAAGCACGGGGAAAGGTTTGTTTACACTTACCTCTCCCCGTTCTTCCTCTCTGTGACCCGATCGCAGGACACCGGCGGCGATCGGGTCCAGTGTTCCCACAGGGACGGTCACGGAGAAGAGGACCGGGCAACCTACAGCTGGGATCTTAAAGGGACGTACATGTACGCACTTGTGCCCAGCTGTGCCATTTTGACAATGTATATTGTCATGCGGCCAGTGCCGATCCCGACCTCCCTGGGGCCCTAAGCGAAATGACATGTCACATTAAAGTTGAGAAGCGGGGGTGGGGTTCTGCTGTTGGAAATTACCTCTTACATTAAAGTAAGAAGCGGTGGGGGTGCTGACTTAGAAGAGGGGTGAGGGGCCGAAAGTGACTTCTCACCAGGCGGGGCCTCTAGTAATTTGGGGGCCCTCCGCAGCTTTGTGGGGCCCTAAGCGGCTTGCATAGTGAGCCTATAGGGCGGATCGGCCCTGCATGCGGCTGTCCTCAAGCGGTTAAAAAAATTGGTAATTTTCGCTTTCATTACATTCAGTGTTTTTTTTGGAGTCATTTGTTATGATGGAAATTTGTTATTTCTAATCAATTCGAAAATAAGAAGGAAAATTAGAAACTCCGAACTTATAATTAACTAGTAATAACAAACTATTAAAATATAGGTACAGTAATACCACGGATTGCGAGTAATGCATTACGAGTTATCATTTAAAAAAAATCCTGACTCGGTTTGCGAGTGTTGTCTCTGCGGTGTGCAGTACCGCATTTGGCCAGGGGTGCGGGGGCGCCGGTGACACTCTGAGGTCTTTGAATGCACTCGGAAACACTCAGTTTTCGAGCCTTTTCGATTGGTTCCGATCAGTTTCAGAGTGTTTGAGTGTCTCCGATGCCCCCCCCCCCAACCTCTGGCTCTGCATACAATAGAAGTCACTGTGGAATGAATTATCTGAGTTTGCATTGACTTCTATAGGGAAACACGCTTTGATACGCAAGTGCTTTGGATGACAAGCATTCTCCTGGAACGAATTATGCTCGTGTTCCAAGCTACCAATGTATTGGAATTTCCTTTCAAATTTGGCTGTTGGTGAACGTAATGAATATGACTTCATCCCAAGTTACGAATTAGCCGGAATAACAAATGCCGCATCTAAATGACTGGAACGTAACAAATTAATAATAAATAAATAAAAATAATAAAAAAATATTATTCATTTATTATTATATATTTTTTTATTATTATTATTAATTTATTACATTCCATTCATTTAGATGCAGCATTTGTTATTCCGGCTAATTCGTAACTTTGGATAAATTCGTATTCTTTATGTTCACCAACAGCCAAATTTGAAAGAAAATTCCAATTAATAGTAATAAAATGTAATCGGATTTTCAAATTTCCTTTTTAAATTTTCTAATTTCAAAATGTTCGGATTTTCCAATTTCTGAAAAATTAGTTAAATGGGCTTTCATTAATTCTAATATATCCGAATTAATGAATTTTCAGAATTTTTTTTTTTTTTTTTTTTTACCTTGATGCAGAGAATACACACGATCGTTTTTCGGCATTAAAAAAAAAAAAAACGTTGTTTTTCAGCATGTCCAAAAAACAACGTTTTTCCAACTTCATCATTAAAAACGACGTTGCCCACACACCATTGTTTTTTAAAAATGATGAACAAAGCGCGGTGACGTACAACACGTACGACGCCACTCTAAAGGGGAAGTTCCATTCGCCTATCTGATTCCGTTTTTGGTAAAAGACGATTCGCGCTTACAGCGTGATGAATGTGCTATCTCCATTACAAACGGTAGTTTTACCAGAACGATCGCTCTCGTCTCATAACTTGCTTCTGAGCATGCGCGGGTTTAAAACGTTGTTTTAGCCCACACATGATCATTTTTTACAACCCGAAAACATTTTTTTTTTTTAAAACAACGTGAAAAAAATGTTCGATTTTTTTATTCTTTTTTGTCGTTTTTCAGAAGATGAAAAATGATGTAAAGCCCACACACCATCATTTTAAATGACGTTTTTAACCACTTAAGGACCGCCTACTGCACATTTACGTCGGCAGAATGGCACGGCTGGGCACATCAACGTATATATACATTGATTTTAGTACCCAGCCGTGGGTCGCGCGCCCGCGACCCGGTCCGAAGCTCCGGGACCGCGGGATTCGCGGACCCGATCGCCGCTGCAGTGCGGCTATCCGTCCCTGGAGCGGAAGAACGGGGGAGAGCCGTGTGTACACATGGCTTCCCCGTGCTTCTCTGTGGCCGCAGCATCGATCGCGTCATCCCTGTAATAGGGGGACGCGATCGATGACTTCACACCTACAGCCACACCCCCCTACAGTTGTAAACACAACACATAGGTCACACATCCCCTACAGCGCCACCTGTGGTTATAACTCCCAAACTGCAACTGTCATTTCCACAGTAAACAATGCAATTTAAATGCATTTTTTGCTGTGAAAATGACAATTGTCCCAAAAATGTGTCAAAATTGTCCGAAGTGTCCGCCATAATGTCGCAGTCACGAAAAAAATCGCTGATCGCCGCTATTAGTAGTAAAAAAAAAAAAATTAATAAAAATGCAATAAAACTATCCCTTATTTTGTAAACGCTATAAATTTTGCGAAAACCAACCGATAAACGCTTATTGCGATTTTTTTTTTTTACCAAAAATACGTAGAAGAATACGTATCGGCCTAAACTGAAGAAAAAAAATGTTTTTTTTATATATTTTTGGGGGATATTTATTATAGCAAAAAGTAAAAAATATTGCATTTTTTTTTAAATTGTCGCTCTATTTTTGTTTATAGCGCAAAAAATAAAAACCGCAGAGGTGATCAAATACCACCATAAGAAATCTCTATTTGTGGGGAAAAAAGGACGCCAATTTTGTTTGGGAGCCACGTCGCACGACCGCACAATTGTCAGTTAAAACGACGCAGTGCCGAATCGCAAAAAGGGGCAAGGTCCTTTACCTGCATTTTGGTCCGGGTCTTAAGTGGTTAAAAACGTGTTTTTTTTTCATGCTGATCATTTTTCAGCATGAAAAAAAACCTAAGTTTTTAAAAGCGTCATTTAAAACGATGGTGTGTGGGCTTTACATCATTTTTCATCTTCTGAAAAACGACAAAAAAAAAAAATTTGAGCATGCTGCAATTTTTAACGTCGTTTAAAAAAAATTACCTTTTTCGGGTTGTAAAAAATGATTGTGTGTGGGCTAAAACGATGTTAAAAGTTTTAAAACCCGCGCATGCTCAGAAGCACGTTAGGAGACGGAGGCTTGAATGGAACTTCCCCTTTAGAGTGCCGTTGTACATGTTGTACGTCACCGCGCTTTGCTCATCATTTTTCAAAAACAATGGTGTGTGGGCAACGTCGTTTTTAATGATGAAGTTGGAAAAACTTTGTTTTTTTCTACATGCTGGAAAACCGTCGTGTGTACGCGGCATTACAACCACTTTAGGTTAGCGTGCAAAACACTTTACAACCATAAACTTTTTTTTTTTCCTCCTACTAAAGTCCCCAAAACATAACCAGTCCGACCAGTTCTAGGAAATTTGTATTGTTTGTATAAAGGTTTGTTATCCTTTGTTTCTGTCTGCGGTTATGGAAATAACAATGGCAAACAAGTCCCACTATACAACACTCCCCGTTCTGTAGGTTGCTTCGAAAGTGCATTTGCATTCCCCTTAATGACCAGACCATTTTTTGCTATACAGCACAGCGTTACTTTAACCATCTCAGCCCCAGAAGAATTTGCCCCCTTCGTGCCCAGGCGAAATTTCAGCTTCCGGCACTGCGTCGCTTTAACAGACAATTGCGCGGTCGTGCGATGTGGCTCCCAAACAAAATTGGCGTCCTTTTTTCCCCACAAGTAGAGCTTTCTTTTGGTGGTATTTGATCACCTCTGCGTTTTTTATTTTTTGCGCTATAAACAGAAAAGAGCGAATAAAAAAAAAAGCAATATTCTTTACTTGCTATAATAAATATTCCCAAAAAATACCGTATATACTCGAATATAAGCCGAGGCACCTAATTTTACCACAAAAAACCTGGGAAAATGTATTGACTTGAGTATAAGCCTAGGGTGTCCATCTGCGTGGCTCAATGTGCCCATGCCTCACTGTTCCTCACTGTGCCCATGCCTCATTGTGCCTCACTGTGTCCGTCTGTGCCTCATTGTGCCTCACTGTGTCCGTCCTAGGGTGTCCATCTGTGTGGCTCAATGTGCCCATGTCTCACTGTGCCCATGCCTCACTGTGCCTCACTGTGCCCATGCCTCACTGTGCCTCACTGTGTCTGTGCCTCATTGTGCCTCACTGTGTCCGTGCCTCATTGTGCCTCACTGTGTCCGTGCCTCATTGTGCCTCACTGTGCCTCATTGTGCCTCACTGTGCCCGTGCCTCATTGTGCCTCACTGTGCCCGTGCCTCATTGTGCCTCACTGTGCCTGTGCCTCACTGTGCCCGTGCCTCATTGTGCCTCACTGTGCCCGTGCCTCATTGTGCCTCACTGTGCCCGTGCCTCATTGTGCCTCACTGTGCCCGTGCCTCATTGTGCCTCACTGTGCCCGTGCCTCATTGTGCCTCACTGTGTGCCCATTGTGCCTCATTGTGCCTCACTGTGCCCGTGCCTCATTGTGCCTCACTGTGCCCGTGCCTCATTTTGCCTCACTGTGCCCGTGCCTCATTTTGCCTCACTGTGCCCGTGCCTCATTTTGCCTCACTGTGCCCGTGCCTCATTGTGCCTCACTGTGCCCGTGCCTCATTGTGCCTCACTGTGCCCGTGCCTCATTGTGCCTCACTGTGCCCGTGCCCTCATTGTGCCTCACTGTGCCCGTGCCTCATTGTGCCTCACTGTGCCTCACTGCCTGCCTCACTGTCCGTGCCTCATTGTGCCTCACCTGTGTGTGCCCGTGCCTCATTGTGCCTCACTGTGCCCGTGCCTCATTGTGCCTCACTGTGCCCGTGCCTCATTGTGCCTCATTGTGCCTCACTGTGCCCGTGCCTCATTGTGCCTCACTGTGCCCGTGCCTCGTGCCTCATTGTGCCTTGCCTCACTGTGCCCGTGCCTCATTGTGCCTCACTGTGCCCGTGCCTCATTGTGCCTCACTGTGCCCGTGCCTCATTTTGCCTCACTGTGTCCGTGCCTCATTGTGCCTCAGTTGTGTGCCCGTGCCTCATTGTGCCTCACTGTTGCCTGTGCCTCATTGTGCCTCACTGTGCCCGTGCCTCATTGTGCCTCACTGTGCCCGTGCCTCATTGTGCCTCACTGTGTCAGTGCCTGCCTCACTGTGCCCGTGCCTCATTGTGCCTCACTGTGTCTGTGCCCCACTGTGCCCGTGCCTCATTGTGCCTCACTGTGCCCGTGCCTCATTGTGCCTCATTGTGCCTCACTGTGCCCGTGCCTCATTGTGCCTCACTGTGTCAGTGCCTGCCTCACTGTGCCCATGCCTCATTGTGCCTCACTGTGTCTGTGCCTCACTGTGCCCGTGCCTCATTGTGCCTCACTGTGTCTGTGCCTCACTGTGCCCATGCCTCATTGTGCCTCACTGTGCCCGTGCCTCACTGCCCGTGCCCGTGCCTCACTGTGTCCGTGCCTCATTGTGCCTCACTGTGTCCGTGCCTCATTGTGCCTCACTGTGTCCGTGCCTCATTGTGCCTCACTGTGTCTGTGCCTCATTGTGCCCATGACAAGACTTAAGTTTAACATGGGAGTATATAGAAGGGGTGCCCGGCTTTGAAAAATCGTTGCTCCCCAGCCGTAGGTCCCCCTAGATAGCAAACTTGTAGAGGAAGAGTGGGGCTACATGTGTGCCCAGTTTGTGATCCAGGGGAGCTATGGCCGGTCATTACCGGGTCCCCAAAGTAACTGGAGAAATTACCGTTTAACATGGAAGTCTATGGAAGGGGTGCCCAACTTTGAAAAATCTGTGCTCCCCGGCCGTAGGTCCCCCAGACAAGAAACTTTGCACACTTGTAAGGGAAGTGTCCGTGCCCCACTGTGTGTCCGTGCCCCACTGTGTGTCCGTGCCCCACTGTGTGTCCGTGCCCCACTGTGTGTCCGTGCCCCACTGTGTGTCCGTGCCCCACTGTGTGTCCGTGCCCCACTGTGTCCATGACTAGACTAACATTTAACATGGGAGTCTTGCACACTTATAGAGGAGAACTGGGGCTACATGTGTACCAAGTTCCCGGTCCAGGGGACCTACGCCTGTCCGGTACCGGGTCCCCAAACTTACCGGAGAAATGACCGTTTAACATGGGAGTCCATGGAAGGGGTGCTCCCCCGGCCATAGGTACCCCGGACAACAAGCTTTCTACACTTGTAGAGGAAAGTGGGGCTACGTGTGTGCCAAGCTTGGGGTCCAGGGGATCTACAGCCGGCCGGTACCGGGTCCTCAAAATCCGGGAGATCAGGCGCAAAAATGTGACTCGAGTATAAGCCGAGGGGGGCATTTTCAGCACAAAAAAATGTGCTGAAAAACTCGACTTATACTCCAGTATATACGGTATATCAAAAAATATATATATTTCTCAGTTTAGGCCGATACGTATTCTTCTACGTATTTTTGGTAAAAAAAAAAAACGCAATAAGAGTACATTGATTTGTTTGCGCAAAAGTTATAGCGTCTATAAAATAAGGGGTCCTTTTATGGTATTTTTATTATTATA
Source organism: Rana kukunoris (assembly GCA_029574335.1). NCBI lineage: Eukaryota > Metazoa > Chordata > Amphibia > Anura > Ranidae > Rana > Rana kukunoris. The sequence continues at coordinate 11,894,483 of CM056051.1, read as the reverse complement.
AAATTATTTTTATTAGTAGTGGCGGCGATCTGCAATTTTTATTGTGACTGTGACATAATGCCGGACACTTTTGACACCATTTTGACACCATTGTCATTTATAGAGGGATCAGTGCTATAAAAATGCACTGATTACTGTTAAGTGTGTCTTAGGCCACGTACACACGATCAGACATGTCCGATGAAACTTGTCCGACGGAACGGGCTGAAGTGGTCTGATGTGCGTACACACCATCGGACCAAAATCCCCTCGGACCAGAACGCGGTGACGTAGAACACGACGACGTGATGAAAAAACAAAGTTCAATGCTTCCAAGCATGCGTCGACTTGATTCTGAGCATGCGCGGGTTTTTGGTCCGATGATTTTTTGTACTAACCATCGAACATGTCCGACGGACAGGTTTCCATTGGACAGGTTTTGAAGCATGTTTGGAAACTTTGGTCCGCTGGAAAACGGTCTGATAGGCCATACTAGGGTTGTCCCGATACCGATACCAGTATCGGTATCGGGACCGACACCGAGTATTTGCGGGAGTACTTGTACTCCCGCAAATACCCCCGATACCTAAATAGAATACTCCCCCCCCCCCCCGCCGCTGCCGCCGCATCGAACCCGCCGCATCGAACCCGCCGCATCGAAACCCGCCGCCGCATGGGTTAAACAGCGTGCGGGAACATCACAGCTTTCATTTGAATAGCTGTAGTGTTCCCACGCGTATAGACACTCCCCCTTGCTCGGGATTGGATGGGTGATCCTGATCTGTCCAATCCCGAGCAAGGGGGAGTGTCTATATGCGCGGGCAAAACAGCTATTCAAATGAATGCTGTGATGTTCTAAGTGCAGCAGCGGCGGCTTTCGGCGGCTAGGTATGGGGGGACATGGCTGGAAGGGACATGGCTGGAAGGGACATGGCTGGGAGGGACATGGCTGGAGGGACATGGCTGCATATGTGGGGGACATGGCTGGAGGGACGTGGCTGCATATGTGGGGGACATGGCTGGAGGGACATGGCTGGAGGGACATGGCTGGAGGGACATGGCTGGAGGGACATAGCTGCATATGTGGGGGACATGGCTGGAGGGACATGGCTGGAGGGACATGGCTGGAGGGACATAGCTGCATATGTGGGGGACATGGCTGGAGGGACATGGCTGCATATGTGGGGGAAATGGCTGGAGGGACATGGCTGGAGGGACATGGCTGCATATGTGGGGGACATGGCTGCATATGTGGGGGACATGGCTGGAGGGACATGGCTGCATATGTGAAGGACATGGCTGGAGGGACATGGCTGCATATGTGGGGGACATGGCTGCATTTGGGGACACATTTAAAAAAAGTATTGGCATTCGGTATCGGCGACTACTTGAAAAAAAGTATCAGTACTTTTTCGGTCCTAAAAAAGTGGTATCGGGACAACCCTAAGCCGTACACACGATTGAACATGTCCGCTGAAACTGGTCTGCGGACCAGTTTCAGCGAACATGTTCGATCGTGTGTATGCGGCCCTAGAGAGTGATTCTAACTGTATGGGGGATGGGCTACAAGGACTCTCCTTATCTTTGTAGCAACTCAGCAAATAGAAGGAAGAAGAGGCTCGCATAGCATAAAACCATTTACATCTTTACAAAAAAAGCAATATAAACATAACTTGCATTCCTACGTGTTACGCAGCAGTGATTGACAAACCCATACGTGTCTAGTTGCTAAGATGACAGCACAGACGCCACTCCTGTCCTGAGGAAGCCATAACATGAATGGTGGTGAGCGAGAGCCGTCACGTCCCCCAGGAAATATCAGTAGCAGTAGGCTATGTGCAATAAGTTTTAATTCTGAATTTGGTTCTTTAACGAATTTAGACAAATTTGTTAGTTTGGAAATATCTAAATTTTTGAATTTTCTCATTTCAGAATTTCAGAAATTCTAAAATTTGGAAATTTGAAATTTTCAGAAATTCCGAATTTCGAAAAATCGAAAAAATTAAGAATAAAAAATCAAGTATATATAGAGCAATAATTCTAGCTCCTAGACCTCCTCTGTAACTCAAAACATGCAACTTGTAGAATTTTTTAAACGTCGCCTATGGAGATTTTAAAGGGTAAAAGTTTGTCACCATTCCACGAACGGACGCAATTTTGAAGCGTGACATGTTGGGTATCAATTTACTCGGCATAACATTATCTTTCACAGTATAAAAAAAAATTGGGATAACTTTACCTTTGTCTTATTTTTTAATTAAAAAAAGTGTATTTTTTAAAGTGCGCTTGTAAGACCGCTGCGCAAATACGGTGTGACAGAAAGTAGTGCAACGACCGCCATTTTATTCTCTAGGCTGTTAGAATGAAAAATGTACATAATGTTTGGGGGTTCTAATTAGAGGGAAGGAGATGGCAGTGAAAACGGTAAAAAAACACGCATTAGAACTGCTTTTACTTTACTTGTAATGCCAACGGCCACCACCAGATGGCGCCAGGTCACAGAAGGAAGCTTGGCCTTCACAAGGCTGCAAAGTCACGGCCTAAATTACCGGCCGTTTCAGGCTCGCTGCAATTTTGCGACCGCGGAGGTGGGGGCTCACAGAGACACAGAATCCTGTGCCTTCATGCGCCCACACCTCCCCCCGCTGCGCGATCGCGGCGGGCCCGCGACGGCCGGTAATTGAGGCCACGGCTTTGCGGCCTAAATTACCGGCGGGCGCCAGGTCACAATTTCTTGTCGCAATTGCGACCTGGCGCCCGGACTTTGTCGAGCCCTGTCATAGACGATGGTCTGGACTGGAGACGTCTCTCCGCAGGGGATGTGTATTGAGGAGCTGCCTGATTACCATAATCCCTTATGTTTATCTGTAGTCTCAATGTACAAATGTTCAGTTCCCATTGGTTGTTCCTTGTCCCCTACCCCCTCCCTTCTATGACAAAGCTAAGGGGAGTGTCCCTAACTGTGTGTAAAAGTGTATGTCTTGTATTTAATGAACAGTTTATGCTCTGCATGTTTAACCCTCAACACCTGTGTGGATTGTCTCGTGATTGGGGGGTTAAGGGCTGGTTATGGCGAATCTGCAGGCTGTGGGTGCGTTTGGAGGACAGGAGACACACAGGTCTGGCGGATGTGCCCACCTGGGGTATTCAAAATCCGTCACATTTATATTCTCAGAAAAATGGCAAGAAATCATCAATTTTGCCAGGGTATGTAAACTTATGAGTACAACTGTGTAGGCAATTCAGGATATCTTGGTTACCATGGGGTATTTTTGGGCTTTACTCGAGAAATGGTTGAGGTTGGTTGTTTTAGTGACCCTACCTTGGTTTCCTTATCATTCCTTATCATTATAACATTGAGTACATAGTAACTGTCCTACAGGAGGTAGTAAATATTTGACTGCAATAATAACTGACAGACAGATGAGTGTTTTATGGGTACGGCTATCAGTTGGTTGTACTATGTATAGGGTTTCTCTTGTCGGTGGCGCGTGACTGTGGAGGAAGAATTGCTATTTAATTTGTTTGCATAGAAACCTCATTCTTTCGGTGGAATGCGATCTGCAATGCTGTGTGGAGTAGCAGGAAGTTGAAAAGTGTAGGAATGTAATAAGAATGTAAAGGGAATGTAATCTCAGCAATACCAGCCTGCCATTGTTACCGGTCCCCAAGGACAAACACGTCCCAATAATTGTTCACTGCGATCTCTATAATCCACTGAATGTTATTTCCTCTCTCAGTCTTAGAAGACCTTTGAGGAACGTGGGTGCAGTTTGGTGAAGTGTTTGGGAGTTCCTCCAGAAAAAATGAATCAGATCTCTGTGGGGTTCTACCTAACTACCCTTCAGATGTTTATGTGCGGTTATACCTATCTACCCCTCAGATCTTTGTTGGGTTATACCTATCTGCCCTTCAGATCTTTATGTGCGGTTATACCTATCTGCCCTTCAGATCTTTATGTGCGGTTGGTTATACCTATCTGCCCCTCAGATCTTTGTTGGGTTATACCTATCTGCCCTTCAGATCTTTTTGTGGGGTTATACCTATCTGCCCCTCAGATCTTTGTTGGGTTATACCTATCTACCCTTCAAATCTCTATGTTGGGTTATACCTATCTACCCGTCAGACCTCTATGTGGGGTTATACCTATCTACCCTTCAGATCTTTGTTGGGTTATACCTATCTACCCTTCAGATCTCTATGTGGGGTTATACCTATCTACCCTTCAGATCTCTATGTGGGGTTATACCTATCTACCCTTCAGATCTCTATGTGGGGTTATACCTATCTACCCTTCAGATCTCTATGTTGGGTTATACCTATCTACCTGTCAGACCTCTATGTGGGGTTATACCTATCTGCCCTTTAGATCTTTGTGTGGGGTTATACCTATCTACCCTTCAGATCTCTATGTGGGGTTATACCTATCTACCCTTCAGATCTTTGTTGGGTTATACCTATCTACCCTTCAGATCTCTATGTGGGGTTATACCTATCTACCCTTCAGATCTTTATTTGGGGGTTATACCTTTCTACCCTTTAGATCTCTATGTGGAGTTATACCTATCTACCCTTCAGATCTTTGTTGGGTTATACCTATCTGCCCTTCAGATCTTTATGTGGGGGTTATACTTATCTACCCTTTAGATCTTTGTTGGGTTATACCTATCTGCCCTTCAGATCTTTATGTGGGGGTTATACCTATCTACCCTTTAGATCTTTGTTGGGTTATACCTATCTACCCTTCAGATCTTTATGTGGGGTTTATACCTATCTACCCTTCAGATCTTTATGTGGGGTTATACCTATCTACCCTTCAGATCTCTGTGTGGTTGTACCTATCTACCCTTCAGATCTCCATTTGTGTAAAAGCTTATTTTGGATTTTCTTAGAGTCCTCATGCAGTACGGCAACATTTTTTAAATTGCACTGAATCTAAGAAAAGCCATAACAGAAAGTCATGTATAGTATCGCTATCCTTCTTACTAAGATCAATGAACAAACCCTAAATTAGGAGCTCTTCTGCTTGCCTGCCCTTCAGTATGGCATAAACTCTGTAATCACTAAGGATGAGCCGAACACCCCCCCCCCCCCCGGTTTACCACCAGAACTTTGTGAACACGTCAGAGGGGGGCAGGGTCACCCCTTTACGTCACCAGGTGGCCCCGCTCTTCGCTATATAACAGCTGTCAAAGCCAGAGAAGCGTCAGTCGGCGGGAGCCTCCCATGGCTTTTTTTTATTTTGTTTCGGGCGGCTGAATAGAAGATGATTGGACATTGCTGGACATTTTTTTTTTAAATAAAGGACTCGTCCCTAAGTGTCACCTGTCCTTCTTTCTTTTTTTTATACTATTTTTGACACTTTTTTTTTTTGTGAAATGGTAGGGGTACATTTACCCGTTACCAATTCACATGGGGGGCCAGGATCTGGGGGTCCCCTTGTTAAAGGGGAATCCAGATATCCAATAAGCCCACAACCACCAGGCAACGGTTGTAGGCATGATGCCCTTGTCCCCATCAACTTGAGGGCAATGTGCTTTGGGGTGGGGGGGCAGAGCACCCCGCCCCAAAGCACCTATCCTTCCATGTTGAGGGCATATAGCCTGGTACGGTTCAGGAGGGATGGGGGTGCTCTCTTGTCCCCCCCCCTCTTTTTTTCTGTGGCCTGCCAGGTTGTGTGCTCAGATAAGGGTCTGGTATGTTTTTTTGGGGGGGACCCTTACAACATTTTTTTTTATTTTGGCGCAGGGTTCCCCTTAAAGGTCTGGTATGGATTTTGGGGGGGCCCCCTATACCATTTTTTTTTTTAAATTGGCGCAGGGTTCCCCTTAATATCCATACCAGACCTGAAGGGTCTGTATTTTTTTCAAAGCTGGGCACCTCTTCCATAGACTCCCATGTTAAACGTCAGTCTAGGCATGTACACAGTGAGGCCTGGACACAGTGGGGCAAAGTGAGGCCTGGACACAGTGGGGCAAAGTGAGGCCTGGACACAGTGGGGCAAAGTGAGGCCTGGACACAGTGGGGCAAAGTGAGGCCTGGACACAGTGGGGCAAATCACTGAAGCCAGTCACTGGCTGTGCTATTGGCTGCAGCAGCCGCCGACCTGTCATGGTGAACGGGGCAAGCGTTCCCTACACCTTATGAAAAGTTTTGAATTTGCTGGCTTGTATTGGGCGGGTGGAGGAGGGGTACGTACATGACATATTTTGTTTTTTCTCCATACAGTTTGGAAGAACGGCATTTCACCTGGCAGCAGAACATGGCCAGATAGAGGTGGTGGAATTCCTGATCGGATCCGGGTGTCAGCACAGCCTGAAGGACAAGGTACTGTCAGTGCTCCTCTCTCTTAAGCCTCATACACACGATCAAATTTTCCACGGACAAAGCGCAGGACTTTTGTCCGAAGTGCATTGGCCGTGACCTTGTCTTACATACAAACTGACAAAGAATTGTCGTCCAACAATGACAAAACTATGTGTTTTTTCAGCTCTTTAGCGCCACCCTTTGGGCAACTTCTGCTAGTGTTGTATGGTGAGCAGTGCTTCTGAGCATGCGTGTTTATGCTTTTTGTTTTTTTTTTTTTCCGATGGACTTGTGTTCCTACGATCGGAAAATCCGACAAGACACATTTGTTGTTGGAAAATTTTAAAGCATGCTATCCCACAATCTGACAATTGTCCGATGGAGCGTAGAAACAGTCAGAATATCTCCGACAACATCCTGCCGTCACACTTTTCCCGTCGGAAAAAACGATTGTGTGTACGAGGGTTTAGAGTGACATTAACCACTTGCCCTTTGGAAGATTTACCCCCCCCCCCCCTTTTATGAACAGACCATACGGCTATATGCTACTTTAACTGACAATTATTTGCACACTGTACCCAAATATCCCTTTTCAAATGTTTATTTTTTGTGCTATAAACAAAAAAAAATATATATATTTTTTACTCTCTGCTATAAAACATATGCAAAAAAAAAAAAAATTAAAATCGAATTTCTTGGTGGGCAAATCAGACGCCTGACACTTTTTAGGAACCAGTGACACTAATACAGTGATCAGTGTATATGCACAATATGCACTGTCACTGTACTAATGACACAAATTTTGGGACCCCTTACACAGCTTTAGGCAGGGCCTCCCTGGAGCAGAGAACCTTCCCTACTAACAGAATGGCAATCTGCCTTATTTACATATGCAGATCACGGCTCTGCCTGTGTACTGTATAAACGGTGGGTGCCAGCAGACAGTGGGTCCGCGATACACCCCCCCCCCCCCCTGTGATTCACACACAGCGAGAACGGGTTGCCGGCAGACCCGAAAGTGTCAGATCACGTTTAATTTGATTATTTGGATAAATATAGTTTTTAGAATACTATTATTTAAAACACTCACTTTAGCTTTCAGTGCTGTTGCATTTTGAATGACAATTTCGCGGTCGTGCTACACTGTACCCAAACAAAATTTTTATCATGTTGTACCCACAAATAGAGCTTTCTATTGGTGGTATTTGATCACCGCTGGGATTTTTATTTTCTGCAAAATAAATAAAAAAAATTACCGAAAATTTAGAAAAAATAATATTTTTTTTTGTTTCTGTTATAAAACATTGTAAATAAGTAAGTTTTCTCCTTCACTGATGGTACTGCACTGACGGAGCGGCACCGATGAGGTGGCACTGATGTGGGGTTCATGGGCACGGATAGGCGGCATGGATGGGCACAGATAGGCGGCATGGATGGGCACGGATAGGCAGGCACAGATGGGCACAGATAGGTGGCACGGATGGGCATAGATGGGCACTGATAGGTGGCACTATCGTATGTGTTGTTGTAATGAATGCCAATCAGTGCCGAACAATGCCTGCCAATCAGTGATGCCCATTGTGGGCACTGATTGGCATCCATTGCGGCCACTGATTGGCTTCCATTATTTGTGTCATTGTCATCCCTGGTGGTCTAGGGTGGCATACCTGTGTTTTGGTTTTGCACCCCTGGTGGTCTAGTGGCATCCCCGGTGGTCTAGTGGCATCCCTGGTGGTCTAGTGGCACCCCTGGTGGTCTAGTGGCACCCCTGGTGGTCTAGTGGCACCCCTGGTGGTCTAGTGGCACCCCTGGTGGTCTAGTGGCATCCCTGGTGGTCCAGTGGCCATCCTCGGGGGGGCTGTGCTGATAATCGATCAGCACAAACCCCCCTGTCAGAGTATCAGCCGATCGGCTCTCCTGCTACTTGTGGCTTTTCCTGTTTACATGGTGATCAGCCGTGGTTGGACACGGCTGATCACGTCGGAGACCCTTTACTAGATCGGTGTTGCGGGGTGTCAGACTGACACCCTGCAACAACGATCGACGCGATGCGCGCCCCCCGGCTCAATATCCTGGGGACGTCATATGGTATTGAAACCACTTTGCCGACGTCAATCTCTCATTAGCGGGCGGCAAGTGGTTATTAAAGATGGTCATAGCTTACTTGATTTAAACGTTTTCTTAATTTCTTAAGTTGCTTCCTGATTTCTGGCCTAGGCTCCAAAACAATGTCATACATCTCAGAAGTCTTCATGGGGGGGAGGGGGTTATCTCAGCTAAGCACACCCTTCTGCCTGCATGCCTGAGCTAAGGGCAGGTGGATTCCAGGAAGTCAATACTACATGAATCGTCTGAACTTATTTAAGATGGACGCTGCTAGAAATGCTAGGAGGGGGTGTTTTTCAAAGTGAATTCTCAACAAAGTAAATCACGGAGACACGAATAGATGAATGGGGGCGTTTGCTTTGAAAATTAAAAATGTATTAAGCATTTTTTTTGGGCTTGGGCTCAGATACAGTTGAGTTCCCATTTAGTAAGCCTACAGGTAAAGGTTCTTGGACTTTCTATAAAGCCAATCATGTCCTTGTGGGTCACCATGATCATATCTCTCTATATTTCAGGAGGACAACACGGCGCTCCATCTGGCTGCTAAGAATGGTCACACGGAAGTCCTGCAGAAAATTGTGGAAACCGGAGTGGAGCTGGATGACCGCAATCGGGTATGTGAAATCGTCTCGCTCTGAGCCATTAATCTTTTTATCACAGGACTAAATATAAATTCCCCCGTAGGCACGCATCATTAACTATAAAGCTAAGCAGAAGGAAGTCCATAGAGCAGTGATGGGGAACCTTGGCACCCCAGATGTTTTGGAACTACATTTCCCATGATGCTCAACTACACTATAGAGTGCATGAGCATCATGGGAAATGTAGTTCCAAAACATCTGGGGTGCCAAGGTTCACCATCACTGCCATAGAGACTGAATTTTTTTTCTTGAGGCGTCTGCCCAAAGCTGCATTCATCCATAGGGGCGGCCAAAACCAAAAGACAAACCTGCAGCATGGCACACATCAGCTGTTCGAGGCTTACATTTAGATTTATTTTGCTGGGATACATTTTCCTGGCTAATAAAGCACACTATATAATCAAAAGTATTGGGACGCCTGCCTTTACACGCACACGTGAACTTTGATGGCATCCCAGTCTTAGTTCGGAGGGTTCAATATTGAGTTGGCCCCACCCTTTGCCTCTATAACAGCTTCAACTCTTCTTGGAAGGCCGTCCACAAGGTTTAGGAGTGTCTATGGGAATGTTTGACCGTTCTTCCAGAAGAGCATTTGTGAGGGCAGGCACTGATGGGTTGAGGTGCAGGCCAAGTTCAAGTTCCTGCACCCCAAACTCGCTCATCCGTGTCTTTATGGACCTTGCTTTGTGCACTGGTCCAAATCATTTGGGGGAGGGGGGATTATGGTGTGGGGGGTTGTTTTTCAGGGGTTGGGCTTGGCCCCTTAGTTCCAGTGAAGAGAACTTTTAAAGCGGAGGTTCACCCTGAAAAACAACTATATACCATTACATCCAGCATACTGCTGACATCTGCAGTATGCTGTTTTTTTTGTTGTTGCTGTATTTACCGTCTTATCGTTCTTTTCATCCAGCTCCGAGCTCTGACTCCCGTGGGGAGTAGGCATTCCTATGAAGAGGCGTAGATGATTGACGTGCGGGTAAAGTGCGCCACGCCTTCCGAAAATACACGAAGTGGGACTCGGCTCTTTACGGCGATATACGGTAGAGCTGACTGCACAGGCGCCGTAAAGAGCCGAGTCCCATTTTGTGTATTTTCGGAAGGCGTTGCGCACTTTACCCGCACGTCAATCAACTATGCCTCGTCTTAGGAACGCCTACTCCCCGGGGGAGCGAGAACTCGGAAGCCGGGTAAAAAACAACAATAAGACGGTAAGTACAGCAGAAAAAAATAATCCAGCATACTGTCGATGTCAGCAGTATGCTGGATGTAACGGTATATAGATGTTTTAGGGTAAACCCCTGCTTTAAGGCGTCAGCATTCCAAGTAGGGTTGTCCCGATACCACTATTTTTAGGACCGAGTACAAGTACCGATACTTTTTTTTATGTACTTGCCGATACCGATTACCAATACTTTCTTTTAAATGTGTCCCCAAATGCAGCCATGTCCCCCCCACAAATGCAGCCATGTCCCCCCCACAAATGCAGCCATGTCCCCCCCACAAATGCAGCCATGTCCCCCCCACAAATGCAGCCATGTCCCCCCCCCCCATATGCAGCCATGCCCCCTCCCCATGTATGCAGCCATGTCCCCCCCCCCCGTATGCAGCCATGCCCCCTCCCCATGTATGCAGCCATGTCCCCCCACATGTATGCAGCCATGTCCCCCCACATGTATGCAGCCATGTCCCCCCACATGTATGCAGCCATGTCCCCCCATATATGCAGCCATGTCCCCCCACATGTATGCAGCCATGTCCCCCCACATGTATGCAGCCATGTCCCCCCATATATGCAGCCATGTCCCCCCATATATGCAGCCATGTCCCCCCACATATATGCAGCCATGTCCCCAAACATATGCAGCCATGTCCCCCATACCTAATGATGCTGCCGCCGCCGCCGCGTTGATCACTGTGCGGCGAACATTACAGGCAGCTTTTGTTTGAATAGCTGTTTTCCATGCCACGCCGTGTAAAGGACACTCCCCCTTGCTTGGGATTGGACAGATCCGTCCAAGGGGGAGTGTCTATACACGGCGCGGCGGGCAAAACAGCTATTCAAACTAAAGGTGCCTGTAATGTTCGCTGCGCGGTGATTAACGCGGCAGTGGCGGCTTTGCGATATGCGGCGGCGGGGGGGCAAGTATTCTATTTAGGCATCGGGGGTATTTGCGGGAGTACAAGTACTCCCGCAAATACTCGGTGTCGGGACAACCCTAATTCCAAGACATTTTGGACAATTTCATGCTCCCAACTTTGTGGGAACAGTTTGGGGATGGCCACTTCCTGTTCCAACATGACTGCTCACCAGTGGACAAAGCAAGGTCCATAAAGACATGGATGAGCGAGTTTGGGGTGGAGGAACTTGACTGACCTGCACAGAGTCCTGACCCCAACACCTTTTCAATAGATTAGAGCGGAGGCTGCGAGCCAGGCCTTTTCATCCAATATCAGTACCTGACCTCACAAATGCACTTCTGGAAGAATGGTCAAACATTCCCATAGACACTCCTAAACCTTGTGGACGGCCTTCCCAGAAGAGTTGAAGCTGTTATAGCTGCAAAGAGCGGGGCCAACTCAATATTGAACCCTATGGACTAAGACTGGGATGCATTTAATGTGCGTGTAAAGGCAGGTGTCCCAATACTTATGGTAATATAGTGTATATCAGAGGTAGGCAACCTTTTGCGCTTATTGTGCTAAAAAATGTTTGTAAAAAAAATGAGTGTGTCAGATATGGAAAACAAAATGTCTACTTCACAATTTCAATAAGAAAAAAAATAATATTTAATAAGTCAATATGGTGCTATCAACTAGATTCTGCAATAATAACTCCCAACATTGGTATTTGTAGCTGCTGGCTTTTAAGATTTTTTTTTTTTTTTTTTTTTACGGCGGAGATCTGCTTTAAGGGCTAGTCTACGCTTCAAAACAAGGCTTCGGACAGGCTTTGTTAAAGCTCTCTGAACGCCAGTCAAATCTCCTGTCACTAAATAAAATAGTTAGCTTACTGTCTAGTTTATACCTTACTTCGATGAGGCTTTGGGGTGGGGCTTTGTTGGGGCTTTGTTGGGGCTTTGTTGGGGCTTTGTTGGGGCTTTGGTGAGGCTTTGGTGAGGCTTTGGTGAGGCTTTGGTGAGGCTTTGTTGGGGCTTTGTTGGGGCTTTGTTGGGGCTTTGTTGAGGCTTTGGTTGGGGCTTTGTTGAGGCTTTGTTGAGGCTTTGTTGAGGCTTTGTTGAGGCTTTGTTGAGGCTTTGTTGAGGCTTTGTTGAGGCTTTGTTGAGGCTTTGTTGGGGCTTTGTTGGGGCTTTGTTGTGGCTTTGTTGGGGCTTTGTTGGGGCTTTGTTGGGGCTTTGTTGGGGCTTTGTTTTGGCTTTGTTGAGGCTTTGGTTGGGGCTTTGGTGGGGCTTTGAAGTACCACTTAAGCTACATGGGGTATCATTTTTGAAGCAAAGGCAAGCAAAAGCAAGGTGTAATCAGGACTGTAATCCAACCGTTTTATTTAGTGACAGGAGCTTTGACCAGCGTTCGGAGAGCTTTATCAAAGCCTGTTGGAAGCAAGTGTAAACTAGCTGTTAATGTGTGTTGAAGCCGAAACAAGTGTGAATAAACCCTAACTACGAGGCCCCCTGCCCCCTGCCCCTTGCCCCGTACACCCCCTATGAACCTGAGCAGTTTTTACATTTCTGTTATAAGCCTGTTTATTGGGCAATAACACTGTCATTACATATGATAACAAAGTAAAAACAAATCTTTATTTTACTTTTATTTTTGTGATATTGTCTTTCGAAAATGATTTTATTTTTTTGGTCAAAAAAAATAAAACAAAAAAAAATGCACGTTTTCCATGTGTGACCATTGTTCTTAACCACTTAAGCCCCGGACCAAAATGCAGCTAAAGGACCAGGCCCCTTTTTGCAAATTGGCACTGCGTCACTTTAACGTGAGACGTGGCTCCCAAACAAAATTGACGTCCTTTTTTTCTGCGGTTTTTATTTTTTGCGCTATAAACAAAAATAGAGCGACAATTTTGAAAAAAAAAATGCAATATTTTTTTCTTTTTGCTTTAATAAATATCCCCCAAAAATATATAAAAAATATATTTTTTTCCTCAGTTTAGGCCGATATGTATTCTTCTACATATTTTTGGTAAAAAAAAAATCGCAATAAGCGTTTATTGGTTGGTTTGCACAAAATGTATAGCGTTTACAATATAGGGGATAGTTTTATTGGCTTTTTTTTTTTTTTTTTTACTACTAATGGACGCAATCAGCGATTTTTTTTTTTTTTTTTTCGTGACTGCGACAATTTTGACAAATTTTTGGACAATTGTCATTTTCACAGCAATAAATGCATTTAAAATGCATGTTTATTGTGAAAATGACAGTTGCAGTTTGGAAGTTAACCACAAGGGGGCGCTGTAGGGGTTATGTGTTCGCTTGATCGTTGTTACGGGTGGTGAGAGGTGACACCCCCCCCCCCTCCTGCTGCCGTCCGGTGCTTATTTATCCCCTGTGTGCGTCACTTTGTCTTTTTTTGTTTCACGTTTGTCGGAGTGATTAGTAGGGTGCCGGGTGGACATGGCCTTCTGGCTTAGTTTGCCTGCTCTCATGGGGTCTCCCTTCGGGGGAGCCCCACCTAGTACTGGGAGGGTTCTGTTTCGGCAGACCCTCCAAGGAATGGGGTCCGTGTCGGCTTTGGCTGCTCGGACCATTTGAGAACCCTAGTCCCCGTCTGGAGCCTAACGCCCCGGCCCCCGGGGGATCAGGGTCAGGTCCTTCGTGAGGAGGACCCAGCGCCGCTGTTAGGAATCATGGGGCCCCATACAGCTTACCTGACAAGAGGGGGAGAAACCTAGGTGAGAGACACGGAGGGGATTGTTCTTCACCAATCCTCCTGCTGTCTGGGCCCCTCTGTGTGCCAGGGCCCCCTACAGGAGGGCTGGTGCCCCCCCCCTATCAGCAGCCCTGGGAGGACTGATTGACATAGCACCCGTCTGCAGGTTTTTGAGTCACTCTTTATGTGTGTGCACATTTTTGGATGCGTTTTGCACGCCGCAGACTTTAAAAAAAAAAAAAAAGCTGTGAGAACTGAGCAATCAGCGGTGTTCAATTGCTCAGTTCTCAGTGTTAGAGGTGCCAGGGAACCAATGCTGCATCTACCTAGGTAATTATAAATCTTAAAAAAATAATAAGTAACCCATACTTTTCTTTTAAGTGTGTTGAATCACTGAGTCAGACAGTTCTATTGTTTGTCAGCTGATCCTGCTGTATGTTCATAGCTACTCCTGGACTTCATTTTCAGAGCTGCGAATTGTTGGAAATTGAGAGGGGCGGAAGGACTAGACATGCTACACATGTCCTGTGTACTCTGAGGTATTTTTTTGGGCATGTGCAGCACGTTCTGTGTCCTCGGCTGGTTAATGTCCCATAGGACGTTGTTTCAGATATTGTTGAACAATGGCTGGTGACAAAGCCAAGCCATGGAATACTATAATAGAGAGTGGGAGGTGGCGTGAGGACGTGGAATAACCTGTCTATGTATAGAACCTCCATTGTGTTTAGATGACAGGTCCATTATGATACAATCAGTATTGTGTAAAGATTACGGTCTTATGGAGTTTCTGAAATGATTATATCATTAGATCATAGACTTCTCATCACATTCAATGCCAAGCTGCAGCTTCTAAAGCGAGAATAAATGTTTACTTGTATAAATGAGGTATAGAGGGGGAGACATCATCTGTACAAATGATTAGTAAGACCTCACCTGGAATATGCAGTTCAGTTTTGGGCTCCAGTTCTCAAAAAAGGATATCAGGGAACTGGAGAAAGTGCAGAGAAGGGCAACCAAACTGATAAGAGGCATGGAGGAGCTCAGCTATGAGGAAAGATTAGAGGAACTGAATTTATTCTCTCTTGGGAAGAGGAGAATAAGGGGGGATATGATCAACATGTACAAATATATAAGGGGGGATATGATCTCCATTAGGGTTGTCCCGATACCACTTTTTTAGGACCGAGTACAAGTACCGATACTTTTTTTCATGTACTCGCCAATACCGAATACCGATACTTTTTTTTAAATGTGTCCCCCCACAGATGCAGCCTTGTCCCCCCCCCACAGATGCAGCCTTGTCCCCCCCCACAGATGCAGCCATGTCCCCCCCACAGATGCAGCCATGTCCCCCCCACAGATGCAGCCATGTCCCCCCCACAGATGCAGCCATGTCCCCCCCACAGATGCAGCCATGTCACCCCACAGATGCAGCCATGTCCCCCCCACAGATGCAGCCATGTCCCCCCCCCCCCACAGATGCAGCCATGTCCCCCCCCACAGATGCAGCCATGGCCCCCCCCCCCACAGATGCAGCCATGTCCCCCCCCCACAGATGCAGCCATGTCCCCCCCCCCCACAGATGCAGCCATGTCCCCCCCCCACAGATGCAGCCATGTCCCCACCCACAGATGCAGCCATGTCCCCCCCACAGATGCAGCCATGTCCCCCCACAGATGCAGCCATGTCCCCCCCACAGATGCAGCCATGTCCCCCCCCACAGATGCAGCCATGTCCCCCCCCCCCACAGATGCAGCCATGTCCCCCCCCACAGATGCAGCCATGTCCCCCCCCCCCCCACAGATGCAGCCATGTCCCCCCCCCCCACAGATGCAGCCATGTCCCCCCCCCCCCACAGATGCAGCCATGTCCCCCCCCCCCACAGATGCAGCCATGCCCCCCCCCCCACAGATGCAGCCATGTCCCCCCCCCCCACAGATGCAGCCATGTCCCCCCCCCCCACAGATGCAGCCATGTCCCCCCCCCCACAGATGCAGCCATGTCCCCCCCCCCACAGATGCAGCCATGTCCCCCCCCCCCCCACAGATGCAGCCATGTCCCCCCCCCCACAGATGCAGCCATGTCCCCCCCCCCACAGATGCAGCCATGTCCCCCCCCCACAGATGCAGCCATGTCCCCCCCCCCACAGATGCAGCCATGTCCCCCCCCCACAGATGCAGCCATGTCCCCCCCCCACAGATGCAGCCATGTCTCCCCCCCACAGATGCAGCCACATCCCCCCCACAGATGCAACCACGTCCCCCCAACAGACAAGGGGGAGTGTCTATATGCGGCACGTCGGGGAACACACAGCTATTCAAATGAAAGCTGTAATGTTCCCCGCGCTGATTAACTAGGCGGCGTTGCGGTTGCGACGGCTTCGGCAGGGGGGGTGCATCGGATCTGGCATCGGGAGCATTTGCGCGAGTACAAGTACTCCAGCAAATGCTCAGTATCGATATCGGGACAACCCTAATCTCCATGTATAAATACATAAGGGGGGATCCATTTGGTGAACTTTGGTGTAGAGGTATTCAGGTTATAACAGAGAACAGGGGGGCTCTCCTTACACCTGGAGGAAAAGAGATTTAACCTTCGAATGCGGAAAGGCTTCTTCACAGTAAGAGCTGTGAAAATGTGGAATAGACTCCTTGAAGAACTATCTCTGGCCAGCTCAGTCGGTTGTTTAACCACTTCGGGTCCGTGCTATTGACAGAATACGTCAACAGCGCGGACCTGAGGCGCCGGGGTCACGTCTTTGGACGTGATTTACCTGTAACTCCCCAAAAACGGGGAAAAACAGTCCCGACGCATCACCGAGGATTCGATGCGTGTA
This sequence comes from Rana kukunoris, assembly GCA_029574335.1. Taxonomy (NCBI): domain Eukaryota; kingdom Metazoa; phylum Chordata; class Amphibia; order Anura; family Ranidae; genus Rana; species Rana kukunoris. The sequence goes on along the minus strand of CM056051.1, from coordinate 11,877,779 downwards.
CCCGGCGCCTGTGATGTCCGTCAAGTACACGCGATTGTTGGTGACAGAGCAGGGACGTGGAGCTGTGTGTGTAAACACAGAGCTCCACGTCCTGTCAGGGAAAGGAGACAGATGCTGTTTCTCTTGTACATAGGGAGACAGCATCGATCACCTCCCTCAGTCACCCCCCTCCCCCCACACAGTTAGAACACACCCAGGCAATACATTTAACCCCTTCCTCACCCCCTAGTGTTAACCCCTTCAATGCCAGTCACATTTATACAGTAATTAGTGTATATTTATTGCACTGGTCGCTGTATAAATGTGAATGGCGCCAAAGGTGTCCGATGTGTCCGCCGCAATATCGCAGTCAAAATAAAAATCGCAGATCGCCGCCATTACTAGTAAAAAAAAAATATTTAAAAAAAATCATAATTTTCTAGGTGCTATAACTTTTGCGCAAAGCAGTCACTTATTGTGATATATTTTTTTTTTTTTTCTTACAAAAATACGTAGAAGAATACGTATCGGCCTTAACTGAGAAAAAAAATGTTTAAAAAAATAAAATAAATTGGGATATTTATTATAGCAACAATTAAAAAATATATATATATTTTTAAATTGTCGCTCTTTTTTTGTTTATAACGCAAAAAATAAAAATCGCAGAGGTGATCAAATACCACCAAAAGAAAGCTCCGTTTGTGGGGAAAAAAAGGACGTCAATTTTGTTTGGGAGCCACGTCACACGACCGCGCAATTGTCAGTTAAAGCGACGCAGTGCCGCAAGCTGAAATTTCGCCTGGGCACGAAGGGGGTTTATGTGCCCAGTAAGCAAGTGGTTAAAAAAAAAGAGATGGATGCATTCCCAAATGTGTAAAATTTTAACTGGATATTCCGATTTATAAATCATACCACCAGGGGTAGTTGATCCGGGGAATATCCAGCAATAACGCCACGTATAGTTGATCCATAAAATACCCAGTTACCTCCCGGGGGATCAGGAAGGATGCCCCCCCCACTGAAGTAAATTGGATCATGACTTTATTGGGTATTTTTTGCCTTTCTCCAGATCAAATATAGGTATTGGATGCTGTATATGGAGGTTTTGTATATATTTTTTATGTTGGGTGAACTAGATGGCCTTGTGTATTTTTTTCCAACCTGACTAACCATGTATGTAAATCTTCCTATTATGTGTCTGTAGGAGGGAAACACGGCGTTGCATATGGCTACAGAAGGAGGGCACTTTGATTGCATTCGAATTTTGCTAGAAGCTGGGAGTGATCTCAACGTGCAGAACGAGGTAAAGTGATCTGTCCGGAGGGGATGAAGACAATATTATTTTGAATGCTTTCTCAGCTGTGGTGCCGCTCTACAAACCGGAAACCTTTGAGTATGAAGTACTGTATGTTGGATTCACCCGGATAGTCTGGGTTTTGAATCATGGACAGAAACCTGAAACCCGGACACATTATTCAGACCAGGCTGTGGCTCCCCAAGTAACAGAGATAGTCTCGCACAAATCTGTTGCCACTGCGGGCGGCTGTTTGGGGGCAGGTTTGGCATCACGGAGGGGTGAGGCGATAATGCCAGCAAGAGCAATTTGGCCACACCCACTGGCACGCTTTATGCGCTACATTACTACTCTCCTTGGGGCACCCAAATGAGTCCCAGGTCTTTTATAATCCTTAAAAAAAAAAATTGCCCTGTGCCGCAAACATTTTCACGTTTGGCTCGAAGAAAAGGTGGCAACCCCAGTAGGGACTAGTAGGGAAAAATAGAATCTCCCCTCCCCCACTCACATTTGAGCAGTTCAGCTCTCCGTCACAAGCTTGAATGTCCTTTTGTATTTGGCCTTTTTCACACGAGGCAGACTCCAACGCTACGGAGTCCACCAGCTCAGCGGGAGATTTCTCCGCTTATCTCTGCTGAGCCGGCGGATGACAAGTCCCTCTCTGCTCACCGAGTGGGGAGGGGCTTGTGCAGCGCCGCTGTCTCCTATGGTGAGATCTGATGAAAACGGAGAGCATGTCCAATCTCACCCGACCTGATCCGATCCGCCATGGACAGATGGGGACGTATCGCCATCTGTCTGATTTTGGCGGATCGGGTCGGATGTCAGCGGACATGTTTCCGCTGACATCCGGCGCTCCATAGGATTCCATTGAGTGGGCGTTTAGATCCGCTAACAGACGGACCTGAACGGCCTGAGCATGTAAAAGGGGTCTAAGTCTTGAATATGCAGCACTGACGCAGTTTTAGGTGTGCGAAATTTTTCTTTATCCATTGCGCAAAGGGGGGGGGGGGGAGTGTTTAATAATAGGGATTATCTATACACAGAGCTAAACCTGTGATAAAGGGGTAAGTTCACCTTTACCAAAAAGCACACTATGTTTTCCCATGTGGATATCAGTGGCGATCCGTCCATTAGGAGTGCATGGGCGCCGCCCCCCATATCCATGCGCTGGCTCCCTGATCTATATACATAGTGTCAGATGCATGGATTCCAATGGGGGGGGGGGGTGTTTGAAGCATGTGAAGCGCACGCGAAACACTTTCCTCGACTTGTTCATTCCCCGACTTAGTTGGGGTAGGTGGTACACTTTGGTGGAGGTGGGTCAGCCAAGCCCCCATGACCTTTAACCTCTGGGAACCCGCCTTCTGACCTTTGGGGGAGGTCCCTATTCTAATTCCTAAGTCCTAGCCTTATTCTTCAATGGGAAACCCTAACCCTAAGCCCAAAGGCTCTACTAGGCTTCAAAAAATGGTGGGCACTGCGCTCCGAGTCCACCCAGTTGTGACAATGGAAAATGAATATTCGCTATTTTCACACTGAATGTCCTCCTGGCCAATCAGGAAGCAGACCCCTGAGACTCGTTTTTCAATTTGCTGAAAGGACATCCTATTGGCCTTTCGAGGAGGAGGAGGGAGGAGACGTATGGAGCCGGGACACGGAGGATACAAGCCACCGCCATCTCCACCTGTGAGCACAGGGTAAGTGAGCTGGTGATGGGGGTCTGTGGGTATGGTGCGGGGTACCATGGTCAGGCATGTCTGAAGCCCCGCCCACCCCGACTGATGGAGCACCAGCCACCACTGGGGGATATAAAAGCATAGTATGCTAGACCTACCTTCCAGCCAGGCATCCCTTTCTGTTTGGTCAACACTGCACATAAAAGAAGCCTTGCACTGGTCCTAATCATTTGGTGGAGGGGGGATTATGGTGTGGGGTTGTTTTTCAGGGGTTGGGCTTGGCCCCTTAGTTCCAGTGAAGGGAACTCCTATGGCGTCAGCATACCAAGACATTTTGGACAATTTTGTGGGAACAGTTTGGTGACGGCCCCTTCCTGTTCCAACATGACTGCGCACCAGTGCTTAAAACAAGGTCCATAAACGCATGGATGAGTGAGTTTGGGGTGGAGGAACTTGACTGGCCTGCACAGAGTCCTGACACCAACCCAATAGAACACCTTTGGGATGAATTAGAGCTGAGACTTCGAGCCAGGACTTCTCATCCACTTCAGTGCCTGACCTTACAAATGCGCTTCTGGAAGAATGGTCAAACATTCCCATAGACACACTTCTAAACCTTGTGGACGGCCTTCCCAGAAGAGTTGAAGCTGTTATAGCTGCAAAGAGCGGGGCCAACTCAGTATTGAACCCTACGGACTAAGACTGGGATGCCATTAAAGTTCATGTGCGTGTAAAGGCAGGCGTCCCAATACTTTTGACAATACAGTGTGTATATATCGACTACATTTTTGTTATACTGGAAAGAATAGTGATGAGTGATTTTCAGAATGTAATGACATTTCTAGCACTTTGATGGTTCTTGTCTCTAATCTGATTTTTTTTTAAATTTCCTGAGATAGATCATCTTTTTCACATATAGATAAAGGGGGAATTACCTTTACGATCTTCCAGTAAAATGTATTACACTTAACTTCAATGAGATTGTATAACCTTCAGTGGCGGCCGGTGCTCAAAATTTTTAAGGGGGGCGCAAAGGAAAAGAAAAATTGCAGTCTCACTGTGCCAAAACGCAGCCACTGTGCCATGCTATCAAACACAGCCACTGTGCCATCAATTTGCACCACTGTTCCATGCCATTAAACCAGCCACTGTGCCATCAATTGTCACCACGGTGTCATGCCATTAAACCAGCCACTGTGCCATCATTTGTCACCACGGTGTCATGCCATTAAACCAGCCACTGTGCCATCATTTGTCACCACGGTGCCATGTCATTAAACCAGCCACTGTGCCATCAATTGTCACCACGGTGTCATGCCATTAAACCAGCCACTGTGCCATCATTTGTCACCACTGTTCCATGCCATTAAACCAGCCACTGTGCCATCAATTGTCACCACGGTGTCATGCCATTAAACCAGCCACTGTGCCATCATTTGTCACCACGGTGTCATGCCATTAAACCAGCCACTGTGCCATCAATTGTCACCACGGTGCCATGTCATTAAACCAGCCACTGTGCCATCAATTGTCACCACGGTGTCATGCCATTAAACCAGCCACTGTGCCATCAATTTGCACCATGGTGTCATGCCATTAAACCAGCCACTGTGCCATCAATTGTCACCACGGTGCCATGCCATTAAACCAGCCACTGTGCCATCAATTTGCACCACTGTGCCCATGGTCGACGCTGTGCCAATTGTCCCCACTGTGCCCTGTAAATTGCTCTCCCCCCCCGGGACTTACCTTTACTGGAGTCAGGCATCCACGTCCCACGATGTCTTCTCCCGCCCTAAATGACTGACAGGCGTCTCAGCCAGTCAGGTTACCGGTAGCCAGAACCGGCCAACCTGATTGGCTGAGACGCCTGTCATCTTATCCAAGGGGTGTACAGTCTGTGCGCTCCGAGAATAAGCTTCCGGGACCTGATGGCTGTACTGGGAAAGCCTATTAGAGCTGTTGGCTCTGATAGACATTTCCGTACAGCCAACCAGCTGGCGTTATTCAGATGGCCGGACATGAGCGCCGACCATCTGAATAGCAGCAGCGATAATAACATCGATTCGTGCAATGCATGAATCTATGTTATTAGACTCAATGGCGGTGAGAGCCAGAGGGGGCGGCGCTCCAGCGCCCTCTATGGACGAACCGCCACTGAAAATGGACCTTTGTTTAGAAAGACTGGACACCTGAACACAAATGTGGTGGAAAAAATAATGCGACCTTGAATAAATAACCTATGAGAATGTTTCCAGATGTTCTGTACACGGAATCCGTCTGCGGGAACCAAAATCTACATTTATATCTTTTCACAGAAAGGAATGAATTGCCTTCATTATTGTGCTTTCCATGGACTGGAGGAAGTGGCGAGGACCCTCATTGATGCCGGAATTCAGATCAATGCAGTGAACAATGTGAGTGGTGAGCAGGATAATGGATGTACTTTTATGATCAACCCAAGATGTGTGGTAATGGATCTATTAAAGCACTAGGGGTCCTATTATACATTATACATGATTTATGTATATACAGTGGGGGAAATAATTATTTGATCCCCTGCAGATTTTGCAAGTTTGCCCCTTACAAAGAAATGAAGGGTCTATAATTGTTATCATAGGTGTGTTTTATATGATAGAGACAGAGGCCCGGATCCACGTACAGCGGCGTATCTTTAGAGCGGCTTATCGTATCTTTTTTACGCTACGCCGCCGCTAGTTAGAGGGGCAAGTGCTGTATTCACTTGCGTCCTAAGTTACAGTGGCGTAGCGTATATGGGCCGGCGTAAGCCCGCGTAATTCAAAGTAGGCAGGTAGGGGGCGTGTTGTATGCTAATGAAGCATGACCCCATGTAGATGCATGGCCGCCCGTGGACGTAACCCAGTGCGCATGCTCAGAATCACGTTGGATAGAATGCCTAAGATACACCGAACACTGCCTACGACGTGAACGTAACTTACGCACAGCCCTATTCGTGTATGACTTACGCAAACGACGTAAAATTCGTCGGCTGTTCCGACGTCCATACTTAACATTGGCTGCGCCTCATATAGCAGGGGTAACTTTACGGCGGACATACGTCTTACGTAAACGGTGTATCTTACAGCGACGGGTGCATCTACGTTCGTGAATCGTCGTATCTTGCTCATTTGCACATTTTTAATGGGAACGCCAAATGCGTCCAGCGTAACTATGCACCCACGATGAAGCCATGTTTTTCGGCGTATCTTGCTTTGTGGATCGGCGTAAAGATGCGATGGCGCACATTTGAAATTACGGCGGCGTATCTGGAGATACGCCGGCATTAAGCCTTTGTGGATCCGGGCCAGAATATCAACCAAAAATCCAGAAAAAACACATGATACAAAATTTTATAAATGGAGTTGCAGTTTAGTAAGTAAAATAAGTATTTGATCCCCTACCAACAATAATTCTGGCTCCATGTGGTACACAGATTAGTCCTGTCAGTTAAGCTCCCGGACCATTTGGCTGGTCAATGACTGGGCCACTTTTTGCGATTCGGCACTGCGTCGCTTTAACTGACAATTGCGCGCCTTCTTCCGTCGCCTTCTTCTTCTTCCCTCTTCTTTTCTTGCGGTGTTGACTCGACGCTCCATCCCGCTGTAATGCCGGGTGCGCGGCTCGCACCGATTTATATAGGCCTCTTATGACGTCACAGTCCCAGCATGCTCCGGTAGGACGTCACAGTCCCTAGCAGGATCAAAGTCGGACCAAAGTAGTACAGGGAGCATTTGCAAAGTCGCTCTGACATGTCAGACCAGTTAAGACGGCTCTCATAGGGAAACATTCATTTTCACGAGCTCCCAATGTAGGAACGTTTGTCAGACTAGTGTGAACCCGGCCTCATCCTACTTTGCTCTGCGACATTGGTCCTACATCGGTCCGACTTTCATGAACAGGATACTACTTTGACCTGACTTCAATGATATTCAATGGGCTAATGTCGGACCAAAGTAGTACAGGGAGAATTTTCAAAGTCGGACCGACTTGTGTCGGACCAGTTAAGAGAGCTGTCATAGGGAAACATTGATTTTCACACTTCATGCGACATGAGCTCCCAATGTAGGAGCGTTTGTGGGACAATTGTGAACCCAGGCAAATCAATACATCCTTGTCTGATGAATGAATCCTTGTCTAATCAATGAATTCTTGTCTAATCAATGAATTCTTGTCTAATCAATGAATTCTTGTCTAATCAATGAATTCTTGTCTAATCAATGGTTTGTTGTCTAATCAATGATTTCTTGTCTAATCAATGAATTCTTGTCTAATCAATGGATTCTTGTCTAATCAATAGATTCTTGTCTAATCAATAGATTCTTGTCTAATCAATAGATTCGTGTCTAATCAATGATTTCTTGTCTAATCAATGATTTATTGTCTAATCAATGGATTCTTGTCTAATCAATGGATTCTTGTCTAATCAATGGATTCTTGTCTAATCAATGATTTATTGTCTAATCAATAGATTCTTGTCTAATCTATAGATTCTTGTCTAATCAATGATTTCTTGTCTAATCAATGCTTTCTTGTCTAATCAATGGATTCTTGTCTAATCAATGATTTATTGTCTAATCAATAGATTCTTGTCTAATCAATGATTTCTTGTCTAATCAATGCTTTCTTGTCTAATCAATGCTTTCTTGTCTAATCAATGGATTCTTGTCTAATCAATGGATTCTTGTCTAATCAATGGATTCTTGTCTAATCAATGGATTCTTGTCTAATCAATGGATTCTTGTCTAATCAATGGATTCTTGTCTAATCAATAGATTCTTGTCTAATCAATAGATTCTTGTCTAATCAATAGATTCTTGTCTAATCAATAGATTCTTGTCTAATCAATGATTTCTTGTCTAATCAAGGCTTTCTTGTCTAATCAATAGATTCTTGTCTAATCAAGGCTTTCTTGTCTAATCAATGAATTCTTGTCTAATCAATGGATTCTTGTCTAATCAATGGATTCTTGTCTAATCAATTTATTTTCCATATTCATTGAATTCTTGTCTAATCAATGAATTCTTCCTCCAGCAAAAGGCCAGTGCTCTGCACATCGCAGTCCTGCAGAATTTCCCAGCAATGGTGAAGCTTCTTATTGACTGTGAATGTGACTTGGATCTCACAGATTACGTAAGTTTTTTTTGATGTTACCTTTGATAAATGATGAGATGTTGGTGTCGGTGAAGAAGTACCTACCTTGGTGTTGAGCTGAAATGCACTACATAAAACGTGACTTGCAGCAGCTTTGATGTTAACACTTCATAATGCAGTGGAAGGACAATAGGAAACCTCAAGTAAAGCTGGAATTGATGTATTCCAACACAGAAATGTGAAATATTCCTACACTGGAACAGAAACAACCCAGTGATGTCCATGATACTTTTTTTTAATGTCCCCTTCTTCCCGGTCAGTTAACGGACTGTACTCAATTGTTTTTGTCAGGGCTTTTTTTCAGGGGGAACTTGGGGGTACTCAGTTCCACCACCTTTGGCTCAGACCCTTTGGTGCCTGCTCACCACAATCACTTGTAAACACTGAAGTCCAGTTTCTGTGTTTACAAGTGACAGCTCTGCACTCTGTGTGTAACCCCCCCCCCCCCCCTGAACTCTGCACTCTGTATGTAATGCAATCCTGGTATTTAATGCCACTTTAACCTCCCTGGCGGTATGATTCTGTCTGGAATTACGTACCAAAAGCGGTACCAAAAGCGGTACAATTATTTTGCATGGAAATTCTGCGTTTTATACTGTAGGCCTAAAATTTTTAGGAATAACTCACTTAAATTTGTCCAAACCAGAGTCTAGTAGACATCCCGGGTATGATAAAGTTTGAAACACAAAATCATAAAATTATAATATAATAAATAACTATAAATAATTATAACAAATAATAATGTAATTATAATAAAAATTATTCACTAATGTAATCAATCAAAATCACTGAAATTTGCTCAGTTGCAGAATTGTCGCTGTCATTACTTTTATTTTTTTATGACGAATTTCCCCACAAATCGCTATCGCTCAATTCTGCAAGTGATTATCATTTATTATCGCTGTTTTCTAGCTGCTCTAAAATCACTTTTGACATAAAGGGACACTTTTAGTTGCTATGGACAATCTACAGTTTGCAGACACAAAAAAAATGTTTTTATTATATAAAAGAACATGCAGGACACTGGGCAGACCACTAAGGACAGGGGGGGTGTGTACTTTTTACATACAGTACTGTAATCTATAAGATTACAGTATTCTGTATGTAATGTGTTTGTTTACTTTTTTGAATTTGCCGCCGGTCTCCACCCCCGTGCGCCGTTACGTCGCAAGGAACGGAGATTGGTGGCGTGCGGGCACTGTGTGAGTCGAATGGAGGACGCCACTCGCTCACACAGCGGGGATGCATCGCTGGATCCAGGGACAAGGTAAGTACAGTATACCCTGCCTGGATCCAAGGTAAGCCAGCGCGCGCTGCAGGCTCTACATATTCACCCCGAGCGCGACTCAGGGATATCGATATTTACATGAGAAATCCAACCCGAGTCGCGCTCGGGGGATACCGCCAGGGGGGTTAATACCCTTCTACTGTTTGTGAAATCTGAACAGGGTCATGGTTGAGTTCCTGCACTTATTTTCTGAGAAAAAAAAGCTCTGGTTTCTGTCACAAGTGCATCTTAATAGAATGCATTAAGAGAAAAAAAATCTGCCTTTACAACCACTTTAATGCAAGGAACACATTAAAGAGGAAGTAAACCCTCAACTTTCTTAAAAAAAAAAAAAACCTGCAAGAGAAAGTCATAATGAGTAAGTAAGTGTGCATAGCATTATGGCATTGCCTCATTAACAAACACGGCATGCTCAGTGCATCTACGGCGCACATGCACACTGAATCTATGTATTGATTGATGGGTGCAGGAAAGAGGGGGCGGCACTCCTGCAGCCCACTATGGACACACCGCCACAGCCTCCATCCCTAATATATGGATATAGAAAGAAAAGGAAACATTGGGACAACATACATCCAGTATAAGTCATATACATAATATATAAGTCAAAATTCATCATACGAACCGGCTTGTCTTGACACCCTTTATCGGAGACTCTACGTGTTTCATAGCCTGTAGCCAATTATCAGGAGTGAAAAGTAAATAAATGACTACAGTGGAACCTTGGTTTAAGAGTAACTTGGTTTGAGAACGTTTTGATTTGCGAGCATCTTTTTTATTTTTTTTTATTATTCTGACTCGGTTTGTGAGTGTTGACGAGCAAAATTCAAGCTAAATAGGCCTGCAGTACCTCATTTGGCCTGAGGTACGGGGCGCAGAGCCGAAAATAGGCCTGCAGTACCTCATTTGGCCTGAGGTACGGGGGGCACGGGAGCCAAGAAAAGTCTAACATTGACCTGCAGTACCACATTTGGCCTGAGGTACAGGGGCGCAGGAAACAAGCCGAAGTGTCCTCGGGCCTTTTCCGTCATTTTTGGCGGTCCCTAATGGTATTTGGCGGTATTGCATCCCATTGAAGTCAATGCGGAACTAATTATTTTTGTTTCCATTGTCTTCAATGGGAAAACTCGATTTGATATGCGAGTACTTTGGATTACGAGCGTTCTCCTGGAACGGATTATGCTCATAATCCGAGGTTCAACTGTATTAATGTATAGTCCCCTCTAGGAAGGAGACACATACAAACAGCTGGTCAGTCACTTACGAATCAGCTCATAGGCTGTGCCCAGCTTGTAAATGGGGATTGGATGGGTCCGAGCAATGTGTCCAGGTGGAGGGCATGTCCCGGCCAACGTAATACCTGATCGTCAATGCAGTGCAGAGGAGGCAAGGAATCCAGAATTTTCAGCAGACAGCGGGCTGAAGCCAGACCAGGTTCTGGCAAGATCGTGACAATGATCTACCCACATGCCTGGACTGGCAAACCCGGCCGCTCCCGCCCCCTTTTCCACAGCTCAGTGGCTACAGTGAGCGCGAGGGAGCAGAGAGCAATGACTGACAGTCACCAGCTCTCTGCTCAGGGAGCTGTGAGAACTGAGCGACTGGCTGTGTTTGATCGCTCGGTTCTCATTGTTAGAGCCGACAGGGACAGATGCACCATCGGACCGATGCTTCCACCTGGGTAAGTATGATTCTGCAAAAAATAAATAAAAAATACTTCTCTTTTAAGGTAAAAAAATGTTTAGGCTTTATAAGCACTTTAATGATGACGACTTTTATTCTCATGTGGTCCTCGTGGCTTTGTTGTCCTCGCAGAGGTTGCAGACTCCTCTTCATATTGCGGCAGAACATGGACGGCAGGACATGGCGGAAATGATACTCATTGCCGGTGTAAATCTGAAGCTACAGGACAAGGTATAACATGGCAAAAAGTGACACCCCGTGATTGGTGTACACCGATCACCCATACTGACTGTTCTCTTTTGCAGCAAGGAAAAACATCTCTTGACGTGGCTGCCCGAGGGAATCACATAAACCTGGCAGATATGATCATCAAGGCAGACAGATTCTACAAATGGGAGAAGGTACGGGATCCGCTCTGCATGTATATTATGTATTATTACTCTGCATTCATACAGGTGGTGGGAGGGAAGTTGTGATATGGAACCAATCATCAGAATGGTCATTTGGGGGGGGAGTGGCTTAACAGGTGGCAGCTATGGTTGCAGGGGCCCCATTAGGGGGGCCTTATGAGCAGTGCCGGCACAATATCATTCAGTGCCCAGGCAAAGAGGGCAAATTGCGACCCCTCTCCCCCTTCATTATGTGCGAGCTTATGAGGATCAGGGGGAGAGAGAGCACAGCCTGCAGCTCCTCCTGGCTCTCTCCTTATTGCTTCTAGCACTGGGCTGACAGAAGTAGTGATGCCTCTGTCACTACTCCTGTCAGCCTTATAGTAGAAGCAACTTGTGGTGAATCCATTTCAACTATGCACGCTGCACCCAGGACAGCCGCCCATTTTGCCCACCCCTTCTCCTGACTCTGCTTATGAAGCAATTTAAAGCAGGATTCCACCCGCGATTATTTATTAAAGCGGAGTTCCACCCAGGAAAACATTTGACCATATAGCTTAAAAAAATGAAATAAAAAAAAAGTGAAAAAAAAAATACTCACCCGAAATACCTGTTGCTATGCGGAAGTCCGTAATCTGCCTCTTCCACACCGCGATGTCCTTTATTCTTCTCCTTCTGCTTGTGAATGGGGCGCACTGCTTTCTGGGAACTGTGTGTGTTTTCAGAGAGCAGCCGCCCATTCACAAGCCAGCGTAAGACTCACGCAGGCGCAGTAGGAAATGGGCAGTGAAGCCGTACGGCTTTACTGCCTGTTTCCCATAGTTTGAATGGCGGCGCGGGACCTGGAGCGATCGTAGGATCGGCATCGGGGGGGGGGCCATCAGCGCGGGCGCCTAAGACAGGTAAGTGTCCTTATTTAAAGTCAGCAGCTACACTCTTAGTAGCTGCTGACTTTAAAAAAAAAAAAAAATGCGGCTGGAACACCCCTTTAAGTCAGTAGCTATAAACAGTGGACACTTACCTGTCTTGGGCGACCGCGATGTTGGCCCCCCCTGAGGCCGACACCTCGATCCTGGAAGGTCCCGGTGCTGCCATCCTCACTAAGAGAAACAGGCAGTGAAGCCTTGCGGCTTCACTCCCCGTTTCCTACTGCGCATGCGCGAGTCTCGCAGTGTTTTCTGAATGGGCGGCTACTCTCTGGAATACACACAGTTCCCAGAAGGCAGCGCGCCCCATTACCCAGAAGACACCGCGAATAGAATGAGGAAGAAGACCTGCCAAGGAAGAGGCAGGTTAGGAACTTCTGCATAGCAACCGCTATTTCTGGCAAGTAAAAATATATATATATTTTTCATGGATTTTTGGTGAATTTTTTATTTTTTTTTAAGGGTGGAACTCCACTTTAAACATACAAAATCTGCATGCATGTGAAGATAATACATATCAATCACTGTATTAGTAAAAGAGAAGTACAGGCATACCCCACTTTTAAGTACACAATGGGACCAGAGCATGTATGTTAAACAAAAATGTACTTAAAGTGAAACAATATCTTTTTTTCACCTCTAGGGTGTAGTGGGGGTGTCAGGAGCTGTAGTTGAGGTCTCAGGGGCTGTATTTGGGTTGTCAGGGGCACCCTTGAACAGGGCGGGGTATGCTCTCGGAGCTTCAGCTCCTTCTACTGCGGCTGCAAAATGTCTGTACAGTACTTGTAAGGAACCTTACATACACCAGCAGGTATGTCCTTACTCGCGAGCAGTGGCGGCTGGTGCTCAACATTTTTGGGGGGGCGCAAACGGAAAAAAAAATATTGCAGCCTTACTGTGCCCATCACATGCAGCCACTGTGCCATGCCACCAAATGCAGCCACTGTGCCACCAAATGCAGCCACTGTGCCATGCCACCAAATGCAGCCACTGTGCCATTAATTGTCACCACTGTGCCATGCCATCAAATGCAGCCACTGTGCCATCAATTGTCACCACTGTGCCATGCAACACAGCAACTGTGCCATCAATTGTCACCACTGTGCCATGCCATCAAACGCCACCACTGTGCCATCAATTGTCACCACTGTGCCATGCAACACAGCAACTGTGCCATCAATTGTCACCACTGTGCCATGCCATCATATGCAGTCACTGTGACATCAATTGTCACCACTGTGCCATGCCATCAAACGCCACCACTGTGCCATCAATTGTCACCACTGTGCCATGCAACACAGCAACTGTGCCATCAATTGTCACCACTGTGCCATGCCATCATATGCAGTCACTGTGCCATCAATTGTCACCACTGTGCCATGCAACACAGCAACTGTGCCATCAATTGTCACCACTGTGCCATGCCATCAAACGCCATCAATTGTCACCACTGTGCCATGCAACACAGCAACTGTGCCATCAATTGTCACCACTGTGCCATGCCATCATATGCAGTCACTGTGACATCAATTGTCACCACTGTGCCATGCCATCAAACGCCACCACTGTGCCATCAATTGTCACCACTGTGCCATGCCATCAAACGCCACCACTGTGCCATCAATTGTCACCTCTGTGCCATGCCATCAAATGCAGTCACTGTGCCATCAATTGTCACCACTGTGCCATGCCATCAAATGCAGTCACTGTGCCATCAATTGTCACCACTGTGCCATGCCACCAAACGCCACCACTGTGCCATCAATTGTCACCACTGTGCCATGCCATCAAACGCCACCACTTTGCCATCAATTGTCACCACTGTGCCATGCCATGAACGCTACCACTGTGCCATCAATTGTCACCACTGTGCCATGCCATCAAACGCCACCACTGTGCCATCAAACGCCACCAATGTGCCATCAATTGTCACCACTGTGCCATGCCATGAACGCCACCACTGTGCCATCAATTGTCACCACTGTGCCATGCCATCATATTCAGTCACTGTGCCATCAATTGTCACCACTGTGCCCCATGCCACTGTGCTCATTGTCGCCTCTGTGCCCCATGATGCCACTGTGCCCCATGCCACTGTGCCCCATGCCACTGTGCCCCATGCTGCCACTGTGCCCCATGCTGCCACTGTGCCCCATAAAAAAAAATCACTTACCTGACGCTTCCATGTCCTCCCTCGATGTCTTCTGCCGCCGTGGAGAAGCTTCAGCCAATCAGGTTCCTGAAAACCAGAATCCGGGAACCTGATTGGCTGAAACGGCTGTCAGTCTAATGCAAGGACCGCAGATTGCCTGCGCTCCGAGCATAGACTTCCGAGAGCCGGAGGGCGGTACTGGAAAAGCCTATCAGAGCCACTGGCTTTGATAGGCAGTTCCCCTCAGCCAACCAGCTGCCGCTATTCGGGTAACCGGCGTCCCATGTCCGGTTATACGAATAGACCAGGCAGCTGGCAACAATAACACACGTCCAATGCATAGCATTGAACGTGTGTTACTTGCGAGAGGGGGTGGCGCTGCAGTGCCCTCTATAGACGGCCACCAGAACTTCGGCTAAAATGTCAAAATGACATTTTAGCCGAATAAAAGTTCTTAAAGGGCCCGTTTTTTTTTTTTTTTTCTTGTGACTGCGGGAGGGAGGGGGGCGGCGCCCGTGCGCCCATATGGGCGGGCCGCCACTGCTCGCGAGTGTATGTAAAGTGAGTGTACTTAAAGCGGGGTATGCCTGTATGGGGTTTTATTTACAGTATTTTTTGTTGAGTTATACTTACCTAGGTGGATGCTGCATCTGTCCCCCGGTTGTTCTAACACTGAGAACCGAGCGATTGAACACCGCCGATCGCTCTGTTCTCACAGCTCCCCAAGCAGAGAACTGCTGACTGTCAGTCACAGCTCTCTGCTCTGCTCCCTCTTCGCTCACTGGAGTTTAGGCTCTTAGCAGGTCACTCAGAGACTGAACCAAGTGTCGGTCCAGGGATCTGGCGGATCCCAACTCCATGGTCTTGATGACGCCGATCCTGGACCAACTTCTGTGACAACAGCAGACAGCTGACTTCAGCCCACTGCTAAAAAAAAAAAAAAAAAGGGGGTCACATGAGTGCAAAAAGAACTGCACTTCTGAGTTCTGCCACATTACGGCTGTAAAAAAAAAGCCCTGGGTGCAAGGGCCACATGAAATAGTGTGGGGTTGGGGGTCGCATTTGGTTTGCAGGCCTTGTGGTCAACACATGAACTGTAAGTATGCCCCTTAAGGAGAAATATTAGCGTGTGTTTTCTCCCTCGCCATAGGACAACATGAACAGTGACTCCGACTCCTGGGTGGCCAGACACCTGACCTTCAAACAAGACCATCGCCTAGAGACGCAACACATCCGATCCGTCATCTGGAGGCTGGCAACTAAATACCTAAAACCCAATGAATGGAAGAAGCTGGCGGTGTACTGGAAGTTCACGGACGCTCACATCAAGGCAATAGAGCAGCAATGGACGGGTAAAGGGAACCGGGCCTGGAGTAGAGAATTAGAGCTGAAATGCTGAACATCATTGACCTAATGACCAAAAAACGCCAACAACCTGCAAGACAATAGCATACTAGCACATTATGAAATACTTCCCTTAGAACAAAGCCCTCGCAGCGGCGCCCAGTCACCACTGAGGGAGCCGACATGTTCCCTCTGTTTCTTCCCGGTGCTTTGAGTGGCTGGAGCTGCACGGGAGCCGTCCAATCGGGCAAGGAGCTCTGATGTTCCGGCACGAACCGATGGACCTTCAGAGCGCATGTGCCGCTTTAGCGGCTGCATGCAGGGTGAATATCAACCCCGACCGCCGCACGACTATTTACGTTGGCAGAATGGCACGGCTGGGCATATGGAAGTACAGGTACGTCCCCTTTAAGAAGCCCAGCCGTGGGTCACGAGCACGCCGCCGGCGGCACGCTCGTGACCGGGTCCTGTGCTCCGTGACCGCACCCGCGGACCCCATTGCCGCCGATCTCCCGCAATCGGGTCTGAAGAACAGAGAGAGGTGAGTGTAAACAAACCTTCCCCGTTCTTCTCTGTGGCTTGTCACTGATCGTCTGTTCCCTGTCATAGGGAACGACGATCAGTAATGTCACACGCCCAGCCACACCCCCCCAGTAGGGCGCACTTAACCCTTACAGCGCCCCCTAGAGGTTAACCCCTTCCCTGCCAGTGTCATTTTCACAGTAACAATGCATTTTTATAGCACTGATCGCTGTCTAAATGACAACGGTCCCAAAAATGTGTCAAAAGTGTCCGATGTGTCCACCACAATGTCGCAGTCACGAAAAAAATCGCTGATCGCCGCAGTTACTAATAAAAAAATTAAATTATTAATAACAATGCCATAAAACTATCCCCTATTTTGTAAATGCTATAGTTACATAGTTACATAGTTAGTCAGGTTGAAAAAAGACACAAGTCCATCCAGTTCAACCATAAAAAAAAAAAAAAAATGCTATAACTTTTGCGCAAACCAATCAATTGCTTATTGCGATTTTTTTTTTTTTGTTTTACCAAAAATATGTAGAAGAATAAGTTTCGGCCTAAACTGAGGAAAAAAAATGTTTTATACTTTTTTGGGGGATATTTATTATAGCAAAAAGTAAAAAATATTGCATTTTTGTTTTAAATTAACGCTCTTTTTTTGTTTATAGTGCAAAAAAATAAAAACCGCAGAGGTGATCGAATACCACCAAAAGAAAAAAGGGTGTAAATTTTGTTTGGGACTGCGCAATTGTCAGTTAAAGCGACGCAGTGCTGAATCGCAAAAAGGGGCCAGGTCCTTTACCTGCATAATGGTCCGGTGCACTCGGAAAGTAAAAAAAAAATGGAAATAATAAAAAAAAAAAAACTAATAATAACTAACTATTAACTTGTAGATGTTGGAATTTCCTTTTAAATTTGGCTGTTAGTGAGCGTAATACAAATATATCCGAAGTTATGAATTATCCAAAATAACGAATGCAGCATCTAAACAAATGGAATAAAACAAATTAATAATAAATAATAAAAAAACGTTTTTATTATTATTGTAATTTATTATTATTAATTAGTTGCGTTCCTTTTGTTTAGATACGGCATTCGTTAATTCGTAACTATGGATGAATTTATATTCGTTATGTTCACTAACAGCCAAATTTGAAAGGAAATTCCAAAACCTATTATTTAATAGATGGTAATAGTTAAGTTATTTTGAATGTTTAGATTTTCATACTTATTTTCAAAATTCCGAATTTCCCTCATTCCTCCAAGTTGTATCAGGATGATGCCTGCAACTGCAGGTGTAGTAGTAGTAGTAGAAGTAATAGTAGTAGTAGTAGTAGTAATCGTAGTAGGAGGAGCAATAGGAGTAGGAGTAATAGTAGTAGTAATAGTAGTAGTTGTAGGAGGAGGAGTCGGGGCCGATCCGCCCTATAGGCTCACTATGCAAGCCGCTTCTCAACTCGCTGGCTGCATGGGAGAGGAGGTAATAAGTAATCTCTGCCAGCAGAACACCCCCTTCCCCCGCTTCTCAACTTTAATGTTTAATGTGACATGTCACTGTCGGCAGCGCCCCCCCCCCCCACCCCCTTCTCAACTTTAATGTGACATGTCATTTTTAAACAGCCCCCCCCCCCCCCCCGCTTCTCAACTTTAACTACTTGAGATCCGCGCTATAGCTGAATGACGGCTTTAGCGCGGATCTAAATTACCAACAAGCGGTCAATTGACGGCTTGTCACTAGCAGCTTCCCTGCGCTCGCTCCAGAGCGCGCTGCGGGGAAACACTGTGTTGGCCGTGTCCCTTGGACACAGCCAATCACAGATCGCCGCGAACGGTCAATCAGAGTGGCCGTTTGCGATGCGATCTGTGCGGCCAATGAGAGATGATCTCATATGTAAACATATGAGATCATCTCTCATTGCCGTTTTACACAGAGACAGCGTCCGAGCTGTCTCTGGAGAGAAGGAGAGCGATCTGTGTCTCTTGTACATAGGGACACAGATCGGTCACCCCCCCTCCCCCCACAGTTAGAACACTATACAGGGAATACATTTAACCCCTTCCTCACCCCCCTAGTGTTAACCCCTTCAATGCCAATCACATTTATACAGTAATTAGTGCATTTTTATAGCACTCGATCGCAGTATAAATGTGAATGACGCCAAAAATGTGTCAAAAGTGTCCGATGTGTCCGCCATAACGTCGCAGTCCCAATAAAAAAATCGCAGATCGCCGCCATTTCTAGTAAAAAAAAAAAAATAATAATAATAATTCTGTCCCCTATTTTGTAGGCCCTATACATTTTGCGCAAACCAAACGCTTATTGCGATTATTTATTTTTTTTACCAAAAATATGTAGAAGAATACGTATCGCCCTAAACTGAGAAAAAAAAAGTGTTAAATTGGGATATTTATTATAGCAACAAGTAAAAAATATTGTATTTTTTTTTCAAAATTTTCGCTCTTTTTTGTTTATAGCGCAAAAAAAAAAAATCGCAGAGGTGACCAAATACCACCAAAAGAAAGCTCTATTTGTGGGGAAAAAAGGACGTAAATTTTGTTTGGGAGCCATGTCGCACGACCGCGCAATTGTCAGTTAAAGCGACGCAGTGCCGGAAGCTGAAATATCACCTGGGCAGGAGGGGGGTATAAGTGCCCAGTAAGCAAGTGGTTAATGTGACATGTCATTTTGCTTAGGGCCCCAGGGAGGTCAGGATCGGCACTGGGAGAATTAATAGTAGTTGTAGTAGTAGGAGGAGGAGGAGTAATAGTAGTTGTCAGTGGTGGCTGGTGCTCAACATTTTTTTTGGGGGGGGGGGGGCGCAAACAAAAAAAAACAATTGCAGCCTCACTATGCCATGCCATCAAACGCAGCCACCGTGCCCCGCAACAATTGTCGCCACCGTGCCCCGCAATTGTCGCCACCGTGCCCCGCAATTGTCGCCACCGTGCCCCGCAATTGTCGCCACCGTGCCCCGCAATTGTCGCCACCGTGCCCCGCAATTGTCGCCAAAATGCCCCGTGCCCCCCCCACCCCACCCCCCCCCGGCACTTACCTTTCTGGCTTCTACGTCCCTCGCCCCGCCCTCAATGACGCTTCAGCCAATCAGGTTACTGATTACCAGAATCAGATTACCTGCCTGTCAATCTTATCCAAGGAACGCACCGCCAGTACGTCCCGAGGATAAGCTTCAGGAAGCCGAATACAGCCTCAGGGCTCTGATAGGCACTTCCACACAGCCAGCCAGCTGCCGCTATTCAGCTGACCGGCACTCGATGTCCGCCCAGCTGAATAGTGGGCGGCAGCGGCGAAAATACAGATTCATACAATGCATGAATCTGTATATTTTAGTGGCTGTGAGAGAGAGAGCCAGAAGGGGCGGCGCTCCGGCGTCCCTATGGACGCACCGCTACTGGTAGTTGTAGTAGAAGGAGGAGGAGTAATAGTAGTAGGAGGAGGAGGAGTCATGCTTCTCTGTAAACGATACTAGAATATTGCAGGTCACCTTATTCCGCTGCCATTCTCATGAATGTGTTTTTCCCACCAGGAAACAAAAGCTACCGGGACCACGGGCACAGAATGTTACTCATCTGGCTGCACGGAGTGGTGATGTCGGGAGAAAACCCAATTAAAGCATTATTTGAGGGACTGGTAGGCATCGGGAGGAGAGACTTGGCAGGTCAGTGCCCCTTGCAGTAATATTATTGATATGAATATATTATTTATTACTCTATTCATTGGGGATGGCTGGTGGTTACTACAGATGGCATCTCTATAGTTAAATGGGGTGCTCACTTGACAGACAAATTCGAACCCAGAATTTGTCTGTCATTGCTGATAAAATGAGCTGTGGGGTAGGAGATTCCCCACCCTGCAACTGGCATACACCAAGGGGGTGGGGATGCTCAAGACGTATCATTTTTTTTTGTATTCTTTATTATTGTATATAATTTTTAGTTTTGTATACAATTTATTATTGTATATCATTTTTAGTTTTGTATATCATTTATTTATTATTGTATATCATTTTTATTTTTGTATATCATTTTTTTATTATTGTATATCATTTTTAATTTATTTGTGTATCATTTATTATTATTTTATATCATTTTTTTTATTATTGTATATCATTTTTATTTTTGTCTATTTACTACTTATTATTGTATATCATTTTTATTTTTGTGTATCATTTATTTATTATTGTATATCATTTTTAATTTTTTTGTGTATCATTTATTATTATTTTATATAATTTTTTTATTATTGTATATCATTTTTATTTTTGTGTATAATTTATGATTGTATATCATTTTAATATAATTTTTTAATTGATATACAATAATAAGTAAATGATACACAAAAATAAAAATTATATCATTTACTTATTATTGTATATCAATTAAAAAATTATATTAAAATGATATACAATCATAAATTATACACAAAAATAAAAATGATATACAATAATAAAAAAATTATATAAAATAATAATAAATGATACACAAAAAAATTAAAAATGATATACAATAATAAATAAATGATACATAAAAATGATATACAATAATAAGTAAATAATAGACAAATATAAAAATGATATACAATAATAAAAAAATTATATAAAATAATAATAAATGATACACAAAAAAATTAAAAATGATATACAATAATAAATAAATGATACACAAAAATAAAAATGATATACAATAATAAGTAAATAATAGATAAAAATAAAAATGATATACAATAATAAATGCTATAAAATTAAAAAATTATATATAAAAATGATATACAATAATAAAAATATTACATAAAATAATAAAAAAATGATATACAAAAATAAAAATATTTTATATCTTTTTATTTTTTATTGTATATCATTTTTATTTTTGCATAATATTTATTATTGTATATCATTTATTTATTGTTGTAAAGTATTTTTATTTTTGTATATCATTTATTTATTAATGTTTTTTTTTTTTTTTTTTACTATTGTGGATTCACAGAAAGCATTCGGAAGCAAGCAAACGCCGAGGATTCTTCCCCGAAGAAGTGCACGGCCATGTGACCAGCAGTATAATGGGACTGACGTAACACGTGGATGCGACACCCCATCCCCCCCAGTCTGCATCCCTCTTCTTATACTACAGTCAGCAGTACTATTACACCAAGGGCTGATCCTCATTCCAAATACAATTCCTGCTCAACATCACCGAGGGGGAATCTTCAGGCACATCATAACTGCGCGTCTTCTGGGCGCGTCCTGCGCGTCTTCTGGGCGCGTCCTGCGCGTCTTCTGGGCACTGTGGAGAAATCTTATTTATAGCAATGTTCTCGTGAGGTGCGGTCATTCACTCACATTGATATATGCACACTTTGCTGATTCTACAGCACATTAATGGTGCAATTGGGGGGGGGGGGCACCTCAATTGGATTTTTGTAATTTAATTTTATATAAAATTCGGTGGGGGGGAGGGGGGGGCGGGGTAATCGTTTTTACCTAATGCACATTTGTGTGTAAAAGATCAACGTGTTTTCCTGCTGTGCAATATTTTCCACCTGCTTGAATCGACGAGCGTAAATCCGTTGGGGGCAAATGAACTCTTTCTTGTGTGCCGCCAATGTTTGTGTATATTTATGACACGTTTTAGGGATTTTTGTACAATTTGTTATTTTTACCCTTTTTGCTAACAACACTTTTCTATATCTTCGGACCCCCAAGATGAAGTCGCACTGTCTTTTTCCTCCTGGAAATGAGGGTCCTGTATGCTAAAGGTGCATGACTTGATCACTTCTATATTTCACATGAAAATATTTATAAATCACATCGTACACAGTGTTAATTTTGTCGACTGAAACATTTTAATCGACTAAAATTAAAACAATTGAGATGACTAAAATACGACTAAAACTTAAAATGCCATTTTAGTCAAAAGACTGAAACTAAATTGAAATTTGACTTTAAAATGAACACTGGTCTGTAGTGCGTTTCACTCCAGCCGTATATGATGAGTTTGGAAATTGTAGAGAAATGTTCACTGATGCATTACAATTAAATTACACCCGTTACATTTTAGATGACTAAAATGAACTGAGGATTTAGTCGAATAAATACGACTAAAACTAAACTAAAAACATATGTAGGGTTTACAGCCACTTTAGCGCAACTTCAATTTTTTTCTCCTGTATATTTTAGTGTGTGTATAACACTTAGGCCTCGTACACACGATGAGATATGTCCGCTCAAACTTGTCCGACGGACAGTTTAGAGCGGACATGTCTCATCGGATTTCGGTCCGATGGCGTGTACACACCATCGGATCAAAATCCCCGCCGGCAGACAGCGTGGTGACGCGGCGGTGACGTTGACGCCGCCACGTCACCGCTACGTCACCGCACCAGGAAGTAAACACTTCCGCGCGCATGCGTCGGATCCATTCACAGGATACGACGCATGTGCAGGAGGATATGTCCGCTGGTTTCCCGTACTAACCAGCGGACATATGCGACGGACAGGTTTGTAGCGGACAAATTTCAAAGCATGCTTTGAAATTTGTCCGATGGACAAACCTGTCCGCTGGCCCATACACACGATCGGATTTGTCTGCTGAAACGGTCCATCGGACCGTTTTTAGCGGACGAATTCGATCGTGTGTACGCGGCCTTGGTGGTTGCTGCTTGTAGCTATTGTCATTTGTGTATGTTAGCGCGGTAATTTCTTTGCATATCTAACAGCCACTTTAACCACTTAAGACCCGGACCAATATGCTGCTAAATGACCCAAGGTGTTTTTACAATTCGGCGCTGCGTCGCTTTAACAGACAATTGCGCGGTCGTGCTACGTGGCTCCCAAACAAAATTTGCTTCCTTTTCTTCCCACAAATAGAGCTTTCTTTTGGTGGTATTTGATCGCCTCTGCGATTTTTTTTTTTTTTTTTTTGCGCTATATACAAAAGTAGAGCGACATTTTTGAGAAAAAAACAATGGGCCAGATTCACAGAGCCCTTACTCCTGTCTAACTGGTGTTAGACTGGAGTAATTTCAAATTACGCGCGTTTTTTAGGTAGTTGAAAACCTCAAACCATGAATAGACGGCTGCGGGCTTCAATCCGACTGGATTACGTGTTCATACGCCTTCGGATCTACGCTGCAATAAAATTGCGGCCACTGGGTGGACTTCCCGTCGTTTTCCTCGTCGGGGTATACAAATGAGCTTTTGCCGGCGATCCCCGAAATTACGATCTTCTATCGCAATCTCTTAACGGCACCTTTAGTCATCTTTTTTTTACGTAACGTAACTGCTGCGATGAGAGATTACATCACTTCCCTCTTCCTGTGTTTACACAGGAGGAGGAAGTGACACGTAGGGGGAGCGCTCCCATTGGCTGGGAGCGATCGCGGGGGGGGGGGCAGAAAAACGGACATCCGCCCCCTCGTCCCGGATCGCTCCCAGAGCCAGGGGGAGCGCCGCACGCAGCGGAGAGGGGGTCCCGATCGTTCCCCCAACCCGTTACTGGGCGAGGACGTATATATACGCCCTTGTGCCCAGCCATTCCATTCTGTGGACGTATAAGTGCGTGCGGCGGTCCTTAAGTGGTTAATTGCTATGATCGTTGGCTCCACCTAGTGGCCAAATCAAAAATACTATATTATAAATAATATTAAATAAAATATAATTAAAGTGGATGTAAACCCCAAATTTTTATTTTTTTTATGTCACAATGTACAGTATAAGTATTATCTGTGCCCAGTCTTGCCACACAGAGTTAATCCAGCGCTGAGCAATCCTCTTTTATTGTTCAGTGAAAATTAAAAGTTTGCGGGGCCCACGGTCGCGGAGAGTGCGGCGCGTGCCCCCCGCCGCACGGCTTTTTAAAGGGGACCCACATCCATTTGCCCACCGCTGCCATTCTGCCGACGTATATCGGTGTGCAGCGATTTGCAAGTGAAGTTAGAAGCTGATTGGATCCCATGCCGAGCTACACCAGATTCTGAGTGCTCCGGTTTTAGTAAATCAGCCCCCATCTCCTAAGAAATATCTAAAAGATATTTAGGAATGTGGTGTGAATGGGAACACAAACATATAGAATGGGATTTTCCCACATCTAATAAGTTCTATAAAACAAGTCATGTGCCTCTATCAGGGACGCTCATGTGTAGAAACTTTAGAAAAGCGGTATTGCCCGGAGCGACCAGTCAGATTTCAGCTTTCATTTTTTTCTAGATCTAAATTAAATAAGTTCTCTGGGCTCTATGGACATTACCCCCGGTTTTTTTTCCTCTAAATTGTTACACAAGGTCTTAAAAGCAGTGACGACCATCTCCAGGAGTTCACCAAAGTGTACAGAAATCCTGTCATTTATTTTATAAGAAAGATGCATATTTGTAGTGTAACTCTTTAGTCTTTGTTACGGCACAAGCCCGGGAGATAATACTGCCTTGTTGAACATTCAGCCTTAGGTGCCAGATGTCGCTCTACCCCATGGTGCTTTCCAGGAGCCTCCTGACTCTGTGCTGACACTATGCAATCCTTCACCTGCAGAGCTCAGTGGAATCCCGTTGTCTGCTCCAGAAGAACATGCATTTTATGTGTACACTTGACATCCTCTGTTCATTATGTGTTTTTTTTTCCATTTTCTTAAAGGCCAATCTGGGGTTAAAAAAAAAAAATCATTCTATTCAATCAGTTTCAAAAAGTATGGAAGAGTCCTGGGGCCATCATAAAATGACATTCAAAGTCGGAATTCTGAGATATGAATTCTGACTTTGAATCTGAGAATTCTGACTTTGAATCTGAGAATTCTGACTTTGAATCTGAGAATTCTGACTTTGAAACTCAGAATTCTGACTTTGAAACTCAGAATTCTGACTTTGAAACTCAGAATTCTGACTTTGAAACTCAGAATTCTGTATTTTTTTTATGATGGCCCCAGGGCTCTTCCATAAAAAGGAGATACAAAGCATCCCAGCAAAGATAGAACAGACTACAATGTAACTTGTAGAGCTTTAAAACCACCCTGTGGAAGCCCATGGGACAAATCATTTAGAAACAGGAAAACATGAATTTCTACCTGGGCTGAGAAATTTTCAAAATGCGGTTTAAGGCTCATTCAGGTGCGATGACGCTCGTGCGCCAGGGCCGGGACACGGGGTGGGCAGATGGGACAGGTGCCTTGGGTGCAATGGTTTACTGTAGGGATGGGGCACCTTCCTTCTGTTACAAGGTTGACAGGCGCAGGGGCAGCCGGTGGAATTTTTTTTATGTCGGTCGAGAAGCACTTAAACCATCACCAGCGGCTTTCCCTGCTCGGCGGTGGCGGCCTCCCGTTCTGCTCTCCACGGGTCCGCATGGCGGCTTCAGTTTCCTCCCTCCGCCTCAGCGGCAAATCAGGCGTCTTCTCTTTTCGGCCAATCGGAAAATGGGATCTCACACCCGCTTCTGATTGCCCGAATTAAGGGTCAACGTTTCAATCACGAATTGTCATTCGCTGTTGTAACACACCTGGGTGGGCTCCGGTTGCACTCCCTGAGGCCACCCTATTTTAAAGCCTTATATAGCCTCTGGCTCTAATCGGTTGCTTAAAAAACCCAAAAAAAAAAAAAACTGCCACTGTAATTCATGCACCCGGTGCCCTGAAAGGGGACGGATGCATGAATAGGGTGTGGCCGCAGCGGCCATGGATACATGAATCTATCCATTGCATATAGGGGGTGGCCTGGAGAGAGGGGGCGGCGCCCAGGTGCCCCTAATGGACAAGGAGTAGTGACAGTGGCATCACTACTCCTGTCAGCTCAGAGCTGGGAGTGGCGAGGAGAGGAGAGGAGAGGAGAAGAGACCCGGCAGTAGGTGCCTGCTGTGTTCTCTCTCTCCCTCCTCCTTCCTGCCAGTGCAAAGCTCCTGTAGCCAGCAGTAGTGTTCCATGCAGGAGCTGCACTAGCATAGAATGCATTAAAGGGGTTGAAAGGTTTGTTTTTTATTTTATAAATAGGTTCCTTTAAGCTAGTGCATTGTTGGCTCACTTACCTTTTCCTTCCATTTCTTTTCTAAATGTTTTTTTTTTCTTTTTCTGAATTTCTCACTTCCTGTAAGCTTGTCCCCATTATCTGGCTGGGGGTTAGTCAGCCAGAACAGCTTGCTGAGGAGGAACAGGAAGTGAGAAATTCAGACAAAGAAAACCAAAGAAAAAAAACATTTAGAAGGGAAGTGGAAGAAAAAGGTAAGTGAACCAACAATGCACTAGCTTAAAGGAACCTATTTAGAAAATAAAAAATGCACCTTTACAAGCCCTTTAAGCTAAAAAAAACCTTCTACTTTTACAACCATTCTGGGAATTCAGCCACTTTATCAAATGTGCAGGCATAATACGAATTGAATCCAAGGAGGTGCATGCTATCTCCTGAACGTATCTCTATTATTTATATGTGACAGTTTTATTGCTCTGCCAGAGCTTATACTGGCACTGGCTGTGAGAGAGGCACACAGAGCAGCTATGCCTGCTCCTCCCCTCTGCTGTCATTTAGAGAATATAAACAAAAAAGTCAGTGCTACTACCCATTCATCACATGGAAAGCGGAGCTCCCAGGTGCTCGATCCACAGTCGCTGGCCGAGTAGAAGTAAATGAAGAAAAAATGATCTGCACTCCGGTGGTTGCTCTTAAAAAATGTACGTATTTATTGACAAGCCACAGCAGACAAACGCAAATGGGAAAGGTTGACGCGTTTCCGCCTATAAGGCCTTAGTCATAACCACTGTGGCTTGTCAATAAATACGTACATTTCTTAAGAGCAACAACGAGTTCAGATAATTTTTTCTTCATTTACTTCTCTGCCATTCAGAGAAGCCTTTGTATTTTGTGAATGAGTTCACATAAAACAGGGGTCTTCAAACTACGGCCCTCCAGTTGTTCAGGAACTACAATTCCCATCATGCCTGGTCATGTCTGTGAAGGTCAGGGTGTTACAATGCCTCCTAGGATGTGTAGTTCTACAATAGCTGGAGGGCCGTAGTTTGAGGAACCCTGACATAAAACAAAGGCTTCTGTGATTGGGCATTAGGAAGGGAGGAACAGGCATAGCAGCAGCACCGACTCTGATGTTGAAGATGCTTAGACCTAAAGCATCAGTGGTCGGTCTCCCAGAAATACAGCTATAGGCATCTTCCAGGCGTGCAATAGAACTGTCAAATGTAAATAATAGAGATAAGCCCAAGAGATGTCATGCACCTCCTTAGACTAAACTCATAGTGTGCCTTTACCTTTTACAATGGAGTTAAATTCCTGTAATGTAAAAATTACATGGGCACGTCCAGGAGCACAAGCCTGGCATAACTTTTTATTGGCATTTATCTAAAAACTGCAAATCAATCCACAGGCTTTGGTCACCATAACGGAAGCAACACTGCCTTTTCTACATTTCTATATGACTCTTCCTATCCAAATCTACAGTTTATCATATTTAAAAAGGGGTTGTAAAGTTAAAAAAAAAATGTTCCTAAATGGCTTCCTTTACCTTAGTGCAGTCCTCCTTCACTTACCTCATCCTTCCATTTTGCTTTTAAATGTCCTTATTTCTTCTTAGAAATCCTCACTTCCTGTTCTTCTGTCTGTAACTCCACACAGTAATGTGAGGCTTTCTCCCTGGTGTGGAGTGTCGTGCTCGCCCCCTCCCTTGGACTACAGGAGAGTCAGGACGCTCTCTACGTTGCAGATAGGGAAAGAAGCTGTGTGTTAGTGGGCGTCCTGACTCTCCTGTAGTCCATGGGAGGGGGCGAGCATGACACTCCACACCAGGGAGAAAGCCTTGCATTACTGTGTGGAGTTACAGATAGAAGAACAGGAAGTGAGGATTTCTCAGAAGAAATAAGGACATTTAAAAGTAAAATGGAAGGATGAGTTAAGTGAAGGAGGACTGCACTAAGGTAAAGGAAAATATTTAGGAAAAAAATAAATTGTTCCTTTACAACCCCCTTTAATTTCTCCAACTCTTCTAGAGAGAAAATAACAATCATACTTTTTATACGACGTTAATAAAAAAAACAAGCTGGTTTGTTAAACTGAAACGGGTGTAGTAAAAGGTAAATGAGTATAAATTGTGTGTGCGGCGAGCTGCCCCGCGTGGCCACCTACAACCCATGCCAGGCAAGGGGAACGGCTGCAGCTGGCATAATTACCTTTATAAAAATGTAATGAAGAATGGCATTATGTTAATGTTGTTTTTAAGAGGGGAAGACTGGCAGCCAACAATGGAAAGGCCGGTTGGCAGTGAGCACCATGGGAACTGGTGAACTTGCCAAGGACTGTTAAGGAAGGAACGCTGCCATAGAACATAATGGCAGGGCATTTGTATAAAGCTGTTCTGGTAAATAAAGTCAACCTGTGAAACTGACGGTTTATGTCATGTGTGTTTCTTACCAGAGGAACCTGCAAAGGGAACCAGCCTTCTTAACCACTTAAGACCCGGACCATTATGCAGCTAAAGGACCTGGCCAGGTTTTGCGATTCGGCACTGCGTCGCTTTAACAGACAATTGCGCCATTATGCGACGTGGCTCCCAAACAAAGTTGGTGTCCTTTTTTCCCCACAAGTAGAGCTTTCTTTTGGTGGTATTTGATCACCTCTGCGGTTTTTATTTTTTGCGCTATAAACAAAAATAGAGCCACAATTTTGAAAGAAATGCAATCATTTTTTTACTTTTTGCTATAAGAAAATATCCCCCAAAAACATATAAAAAAATATTTTTTTTTCCTCAGTTTAGGCCGATACGTATTCTTCTACATATATTTGGTTAAAAAAAATCGCAATAAGCGTTTATCGGTTGGTTTGCGCAAAATTTATAGCGTTTACAAAATAGGGGATAGTTTTATTGCATTTTTATAAAAAAAAAATAAAAAAATACTACTAATGGCAGCGATCAGCGATTTTTTTTTTTTTTTTTTTTTTGTGACTGCGACATTATGGCGGACACTTGGGACAATTTTGACACATTTTTGGGACCATTGTCATTTTCACAGCAAAAAATGCATTTAACCACTTAAAGCGGAGTTCCACCCTTAAAATCACTTTTTTTCATTACATCCAGCATACAGGCGTCAGCGCCAGTATGCTGTTTTTTTTTTTTTTTTTAATGCTCGTACTTACTGTATATCACAACATTGAATTCCAGGCGCACCGCGGAGTGTCGCCGCTATAAGGCGTCACGCCTTCCGGAAACAGCCGATTAGCATTTGGCGCCTGCGCATAGACCCAGGAGCTGACTGCGCAGGCGCCGAAAATAGCCGGTCCTAGTTCGGGTTTTTTCGGAGGGCGTGACGCGCTATATACGGCGCCTGCGCAGTCAGCTCCTGGGTCTGTGCGCAGGCGCCGAGTAAAAGCCGAATGCTAATCGGCTGTTTCCGGAAGGCGTGACGCCTTATAGCGGCGACACTCCGCGGTGCGCCTGGAATTCAATGTTGTGATATACAGTATGTACGAGCATTAAAAAAAAATGTAATGAAACAAAGTGATTTTAAGGGTGGAACTCCGCTTTAAGCCCCAGACCAATATGCTCCTAAATGCCCAGAGGCGTTTTTACAATTCAGCACTGCGTTGATTTAAGACAATTGCGCAGTCGTGCGACGTGGCTCCCAAACAAAATTTGCGTCCTTTTCTTCCCACAAATAGAGCTTTCTTTTGATGGTATTTGATCACCTCTGCGATTTTTATTTTTTGCGCTATATACAAAAATAGAGCGACGTTTTTGAAAAAAAAAACAATATTTTTTACTTTTTGTTATAAGAAAAATCGAATAAACTAAATTTTAGTCAAACATTTAGGCCAAAATTTATTCAGCCACATGTCTTTAGTAAAAAAAAAAATCGCAAAAAAAAAAAAGAAAAAACTAGCTACCTAGCGCAACAGTAAAACTAATACAGCGATCAGAAAAATGATCGTTTAGTGACACTGGCAATAGGGGGTGAAAGGGTTAACTAGGACGGTGATCAAGGGGTTAAAACTTTATTATGGGGGGGTACGGGGGCTACCATGGACCTAACAACTGTCTGTCACACTAACTGTCACACTGACACTAAATGCAGTGATCAGTAAATATATGATCACTGCAATCAGTGACACTGTGACAGGGCGGTGGGGGGGGGGGGTGATCGGGGGGTTAATGTGCCTGCGTGTACTGGTGTCAGTGTAGTGTTGTGAAGACTCGCTTGTGATGTCTTCTCTCCTCAGCGGTGGTTGAAAATACCGCCGAGAGGAGAGATTACATCACTTCCCCCTTCCTGTGTTTACACAGGCAGAGTAAGTGACACGCATAGGAGGACGCGGATTGGCTGGGAGCGATCCAGAGGGGGCGGACAAAAACTAACAGCCGCCCCCTCATCCCCGGATCGCTCGGACCGGGGGGTTCCCGATCGAACCCCAGACCCATGTCGATCCCGATCGAACCCCCGACCCATATGTACATGCGGCGGTCCTTAAGGGCAGGGCTCAAAATTTCAAGTCCTGAGTTACTAGCCAGGCCTCAAGAGTTACTCGCCACCAGTTGCCCCACCTAATTCATACACTGCCCTGCGCCTAATTGCACCTGTAAACACGCCCTCCTAGATTATCTCATAGAATGACACTGTTAAATGTTTTAGGCAGAATCAAGTTACACAATTAAATATTACCAACAACAACTTTAACAAAATAGAACAGGGCACTGGGGGCAGCCCAGAGGGACAGGGCACTGGGGGCAGCCCAGAGAGACAGGGCACTGGGGGCAGACCAGAGGGACAGGGCACTGGGGGCAGACCAGAGAGACAGGGCACTGGGGGCAGCCCAGAGGGACAGGGCACTGGGGGCAGCCCAGAGGGACAGGGCACTGGGGGCAGCCCAGAGGGACAGGGCACTGGGGGCAGACCAGAGGGACAGGGCACTGGGGGCAGACCAGAGGGACAGGGCACTAGAACTGGGTCTCTTCCCCATTCTCTTGCTGTCTCTTCTGCAACTCCCATCCTCTCTCTCTCCCATTCATCTCATCATCAGGAGCCTCCACACTCCACACGTGCATGTCCCCACTTCCCCCTTTTATTCAGGCTGGCAGTGAGGAGAGAAGCTGCAGCACAGCGGGAGGGAGTACAATCCAGCGCTGAGATCCACACCACTGCACAGCCATTAACACCATAGCACAGCGCACATGGAGACCAGTCTGCTTGCAGTGCTCAGGCTGAAATGTTGGTCACTTGCATAGAGCACAAGGAGAAGAAAACTGCACAAACTGGAAGGCTGCCGCTCTCATGTCAGGGCAACTTTCAGTGAGCGCTGCACCGGAGTGGTAATTTTCGCAATCCTCCACCTCACTCATTACATCCTGCTCCCTGCTCTCCAGCTACATTGGTCGGGGGGGGGGGGCAGGCTCACAGAGGTCACACTGTTAGGTCCCATGGCTTAATGCGAATTGTAAGGAGAGCACCTGTGTACTGCTCTGCCTGTGCGCGGCTCACCAGACTACTTTTCCCGAGCATGCACCTTTCCTCTTCGACCGTCAATCTCATCGGGACTCTAAATGTAGGCACAGATTGGAGTGAGATTGGTCATGCATCCCTGTCATCACTTCGCCCCCAGCTTAAATCCACTCGCCAAATGCTAGTAGGCGAGTGGAAATTTTGAGGGCTGCTTAAGGGGTTAAAATGCATTGTTTATTGTGAAAATAGCAATTGCAGTTTGGTAGTTAACCACAAGGGGGCGCTAAAGGGGTTATGTGTGACCTCATTTGTGTTACTAACTGTAGGGGGGGTGTGGCTGTAGGTGTGACGTCATTTATTGTGATTCCCTATGTAAGGGAACACACAATCAATGCAGGTGCCACAGTGAAGAAGGGGGAAGCCGTGTTTACACACAGCCCTCCCCGTTATTCAGCTCCGGGGGCCGATCGCTGGACTCTAGTGGCGATCGGGTCCGCGAGTCCTGTGGTCCTGGAGCTTCGGACCGGCTCGCGTGCACGTGCCCACGCGACCCCACGGCTGGGCTTAAAGGGCCACGTACAGGTACGTGCTTGTGCCCAGCCGTGTCATTCTGCCGACGTATATCGGCGTGAAGGGGTCCTTAAGTGGTTAAAGGGGAACTAAACTATCAACATCACTACTATCAGTGGGTAAGTGCGCTGCACACTCCAAATAGTTCTGAAAAGCAAAGATACCCCAAGGGGCTTTGTGTTGCAGCTAAAAATACTAATGTTCATTTGCAATATCAAAATAATGATTTATTTATACAGATTTGGCACATCTGTTGGATTCAAAAACATATATTCAACATAATACAATAAAAACATGTATATAAAAAGCAGCCCTCAAAATTTACACTCGCCTGCTCGCATTTTGCGAGTACATTTTCAGGGCTGGCAAGTGTGGGCTGCCTGGGAGCAGCGGGGGAGGGGGGGGGCGAGCAAGGAGAGGAGCCGCCACCGCCGCCGCCGTCTGGTTGATCTAAGCGCGGGGAACAATTCAATTCAATAGCTGTGTTCCCCGCCGCGCTATCATATACAGCCCCTCCCCCTTTCTGGGGACTTTGATAGACAGATCACCCATGCCAGGATTGGACGGGTAATCTGTCTATCAAAGTTTCCCGGACAAGGGGGGAGGGGCTGTATATGAGAGCGCGGTGGGGAACACAGCTATTGAATTGAAAGCTGTTATGTTCCCTGCGCTTTGAACAACCAGGAGGCGGCTCCTCTTCTCTCACCCAGCACAGGTAGGCTGCTATGGGGACATTTTGCTGCACTGGGGACCCGTGGCTGCACTGGGGACCCGTGGCTGCACTGGGGACTCGTGGCTGCACTGGGGACTCGTGGCTGCACTGGGGACCCGTGGCTGCACTGGGGACGCATGCTGCATTGGTAGACATGGGCAGGCTGCATTTTTGGGCACGGATAAAGTTGTTGTTAATATTTATTTTTATAACTTAATTCTGCATAAAACATTTAAGTGTCATGTCATGAGATAATTTTTTAGGGCATGTCTAGGGGTGGGACATGATTGGGGTTGGGCGGGGCAACTGGTGGCGAGTACACGTTGAAGCCTGGCTAGTAGCTCAGGACTTGAAATTTTGAGCCCTGTAAAAAGGACAGCCGTATGGGATGTATATACAGTGATATGTCAAGATGATTTGATTGTGGAGAGTGCTCTTGTTTTATGAACTATTTTACCCATACCATGTACTTTCTAACAGAGCACCCCTCTCCTACCCCCTGAAGAAGACTGCTATGAAAAGGTCGAAACGCGTCTGGATTTTTTTTTTATCAGTAGTATTGCAACACCTGTTCATCTTGACAGGTCACTGTATATGCATCCCTACGGCTGTCCTTTTTATATACATGTTTTTATTGTATTATCTTAAACCACTTGTGGACCGCCTTATGTCGGCAGAATGGCACAGCTGGGCAGAGGCACGGTGCCCTTTAAGTGCCGAGCCTTGGGTCGGTGCGCTCGAGACTCGGTCCAAAGCTCCGTGACCGCGCCCGCGGGACCCGTAGACCCCATCGCCCCAGGTGTCCCGCGATCAGGTCACAGGATCTTAAGAACGGGGAGAGGTGAATGTAAACAAACCCCCCCTTTCTTCTCTGTGGCTTGTCACCTGTTATAGGGAACGACGATCAGTGACCTCACCGTGTAGCCACACCCCCCCCTACAGTAAGAATCACTCCCTTAGGGCACATTTAACCCCTTAGCGCCCCCTTCACTGCCATTGTCATTTTCACAGTAATCAGTGCATTTTCATAGAACTTTTCGCTTTAAAAATTACAACGGTCCCAAAAATGTGTCAAGTGTCCGATGTGTCCGCCATAATGTCGCAGTCACGAAAAAAAATCGTTGATCGCCGCCATTACTAGTAAAAAAAAAAATATATTAGTAAAAATGCCATAAAACTACCCCCCTACAGTTGTAAACACACACACAGGGAACACAAAACCCCTACAGCGCCCCCTTGTGGTTAACTCCCAAACTACAACTGTCAATTTTACAGTAAACAATGCAATTTAAATGCATTTTTTGCTGTGAAAATGACAATTGTCCCTAAAATGTGTCAAAATTGGCTGAAGTGTCCGCCATAATGTCGCAGTCATGAAAAAAAATTGTAGTAAAAAAGTTGCAATAAAACTATCCCTATTTTGTAAACGCTATACATTTTGCGCAAACCGACCGATAAACGCTTATTGGGTTTTTTTTTTTTTTTTTTTTACCAAAAATAGGTAGAATATGTATCGGCCTAAACTGAGGATTTTTTTTATATATATTTTTGGGGGATATTTATTATAGCAAAAATTAAAAAACATTTCTTTTTTTTTCAAAATTGTCGCTCTATTTTTGTTTATAGCACAAAAAATAAAAACCGCAGAGTTGATCAAATACCACCAAAAGAAATCTCTATTTGTGGGGAAAAAAGCGCCAATTTTGTTTGGGAGCCACAACGCACGACCGCGCAATTGTCAGTTAAAGCAACGCAGTGCCAATTTGCAAAAAGGGGTCTGGTCCTTTAGCTGCATTTTGGTCCGGGGCTTAAGTGGTTAATTTTAGGCAAAAAAAAAAATTTTCCTTTACAACTCAGATCTCATATTTACACTAAAATGCAATAAAGATGGGTAGGGAGCATGGTATGAAGACAGGTGGGGGCCATCTTCCCCTCACTCGTCTCCATACCCAGCCACAAGAAGGACCTGATCACCTCCACTGCTGCCAACGGCTCCGGTAAGCAGCAGAGGGCACTTTCCATATACATTGTACATTGGTCCCTACTGTCAAGGAGCTTACAATCTAAGGTCCCTAACTCACATTCATATACTAGGGCCAATTTAGACAGAAGCCAATTAACCTACCAGCATGTCTTTGGAGTGTGGGAGGAAACCTGAGTACCCGGAGGAAACCCACATAGACACAGGGAGAACATGAAACCCAGGTGGTGTCGTGGTCGGGATGAACCAGACTTTATACAGGGAGCTACTCACTAACACTGTGCTGCACTTGAACTAGTTTGTTTTGGGCCAAGCTCGACCAAACAAATCAATTACTACAGTAAAAAGTCACACTGGGGCGCGGTAAAGCGGAGGTCGTGGCAAACAATTATTTTTTTTAACACTAATCGCATTTGCTATAGATTTTTGTTTCACATGTCCCCTTTCAACCAGCATTTCCGACAAAGAATATTTTATATAATCCTGGACATTATACTGGGCGCTATCCCTCCTGGTTTTCTTCCGGGATGCGGCGATGCTGTCCCAGCTACGTAATCCCGCGCATGCGCAGTGTCGACGGGGACCGTCAACACTGCTGTTACTATCACAACGGCCGGCGGCGCTAAAAGGACACGCCCGTGATAATTCTAATAGTGCTTGTTTTGAACTCAGAAGTGCGAGTTGTGACCCGCGTCACGTGACAGCCCAGCTAGCGCGAGAATACTCGCCCAGCTATTGGAGATGATGTGCTGTGATTGGCCTGCAGTCACTCGATAATACCAAATGCTCCCAAATCAAGTGGTCGGGGGATAGAGCGACACGCCCATTCCCCTGCAGGGATGAAAACAGGAAGTGGAGGAGATGAGAGTAAGGAAAAAGAAAAAAAAATTCAACACACACTTAAATCGGGGGCTAGGAATCCTGTAAACTTCGTTTTGAGGGTGAACCTCCGCTTTAACTGGATGGACGGGTGTCTTTATGCAACCTTACCATCTATTTAATTATGTAACTATATGCAGCCTCAGCAACATACAGTATATACAGTGAGTATAGAAAAGAATAACTTTAAAATAATCACATTTTGTTGGTTTGCAGCCTGAAATGAAGGCAGACACAGTTTTTGAACTTCCTCAGTGCAACTTATAACATCCAAGTGAAAGATTTAACGGCAGCATGGCAGAAAAAAAAATGAAAATTAAAAAATAGAATCGCTGAGTTGGAAAAAGGATCACCCCCCTTGTGTCAGGATTTTGTTGAACCATCTTTTGCTTTAATTCCAGCCTTTAGTCTGTTGGGATTTGTCTCTACTAACTTTACACATCTAGGCCCGGATTCACAGAGTGCAAGGCGCACATTACGCCGCTGTAGAGCAAACGCCGTACGCCACGCCAACGTAGCGCGGAGAGGCAAGCATTGCATTCAGCAAGCCAGTGCTCCCAACGCTGGGGTGGGTTTCAAAGGCGCAGACCGGCGTAGGTGGAAGTGGGCGTGACCCCATGCAAATGATGGCCTTAGCGTGGTGCAGTGTTTTACACCCGGCGTATCAAGAACTGTGCATGCGCCGTGACGTGGACGCATGCACAGCACCCTCCTGCGCCCGCTCACAACCACGCCGGCACAACTGCCTAAGCTACGCTGGATCACCACGTACGCCGTGAACTTAACGTACGCCCCGCCAGACACACGTCCAACGCACAATACGCCGTCCTGTGTTCTCTGGTGCAGACCTTTGCATGTCTGTTGTCGGGTTGCACCTCATCTATGGGGAATAACTTTACGCCAGACGTACAACTTACGCGCATCTCGCGTTGCATGCCTCGGGCGCACGCACGTTTGTGAATCGCTGTATTTCCCTCATTTGCATGTTTGAATGGCTAATCAATGGGAGCAGCACCATGCGTCCAGCCCATATGTGCGCCCACGCTACACCGGCGTGTGTAAGCTACGTCGGCGGGGTGTAGACGTATGTTGGTTTGTGGGTCTGGCGCACACATACGCCGGCGCACATTTGCACTTACGTCGGCGTAATGTGCTATACGTCGGCAGAAGTGCTTTGTGCATCTGGGCCCTAGACTTTGCAATATTTGCCCGCTCTTCTTTGCAGTACTGCTCAAGTTCAGTTACATTCGATGGTGACCATTTGTGGACTGCAGTCTTCAAGTCATTCCACAGATTTTCAATGGGGTTTAAGTCTGAACTCGGCCATGCAAGGACATTCTCATTTTTCTCCTTCAACCACTGATGGTGTTCTGATTGTTGCTTTGAGTGTTAGCAGTAGTGTATTTGTAGTGTAGGTTTTATGCTGCCCTAGGCCTGACTAAATTTGTGCACCCTCTAATTTAAATATGACACACCCCTTCCTGTCAAGGTCACACCTCTTGCTGTTTAAGACCCGCCCTTCCCTTACTCTATCCAAAAAAAAAAAAAAAAGTGTTGCCTATAGTTCTACTTTAGGCACACAATTCTGATAATTTTATGGAGAGGACTAAGAAGATATAACCATGCCAATGGTGCAGCAGAAAATACATAGCACAGTGAGGAAGGTTTGTGGTCCAGGATGATAGGACAGTCAAAATTTGAAGCTTCTCCCCCCACAGTTGCAGAATGCTGGCTGCCCGCATACCGCAAGCAGTGCGGCCGCTTTATGGGGGCACTAGACTAATTTGCCTCTCTGCCCACTAAGGGCCAGATTCAGGTAGAGTTAGGCTGGAGTATCAGTGATACTCCAGCCTAACTATCACTTTAAGCCGGCGTTACTGTTTTCTGTAACCAGAAAACAAGAAACGCCGGGTTGGAGTTCCGATGCGATCGGCGTAATTGAATTTCGCCATCGCATCGCAACTTTAATTTAAAAATGGCGCCGGCGTTCCCGCTGATTTACGCTGAAAAAATATGTTAATCAGCGGGAATCGGCAATTCACGATCGTATTCGGGCGCGACGCAGTGACTTTCCGACGTTTCCGTAAGCGATACGCGGCGTAAAGATAAAGCAGCCCCCTAGTGGAGTATCCTATGTTAAGTATAGCCGTCGTCATCGCGTCGAAAAAAAAAAATTCGCGTCGCTTGCGTTAAACATCCATGAATGGGGATTTGACGTCATTGACGTTCACTGACAGAATTTGGAGCATGCGCACTGGGATGCATTGACAGTCGACGCATGCGCAGTACGTTCGCCGCGGGATCGCGCTTAGTTTAAATAATACACGCCGCGTACCCGCCCAATTTGAATTCCGCCGGCTCATTTACGATAGGCTGCCGCAACTTTAGGAGCAAGTGCTTCATGAATAACAGCACTTGCTCCTAAAATTTCGCCAGAGTAACGTAAATGAGAAACGTTACTCCAGATTAAAGATGCTCCAATCTACCTGAATCTGGCCCTAAGAGTGTAGCGCAAGCCAGTGGGGACTCTTTCCATGCTGCCCCCTTGCAAAGTGCTGCCCTAGGCCTGGGCCTTGTTGGCCTAGGCCAGGATACAGCGCTGAGTGTTGGATCTTTGTCATGTTGGAAGGTAAACCTTATTCCCATTGGCAATTTTCTGGCAGAGGACAGCAGATTTTGCTTAAGAATTTCATGGTATTTTGCCCCGTCCATTTTTATTCTTTCCTGAATAGTGTTCCAGTCCCTGCTGCAGAAAAACACCTCCCATAACAGAATATTACCACCCCCCATAACAGAATATTACCACCCCCCATAACAGGATATTACCACCCCCCATAACAGAATATTACCACCTCCATATTATACTGTAGGAATGGTGTTATTTGGATGTGAGCTGTTTTGGATTTCCGCCAGACATTGTTTGGTGTTGAGGCCAAATAATTAAATTTTAGTCTCATCTGACCACCTTAAAAGCACCTTGAAGATTCTGAGGCCACATGGAAAAAGATTAAATGTATGGTGTGAACCTGCGCTGGGACTACAGGTCTAGGCTGCTGCCCCCCCTGAACCTATCCCCTAAATAGGAGGTAAGTGGAAGTAAGTAATAAAGATGGTGGGGGTAGTGGCACTGCCTAAAACCGCATTAAAACCCATGTGTACTCAAGCAATGATACTAAACGGTAGGTATAGGTTAAGTACAATATGGGGCGTACAACCCAATAAGGTGGCTAATGACGGGTGTTCACTCAACAGAAGGCGGGTGCCAATGTACCGGTGGGTAATATGCACAGTTAGACCAATAAACCCACAAGGGTGGGGAGAGGCTCAATGCAAGCCCTCTGCCAGACTGTGAGCTCACAAATGTAAAGTGTAACACTCTTTGGGCTCCATGGGTGCTAGCACAGAGTGTAACATTCTATGGGCTCCACAGGTGCTAGCACAGAGTGTAACACTCTATGGGCTCCACGGGTACTAGCGTGTACACGTTAGCACCCGTGGAGCCCATAGAGTGTTACACTCTGGCTTGATTTTTCTTTTATCTTTTAGCTTATTTTATTGGTTACTTTATTTTTTGTGCCGTTTTTTTTGTAACTGTTTTATTTTGGCCTGTAGCCGCTCCTAACTGCAGAGTGGTACTCGTATTACAGGTAGGGTTGTCCCGATACCACTTTTTTTAGGACCGAGTACAAGTACCGATACTTTTTTTCAAGTAGTCGCCGATACCGAATACCGATACTTTTTTTAAATGTGTCCCCAAATGCAGCCATGTCCCCCACATATGCAGCCATGTCCCTCCAGCCATGTCCCCCACATATGCAGCCATGTCCCTCCAGCCATGTCCCCCACATATGCAGCCATGTCCTCCACATGTGCAGCCATTTCCCCCCAGCCAAGCCATGTCCCCCACATATGCAGCCATGTCCCTCCAGCCATGTCCCCCACATATGCACCATGTCCCTCCAGCCATGTCCCCCACATATGTAGCCATGTCCCCCACATATGCAGCCATGTTCCTCCAGCCATGTCCCCCACATATGCAGCCATGTTCCTCCAGCCACGTCCCCCACATATCCAGCCATGTCCCTCCAGCCATGTCCCCCCATACCTAGCCACCGAAAGCCGCCTTCGCCGCATGGAGAACATCACAGCATTCTTTTGAATAGCTGTTTTGCCCGCGCATATAGACACTCCCCCTTTCTCGGGATTGGACAGATCACGATCACCCATCCAATCCTGAGCAAGGGGGAGTGTCTATACGCAGCGGGAACACTACAGCTATTCAAATGAAAGCTGTGATGTTCCCGCACGCCGTTTAACCCATGCGGCGCGGCTTTCGATGCGGCGGAGTGATGCGGCGGCTTCCGATGCGGCGTCGGCGGCGGGGGGGGAAGTGTTCTATTTAGGTATCGGGGGTATTTGCGAAAGTACAAGTACTCCCGCAAATACTCGGTATCAGTCCCGATACCGATACTGGTATCGGTATCGGGACAACCTTAATTACAGGCATAATAAATAGTGATATTTTTTAACATAGATATGTATGATGATGTGGCAGGAGGATGTAATTGTATATCTGATTACATCAAGTATTTATTTTGCTGTATATAAGTAACCTGTCTCTCAATAAAGTCATTTTTTTACCTGGACACCCCTTCATGAAGTCTTGGCTCACGCTTGGGGAAGGGGGGGGATACTCTATCCTTTTCGGAAGAATCATCTTGGAAACTGCATACATCTCCACTCTCCCGTCTACCTTCTAGGGTAGCGATAATCCTTTATGCTCGGCGATTGGGAGGTGGAAAGAAGGCCGCAGTACCATCCCACTGCTGCCACCAGTTGTTAAGAACTGCAGTGGGATGGTACTGCGGCCTTCTTTCCACCTCCCAATTGCCGAGCATAAAGGATTATCGCTACCCTAGAAGGTAGACGGGAGAGTGGAGATGTATGCAGTTTCCAAGATGATTCATGAAGGGGTGTCCAGGTAAAAGAATGACTTTATTGAGAGACAGGTTACTTATATACAGCAAAAGAAATACTTGATGTAATCAGATATACAATTACATCCTCCTCCCACATCATCATACAATGGTGTTACTAACGAGACCCCTTTCAAGAGACCTATTGTAGGAGACAGACGGCTGTCTCCGGTAGAATCCACATGAGTTAATTACTGGTCCTTTGCCCAGACAAGGTGTTTTAGAACTTCTCACCTGCTAAACAATAGAACTTCACACAATGAACACTTCTTGAAAGACAGACTAAAGATCATTTACATGACACATTGAGATATTGAGATCAGTTTAAGGAATAAACCAATTATCTCCAGGTAGAGAGCACCCTAATTTTCCCAAACGTTAGAACACCCCTCTTCCACACAAGGTATACCTGCAATTACATATCTCCTGATAGCCCCGATCTGGGGGACCAACATATCCAAATTTCACCCAGATCGGTCCAGGGGTTCTTAAAAGACAAACAGAGTCTATGAGAAAATCCAGAATAAAGTCTATTTTCTTCACAGAGACTTACGTGCATTTTTTGCTAGTATTCTACTATATAGCATCTATATTGGTGCGGTACATTACCATCGGACTCTCAGTAGCAATAATTAGTTGGTACATGTTGAGATATTGCGGTATATGTTGAAATACTGTGTCACTGGATTTGAATTCTTTCTGTGGACTGATACTACCACACATTTATTTGTGACCTGATACCCCATCTTGGGCATACCTCAGGGCTCAACACACATACTATTATATACATGTATGCACTTGGCTAACAATAATTTCATTTACATTTGTGAGCTCACAGTCTGGCAGAGGGCTTGCATTGAGCCTCTCCCCACCCTTGTGGGTTTATTGGTCTAACTGTGCATATTACCCACCGGTACATTGGCACCCGCCTTCTGTTGGGTGAACACCCATTATTAGCCACCTTATTGGGTCATACGCCCCATATTGTACTTAACCTATACCTACCGTTTAGTATCATTGCTTGAGTACACATGGGTTTTTAATGCGATTTTAGTCAGCGCCACTACCCCCACCATCTTAATTACTCACATGGAAAAAGATGTTCTGGTCAGATGAGACTAAAAATGGTCTCAATGCCAAATGATATGCCTGGACGGAAATCCAATACAGCTCACCATCCGTTCCTTCAGTAAAGCATGGCGGTGGTAATATTCTGTTATGAGGGGGGGGGGGGGGGGGTTCTTTGTAGTGTTTGGGCAGTGGTATAAAAACTTCCCGACCCACTCCTGTAACACAACTGAGCTGGGCTGAGTGCTGCTCAGTCATTAATAGGCAGCTTTGTATTCTATGAATGAATACAAAGCTTCCTCTAATTGAATGCAGCAGAGGAGCAGGCGGATGATGTCACCTCCCCACCTCATCCAATCAGAGATTCAATCAGAAAGTGCAAAGCATTCTTTGAATGACGCCGGTGCTGACTGGCTGACCTCCTGTAGGGCAGATACTCAATGTTCTTCTTGTCCCCAAAGAACTGCTTAAGAAAACTTTGAGAACCTCAGACGATTTTTTGGTTTAAGATTACTTTAGCTTGTAACTCCACATCATATTCTTCTGTTCATGGCTGAAAAGATTAAAATGCCAGCTTCCAAACCAGGTCAAGTCACGCTGTCAGGCTTGGTATAGTCATGTGTGACAAGGAGATATGAACTGTCTTGAAAGATTGTCTTTGTCTTGGAAGCAGGCAAGATGTCACTTAACTCTGTATCTGCAGTATTTCATGTGTAGCGCCCTGCTCCTGTTGAACAGGCGCTGCTTTAAATTTAGTGGGGGTCTAAACTGTTATTTGGCCCAGACTAATGATTAATGTCAAATTTAGCCTCTGTTCCAGCCATTGCTGTGCTGGGAGTTCCACCGTTGTTCACCTGGGGGTGTCATTACTACCCCAGGCCAAGGGTGGCAGCAGCAAGGTTAGGGTGTGGTTGCCCGCTGTGCATGCTGGGGAGGGGTACTTAAGGAACAGTTGGCATTGGTGCGGGGTCCTGAATCCTGACTGCGGGACCACGTTGGCCCGGGGTCGTGGCTTTGCTTGGTAGGCCCAGTAGTCAGACTGGGGCCTGCTTTTTGAAGAGGTGATCCTGCGCTGTCCGTCCTGTGGGAGGAAGCCACTTGATGAAGGAAGCCAGGGGAGGACCTATCCTGGAGAGGGCCATGCAAGAGGCTGGTACCTTGGGAGAAGGCCTGAAAACTTCATCGAAGGATGCACCATACACTGAGAGGCTTGACAGTGTCGCCTGTCGGATCCAAGTTCTATCCTGTGGCAGGGGATTCCGGACCAAAAGTGTCTCCTCATAAAAGGAAGGTCTGTGGCAGAGACTGTACTTTATGCCATGCGCTGTCCCGGCTGCTAGGCTAGTGAGAGAGCCCTACCTGGGTGAGCAATACCCACTCTGGCTAGAGTGGCGACGAGAACTGTTTTCTGGAAGCATGAGTGTTTCCTAATTTGTGACTGTGCACCTGAACCTACCTATCCTTCCGCCCCTTTACTTCTTTTCTGCTAAAGTTCTGCAAATAAATCCTACAAAAATAAGTACATGTTGTGGACATTAAAATTCTTCGGACTCTCTTTTCACCCTGGACCCCGAGAAGATAGAGGTAACGTGCCACCCAAAAACACTCGGCAGCTTCTCCGGGGGTAGTGCTACACATGCATAAGAAGTAAACAGGCAGATATCCAGCGTAACCTTTTAAAAAAAAAAAAAAAAAAATAGGATCCATTCTTTAAGTCTAACTCCACTTTTGTTAAGAAAAAGCCTTCTAACCTGAAGAAATAACTGTTTGTTTCCACTATGTCCTTTACAGGCTGGTTCCTGAATTGGAGGGTCTAGTTGAGTGGTCGCCAACCTTTTCGGACCTCATGGACCACTAAACTCACATGTATCCTGCGGACCACTAACATGGCCCCTCTCCGGAAGTGGGGAAGAGGGCCTGCAAAAATAGGTCCCCTGTTCCACCCTCCCCTTGAAAGGTGCCAAATGTGGCACCGGAGGTGGGGATGAAGCATATGAGAGTTCCACTTTTAGAGCCGGTTCACACTGGGACGACTCGTCAGGCGGCTGAGCCTGACGAGTCGCGTCCCATTCTATGCAATAGAACCGTTCTAATAGGCTCCGACTTAGAAAAAGGTTCTTGCACGACTTCGGGGGCGGCTCGGGGCAACCTGCATTGACTTCTTTACATAAGTCATTTTGTTTATCGCCTCCGCAGTGTGAACCGGTGACGTGTCAGATTCGGCTCCCCCATCACAGACTGCTCCGGAAGTGCTGCAGCGGCCAACTGCGC
This sequence comes from Rana kukunoris, assembly GCA_029574335.1. NCBI lineage: Eukaryota > Metazoa > Chordata > Amphibia > Anura > Ranidae > Rana > Rana kukunoris. The sequence goes on along the minus strand of CM056051.1, from coordinate 11,833,462 downwards.
ATGCGCGATGCGTTCCAAACGCATCTGCGATGCGTTCCAATGCATTTACGACACTGCACACCAGAGAAGCCGTCATTCAGAGCGACGTGGACTTAGGGGAAAGTGGCCAGTCGGCCTCACGTCCTCGCTTCACTTGGACGGCTCGCTCCAGCTGGACAGGGATGTAAGGAAAGAGCCTAGATGCCGAACGAGGTTTCGCTGGTGGGTCGTAAATGTGGAACGCATCGCAGATGCGTTTGGTACGCATAGCACATGCGCAGTTGGCCGCCACAGCACGGAGCATTCTGTGATGGGGAGCAGAGTATGGCGGCGGTGATGTAAAATTTCATCTATGAAAACCTCGGACTCGCGTCACGGGCTCGTACGTCAGAGCACAGCTGACTCCACGGCGCATGCGCTGCGCATGCGCCGACGCCTTTTTTGGTTCATGAAAATCCTCGACTCTGGGCGGGCGGAGGCGGAGCTGGATTCTCAATTAGCACCGCCTCCAGTCCCGTCTAAGCATAGGCCTGAGAAAAATATTGACCGGACGGAGGCGGAGGATGACATTATCTCCAGCAAGCCCCGAGCACAGGCTTATTGCCATAGATGCTGACCATCAATAGCCATCCATGGTCGACGTTCGTGTGCGTGTGCATGGATGGCTATTGATGCTTTAAAAACCCGCCCACCCGAGTCTATGTTTTTCATGGATTTCAATAAGCGTGCTTAGGGACGGGGTGGAGGCGGTGCGTCATTCAGAAGCCCATCCGTCTATATTTTTCTCGGACCTGATTAAGCTATGCTTGGCTGGAGGCGGTGCTGGCGGTGATGTAATTGAGAACAGCTCCGCCTCCGCCCGCGAGTCGAGGATTTTCATAGACGAAAAAGACGTCTGCGCATGCGCCGCGCATGCTCTGTGAACCCGTGATCAGCTGTGCTCTGACGTACGAGCACCGGAAGTGATGCGGTCCGATTTTTTCATAGGTCCGATGAAATTTTACTTCACCGGCTCTTAGGTGGAACTCTACTTTAAGCGTACATTTTTCTTGTTTTGTATTTATATATGAAGCAAAGTCTCTTCCTTATTTGTGTACAAAAATATTTACAAAAAAATAAATAAACTGAATAGCAGAAACATCAAAACAAAGGCAACACTGCCATCTGCTGGTAACAAAACTATTCTGTATGTAGGTTTATATTACACACTTCATTAAAGTGGTTGTAAAGGCACAAGTTTTTTTACAGAGTTCCAGCCTTTTGCTGTTTATTAAAAGTCAGCAGCTACAAAAAGTGTACAGCCACTTACCTGCTCCACGGTCCAGCGACGCGGCCGCCCGGAGCTTGGCTCCCCCCTCCCCCTTCTCCACCGGCGCCTCCATTCATGGTGTGGGCACCCGGCTATGACTGCTTTCGGCTTGCGCTTGTTGAGTGGACAGGCGCTTTGCTGGGTCCTGTCAAGTGTCCAAGGAGATCGCCTAAAGGGAGGGGCCGCCTAAGGCGAGAGGAGTCGTCGCCAAGGCGATCCCTGCGTGGAAGTGGGACAGGAAGTCCTAGTCCTAACGAAGCCCCCCCCCCCCAAAAAAAAAAATTACATGCCATGTAGCATCTAAGGGGGGCGAGGATTGCTTAAAGCGGAAGTTCCACTTTTGTATTTTCATTCTATGCATGAAGGTAAAAAGCCTTGTGTGACCCCCCCCCCCCCCCCAGCACTTATCTGAGCCCCGCCTTGATCCAGCGATGTCCACGAGAGCCTTGCCTTGGACTTTCACTACTGATTGACAGCGGTGGGAGCCAATGTTGCCCAAAGCCAATCACAGCCAGTGAACCAATAAGAAGATAGAGGGGGCAGGGCCAAGCTGCGGCTCCATGTGTGTGAATTGACACACAGAGCAGCGGCTCGGTTCGGGTGCCCAATAGCAAGTTGCTTACTGTGGGGGCACGCAGCAGGAGAGAGAAGTCAGGATCGCCGCGGTGGGACCCAAGAAGGGGATGATCCGGGCCGCTCTGTGCAAAACCACTGCACAGAGCAGGTAATTATGACATGTTTGTCATTTAAAAAACAAGGCTTTAACCACTTCCGGCCCAAGGACGTCATATGACGTCTTTTGGCTTTCAGTGGGGATATCTGAATGAGCAGCTGCAGGCATCAACCATTGTGGCAGTTCAGCCGCTTGATAATTCTTACAGGCGGCGGGAGGGATCAACCCCCCTTCTGCCGCCCTCCGGTGCTTTTCCAGGCTCACTCGTGCGATTGGTGACCCAGGAAAAATAATTTGCTGCCGCTGGACGATGTTTATAGAGATTTCCGGTGACCAGATGGTCCTCAGTCATCTCTATAATTTTCGGAGGCCGTTCATTTTTTTTTTTTATTATCTCAATCTTTCCAGCCTGGAGGAGATAGACCCCACATCTCTCCATAAAGAGGTCCCGTCACGCGCCATTCCCATTCCTATTACAATGGATGTTTACATTCCTTGTAATAGGAATAAAAGTGATCAAAGATTGTTTTTTTTTTTTTAAGAGAATGTGTCAAAATAAAAAAAATGTAAGTAAAATAAACAGTATTTTTTTTTTTAATTGCCCCCGCATGCTCGCGCACAGAAGCAAACGCACACATAAGTCACTGCAAATTTAAACGGCGTTCAAATCACACATGTGAGATATCGCTGCATGCGTTAGAGTGCGAGTAACATTTCTAGCTCTAGACCTCCTCTCTTACAACGGCCGAGGTTCTCAGAAACAGCGAGAATCGTGAGCCGCATTCTATCGCGTGTGTACGGATTCGGCGAGCATTAGTCAAGCCGAAATGTTCTCTATTTGCTCGACGGCCCGTCGGGATGAACGATTCTGACGGCCGGCAGAGAACCTAGAACGATGTGTTCTCTAGGTTCTCTGCCGTGTGTACGCGGCTTAACTCTAAACTGGTAATCTGTAAAAAATAAATGGAGATTTTTAAGTACCAAACTTTGGCACCATTCCACAAGTGTGCAAAATTTTAAAGTATGACATGTTAGGTATCTATTTGCTCAGCGTAACATCTTTCGCATTATACAAAAAGATTGGGATAACTTTACTGTTTTGTTATTTTTTAATGCACAAAAGTTTTTTTTTTTCCAAAAAAAAAAAGCGTTTGAAAAAATGTTGCGCAAGTACCATGTGACAAAAAAAGTTGCATCGACCGTCATTTATTCCCTAGGGTGTCTGCTAAAAAAAACATACTGTATGTAATGTTTGGGGGGTTCTGAGTAATTTTCTTGATGATGATTTTTACATGTAGTGAAGGAGTGCCAGAATAGGCCTGGTATGGAAGTGGTTAATATTGCTATTGGTTTAGGTACAGCTCCCTCCCCAGCCCCCCTAAATACTTACCTGAGCTCAAACTTCATCCAGTGCTGTGCCTGAGCGGCATTGGCTCTTGCTGCTGTCAATCACATTCAGTGACGAGAGAACGGGGGGGGGGCGTGGCCGAGTCACACCATGTGTGTCAATAGACCGACATAGTGTAGCTGGGTAGCAGCTTTATAGGGGGGTACTAGAAGGTAGGAGGAGCCAGAAGCGCTGGTGGCGGACCCCAGAAGAGAAGGATCTGGATTGTTCCGTGCAAAACTATTAGGGCCCTTTCACACGGGGCGGATCAGTATTGATCCGCCTCCGTGTGTCCGTTTGCTCAGCGGGGATCGCTCCGTAAATCCCCGCTGAGCTGTCGGATGTCAGGGCGGTGCCCGCACACTGTGGGCGCCCTCAGAAGAAGTCTCAAGGAGACGAAACGTCAGGACGTGATTACACAGCACTACAACCGGAAGTGACGTATGCGCTTCATAGGAGAAGGACCAGGAAGACTTCAGAACCGGATTACATATACGGGGGTCTTCAGGGAGAAATCCGTGAGCACAATACCTCAACTTTAGCATTGTTTTTTGCCTGAGTAACATTTAAATGTAGTACGCATATATATGTAAGGGGGGTATGTTTTTGGGTTGAATAAATCTTCTTAAAGCAATACTGCCCTATATATGTTCTTTTGATTTTCTCATATGGCCATGAGATTGGATATCATTTAATCCAAGTGGAGTGAGCAGAGGATGATTTATGTTGAAGGCTGGTTTATTCTCAGTATCTGGTGAGTTTATTGCCCAAAGGGGATTTGCTGTCCCCCCCCCCCACGTGGTGAACATCCCTTTTGGTCATTGGAGCACTGAGTACAACTACTTTGATCATCACATCATTTGGCTATTTATCTTCACAAACGCACTGTTTGTAGTGCTGCTAGAGGACTCGATATAGACTCTATGCGAGTTTGTTTTCCTTTTTCTGCTTGTTTTCACATGTTTTTCAATTTTAAGCAGCTGCTGCGGAGATTTAGTAAGGTTCATCTGCAATAGTCTATACCAGGGGTCGACAATGTCCGGGCGCCAGGTCGCAATTGCGACCAGAAATTGTGACCTGGCGCCCGCGGCGGCTGGTAATTGAGGCCCCGGCTTGCGGCCTCAATTACCGACCGCCGCGATCGAGCTGCGGGGGAGCACGGAGGCACAGGATCCTGTGTCTCCGTACGCGCCCACCTCCCCGCCGTGCGATCGCCGCAGGTCCGCGACAAACTGTAATTGAGACCACGGCTTTGCGGCCTTGTGAACTCCCAAGCTCTGCCTTCTGTACGCTGGCGCCATCTGGTGGTGGCCGTTTGTCATTACAGTTAAGCAGCAAAGTTAAACAGTAATTGTAATGTAATTTTAAACTATTTTCACTGCCATCTCCTTCCCTCTAATTAGAACCCCCAAACATTATATATATTTTTTATTTTAACTCCCTAGAGAATAAAATGGCGATCGTTGCAATACTTTGTGTCATGCCGTATTTGTGCAGCGGTCTTACGAGCGCAGTTTTTTGGGAAAAAAAATAGATTTTTTTTTTTCTTTTATATTGTGAAAGATGTTACTCCGAGTAAATTGATACCCAACATGTCACGCTTCAAAATTGCGTCTGCTCGTGGAATGGCGTCAAACTTTTACCCTTTAAAATCTCCATAGGCGACGTTTAAAATAATCTACAGGTTGCATGTTTTGAGTTACAGAGGAGGTCTAGGGCTAGAATTATTGCTCTCGCTCTAACGATCGCGGCGTTTCCCTAACATGTGTGGTTTCAATACCGTTTACATATGTGGGCGCCACTCACGTATGTGTTCGCTTCTGCGTGCAAGCTCGTCGGGACGGGGCACATTTTCTGGCTCCTATTGTTTTTAGCTGGCTCCTAGATTCCAAGCAAATTTGTCAAACCCTGGTCTATCCTTTTAACAACTAAGTAACGTATATATTAAGCGCAGGGGCGGACTCACCATTGAGGCACTCGGCACTGCCCGAGAGCCCCATTCCACTAGGGGGCCCCATCAGGGTTGCCAGGCTCAGTAAAACCAGGGACATTATGTAAAAATCTGTGTTTTTTTTTTTTTTTTTTTAACATCTGTCCCTGATATGTCCGAAACCGACATGCTTTTGATGTGAAAATCCAGAGATTTTAGCTGCCCCGCCTCTGTACTTCCTCCTGGCATGGTGGCCATCTGTAAGCCCGGGGCCCCATAATCTTCTATTGCCCGGGGGCCCCATGTGTTGTCAGTCCGCCCCTGCCTAAGCGCTGAGCTGTACTTAGGTAGAGCTCGCAATCAGTACTTATTTGGTGTAATAGAAGAAGGTGGCCCAAACTGATCAATCACGTTTTCTTTTAAATCATGTGTATGGCCGGGTGTGTGCGCATTGCTTTACTGGGGAAGAGGTAGCACCAGGATGCAATATGGGAAGAAGGCAAGCCGAGAGGGAGAGAGTGTGTGTTGGACAAATTACTTTTTTTTTGTAGCCATTGAATGCCCAGCAGAGGGTTTGAGGCACGATGTAGGAACCATGGGCCAGATTCTCAAAAGTGTTACGGCGGCGTATCTCTAGATACGCCGCCGTAATTTAAAATCTGCGCCGGCGTATGTTTACGCCGATTCTCAAAGGCAGATACGTAAAAAAAAAATAGGCTTCCTCCGCCAACATAACTTGCCTACGCCGGGTAATAATTGTGTGTAATTATATGCTGGCCGCTAGGGGCGCTTCCGTCGATTAGCCGCATTGAATATGCAAATGCGCTAGATATGCCGATTCCCAAACGTAATTGCGCCCGGTCGTCGTATTTTACGTCGTTTGCGTAAGCGTAAAGTTACCCCTGCTATATGAGGGGTAACTTTGCGTAGGTGAGGCGTACGCAATGTTAAGTATGGACGTTGGGACAGCGTCATATTTTACATCGTTTGCGTAAATCGTTTGCGAATAGGGCTTTGCGTAAGTTACGTTCACGTCGAAACCAATGTATTTGCAGCGTAATTTTGGAGCATGCGCACTGGGATACGTCCACGGACGGCGCATGCGCAGTTAAAAAAAAACTAAAAAAACTTAAAAAAACAACATGGGGTCACGATTCTTTTACAAAAAACACACCCACCTCATCCACATTTGAATTACCCGGGCTTACGCCGGGCCATTAACGCTACGCCGCCGTAACTTAGGACGCAAGTGCTTTGAGAATACGCCACTTGCGTCCAAGTTGCGGCGGCGTAGCGCAAATAGGATACGCTAAGCCCCGCTCGTACTTACGCCGCCGTACGAGAATCTGGCCCCATGTATGTACACAGATTTCCAAGATAACCAGCTCTGGCAACTGGTTGGCAAGCCTTTTGTTACAAGATAATCAGAGGGGCACCAACAATTGAGAGCATGATGTAGAAAAATGGTGGCTGAGGACCATAGGTGTGCGCAGCCTATTGCATTAGGATGTGCACACCAAAGCTTAAGGGCCCTTTCACACGAGCAGACCGTTCGTCCGTTTTTAGACCGCAATGCTTTCCTATGGGTCCTTTCACACGCATTCCGCTAACGTCCGTCTCCGTTAAGCTCCTTTTTTTTGGACGGAGGCAAACCCTATTTTTCTTCTGTCAAAAAAACGGAACGGACGAAAAACGGACGATCCGCTAACGTCCGTTTTTCATCAAAATATGTAATAAAAAACAAAAGTTCTAACCAAAAAAAAAAAAACGGATGAAAAAATGGATCAACTGATGATAAAAAAAAACGGATCTAAAAAACGGTCCGCACGTGTGAAAGGACCCTAAAGGGGTTGTAAAGCTTTGTGTTTTTTCACCTTAAGGGCTCTTTCACACGTCCGTTCCGTTCATCCGTTTTTTGGACCTCAGTGCTTCCCTATGGGAGCGGATCCGTTAGCGGATGATGCATCCGCTAACGTCCGCCAGATCCGCATCCATTTTTTCGGACGGAAGAATGTCCTATTATTCTTCCGTCCGGCCGAACGGATCGGATGCAAACGGACAGACGGTCCGTTTCCATCCGATTCCCCATAGGGCAGTGATGGCGAACCTTGGCACCCCAGATGTTTTGGAACTACAGGGCGGTCCCTGCATGTACTCTGCAGTGTAGTTGCATGGGAAATGCCCTAGTCTGCCCAACAGCTCATCTGGAGTGCCAAGGTTCACCCCCTGCCATAGGGGATAGCTGAGCCGACGGACACACGGAGCGGACCGAAAAACGGACCGCTCCGTGTGAAAGGACCCTTATGCATCCTACAATCACTGAGCAACAAATGATATCACCTGTGATGTATTTCAGTTATCTTGGAAACCTGGCCTGTTAGTGGGCCCTGGGGACAGGGTTGATGGCCACTGCTCTAGAGCATGGGTCTTCAAACTACGGCCCTAGGTGTTGGGCCTAATCATGTCTGTGGTCAGAGTTTTACAATGCCTCATGGGATTTGTAGTTCCGCAACAGCTGGAGGGCCGTAGTTTGAGGATCCCTGCTCTAGAGGAATCCAGTTCTGCTATATATGATAAGTGTAGTGAACTTTCTGATTTTAGCACAGTTGCAGTATTTCCTGAAAAAAATAAATAGCCCTTGATTGAATCACATGAATTCCTTGCCGACGATTTCTGTTGGGAGGAGCCTAGTGATGAGTAGTGGTGACAGCGCTCCCTCATGCCCTATAAACACATGACTGCCATCACGTAGATTCAACAAACTTTCACCCAGTGTCAGATAGATAATGAACGTGGGAAGGAAGTTTAACTTTAACTCCGTCATTCCACAAGCTCGATTTTATTCAAACTACCAAAAACAAAAGCAGACTATCAAAATTGTACAATATACCGAATACTTGAAAAGGTTTCTGCAAATCAAGAATCATGGAAGAAGAATAAGAAAAAGGAGAGCCCAGCATTGCAGATCGATTGCATATTGGCACTTCAAAATTATCAAAGAGAAAGAGGAAAAGTAACACACAATACAGAACGATCACAAGTGCAACAAAACAATGTACAGCTAAACCAGACGAGTGCACTCCAGATACAAAATATAGACAACATGGAAAAATAAGGCACTGAACCTGTATGACTTTCTGAGCGTCCCGAAGCCGCGGGTCCATGACGGGACATTACATGTTATTAATTAGCAAAGTTTAAATATACAATTTTATACAATCACTTCCTGATGTACCACGGCCTGCTAAGACGGGGGAACGCCGTCTACTGCCGATGGCTTGTCATGTGTCAAAAAAATGTGCGAAAATTCAAATACGTACACATTACTGAATGGATTGTCATACGAGCGACTATATTATAGGACAGGTCTTCCTTACTGCTATAAAAATGCTGCAGAATGTAAAATAATGAAAATGCATTCCTTCAGTGCAAGATATGTACTATGGCATAGCGCTGGAACTGGTCCACTGGTCCGAAAGAACAGACCCCAAAAAAACAAAAAAAAACATCAGAATAGAGATATGGCAGTTGCAACTGCCGACTTGTACATTCAAGAGCTGCCATCCTAAAGCATGGGTGCTCAACCTGTGGCCCTCCAGCTATTTCAGAACTACAATTCCCATGAGGCATTGCAAGCTACTGACTGTTACAAGCATGACTCCCAAAGTCAGAGTCATGATGGGACTTGAAGTTCTGCAATAGCTGGAGGGACACAGGTTGAGCACTAATGTCCTAAAGCAGTGATGGGGAACCTTGGCACCCCAGATGTTTTGGAACTACATTTCCCATGATGCTCATGCACTCTGCAGTGTAATTGAGCATCATGGGAAATGTAGTTCCAAAACATCTGGGGTGCCAAGGTTCGTCATCACTGCTTTAGGACATGGGTGCTCAACCTGTGTCCCTCCAGCTATTGCAGAACTTCAAGTCCCATCATGACTCTGACTTTGGGAGTCATGCTTGTAACAGTCAGTAGCTTGCAATGCCTCATGGGAATTGTAGTTCAGCTACAGCACATGCTTCACTCTCCTAAAGCTTCATACACACGATCGGACTTCCATCTGACTTTTCCATGGATTATTGTCCGAAGGGCGTGAACTTGTTCTGCATACACACGGCAGGACTTTTTCAGCCAACTTTCACCAAATCACGTGGTTTTTTTCAGCTCTTTAGCGCCACCCTGTGGGCAACTTCTGCCATTGTTGTCTGATCTTTGGCATTGGTTCTGAGCATGTTTGTCTGATGGACTTGTTGTCGGAAAGTTTGTCTGTTCTTACAGCAAACATTTGGCCGATGAAAAAAGCGAAAAAATTTGTCCGATGGAGCACACACACGGTCGGATTGTCCGATCAAACAGGTCCGTCGGACATTTGTTGTCAAAAAGTTCTATCGTGTGTATGGGCCTTTATCCTTTCTTCACCCTGCTGATTTTGTACGGTAAGAAATGATCAGTTTATATTTTTAATGGTCGGTTTATTTTAACAGTGAGAGACAGAACAAAAACATCCAGAAAAACGCATTTCAAAAAAGTTATAAATTGATTTGCATTTTAATGAGTGAAATAAGTATTTGATCCCCCATCAAATGAGGAAGATTTCTGGCTCCTAAGTGTCTTCTATACAGGTAACAAGCTGAGATTAGGAGCACTCTCTTAAAGGGAGTGCTCCTAATCTTAGACTGTTACCTGTATAAAAAGACACCTGTCCACAGAGGCAATCAGATTCCAATCTCTCCACCGTGGCCAAGACCAAAGAGCTGTCCAAGGATGTCGGGGACAAGATTGTAGACCTACACAAGGCTGGAATGGGCAACATCGCCAAGCATCTTGGGTGAGAGGGCGACAACAGTTGGTGTGATTATTCACAAATGGAAAAAATACAAAATAACTGTCACTCTCCCTCGGTCTGGGGCTCCATACAAGATCTCACCTCTTGGAGTTTCAGTGATCATGATAACGGTGAGGAATCCGCCCAGAACTACACGGGAGAATCTCATCAATGATCCCAAGGCAGCTGGGACCAAAGTCACCAGGAAAACAATTGGTAACACTCTACACCGGGAAGGAGTGAAATCCTGCAGCACCCGCAAGGTCCCCCGGCTCAAGAAAGCACATGAACAGCCCGTCTGAAGTTTTCTAATGAACATCTGAATGATTCAGAGGAGAACTGGGGGAGTGTTGTGGTCAGATGAGACCAAAATCAAACTCTTTATCATCAACTCAACTCTGTTTGGAGGAGGAGGAGGAATGCTGCCTATGACCCCAAGAACACCACCCCCCACCGTCATACATGGAGGTGGAAACATACTTTGGGGGTATTCTGCTGCTAAGGGGACAGGACAACTTCACATCAAAGGGACGATAGACGGGGCCAAATCTTAGGTGAGAACCTTCTTCCCTCAGCCAGAGCATTGAAAATGAGTTGTGGATGGGTATACCAGCATGACAATGACCCAAAACACACGGCCAAGGCAACACAGTAACTCAAGGAGAAGAACATTCAGGTCCTGGAGTGGCCTAGCCAGTATCCAGACCTTAATCCCATAGAAAATATGTGGAGGGAGCTGAAAGTTTGAGTTACCAAACGTCAGCCTCGAAACCTTAATGCAAAGAGGACAAAATCCCTCCCGAGATGTGTGCAAACCTGGCGGCAACTACAAGAAACATCTGACCTCCTGATTGCCAACAAGGGATTCTCCACCAAGTACTAAGTCATGTTTTGCGAAGGGGTCACATACTTATTTCACTCATTAAAATGCAAATCAATTTATAACTTTTTTGAACTTCGTTTTTCTGGATATTTTTGTTGTTATTCCGTTTCTCACTGCTAAAATAAACCGACCATTAAAATTATAGACTGATCATTTCTTTGTCAGTGGGGCAAACGTACAAAATCAGCAGGGGGTCAAATACTTTTCCCCCTCACTGTATATCTGGTATGATATAAAGTATAACTAAAGGCCAAACTTTTTTTTTAGTTTTGGATAGAGTGGAGAGGGATTAGACCTACCAGTTTATATTGTCTGTCTCCCCATTAGGGAGAGTCGTTCTCTCCATTTCTCCTGTTTACCATCATCATTGAAAGCGAGAAAAGAAATAGGAGAAATCTTCCAATGAGGACACTGGTTACGGTGATCTGGGGGTCCAAGATATTCCCTTAAAGGGGAGGTTCACCCTCCAAAAAAATTTCTAGCATGCCACGGAGCCCGCCCACCAGTATGCCAGTGTTTTTTTTTTTTTCTGTACATACCTTTTTACGGGCTCTCTTCCCCTCCGGCGATCCTGCGGGACTGGGCGTTTACAATCACAGGCTGTGATTGACGTCCCTCAGCCCGGCGCATACATCGCGTCATGAGATGCCGAAGGAACCCGAACGTCGGTGCGCAGGCACCGTATAGGACCGCACCGACGTTCGTGTTCCTTCGGCATCTCGTGACGCGCAGTATGCGCCGGGCTGAGGGACATCAATCACAGCCTGTGATTGTCCCGCAGGATCGCCAGGAGGGGGAGAGAGCCAGTAAAAAGGTATGTACAGGAAAAAAAAAAAAAACACCGGCATACTGCCGGTCGGGTGGGTGGGCTCCGTGGCATGCTAGACATTTTTTGGAGGGTGAACTTCCACTTTAATTTGCATGGATTTCCACTCACTTCCTGTTTTGGCTATGGGACAGGAAGTTTAGTTGCATCTCCCCCATTGGCACAAAGAGGGCTAAAATAAACCCTACAGAGGTTATAACGAGGTTATAATGTTAAAGCGCCCAGAGGCGATTCAGTTCGCAAGTGTTGCGCTATATAAGTTTCTCACTCACTCACTCATAACCCTTCCTTACTCTATCCAAAAAAAAAAAAAAAGTTTTGCCTTATACAGTGGAACCTCGGTTTATGAATATAATGGTGTTCCAGGAGAATGCTCGTAAACCAAAGTACTCGCATATCAAAAGCAAGTTTCCCCATTGAAGTCAATGGAAACGAAAATAATTTGTTTCGCATTGACTTCAATGGCATGCAATACCGCATACGGTCAGAGGCTTGGGGGGTGTCGAGAGCCTCGGAAACAGCCTGAAAGGCCGAGGACACCTTGGCTGACCTCGGGAACGCAGTATTTGAATCTTTCCAAATGGCTACGGTCAGCACCAGCGCCCCCACCTCAGGCCAAACGCGGTACTGCACACTTGGCCTGAATCCTGCCCGTTTTGCGAGGCAACACTCGCAAACCGAGGTAGGTTTTTTCAAAATGCAGTGCTTGTATTGCAAAACGCACTCCAAGGTTTTACTGTAGTTCTACTTTAAGTAAAGAAAAAATAAGGATGACAGGCATGGAAAATTCACCTTCAAAAACAAGCCGGCACGAGCAGCTGCTATTTTTCTACCCCAACAGGTTCCTGGTAAATACTTCACTCATTATCATAAAAACTCATGCTTAGCTCCAACATATTTACCCTACAGATCCCAGGTTTTAAATCTGCTCACAGATCAATCCTGTACCCTTAAATACTGAGAGACCAATAAAAGTCTGTATGGCCATCTCAGCCAAAACACTGGAGGAAGCTTGAACCCTCTTTGCAGGACGGTGGTCATAGGTGACCAGCAATGTTCTCTTCCAGCAGAGTCCGAATCCTCCCCCTCGATTAGATTGACCGTCTTTCCAGCGGCAGGACCAGATCATGTCCCCAATACAGAAAGGTCTAATATATACTGCAAAAGGGTCGATGTGTTAGTTTATTAGAGTTCTGTACATTTCCACCAGGAAAAAATAAAATAAAGTCAGTGGAATCTTTTGGCAGTCAGTCTGCTGGCAGATAAAGAATAGAAAGGGGCATTTCCAAAGTTTAGGGGGAAGCCTCAGTCTCCTGTGTTTCCTCACTCGGCTGAATGTTGCCTTTCTGCACATCCAGTTCCTCAGCGCTGATCATGGAGGGATCGATCGCTGCATATCTGGTGCCATGGAACTGCCGAAGGTGAATCTGGAAGACAAATTAAGAAATAGGTTTTCAGATTTAAATAATTAAAAATATATGTTCTCAATTGCTTCTTTAACCACTTAAAGCAGAGTTCCACCCAAAAATGGAACTTCCGCTAATTCCCACTCCTCACCCCCTTACATGCCACATTTGGCATGTCATTTTTTTGGGGGGGGGGGGGGTGGGGGCTTCAGGAGGAGTGGGACCTCCTGTCCCACTCCCTCCTTCCGCCGAGGGGCTGGTTAGGCGATTAAAGGTACACTAAATTCAGGGATTTAAAAAAATAAAAAAAATAACAAACATGTGATACTTACCTCCACTGTGCAGTTCGTTTTGCACAGAGTGGCCCGGAAAGCTGTCTTCTGGGGTCCCTCGGCGGCTGTCTGGGCTCCTCCTTGCATAAGCTTTCCTCCATGCGAGCGCCCTCGCATGAAGGAGGAAAGCTTATGCGAGCGCGCTCCCGTGATACAGCGGCGGCCATAGCCGCCGACTGTATCACTCGGCTCCGCCCCCCAGCGCGCCGCGTCATCCGCCAATGGCTGCGCTGCTATCAATCCGCCCAGCCTAGCCAATCAACAGCCAGGCTGGGAACCGAAGAGGACGACGTGGACGCGCCCGTTAGATTCGAACGGTCAGGTAAGTACAACGGGGGCTCGGGGGGGGGGCGGTGCTGCTAGATGTTTTTTTACCTTTATGCATAGGATGCATGAAGGTAAAAAAACTTGTACCTTTACAACCCCTTTAAGCTTAATCGCTTACAGCAGCCCCTCCCTGTAGGCAATCGCATGGGACACATGACAGGTCCCATGCGATTGCCTTTCCAATCAGCGGTGGGCCGCGCCGCTCGCGCATGCGCAGTGGGTGCCCGGCCGTGAAGCCGAAGGCTGTCACGGCCGAGTGCCCACAGTTGTGATGAGGACGCCGGTCGGGGAGGGGGGGGAGAGGAGCCCCGGTCGGCGCGTCGCTGGAACGCTGGAGCAGGTAAGTGTGTTTATTAAAAGCCAGCAGCTACACTTTTTGTAGCTGCTGACTTTTAATGAACACAAATATTGGCTGGAACACCCCTTTAAGGACCGCCAAACACAGATATACGTCGGCAGAATGGCGCGGCTGGGCACAATCACGTACCTGTACGTGTTTCTTTAAGCCCAGTCGTGGGTCGGGCGCTCGCCCACGACCCGAAGCTCCATGACCGCGGCCCCGTGATCGGTCACAGGAGCTGAAGAACGGGGAGAGGCGAGTGTAAACACACCTTCCCTATTCTTCACAGTGGCAGTGTCATGGATTGTCTGTTCCCTGATATAGGGAAACACGATCAATGACGTCACACATCCAGCCCCGCCCCCCTACAGTTAGAAACACATATGAGGTCACACTTAACCCCTTCAGCACACCCTAGTGGTTAACTCCCAAACTGCAATTGTAATTTTCACAGTAATCAGTGCATTTTTATAGCACTTTTTGCTGTGAAAATGACAATGGTCCCAAAAATGTGTCAAAATGGTCTGATGTGTCCGCCATAATGCCGCAGTTACGAAAAAAAAAAAAAAAAAAAAAAACTGATCGCCGCCATTAGTAGTAAAAAAAAAAATTATTAATAAAAAAGCCATCAAACTATCCCCTATCTTGTAAACGCTATACATTTTGCGCTTTTTTTTACCAAAAATATATAGAAGAATACGTATCGGCCTAAACTGAGGGAAAAAAGTTTTTTTATATATTTTTTGGGGATATTTATTATAGAAAAAAAAAGTAAAAAATATTTAATTTTTTTCAAAATTGTCGCTCTATTTTTGTTTATAGCGCAAAAAATAAAAACCGCAGAGGTGATCAAATACCACCAAAAGAAAGCTTTATTTGTGGAAAGAAAAAAAAAAAGGATGCCAATTTTGTTTGGGAGCCAGATGGCACAATTGTCAGTTAAAGCGACAGTGCCGAATTGCAAACGTCCCCCGTTTTGAGCATTCTAATTGGTCAGCTCCATTACACTATCCAATCAGCAGCCGCAAAGCACATCCTGTTAGCTATGAAGACGCTGCGTGGATGGAGAGAGGATTTTTAAGCAACGGGCTCCTGGCGCTGATATACTGGGGCTTAAAACCGAAGATAGCGGTGTCCAGGTCAGCGGGGACAGGGACCTGTGTAAGTTCACCTTACAGATAGGCTTCCCCGGAAGATTTGGCTGCCCAAAGAACGGGCCATTTTTTGCAATTCGGCACTGCGTCGCTTTAACGGACAATTGCGCGGTCGTGCGACATTGTACCCAAACAAAATTGACATCCTTTTTTTCCCACACAATTAAAGCTTTCTTTTGGTGGTATTTGATAATTTCTGTGATTTTTATTTTTTGCACTATAAACAAAAAGTGAGCGACAATTTTGAAAAAAACAACACAATGTTTTGTACTTTTTGCTATAATAAATATCTCCAATTTTTTAAGGTGGTTGTATACCCAAAATTCTGACTTTGCATTTAATTTTGTATTTAGTTAAATAAAATTAAATTGCCATTGTTATATTTAGCCGAGTCATGACGTCTAACGCGCATGCGCCGTATCCTCTTTCATTCCGGCAAGCCGAGACCCAGCCGGAAAAATTCAGTGTCTGTCGGGGCTGCATCATTTCCTGTTTTAGACGTCAGCCCCGACATCCCGCGATGCTTCCTCAGAATGGTACCAGCGCTGTTCTATCAAAATGTCCAACCCAAAAAAAAAATCTCTGCTCAATAATACACCCGCCCATTTCCGCCTCTTGCTGAATTGCTTTGTGCGCAGCCAATCGTCTGTCTCTCCTCCACCCTGTGACGTACAAGTCACATGGTACTACCATGTGTTGCTGTGAGCGCGGCCAATCGAGATGATAGGACACCGTCTGTCTCCACCCTGTGATGTACAAGTCACATGGTAGTATCATGTGACTTGTACGTCACAGGGTGGAGGAGAGACAGACGGTGTCCTATCATCTCGATTGGCCGCGCACACAGCAATTCAGCAAGAGGCGGAAATGGGCGGATGTATTATTGAGCAGAGATTTTTTTTGGCGTTGGACATTTCGATAGAACAGCGCTGGCCAGCACAGAGCAGGGGGGACCCATACTGAACAACGGCTTATTACTAAGGTGCATGCGCGGGATTATCGAGATGAGGGTGTACTGTGGGCCGAAATAAAGATAATTTCAGATGCGGAAGACCACAGTGAAGATGGCGCCAGCCAACATGCAGAAAAAACTTTTACAAGATAAAGAATATATGCAGTAAGATAAAACAATTACTTATATATAACGTGATCAATCGATTGCTAATTACCTTGTCTTTCATAATATCCTATTGATGAGGGAGGGTTTACTACCGCTTTAAGAGCCAATTTCTCAGTTTAGGCCGATATGTATTCTTCTACATGATTTTGGTAATCAAGGGGTTAATTGCGTTCCCTAGTGTGTGTTGTATAACTGTAGGGGGAGGAAAATGACAGATCGTGGTTCCTAGCCATTAGGAGCTCACTGTCTTTCCTCACAGAACAGGGATGTGTGTGTGCGCGTGTGTGCGTGTGTATACACACACATCCCTGTTCTGCCTCCTATGACTGCAATCGCTCGTGACCATGGGTCACGAGCATCAGGCACCCCCGCGATGCAATGGGTGCGCCTGCTATCCCGCTTAAAAGGGACCGACGTACAGCTACAACAGTTTGCAGGATCGTGCCAACCTGTCGCCGTACAACGACGGCGGCTGGTGGGCAAGTGGTTAACCACCACTGTTTTATTTTTTGCCAAATAAAACGTTTGAACACTTGCGCGTTGAAGAGGCTGCACTGATGGACACTGATGAGGAGGAATGTGGACACTTATTGGCAGCACTGGTGGGCACTGTTGGGATTGCACGGATAATCAGGACACGCATAGTCAGTACCCTGATCATCAGTGTACATGTCCCTTTCAAAGAAGCCGGTTATTGGCTCTCTTCTCCTCTCCTTATGCATATCAGCACTTTTGTTTACACCTGTGATTGGACAAAGCTGATCAAAGATTAGGTAAAGAACCAATCAGCGGCTCTATCACTTGATCAGCAGTGTTCTCCACCTGGGACAGGGGCAAGGAAAAGTTTTCCCACTTCCCCTGTTCTAGAACATGCTCATCCCCTTCCTGCCCCCCGCCCATTCCTATTGGCTAGCGAGGCAACCCATAATAGTGATGAGCCAATTGGAGTGAGGTGCAAGCTCTGGAACTACCTTAAAAGGATCAGCAATTTCCCTGTCAAAGAAGCAGGCATTTAGCTTTTCAAATCTGCAAGTATATTAACCACTTAAGGACCCCTTCACGCCGATATACGACGGCAGAATGGCACAGCTGGGCACATCAACGTACCTGTACGTTGCCCTTTAAGCCCAACCGTGGGGTCGCAGGCGTGCGCCCGCGACCTGGTACGAAGCTCCGGAACCAGATCGCGGCTGGAGTCCCGCGATCGGTTCCCGGAAGTGTGTGTGTAAACACAGCTTCCCCGTGCTTCACTGTGGCGGCAGCATCGATCGCGTCATCCCTTTTATAGGGGGACACAATCAATGAAGTCACACCTACAGCCACACCCCCCTACAGTTGTAAACACACATTAGGGAACTCATAACCCCATCAGCGCCCCCTTGTGGTTAATACCCAAACTGCAACTGTCATTTCCACAATAAACAATGCAATGTAAATGCATTTTTATCTGTGAAAATGACAATTGTCCCAAAAATGTGTCAAAATTGTTCGAAGTGTCCGCCATAATGTCGCAGTCATTGAAAAAAACAGATAAACACTTATTGCGATTTTTTTTACCAAAAATATGTTGATCAAATACCACCAAAAGAAAGCTCTATTTGTGGGGAAAAAGGACGCCAATTTTGTTTGGGAGCCACGTCGCACGACCACGCAATTGTCAGTTAAAGCGACGCAGTGCCGAATCACAAAAAGGGGCCAGGTCCTTTAGCAGCATTTTGGTCCGGGTCTTAAGTGGTTAAGGAACATCTAGGTGCTAATATTTTATATCCATTTCTGACGCCTGTAAAAGTAAACTAGCAGCTGTATAGCTGATCGGATTACCTTCAGAGTCGGTTCACACACAGGCGGCACGACTCTGGGGGCGGCTCTGAAAGTCGTCCTGTGGACGACTC
Source organism: Rana kukunoris (assembly GCA_029574335.1). NCBI lineage: Eukaryota > Metazoa > Chordata > Amphibia > Anura > Ranidae > Rana > Rana kukunoris. The sequence goes on along the minus strand of CM056051.1, from coordinate 11,815,078 downwards.
CAGAGGCGATTTGCAAGACGACTTCTGTATAGAAGTCAATGCAAGTCGCTCCGAGCCTCCCCGAAGGCGTACAGGAAGTAGATTTCTAAGTCGGAGCGACTTGCGTCGCTCCGATTAGAACGCTTCCATTGCACTGCATGGGAAGCGACTCGTCAGGCGGCTGAGCTGCCTGACGCGTCGCCCCAGTGTGAACCGACTCTTACTAAAAAGACAAGTCGGCTGGAGAGAAAAACAAAAAAGACAAGTCGGCTGGAGAGAAAAACAAAAAAAACAAACAAACATACATCCCAAAACGACAGCTACAGTCATGATCCCGGTATTAGCAGTTGGATGTATGGAAACGTGCTTACCTGTACGTAGAGATTGACCTCGGCACTTCTGCACAGGTAGGGGAAGTTGCCTCCAGTTTTCAGGTGAGCTCTCCTGGCGTTAGGAAACAACTTGTACATTTCTTCCTTGGCGTCCATTGAAAGAGCGCTTTGATCAAATACCTGTCAGAAAAGGAAATGCCATATAAACCAGCATGCAGCTTATTGTAGACAAAGGTCCAGGTATACTTACTATTGAGGCAAATAATAATATGCACCTATTTTATAAAAGGTTCTAATTTCATACAAACTGAAATGTCAGTTATAAAATACGTCTTTAACATAAAGGAATACTTTTTTCCTTATAATAATGTTTTAGTATATAATACATTAAACTTAAAGTGGTTGCAAACATCAGACACGAAACAAAGCATAGCCCTCGATAGCAGGGATATGGAATTAGCAGCCATCCAGCTATTGCAAAACTACAAGTCCCATCATGCCTCAGCCTCTGTGTGTCATGCTTGTGGTTGTCAGAGTCTTGCTATACCTCATAAAACTTGTAGTTCTGCAACAGCTGGAGGTCCGCAAATTGCATATCCCTGCTCTGTAGTGTGTACCCGTCTCCACTCAGAGCACTACTTGTCATTTCTGTCTGCCATCTCCTTCCTTCCACACAAGGGGGGAGAGCTCCAGCACACACACACACACACACACACACACACACACACACACACACACACACACACACACACAGGGGAGGGGGGAGAGAGCTCCCACACACACACACACACACACACACACACACACACACACACACACACACACACACACACACACACGAAGGGGAGGGGGGAGAGAGCTCACACACACACACACACACGAAGGGGAGGGGGGAGAGAGCTCCAACACACACGCGAAGGGGAGGGGGGAGAGAGCTCCAACACACACGCGAAGGGGAGGGGGGAGAGAGCTCCAACACACACGCGAAGGGGAGGGGGGAGAGAGCTCCAACACACACGCGAAGGGGAGGGGGGAAGAGAGCTCCAACACACACGAAGGGGAGGGGGAAGAGAGCTCCAACACACACGCGAAGGGGAGGGGGGAGAGAGCTCCAACACACACACACACGAAGGGGAGGGGGGAGAGAGCTCCACACACACACACACACAAAGAGGAGGGGGGAGAGAGCTCCAACACACACACACACACACACAAAGAGGAGGGGGGAGAGAGCTCCAACACACATGCGAAGGGGAGGGGGGAGAGAGCTCCAACACACACGCACACGAAGGGGAGGGGGGAGAGAGCTCCAACACACACACACACACACACACACACACACGAAGGGGAGGGGGGAGAGAGCTCCAGCACACACACTAAGGGGAAAGAGTCCAGGACACACACACACACACACACACAAAGGGGGGGGGCTCCAGCGCACGCACTAAGGGGAAAGAGAGCTCCTGCGCGCGCACACACGCACACGCACACAAAGGGGAGGGGGGAGAGAGCTCCAGCACATGCACACACACACACACACACACACCCACCCACACGAAGGGGAGGGGTGAGAGAGCTCCAGCACACACACGAAGGGGAAAAAGAGCTGCAGCACACACACAAGAAAGGGAGGGAGGGAACACCGTTATCCAGACCCCTGAATGGGGAACAGCAGACACTTACATCCATTATGGTGACAGCGAGGTCACGGATCTTGTGTGGCTCCACATAAGAATTCTGGCAGTTCAGGGTGAGACGAGACGCCAGCTCACTTTGATTCAAGCTTTCCAACTACAAAAGGAAAAGAGCAACACCGTCATACACCAGTCTGCCTAATAAGACAATATTTACATAAAATACATTTTTAATAGGCCTCCCTCCACTCCAAAAACACAAAAAGGAGCTCATGTACGAATTTTTGCCACCGAGCTTGGCGTTGCACGTTTTGCCATGAATGTGCGTTTTGAGCGCGACCAAAAAAATAAATAAAAATCGCACCGTATTTAGGCAAAGCAGATCCCGTTCTAACAGGGAAGTACACAGAGATCTTCTGATCAGGAACAGCGATCACTCTGTACTCCCAGTCAGTTCATCCCCCACACAGATAGAAAGCCCCCCCCCCCTAGGGACAGACTTAACCCCTTGATCTCCCCTGGTGTTAACCCCTTCCCTGCCAGTGTCATTTATACTTTGATCAGTGCATATTTTTAGCTCTGATCGCTGTAATAATGTCACTGGTTCCCAAAGAAAAGGCCAAAAAAGTCTGCAAAAAAAAAACGCTGATCACAACCATTACGAGTAGTAAAAAATAAATAAAAATAATATTTTTTATTCCAATATTTGGAAGAATGCATATTGGCCTAAACCGATGAATACATTTGCTTTTTATTGGATATGTATTCTATTCTTTTTAAATTGTCGGTCTTGTTTTGTTAATAAAAATGCAAATTTTGGTATCAAATACCCCCAAAAAAAGCTCTATTGTTTGGGGGGGGGGGGGGGGGGGCATCAATTTTGTTTGGGTACAGCATTGCAATTGTCAGTAAAAGCAATGCAGTATCGCAAAAGATGTTCATTAAGGGCCCTTTCACACGGGGCGGATCAGTAATGATCCGCCTCTGTGTGTCCGTAAGCTCAGTGGGGATCGCACCGTAAAATCCCCGCTGAGCCGTCGGATGACAGGGCGGTCTCCGCACACTGTGGGGGGACCGCCCTGTCATTTCTCCGCTCTCCCCTATGGGGGGAGTGGATGAACACGAACCGTGTGTCCGTGTTTATCTGATCCGCAGATGGAAGAGAAAAAAAAAAAAAGGACATCTTCCGTCTGCAAAATCGGATGTTTGTGGAGGCGGACGATTACAGGTGACAGCGGATGTTTATCCGCTGACAGTCGCAATCACATAGGGGACCAATGTATGTCCCTTTTTCATCCACAAACGGATGGATGAAAAAGCGGACATATGGTCCGCACGTCTGAAAGGGGCCTAAGGGGGTAAATCCTTCCAGGACTGAAGTGGTTAAAACATAAGTTCACCTTTCACAAAGATGTTACACCCATATTCATGTTACAGAACGAACAGAGCACCTACTCCTTCCCATTCTGACAGCTGGCAGGGATCTTCTGCCCTCCGCTAGCTGTCACAATTAAATTTTTTTTTTCTTTTTACAAAACACCCCACCACGTCATTTATTCATAGTGTTCTGTAAATGGAACACTACAAGCCCCAACAGCCTTTTTGGATGTCAGCTTGTAGCTTTCACTGAACTACCATGGCACTGGTGAGCTCTGTGCTGGTTCATCAAGTCTTCTTGTCAGATTGTATCTGCTTGCCGTACGATGTACAGCACGCATTTAGGTTCCACAAACCAAAAATAAGTGCAGTTTTTTTCAGCTGCAAAAAAAATTGCATTTACTATTTTTTATTAACCACTTGGTCTCCAGAAAATGTACTCTGAATGACTACTCTTCCACATATTTTTGAAAAGTCATGAAACTAATAGCTCCATTTTGAAACTTAGACCTCTCTGGTTCATTAGTGCAAACCTCAGGTCATCCTGTTATTATCCAAACCAAGCTAAATCCTGGGGGGAGGGGGGGATTCCATAAAGCTGCAGCACCACTTTGCTGGCGGTAATTGCTCGTTAATGTGTTGCACCAATTTCATAAAAAGGTCTGTGACAGTTCTGGTTCAACAACAACTCATGTGCCAAATTATTAATATTTCTTTTATGAACATGTATATTTCAAATAAAAGGATAATTAATACTGAAATATATAGGAAAGTAAAAATAAAAATTCTGCCAGTGATGGAGCACAGGTATGACCCCACCAGATAGAACAGTGAAACCATAAAATGTAACTCACGTGCCAAATTAACCACTTACTGGCCAGGCCTTTTCTGGAAATTTTTCGCTCACAAAAAAAGAGATTTTTTAATACAGCTTACCTGTAAAATCTTTTTCTTGGATTACATCACGGGACACAGAGCAGCATATTCATTACTATACGGGTTATATGGAGTACCTTCAGGTGTGGACACTGGCAATCTCAAACAGGAAGTCCCTCCCTATATAACCCCCTCCCATAGAGGAAGTACCTCAGTTTTGTAGCAAGCAGTATGCCTCCCAAAAATGTTCCCCAAAAGAGGGGTGGGAGCTCTGTGTCCCGTGATGTACTCCAAGAAAAGGATTTTACAGGTAAGCTGTATTAAAAAATCTCTTTTTCTTTCTCGTACATCACGGGACACAGAGCAGCATATTCATTACTATACGGGATGTCCGAAAGCAATGCTTTAATGAGGGGAGGGAGACATCTTCCAAAAAAGGATTTAATTTAGAGGTATACTCAAATAATAATAAATCCAACTTAGTCAAGAAATGTAAATCTCAAATCTAAATCAAGGGAGCCCCCTCAGATCCTGAGGAGCTTGAATCGCGGCCTGTAGTACTGCCTGCCCAAAGGCTCTATCCGCATTCCTTCTTACGTCCAATTGATAACAATTTTGTAAACATGTGGACTGACGACCACGTTGCTGCCTTGCATATTCGAGCCATAGAGATCTGATGATGTGCTGCCCAGGAGGTGCCCATGGCCCTGGTAGAATGGGCTTTTACCGACAAAGGAGGAGGCAACCTCTTCAAACCGCAGGCCTGAACGATTAATTGTTTAATCCATCTTCCGATGGTGGATCAAGCGGCTGCCTGACCCATCTTGGGCCCTTCCGGTAAAACGAACACCACATCTGTTTTCCGAACCTTCTCTGTAGCTTTAAGATAGGCCTTTATGGCCCTGACAATATCCAACGTATGCAGCAACCCCTCCTTTCTAGAGGTGGGTTTTGGAAAGAAGGATGGAAGTACCACATCCTGGTTCAAGTGGAAACTGGATATAACCTTTGGTAGAAAGGAAGGATGAGGACGGAAACCCGCCCTATCCTTATGTAAAATGAGATATGGTTCCTTACAAGATAAGGCTGCCAATTCCGATACTCTCCTGGCCGAAACTATGGCGATCAGAAATACCGACTTTCTAGTCAGTAAAACCAAAGGTACCTCAGCCAACGGCTCAAAGGGTTGTTTCTGTAGAGTTGACAGAACAAGATTTAAGTCCCATGGACAAAGTGGTGATTTGACCGGAGGATTAACACGTAAGACTCCCTGTATGAAGATCTTAACCAGCGGTTGGGCGGCCAGCGGCCTCTGAAACCACACTGATAAGGCTGAAATATGTCCCTAGACCGTGCTTAATGCCAGGCCTTTATCCACTCCTAGCTGGAGAAAACTTAATACTCTATCAATGGTATACTTGCGGGAAAACCATCTCTTAGACTCACACCAGCCTACGTAGGCCCTCCAAACCCTGTAACAAATTACCCTGGAGGCCGGTTTCTAGCCTTAATGAGGGTAGGGATTACCTGCCTAGACAGACCTCTACCCCTGAGAATCAGGGATTCAGCCGCCAGGCCGTCAAATTTAGACGCCGTAATGCAGGGTGGAGGATCGGGCCTTGTGAGAGTAGGTCTGGCCATAGAGGAAGAGTCCAAGGGCCTCCTTCTGCCAATTTCAGGACTAGTGAGTACCATGCCCTCCGGTACCACGCTGGGGCTACCAGGATAACCGGCCTGTGCTATGATCCTGCGCAACAGGCGGGGTAGTAACTGCAGCGGGGGAAATGCATATAGAAGTTATGATTGATGCCAAGGGCAAACCAACACATCGGTTCCGCAGGCCATAGGGTCCCTCGTTCGAGACATGAACCTGTCTAGCTTCTTGTTGAATCCTGATGCCATGACATCCACGTCTGGCACTCCCCACTTCTGGCAGATTGTCTGAAAGACCTGTGGATGCAGAGACCACTCCCCCGGCAACAGGGTTTGGCGACTTAGGAAGTACGCCTGCAGGTTGTCCACCCCGGGAATGAATGTCGCCGATATGCAGGGTACATAAACCTCTGCCCACCGAAAAACCAAGCTCATCTCTCTCTGAGTGGCTTGACTCTTGGTTCCCCCTTGGTGGTTCACATATATGCCACTGCTGTGGCATTGTCTGAATGAATTCTCACCGAGGACCCCTGTAATCTGGATGTCTATGCCAGGAGGGCTAGCCGAGCCGCTCTGATCTCCCAGACATTGATGGGCAGCTGCCTCTCCGCCTCTGCCCAAGTTCCTTGGCGAGTGAACCCGTTCAAGACCGCTCTCCAGCCTTCCAGACTACTGGGCAGAAAGACTCCCCTTCAGAAGGTTCTGAGGTTTAACCACCAGCATAGACTCTGCCGGACCTTTAATGACGGCGTCAAAGGAAACTCCAAGGCCTTTGCTCCCTTGCTCCAAGCTGCTAGAATTGCTGTCTGTAGGACGCGAGTGTGGAAGCGTGCGTATCGCCTCGAACATGGCCATTAGTTTGCCTAGTAATCGCATACATAGGCGAATAGTTGGTTCTCTTTTGCTTAGAACCAACTGAATCAATTTTTTGATAGCCTCGACCTTTACCAGGGGCAGGAACACCCTTTTTCTGTTCTGTGTCTAATCTCATGCCGAGATATTCCAACTGCTTTGTAGGTTGAAATGCTGATTTTTCCCCGGTTTAGGACCCAGCCGAACCTCTCGAGGTACTGAACCATGAGGGCTACTGCGCATTCCAGCCAAGGAAGCGAGTGATCTATAATTAAGAGGTCGTCCAGGTATGCTAGGACCGAGACCCCTTGGATCCTTAGATTGACTAGAATTGGAGCTAGGACCTTCGTGAATACCCGGGGGCCGTAGCCAGCCCGAAGGGGAGCGCCACGAATTGGAAGCGACGCTGTATCACTGCGAAGCGTAAAAAATATTTGATGTGGCTGAAAGATTGGTACATGAAGGTAACCCTCCTTTATGTCTATAGAAGCCAGAAAGTCGTCCTTCTGGAGTGTGGCGGCTGCTGACCGAACGGATTCCATCCGGAAAGAGCGAACCCTTTAGGTAAGCATTTAAACCTTTTAGGTCCAAAATTGGTCTGACATTGCCGATGGGCTTTGGTATGACAAACAGATTGGGATAGAAACCTAGCCCCTGTTCTTGGGCTGGTACCTCTACCATTATGCCCTGGTAAAGCAGATGATCCAATGCCGCCCGCATTGAGGCCTTCCTTGTGGAGGAAACTTTAGAATTTCTAATCTGTAGCCTGTGGCCACAGATGATCGGACCCCCTCTGTCGGGGATCGATACCATGGCCTCTTGCCCCCAGAGGCCTGTCCTTGCGATCCATTGTTAAAAGTTTGATCGCGCAGGAGGCCCGATACTGCCTGGAATTTGAGGGCCCCGGAACCGGGGGGAGCTGCCTTTTAAACGCAGGACCCCGGAACTTCTTTTGACTGGTAAAAGGGTACTTTTGCCACTTGAAACAGTCTTAATGTATTTATCCAGATCTTTCCATGGAAGGGAAAAACCTGCCAGTAGTCTTTTGCATGGGGCTCGGCCGCCCAGTTCTTCAGCCATAAGAGCCTTCTCATATGCACTAAAAATAGTGACAAACAAGACGCCTGCTGGATGGAGTCTTTTATAGCCTCTACCGCAAAGCACAGAGCTCTGGGAATATCCAATAACTCCTCTACCTATTGGGCAGGGATGTCTTTAAGCATCTGTTTTGTCTGGTCCTTGAACGCCTGACAAACTCCAATTGCAGCCACTGCTGGCTGTACCACTGCTCCTGCCGTAGCAAAGGATGCTTGAAAAAGTGTCTCTAAACGTTTATCGACCGGGACCTTAAACATTTGTATGTTTCCCCCGGGCCAGTTAATGATTTATTCACACATGAGATGGCTGCGTCCACAGTTGGGAGCGCCCCTTTCTTAGAAAAATTTCTCTTCCATAGGGTAAATAACAGAAAACCTTCCAGGCGGTCTCCCATCCAGGCACTAACCAGGCCCGACCCTGCTTAGCCTCCGAGATCAGACGAGATCGGGCGCTTTCAGGGTGATGTGGCCGTAGGCTTTAGGCGGCAGAAAAATTCTGTCCGGTCGTCCCAATCCTGGAAAAACCGATTCCTCTAACAGAGGATGGACCGGAAAAGCTGCGTTGCTTAAAGGCGCTTTAAAAGAACCCAAAGAGGATACCGCAGGAACCTGAGGCTCTGGAAATGGCAAATTAAATGCCGAGCGGACCATGTCTGTCAAAGACTGGACCCACAGACTCTCCGTCTGGGAGGCTGAAAACGATTCTTCAGTGGTAGATCCTTCCTCTAGGTTCTGGTCCAACCGATCTCCTCCTGAAATTCTAATTCCTCCGGAGAGAGAATCTCAGCATCCGAGGATACACCTTTTGGCGATGGGGATCTAGTCCGCTTCTTGCCAGAAAAAGAGCCAGCGATCATAGCTGTTAACCTCTTTTCTCTAGCCCCCCCTAGGGTGACGGCTAGCATCTCCTCTGTGATAACACAGGGTTGGGCCTATCTGGGCCAGCCTCAGCACCAGACCCCCTTAATGGCTTACCCAAGGTGACCCCTATAGAAATAACCTGTGGGGAAAGTATTGGCATATCATTAGAACCAGAGGAGGAACCCCTTTGTCTTTGCCCTTTCTTTTTTTTTTTTTTTTTTTTTTTTGTGTTTTGATCCTGAACCTTTGGAAGCCATAATACAAAACCGAGGGACTCCGCTTACAACAACAGACTGTTATAGCCAGGAGTACAAAAAATAAGGTTTAGGGGACAATAGGATCACTAATGCCCAAAAACGGTGGGGCTCAGTATGTTTTCCTTTATAATATTATTGTTTTTCACAACATACAGCCCCCCCCCCCCCCCCCAACATGTTTGCCAGCATTCAACCTGTTGCCAAGGGGATTTTTGGCTTAACAAAAAGCATTGGAGCTGACTCCAGCATGTACTACCCCTTTCTCGCCACCGGGAGTCACTGTGCTGCCAGCTCTGCGTCCTCTCTCTTCCAGCTCAGCTTTGATCTGAGCTAAGATCGCGCCTGCTGTGTATAACAGCAATTGAAGGCACGCCCACTCTACACTGCAGTCACGCTCCCCGCCCCCCCCGAACGGCGCGAAAAAATTTCTATATGCATGCGCGCGTGCGACTGTCGGGGGAGGAGAGCCCAGGAGGAGACGCACTCTGGAGCCCAGGAATGCAGGCTGGAGGACGCATCAGGCGGCAGATTTGAATCCCGGCTAGGTAAGGCTTAAAACAGGCCCCTAAGGAGTCCCTTTAGCCTAGAGACAGATCTCTTTTTTTTTTTTTTTTTAAAAGACCTTCAACCAGCGAGCAGCAGGTAGCTAGCAAACATACATAGATAGGTAGGGGGATCAAGTGATGGGGGGGAACATTTTAGGCCATCCTGTCCATCAGACATAGTGACCATGGTGCCAATGCAGAGCATACTCAGGCTACCCCCCTTAAGATCTCCCCTGGAGAGCCTGCTGTCGAACCAAGTCCCGCAGGCTCCCCTCTTACCTGCTCCATGCCGCAGGACATTTGCATAGCAAAACGGTCCAATCTTCTCCCATCTCCGTGGGTAGCGTAGTAGACCTTCAGGCACTGGGGTCCTGGAAGGAACAGACTGTCCTGGACCTATACAGCACCCTGGCAAACAGGATCTTTTGGTTTAGAAAAAACTCCAAGTCCTGGGCCCAGGGTCCAGCCCTCTAGAGAGGAGCATTATAGGCAAAACCCCACGGTTTGGGGCCCGGGTACTGTCCACTTTGGCACTGAGGCTCCTTGGACAGATTCGGTTAGCCCGCCTTAATCCCAAGGATGTGGAGGCAAAGCTATTCCGTGACCAACACCTAAGACACTGGCGAAAAAACTGAGGTACTTCCTCTATGGGAGGGGGTTATATAGGGAGGGGACTTCCTGTTTGAGATTGCCAGTGTCCACACCTGAAGGTACTCCATATTACCCGTATAGTAATGAATATGCTGCTCTGTGTCCCGTGATGTACGAGAAAGAAATCAGTATTTTTTTGGTAGAAAATTACCAAGAACGCCCAAACATTACATTTTTTTTTTAGCAGAGACCAGGAGAATAAAAAGGGCGACATTGCAATATTTTATGTCACATTTATTGCAGTATTTATGCAGCAGTCTTTCAAACACAATTTTTTTGGGGGAAAAAATGCACTTGAATGATTTAAAATAAATAAACAAAAATGTAATAAAAATGATACCCAACATATCATGTTTTAAAAAAAAAAATGTGCACTTTTGTGGAATGGCAACAAACTACAGTACTCAAAATCTCCATAGGAGACAATTTAATATTTTTTACAGGTTACCAGTTTAGAGTCAGAGGAGGTCTAGTGCTAGAATTATTTCTCTCGGCGGTACCTCACGTGTGGTTTTTATAACACCGTTTACATATGCGGGCACAAATTATGTATGCGTTAACTTCTGATGCACGACCACGTAGAGATGGAGGCGCTCTACATTTTTTTTCCCCTTATTTTCCTTTTTTTATTTTTACACTGCCCCTTTATTTATAAACAACCCTTGTAATAGAAAAAAAGGGTGACAGGTCCTCTTTATTGAGAGATCTTGGGTCATAAAGACCCCAAATCTCTCATTTACCTTTAGGCTGGGTTCACACTATTGCGAATTGGATCCAATACGCAATAGCAGGAGAAAGTGAGACTATGGACTCTATGGAGACGGTTCACATATTTTCGATGCGGCTCCCGTGTGAATTTGCACAGGAGCCCTGTGGGTCTTTTGGTCCGTTTTAGGTCCAAAATCAGCCCAAAATTCGGGCTGAAATCGGACCTGAACCAGGATGCACAGGACCTCTATCGGTATTAGGTGTGAAAGGAGCCCTTCAAAGCAAAAGATCAGAAAAATAAATTTCTTTGAATAAAATAAATAAAATTTACTATTGCCCGGGAACCGGAGTTGACGTCGCGACGGGCCTCCAAGGACAGAGACAAGTGATGGCCATTTTGGGCTCACTCTTCTCCATACTCAGCTACCGACAGCATCGGATCGCTCCCAGACTTCACCGATGGGTCAGGTAATCAACCGGGAAGCGGCAATACTTCTAAAAGTAGTCCTGTGGCGAATCCGCCCACAGATCACTTTTAAAATCGGAAAGAGAATCTACCATAGTTAAGAAAACAAAAAATAAATAAAAATAAAAAAAAACGGGGTTATGGCAACTGGCATCAAACAAATTACACATTTTTACTATGGGTCCGTCGTAGTAGTAGTAACACCTGTACCAGATTTAAAAAAAAAATTGATACAGACACACACACAGACACAGACACAGACACAGACACAGACACAGACACAGACACAGACACAGACACAGACACACACACACACACGAAAATGGAGCCAATTAAGACCAAACCTTCTTTTAGTCTCCGTTCACATCTTGGAGTTCTGAATCACATGGGCGGCCATCGATTTACCCGCTATTTCGAATGACGAGCCGAATCGTGGAGATTCTGCTCATCATTCGTAATAGCGGCAAATCGCTGGACGCCCATGCGTTCCCTGTCACTTTCAAAGGCACCCCAAATGCAGCACGAAGTACAAGAGCTTCTTTTTGGGCGACAGATGTCTTGTGATTCTTATTTGTGTGATTTTGCCGCGATTGTCGCCCAATGAATCTGAGCTAAATCAGGCCCAAATTGGGGTGCCATTGGAAGCGATTCAGAATGCCAAGATGTGAATAGAGCCTTAGAGTACAGAGATCGATTTTGCAAAAGTGCCTCAAATGTGCCTCATAATCTGTCTGCACCAGGGAATATCATGTGACAAATGAACAATTCTTAACACATATAAATTGATCCAAGAAAAAGACAGTAACAGAATCGTAAGAAAAAATAAAAAATCATTCCTACCCGATCCACCATGAAATCGATGGCATCAGCCATAACGGGATCCACTGGGCCAGATGAAAAGTTTCCTAAAAGGATCTTCTTGAGCATGAATGCAGGCATGAGCCAAAAGCTGAAAAACACAAATCATCCTTACAGCAAAAGACCACAAACACGACTGCACTAGCCGGTCTTGCTTTGCAAAGCCAAGATACAAAAGACGATGACACGATCGGGGGTGGGGCACCATCTTTTACAAAATCATTAAAGCGGAGTTCAACCCAAAAGTGGAAGTTCTGCTTTAAAGCACTCATTCCCCCCTTACATGCCACATTTGGCATGTCATTTCTTTGGGGGAGGGGGGGGGGGTACACTTCCACTCCTGCCGCTTAGGCGACTTGAGTGGAAGTTATCCTCTCCCCTTTCCCTCCCTGCAATCCTCTGGGACACGACACAGTTCCTAGAAGATTGCCCAGCCAATGAGGAAGCGCAGAGCGACTCGCAAGCCATCACAGCTGAAGTGTAAATGCAGCCTAAAAGTCGAAGCTACTTATTTGTAGCTGTTGACTTAAAGCGGAGCTCCACCCGCATTTTTTTTTTTTTTTTTCAAAGTCGGCAGCTATTAACAGTGTAGCTGCTGACTTTGAATAAGGACACTTACCTGTCCTAGGCGCCAGCGCTGACGGCCCCCGCCGATGCCGATCCCGGCACCGCCATCCACAGTCAGGGAAACAGGCAGTGAAGCCGTGCGGCTTCACTGCCCCTTTCCTACTGCGCATGTGCGAGCGATGCAGCGCTTTGTGAATGGTCCGGCTGCTTTCTGGGATACACACAGTTCCCAGAATGCAGCGCGGCCCATTCACAAGAAGACACCCAGAAGAGGAGGAGGAGGAAGAAAACAGCACCGCGGATCATGAGGGCAGATTCGGGACTTCCGCATAGCAACAGCCTATTTAGGGTGAGTATTTTTTTTTTCCATTTCATTTTTTTTTTTTTTTTTTCAGATTTTAAAAAAAATATATATATATATATATATATATATATATATATATATATCAATATATATATATATATATCAGGGTGGAGCTCCGCTTTAACACAAAACTGAGTGAAACTGCTCCGGTAAGCTCGGAAAAGACTGGGAAACATGGTGCCCCTTACCAGAGCCGTCGGTAAGCCCGGAACCAATCTGATCCCTCTGATGCCTGAACAGGAAGTCAAGTGACAGCAAGATAGCGAATCTGCCGCTGGGACAACTTTTATATATTTTAGAGAAATTGCCCACAGTACAAAATGTCGGGTTATAGCAGCTAGCTGCTGCCATAACAGGAGTATTTAACATCAAAGTAAACATGTAAATGTACCATGACATGGTTAAATGGCACACAGAACACAATAATTGCTAGAGGCTATAGCCACTGGCAGCAATCACATGTACAAACTCCAACAGGCTGGTTGTACTCAAGCCAATCAATTTGGGTACGATCAGTCTTCCCATATATGGATCAAATATCGGCTTGCACCTGCTGAACCGACCAAGATTCGCTCCACCTATGGCTGGCTTAAGTGATGCTTTTAAAATTCCTAAACATCTGGGGGCCACAAAAGAAAAAAGCAAGGTGGTGTCTGTGTGCCCTAAAAAGCCTTGTTTGAAGATGTCTGCACGATGCAATGCCAATTATCTTTAAAAAAGGGATTTTTAAATACAGCTTACCTGTAAAAGCCTTTTCTTGGAGTACATCACGGGACACAGAGCGGCATATTCATTACTATATGGGTTATATGGAGTACCTTCAGGTGTGGACACTGGCAATCTCAAACAGGAAGTCCCCTCCCTATATAACCCCCTCCCCTAGAGGGAGTCCCTCAGTTTTGTAGCGAGCAGTATGCCTCCCAAAATGTTCCCAAAAAGAGGGGTGGGAGCTCTGTGTCCCGTGATGTACTCCAAGAAAAGGATTTTACAGGTAAGCTGTATTTAAAAATCCCTTTTTCTTTCTCGTACATCACGGGACACAGAGCGGCATATTCATTACTATATGGGATGTCCGAAAGCAATGCTTTAATGAGGGGAGGGAGACATCTTCCAAAGAAGGATTTAATTTAGAGGTATACTCAAATACTAGTAAATCCAACTTAAACGAGAAATGTAAATCTCAAATCAAATCAAGGGAGCCCCCTCAGATCCCGAGGAGCTTGAATCGCGGCCTGTAGTACTGCCTGCCCAAAGGCTGTATCCGCATTCCTTCTTACGTCCATTTGATAAAATTTTGTAAACATGTGGACTGACGACCACGTTGCTGCCTTGCATATTCGAGCCATAGAGATCTGATGATGATGATGTGCTGCCCAGGAGGTGCCCATGGCCCTGGTAGAATGGGCCTTTGCCGACAAAGGAGGAGGAGGCAACCTCTTCAAACCGCAGGCCTGAACGATTAATTGTTTAAACCATCTTGCGATGGTGGATCAAGCAGCTGCCTGACCCATCTTTGGGCCCTTCCGGTAAAACGAACACCACATCTGTTTTCCGAACTTTCTCTGTAGCTTTAAGATAGGCCTTTATGGCCCTGACAATATCCAACGTATGCAGCAACCCCTCCTTTCTAGAGGTGGGTTTTGGAAGAAGGATGGAAGTACCACATCCTGGTTCAGGTGGAAACTGGACATAACCTTTAGTAGAAAGGAAGAATGAGGACGGAACCCCGCCCTATCCTTATGTAAAATGAGATATGGTTCCTTACAAGATAAGGCTGCCAATTCCGATACTCTCCTGGCCGAAACTATGGTGATCAGAAATACCGACTTTCTAGTCAGTAAAACCAAAGGTACCTCAGCCAACGGCTCAAGGGGTTGTTTCTGTAGAGTTGACAGAACAAGATTTAAGTCCCATGGACAAAGTGGTGATTTGACCGGAGGATTAACACGTAAGACTCCCTGTACGAAGATCTTAACCAGCGAGTGGGCGGCCAGCGGCCTCTGAAACCACACTGATAAGGCTGAAATCTGTCCCTAGATCGTGCTTAATGCCAGGCCTTTATCCACTCCTAGCTGGAGGAAACGTAATACTCTATCAATGGTATACTTGCGGGAAACCCATCTCCTAGCCTCACACCAGCCTACGTAGGCCCTCCAAACCCTGCAACAAAATTACCCTGGAGGCCGGCTTTCTAGCCTCAATGAGGGTAGGGATTACCTGCCTAGACAGACCTCTACCCCTGAGAATCAGGGATTCAGCCGCCAGGCCGTCAAATTTAGACGCCGTAATGCAGGGTGGAGGATCGGGCCTTGTGAGAGTAGGTCTGGCCCTAGAGGAAGAGTCCAAGGGCCTCCCGCTGCCAATTTCAGGACTAGTGAGTACCATGCCCTCCGGTACCAAGCTGGGGCTACCAGGATACCAGCCTGTGCTATGATCCTGCGCCGCAGGCGGGGTAGTAACTGCAGTGGGGGAAATGCATATAGAAGTTATGATTGATGCCAAGGGCAAACCAACACATCGGTTCCGCAGGCCATAGGGTCCCTCGTTCGAGACATGAACCTGTCTAGCTTCTTGTTGAATCCTGATGCCATGACCTCCACGTCTGGCACTCCCCACTTCTGGCAGATTGTCTGAAAAAAACTTGTGGATGCAGAGACCACTCCCCCGGCGACAGGGTTTGGCGACTTAGGAAGTACGCCTGCAGGTTGTCCACCTCGGGAATGAATGCCGCCGATATGCAGGGTACATAAACCTCTGCCCACCGAAAAACCAAGCTCCTCTCCCTCTGAGTGGCTTGACTCTTGGTTCCCCCTTGGTGGTTCACCTATATGCCACCGCTGTGGCCTTGTCTGAATGACTTCTCACCGAGGACCCCTGTAATCTGGATGTCTATGCCAGGAGGGCTAGCTGAGCCGCTCAGAATTCCCAGACCTTGATGGGCAGCTGCCTCTCCGCCTCTGCCCAAGTTCCTTGGCGAGTGAACTTGTTCAAGACCGCTCTCCAGCCTTCCAGACCACTGGGCAGAACCAAGCTGCTAGAATTGCTGCCTGTAGGACACGAGTGTGGAAGCATGTGGTATTGCCTCGAACATGGCCATCGCATACATAGGCGAATAGTTGGCTCTTTTTTGCTTAGAACCAACTGAATCAATCTTTTGATAGCCTCGACCTTTACCAGGGGCAGGAACATCCATCTTCTGTTCTGTGTCTAATCTCGTGCCGAGATATTCCAACTGCTTTGTAGGTTGAACTGCTGATCTTTCCCCGGTTTAGGACTCAGCCGAACCTCTCGAGGTACTGAACCATGAGGGCTACTACGCATTCCACCAAGGAAGCGAGTGACCTTATGATTAAGAGGTCATCCAGGTATGCTAGGACCGAGATCCCTTGGATCCTTTGGACTGACTAGAATAGGAGCTAGGACCTTCGTGAATACCCGGGGGCCGTAGCCAGCCCGAAGGGGGGCGCCACAAATTGGAAGTGACGCTGTATCACTGCGAAGCGTAAAAACAAAAATATTTGATGTGGCTAAAAGACCTGGTACATGAAGGTAACCCTCCTTTATGTCTATAGAAGCCCGATCCTTCTGGAGTGTGGCGGCTGCTGGCCAAACGGATTCTATCCGGAAAGAGCGAACCCTTAGGTAAGCATTTAAACCTTTTAGGTCCAAAATTGGTCTGACATTGCCGATGAGCCTTGGTATGACAAACAGATTGGAATAGAAACCTAGCCCCTGTTCTTGGGCTGGTACCTCTACCATTATGCCCTGGTAAAGCAGGTGATCCAATGCTGCCCGCATTGAGGCCTTCCTTGTGGAGGAAATTTTAGAAATTCTAATCTGTAGCCTGCGGCCACAGATGATCGGACCCCCTCTGTCGGGGACCGATCCCCAGAGGCCTGTCCTTCCGATCCATTGTTAAAAGTTTGATCGCGCAGGAGGACCGTACTGCCTGAAATTTGAGGGCCCTGGAACCGGGGGGAGCTGCCCTTTTAAACGCAGGACCCCGGAACTTCCTTTGACTGGTACTTTTGACGGGTACTTTTGCCACTTGAAACAGTCTGAATGTATTTATCCAGATCTTTCCATGGAAGGGCAAACCTGCCAGCAGTCTTTTACATGGGGCTCGGCCGCCCAGTTCTTCAACCATAAGAGCCTTCTCATATGCACTAAAAATAGTGACAACGAGACGCCTGCTGGATGGAGTCTTTTTATATAGCCTCTACCGCAAAGCACAGAGCTCTGGGAATATCCAATAACTCCTCTGCCTATTGGGCAGGGATGTCTAAGCATCTGTTTTGCCTGGTTCCTTAATGCCTGAAAAAAACTCCAATTGCAGCCACTGCTGGCTGTAGCCAGGGATGCTGGAAAAAGTGTCTCTAAACGTTTATCGACCGGGACCTTAAACATTTGTATGTTTCCCCTTAGGCCAGTTAATGATTTATTCACCCATGAGATGGCTGCGTCCACCGTTGGGAGCGCCCCCTTTCTTTAGAAAAATGTCTTTTCCATAGGGTAAATAACAGAAAACCTTCCAGGTGGTCTCCCATCCAGGCACTAACCAGGCTCTACCCTGCTTAGCCTCCGAGATCAGACGAGATCGGGCGTTTTCCGGGAGATGCGGCCTCAAGGACCTCACGGGTAGTTGAAAAGCAGTGCCCGAACCGGGACCTGAACCCTGGACCCTCAGATCAAAAGTCCGATGCTCTACCAACTGAGCCATCCGGGCCCCTTTTAAAGAGCACCTGGTCAGGGGAAAGAGTGCCTGCAAGCACAAATATTTCCTGGCAGACGTGCATAAAGACTACCCTCTCGTCAGCTTTAGGCGGCAGAAAAAATTCTGTCCGGTCGTCCCAATCCTGGAAAAACCAATTCCTCTAACAGAGGATGGACCAGAAAAGCTGCGTTGCTTAAAGGCGCTTTTAAAAGAACCCAAAGAGGATACCGCAGGAACCTGAGGCTCTGGAAATGGCAAATTGAATGCCAAGCGGACCATGTCTGTCAAAGACTGGACCCACAGACTCTCCGCCTGGGAGGCTGAAAACGATTCTTCAGTGGTAGAACCTCTAGGTTCTGTCCCTTTTGGCGATGGGGATCTAGTCCGCTTCTTGCCAGAAAAAGAGCCAGCGATCATAGCTGTTAACCTCTTTTCTCTAGCCCCCCTAGGGTGACGGCTAGCATCTCCTCTGTGATAACACAGGGTTGGGCCGACCTGGGCCAGCCTCAGCACCAGACCCCCTTAATGGCTTATCCAGGGTGACCCCTATAGGAATAACCTGTGGGGAAAGTATTGGCATATTATCAGAACCAGAGGAGGAACCCCTTTGTCTTTGCCTTTTCTCTTTCTTTTTTTTTTTTCTTTTTTTTTTTTGTGTTTTGATCCTGAACCCTTGGAAGCCATAATACAAAACCGAAGGACTCCGCTTACAACAACAGACTGTTATCCAGGAGTAAAAATAAGGTTTAGGGGACAATAGGATCACTAATGCCCCAAAAACGGTGGGGCTCAGTATGTTTTCTTTTATATATTATTCACCACATACAGCCCCACCCCCAACATGTTTGCCAGCATTCAACCTGTTGCCAAGGGGATTTTGGCTTAACAAAAAGTATTGGAGCTGACTCCAGCATGTAGTACCCCTTCTCGCCACCGGGAGTCACTGTGCTGCCAGCTCTACGTCCTCTCTCCAGCTCAGCTCTGAACTGAGCTAAGAACGCGCCTGCTGTGTATAACAGCAATTAAAGGCACGCCCACTCTACACTGCAGTCACACTCCCCGTGTATGCCGCCGTGGAATTGTCAGGATGGAGAGCGGGGTAGAAGCCGGTAAATCCGGCTCCTTACTGCTCCGAATGGACAGTCAGTGACCACCGACTGTCCATTCACATAACTGAAACATTGTAATCTGTGATTACAAATGTTTCAGTTTATGAATGAAGAGAAGACTCTGTCTTCACTCCATTCATTATCAGTGCAGCCTGAGGCTGCTGAGAAAGGGACAGGGGAACATGTGTCCCTAGTCCCTTTCTCTGTCTCAAAGGGAAGATGTCAGAGGTCTGTTAAGACCCCTGATATTTCACCAAAGCCCCCCCCCCTCCAACAGGGCTGAAAAAATAAATACAAAAATGAAGAATAAAAAAAATGATTGTAGAAAAAAAAAATTAAAGAAAAAACACACACACACACTGACACAGTCCACCCCCCCTTTTAAAAAAAAATGTAAAAAAAAAAAAAAAAAAAACATACTGACACATGTGCCGTTTTTACATGAGATTACAAAAAAAGTATCGGTATTCGGTATCGGCGAGTACTTGAAAAAAAGTATCGGTACTTGTACTCGGTCCTAAAAAAGTGGTATCGGGACAACCCTAGTCACAAGACTGTTAGATGCTGCTGATGAGAAAAAATGTATTTAGCAGTTTATATTTCCAAAAAAAATTGCATTTCCATGTTCTGAGTGAGACCAGATATAGCGAATGCAGGCTCCTGGGTTTAATAACACTAAGATATGGAGAGTCTGCATTTTTTTGGTTTTTTTTAATCATAAAAAAACAAATTACATGGATACATACAGAGTCAGACAGTCAGGATTGTGCTCTACACTCACCCATTTGCTGTCCAGGTCTGGTTGAAGATGGATGTGTCGCTGAACGAGTTACACAGGATGAGGGACTGAACTCTGGGGGACTTGTGTGTATATTCTGCAAACTTCTGGGCCAGAAAGCCACCAAGAGATGCTCCAAACAGGTGAACCTGGCCATACACAAAACGAAAAAGGTACAATCCGATTAACCACTTAAGACCCGGACCAAAATGCAGGTAAATGACCTTGCCCCTTTTTGCGATTCGGCACTGCGTCGCTTTAACTGACAATTGCGCGGTCGTGCGACGTGGCTCCCAAACAAAAATTCGCGTCCTTTTCTTCCCACAAATAGAGCTTTCTTTTGGTGGTATTTGATCGCCTCTGCATTTTTTTTTTTGCGCTATATACAAAAATAGAGCGACATTTTTGAAAAAAAAAAAAAAAAAACACAATATTTTTTAGTTTTTGTTATAAGAAAAATCAAATAAACTAAATTTTAGTCAAACATTTAGGCCAAAATGTATTTAGCCACATCTAGTAAAAAAAAAAAAAAAAAAAAATTGCAATAAAAAAAAAAATAATTAGCTACCTAGCGGGAACAGCGACACTAATACAGCGATCAGAAAAATGATCGCTTAGTGATGCTGGCAATAGGGAGTGAAAAGGTTAACTAGGGCGGTGATCAAGGGGTTAAAAACTTTATTGGGGGGGGTACGGGGGCTACCCTGAACCTAACACTAACTGACTGTCACACTGACACTGAATACTGCATTTAGTGACACTGACAGGGGGAGGGGGGGGGGGGTGATCGCAAGGGGTTAATGTGCCTATGTGTAGTGTGTGTCAGTGTAGTGTTGTGCAGACTTACTGTGCGATGTGATCTCTCCTCAGCGGCGGTTGAAAAAAACGCTGAGAGGAGAGATCACATCACTTCCCCCTTCCTGTGTTTACACAGGAGGAGGAAGTGCACTGCAGGGGAGCACGCGGATTGGCTGGGAGCGTTCCGGAGGGGGCGGACAGAAAAGAATAGCCGCCCCCTTGTCCCGGATCGCTCGTACAGCCGCGGGGACCGCCGCATATACCGGGGGGGGGGGGGGTCCCGATCAAACCCCCGACCCACGTCAAGGCAGCAACGTATATATATACATTGATGTGCCTGCCTGTGCCATTCTGCCGACGTAAATGTACATGCGGCGGTCCAGAAGCGGTTAAAGTTATCCAAAAAATAAAGCCCAGATCCTGAACCCTTAACCAATGAATAATGCCTGCGCTGTGTAATTTGGACCCTTCTATCACCTAAAAAAATATCTGATCCTGCCTGGGTATAGCCTCCCCCCATGTAAACTGACCACGCTTTATCATGCCTGATGAGCCCCGACACTGTGGTCAGTTTTTCGTGCCTTCGTCATCCGCAGCCCTGGCCTCCTCTGTCTGCTCGGTGTCGGTGCCCGCCCCCTCCCCTTCAGCTGCCATTATAACTACAATAAAAACATCCCATCCCCTCTGTAACAGAACGTTATATGCCCCTGTGACTGGATTATATAAAAATCTGCCGCGTCAATTGGCGATCATGTGACTCCTCAGCTCTCTCCTCCCTGAGAGGCGGAGACGCTCCGCTATATAAAAAAGGTACAGATTGGCAGCTTGGTTATATAACAGAGACAGGGGCACATAACGTTACGTTACAGAGGGGAGGGAATGTTTTTATTGTGTTCGCTTAACCACTTTAATTCCAAATTTAAGCAAAAAAAATTCTAAACTTTACTAACATTTTTACTCTAAATACTCAGCTGAACAATTAGCGTTAATACGAGCTATAAAGCCTCACACACATAAAAAATGCGCAGCCTCATATTCCAGGCGTTATTCCACCTGTCAATCTGAAGGTGCCACTTGTAGCGTGCCATACAAGTGAAAGGATCTATGCATGTAAACGTCGAGGCTTCTGTGCATTGGCATTTACACATGCAAGCATGAGTGCCACTGCATGAAAGCCTGAGTGTTTACAAGAGTAGGGGAGCGTGTAAAGCCATTCACTTGTACATTGTACCTGTCCCCCCCCCCCCCCCCAGGCATGAAAGCATTCAGAATTGTATCCTGGACCTATTTTCAGGCTTTCACTATCTGTGTACACGGGGCCTAAAAGTCTGCAATCATACAGGAGGTCAATGGGCACAGACATACCGTAATCTGAAGTTCTGTACATTTCACTGCAGCAATATTCTATGAGCTCTGCATACAGTGGGGAAATCAATTACCGCAAATACTCGAGTATAAGACAAGTTTTTAAGCACATTTTTTTGTGCTGAAAATGCCCCCCTTAGCTTATACTCGAGTCACCTTTTTGCGCCTGAGCTCTCGGAATTTGGGGACCCGATATTAGCCAGCCGTACGTGCCCTGGATCCCAAACTTGGCACACATGTAGCCCCACTCTTCTACAAGTTTATTGCCTGAGGGACCTATGGCTGGGGAGCACCGATTTTTCAAAGCCAGGCACCCCTTCCATAGACTCCCATGTTAAACGCTAATTTCTGTGGGGCCTTTGGGGACCCGGTACCGGTGGGTCGTAGGTCCCCTGGACCCAGAACTTGGCACATATGTAGCCCCATTTCTCTTCTACAAGTGTACAAAGGTTGTTGTCTGGGGGCCCTACGGCTGGGGAGCACCGATTTTTTAAGACTCCCATGTTAAACGTCAGTTGAGGCATGGACACAGTCAGGCATGGACACAGTCAGGCATGGACACAGTCAGGCATGGACACAGTCAGGCATGGACACAGTCAGGCATGGACACAGTCAGGCATGGACACAGTCAGGCATGGACACAGTCAGGCATGGACACAGTCAGGCATGGACACAGTCAGGCATGGACACAGTCAGGCATGGACACAGTCCATTCAAACCTCAACATAATGGGCAAGACCAAAGAGCTGTCAAAGGACATCAGGGACAAGATTGTAGACCTGCACAAGGCTGGAATGGGCTACAAGACCATCAGTAAGAAGCTTGGTGAGAAAGAGCCAGCTTGGAGTGATTATTTGCAAATGGAAAAAATACAAAATAGCCATCAATTGCCCTAGGTCTGGAGCTCCATGCAAGATTTTGCCTCCTGGGGTGAGGATGGTCATGAGAAAAGTGAGAGATCAGCCCAGAACTACACGAGAGGAGCTTGTGAATGATCTCAAGGCAGCTGGCACCACAGTCACCAAACAAACCATTGGCAACAATACACTGATATGAATTGAAATTCTGCACCGACCCAAGACACACGTACAGGCCCATCTGAAGTTTGCCAATGATTCAGAGAAGGATTGGGAGAAAGTGCTGTGGTCAGGTAAGACCAAAATTAAGCTTTGTGGGATTAACTCAACTCGCGGTGTTTGGAGGAAGGAAAAAAAAATGCTGACTATGACCCAAAAAACACCAAGCAAGGAGGTGGAAACATTATGCTTTGGAGCGGTTTCTCTGCTAAAAGTTTCAAGCCGAATTTGCCGCATTGAGGGGCCAATGGACGGGGCCATGTATTGTAAAATCTTGGATGAGAACCTTCTTCCCTCAGCCAGAACACTGAAGATGGGTCATGGATGGGTCTTCCAGCATGACAATGACCCAAAACATACCGCAACAAAGGAGTGGCTCAAGAAGAAGCACATTAAGGTCATAGTGAGGAGACCAAGATAAATGTTTTTGGAACTGATGGGTTTAAAAAAACTGTATGGCGTCACAAAGGTGAGGAGTACAAAGAAAAATGCGTGGTGCCTACAGTGAAGCATGGTGGTGGCAGTGTTGTTCTATGGGGCTGCATGGGTGTTGGGGGAGGTGCATTTTATTGAAGGCATCATGAATTTACAGATGTACTGCTCTATATTGAAAGAGAAGAAGATGTTACCATCACTCCGTGATAAATAATATTTATTATAGCAAAAAGTAAAAAATATTGTGTTTTCTTCAAAATTGTCGCTCTTTTGTTTATAGCGCAAAACACAAAAACCGCAGGAGGTGATCAAATGCCACCAAAAGAAAGCTCTATTTGTGGGAAAAACAGGATGCAAATTTTGCTTGGGGACCACATCACACGACCGCGCAATTGTCAGTTAAAACGACGCAGTGCCGAATCGTAAAAAGTGCTCTGGTCATGAAGGGGGGGGAGTAAAATTCTCCGGGGTTGAAGCTGCCTCAAACTCACCTTGTCCAAGTGCAAATCATCCAAAAGTTTTCTGAATCCATCGCAGAACTCCAAGTGATCCCAGTACACTGGATACTGAAGCTGAAAAGACAACAGAAAACTATAAGACAGATAAAAGTTAAAGCAGAACTACAAACTGATAACAATGATTCCAATTCTATGGCGTTCTTAACCACTTAAGGACCGCCTACTGAACATTTACATCAGCAGAATGGTACAGCTGGGCACATCAACGTATATATACGTTGGTTTCTAGTAGGGTTGTCCAGATACCGATACTAGTATCGGTATCGGGACCGATACCAAGTATTTGCGGGAGTACTTGTACTCGTGCAAATGCTCCCGATACCTAAATAGTAGGGCTGTGCAAATTAACTTTTAATTGATCGATTAATCTTTAATTTTTTTGAGCGATCAAAATTTTTGATCGATTAAAATTCTTTTGATTGGTACTCATCTCTCCGCCGGCTTCTGGGCCTTCAGGGAGTTCTGTAGGAGATCCGGTAACCTAACGGACACCGGCGGGGCTTACTGTGTCTATCTGAAGGGCTCCTTTGCTGTGCCTTCATATCTGCATGCCAGGGGGACCTTACTATCTGCCACACGCAAGGGCTGTTACACTTCCCTCTATCAACCTGGGATTCTACAACCATCCACTGGGAGTTGTGATAGTTCCCTTCATGGGACATCTACATGCCGACGGACTGATGTTAACCCCTCCTCATCTGGATTCAGCAGTAGTATCGTTGTACACATTTTTATACCAGTATCATACTTAGCTACATGTTTTTATGACTGTTTTTGGTACTGTTTGGTATTACTTGCACCATTTTTACAGTTTATGTAGCTACATCGATTTTACCTCCAGTGCAATATTTATTTTATTACCCACTTGAAGACTATAAAAGTTTTAATGCTATTCCCATTGAGCGCTGCCTGTGTGTTTTTTTGTATCCTGCTATCCATTAATCCAGTTGTTGGTAGCTGCACTGGGAATCTGTATGTGCGTTGTAATTAATTGAAATTAGTCGATCAATCTATTAAAAAAAAAAAAAACGATTAATCGAACACAAAAATTTTTGATCAGTAACAGCCCTACTAAATAGAATACTTTTTTTGTATTTATCAACATGTTCTGTGAAAATTCTTTGAGTTTTTTACTACTGCGTGACAAGAAAATAAAACATTTTTATTCATTTTTACTCATTTTTATTCTTTTATAATGTCTTGAGTTAGAGTTCTTCATAATTCTAAAGAAAATATCCTTAGTCTGTATTGTGGTTTGAAAACTGTCACATGACATTTAAAAAAATTATCGGTATTCGGTATCGGCGAGTACATGAAAAAAAGTATCGGTACTTGTAATCGGTCCTAAAAAAGTGGTATCGGGACAACCCTAGTTTCTAGTAACCAGCCGTGGGTCACGGGCGCGCACCCGCGGCGCGCTCCCGTGACCCGGTCCGAAGCTCCGGGACCCGATCGCCGCTGGAGTGCGGCGATCGGTCCCCGGAGCTGAAGAACGGGTAGAGCCGTGTGTAAACACGGCTTCCCCGTGCTTCACTGTGGCCGCAGCATCGATCACGTCATAACTGTTATAGGGGGACGTGATCGATGACGTCACACCTACAGCCACACCCCCCTACAGTAGTAAACACACGCAGGGAACACAAATCCTACAGCGCCCCCTTGTGGTTAACTCCCAAACTGCAAGTGTCATTTTCACAGTAAACAATGCAATTTAAATGCATTTTTTGCTGTGAAAATGACAATTGTCCCAAAAATGTGTCAAAATTGTCCGAAGTGTCCGCCATAATGTCGCAGTCACGAAAAAAAAAAAATACGCTGATCGCCGCTATTAGTAAAAAAAATAAAAAATTATAATAATGCAATAAAACTATCCCTAATTATGTAAACGCTATAAACTTTGCGAAAACCAATCGATAAACGCTTATTGCGATTTTTTTTTTACCAAAAATAGGTAGAAGAATACGTATCGGCCTAAACTGAGAAAAAAAAAAAAATTATATATATTTTGGGGGGATATTTATTATAGCAAAAAGTAAAAAATATAGAATTTTTTCAAAATTGTCGCTCTATTTTTGTTTATAGCGCAAAAAATTGATCAAATTCTATTTGTACGCCAATTTTGTTTGGGAGCCACGTCGCAAAATTGTCAGTTAAAAAAGTGCCGAATCGCAAAAAGGGGCAAGGTCCTTTAGCAGCATTTTGGTCCGGGTCTTAAGTGGTTAAAATATTATATTTTATAAAAAAAAAAAGGAATAAATATACATAATAAAAAAAAATATATATATATATATATATATATATATATATATATATATATATATATATATATATATATATATATATATATATATATATATATATATAATTCCCATAATGCTTCTTGTTTGTGAATCACAATGGGATCATGTGAGATGCTGTCATTGTGCTGGGGGTGGAATATCTCCTCCTGGATCTGGATGTGACCTATGATCAGGGTCAATCACATGCTGCTCTGACATGAGAATGAGATGTAGCTGGGACGGGGGAGGGGGAATACCTGGTGATCCCTATATATGTGTATCTGCCATAAACATTCCCTTCTTCTTGGCCCTGTAGAGCCATCAGTGATATCACACTTTATTATCTGGACTACCATTACCTCCCGATCATTTAGACCCCACCATTGCAGCATAGAGCACTAGCCTTGTCTCTGTATAACTACAACCCCCAACATGTCCCACCAAGATCTACTGCATCACTAAAGAACACACACTCGCCGGACACTTCATTATGTACACCTTGCTAGTATCGGGTTGGACCCCCTTTTGCCTTCATTCTTCGGGGCAAAAATTCAACAAGGTGTTGGAAACATTGCTCAGATTTTGCTCCAGAGTGACATAACATTACTTCCACCACATTCCAAAGGGTCTCTATTGGATGAGATGTGGGGAGTGTGGAGACCATTGGAGGACACGGACCTCATTGTGCAGTGGTGAGATGATTGGATCTTTGTGACATGTTATCCTGCTGGAAGGAGCAATCAGAAGATGGGGACACTGTAGTTATAAAGGGATGGACATGGCCACCAACAATACTCAGGGGGCCGTGGTGTATAAACGCTCAATTAGTACTAAGGGCCCAAAGTGTGCCAAGAAAATACCCCCACCCCCCCCCCCCCCCACCAACCTGAACCGGTATTACCCCATCCCCCACACCATTACACCCATACCACCAGCCTGAACCCTTCTGCCGTCTCTATGCAGAACAAGTTCACAGCCAACACCCTCCGCACAAAACTCCACAAATTTGTCCGATGGAAGTCCGATCGTGTGTACGAGGCTTAAGACTAAGGCCCCGTACACACGACCGAGAAACTCGTCGGGTGAAACCCATCGTTTTCCTTGTCGAGTTTCTGGTTCGGCTGTCCAAAAACTCGTCGAGCCAAATTTTCCCATTGCCGTTGAGGAAATAGAGAACATGCTCTCTTTTTGTCTCAACGAGTTTCTCGGCGGTTTTCTCGGCAGAATACGTCTCCCATCAAGTTTCTTGATGGATTCTGCCGAGAAAACCGGTCGTGTGTACGGGGCCTTACACAAAAAAAAATTCTATCTAGTGCTGACTTTGCACAGCTAATGGACACATAATGTATTTTCAAGACACTTGCAGAACTCTGTTGTGCAATGAACAGTAATCTGGAAAATCATTTGGCATGTGGGGCAGTTGGACAAAGAACGCATTCTCTTATTATGCAAGCTATTGCGTTAGGAATTTCCACACACAAAAGCACAGAGAATCATTATTTTTTTAAGTTTATTAGTGTGGAACCACAAACTCAGCAGAGATTGTGGGATATTTTAGGCATTTTGTGGTGTTCCTGCAGTTGAAAGCAAAAAAAACAAAAAAACACAATCGTAAGGATTTGAGAGACAACCACCATATTGTAATGGCGAGACAACTGGGATAGAGCATTTCGAAAACTGCAGCTCTTGTGGGATGTTTCCGGTCTGAACCGACCAAAATTGGTCCAAAGAAAGAAAACTGGCCAACCGGTGACTGACGGACAGCGAAGGCTCGCCAATGGAGACGGGGACTGAAAGCTCCCCAATGTAAACATCCCTTGTAATAGGAATAGTGAGTGACAGGTCCTTTTTATGGAGAGATATGGGGTCAATAAGACCCCACATCTCTCCTCCAGGCTGGGAAGCATTAGATGGTAAAAAAAAAATAAAAATTCACCGATCTAATGCATTCAGCCGCGGTTGCGGCTTTGTTAACATTCCGGGTACCGGGCGTGACGTCATAACGTCGCGCCCAGTCCTCCGACCGTCATAGAGATTACTGTGACCGTCTGGTCACCAGTCATCTCTATGCTTCACCAACAAGCGCCGGCCGATTCGCTCTCCGGGCCCCCGATGGCACGGGAGAGCCCGGAGAAGCACCGGATGGCGGCGGGAGGGGGGGACGGACGGGGGACGTCCCCTCCCGTTGCTTTGATCGTTCTTCTGGTGCACAGAATCACCGGCTGAAGACGGCGATATCTGAATGATGCCTGTGGCTGCAGGCATCACTCAGATATACCCGCACAAAGTGCAGGACGTCATATGACGTCCTGCGGTGATCAAGTGGTTAAAAAAGGTGCTGAGCCCTGGTGATCTTTAATCGCTTTATTTTGTTCAGGTAGATCGCTGCCTCTCAAAAAAGGTTGCTTACCCCCTACTTTAGGCTTGCAGGACAAGTCGTTCCCTATGTTTTCCGATGGAGGGAAAGGCTCATGCATACTGGTCTGAATTTCATGCAACTTGAGGACCAAAGACTTCATTGTTAACCTCAGAAGTTGCATGAAAGTCGTACCAGAACGTTATATAATGCACAAGAAATGTCCATCATTACTGGTCAGTCATATCCAAGTTGCACCCATCCAAAGTTGCGTACCAAAGTCAGTGCAACTTTGGAGTTGTACAAGTGTGAATAGAGCCTGAGAGGTCTAATGGAGTCACGCCTGGATGGGTCAGGACTGTTTTGGCAGCAAAAATGGGGGTCAATTTATTATTGGAAGGGAGGACATAACGTTATGGCTGACATGAAACAACTGAATACCGACAGCTTATAATGTAAACAAGGACAGAAAAGTTAGAACAAACAGAACAGTTGGAAGGCAATTTAGAAGGAATTCTCCATACTCACAGCAATGACTCGATAACCCCAGCCGGTCAGCGCCAGAATCTGGTGGAAGAAAACGTCTGCGGTCCCACTAACTGGAGGCAGGAATATAATGGGGCAGCGAACACTCCGGGGGCCGGCGTCATATAGAGACCACACTTTACTGTCATCGTCATCCACAATTATCTGAGAGACAGAAAATTAGATAAACATTTGTCTTATGATGCTTCACAGATAAATTAAATCTCATTACATCCACTGAGCAAAGCGACTCCTAGGCAAGAAACAGAGCTGACCCGAGCTACCCGAAATCTGTACCATGTTTACCCGAAAATAAGACCTAGTATTATTTTCCAGAAGGGCTGCAATATAAGCCCTACCCTGAAAATAAGCCCTAGATTAAAATGCTTGTAAAATCCTATAATCCACTTTTACAGTATTATATCATGTACAATGTGTGCGTTTCTGTAATACAATTGAAGGGGAAGAGAGCTCCGGACGGTCACAGAAGTGCAGAGCGGCGCTATAATGAAAGTATTTGGCACAATTATATTACATAAACGCACACATTGTACATGATATAATACTGTAATAGAGTGGATTATAGGATTTTACAAACATTTTATCTACTGGGGATTCCTGACAGGCAGGGAGGGAGAGGGGGAAGAGAAGACAGCACATTACATGGCAAGACCTACCCCGAAAATAAGCCCTACTGTGTCTTGTGTTGCCTAAATTAATATAGGACCCGGGCTTATTTTCGGGAAAACACGGCATTCGTATAGTAGCACTCAGAGTTTGAGATCTCCGCTCTAAAAAGAATCCCCCCCCAAAAAAAAAGGAAAAAATGATGTGATGGCACCTAATGATGCCAGCAATTAAATTCCCAGTCAAGGCACCCTTTAACCGCTTCTATCCTGGGCCAATTCTGGCATTGCTTTCCTACATATAAAAAACATTTTTTTGCTAGAAAATTACTCAGAACCTTCAAACATTATATTTATTTATTCTCATTTATTTTTAGCAGAGACCCTAGGGAATAAAATGGCAGGCATTGCATTTTTTTACGTCACATTGTATTTTTGCAGCAATCTTCCAGATACGATATTTTGCATAATATGAAAGATGCTATGCCGAGTAAACAGATACCCAACATGTCATGCTTCAAAACTGTGCGTAACATTATCTTTCACAATATAAAAAAAAAATTGAAATAACTTTACTGTTGTCTTATTTAATCAAAAAAAAACACTAGTGGGTTCTGAGAAACGTTTTTCAGCTGTAAAAACGCTCAAAAACTTCACTCGCCAGCGTTTTTTGGATCCATTAAAAAAAAAAAAAAAAAAAACGCCAACGTGGGATAAACGCTAAGAAAAATATGTAGAAGAATCGGCCTAAACTGAGGATTTTTTTTATAATATATATATATATATATACACACACACACACTTTTTTGGGGGATATTTATTATAGCAAAAAATAAAAATATATTTTTTTTTTCAAAATTGTCGCTCTATTTTTGTTTATAGCGCAAAAAATAAAAACCGCAGAGGTGATCAAATACCACCAAAAAAAAAAGCTCTATTTGTGGGGAAAAAAGGACGTCAATTTTGTTTGGGAGCCACGTCGCACGACCGCGCAATTGTCAGTTAAAGCGACGCAGTGCCGAATCGCAAAAAATGGCCCGGTCTTTGACCAGCAATATGGTCCGGGGCTGAAGTGGTTAAATAAAATGCTTTGTTTTAAACAAAAAATAGACAAGGTATAGTAGAGCTTGTCTCTACCAGGCTCTCTGCTTCTGTTTACTTTACATTGACCAAGCCTTGGATTTCCTATTTAATTATTAACCAGATTTTTATAGTCATTCATTACAAGCCAGGTTATGTATTTCCAGCTTTAAATCCGATCTGCCGTACAGAAGCTCAGGGAAGAATATGTCAGTCTTGATCACATCATTCCTTACCCTGCAGATCGCCGTCTGCAGGGAAAAAAAAGCCATAAATCTATCCCCTATTGTGTAGACCAGGGGTCTCCAAACTGCAGCCATTTGCTTGCCTTTATCCGGCCCTTGGGGCACTATTCCATCCACTGACACCAACAATGGGGAATCATTCTTGTTGCTAAAACCACCAATGGGGCACTATTCATCCGACGACTATCAAAAAGGGTACAATTTCTTCTATTAGCACCAACAATGGGGCACTAGTCCTCCCACTGACACCAAAGATATGGTATTGTATACTCCCACTGGACATTTTCTACTCCCAGTGGCCCTGGACCGCCCCTCCTAAAGTCTGAAGGGCAGTAGACTGGCCCTTTGTTTAGAAAGTTTGCAGACCCCTGGTGTAGACGCTATAACTTTTGCGCAAATCAATCAATATAGGCTTATCGCAATTTTTTTTACCAAAAATATGTAGAATAGATATCGGTCTAAACTGAGGAACTTTTTTGTTTTAAAAAAAATAAATAATTGGGTTATTCATTAAGGGCCCTTTCACGCGTCTGCCTCCGCTCGTCCGTTTTTACAAGTCCGTAAACGGACTTGTAATGGTTCCCTATGGGATCGCGTCCGTTAGCGGATGATGCATCCGCTAACGTCCGCAAAGATCCGCGTCCGTCTGGATCCGTTTTTTCGGACGGAAGAAAACCCTATTTTTCTTCCGTCTGGCGGAACGGATCGGATGAATACGGACAAACGGTCCATTTTCATCCGATTCCCCATAGGGGAGAGCGGAGGAGAGACAGGGCGGTCCCTGCACAGTGTGCGGGGACCGCCCTGTCCGGACAGCTGAGCGGGGATCCCCGCTGAGCCGACGGACACACACAGAGCGAACCGAAAAAAGGGATTTTTAAATACAGCTTACCTGTAAAATCCTTTTCTTGGAGTACATCACGGGACACAGAGCGGCATATTCATTACTATGTGGGTTATATGGAGTACCTTCAGGTGTGGACACTGGCAATCTTCAAACAGGAAGTCCCCTCCCTATATAACCCCCTCCCCTAGAGGGAGTCCCTCAGTTTTGTAGCAAGCAGTATGCCTCCCAAAATGGTCACCCAAAAGAGGGGTGGGAGCTCTGTGTCCCGTGATGTACTCCAAGAAAAGGATTTTACAGGTAAGCTGTATTTAAAAATCCCTTTTTCTTTCTCGTACATCACGGGACACAGAGCGGCATATTCATTACTATGTGGGATGTCCGAAAGCAATGCTTTAATGAGGGGAGGGAGACATCTTCCAAAGAAGGATTCAATTTAGAGCTAAACTCAAATCATAATAATATTTCCAATTTAGTCAAGAAAGAAGAACCTTTTTCTTTTTTTTTTTTTTATATAACCAAGGGAGTTTCTGATCCCGAGGATTTCAAACTGCAGCCTGTAGTACTGCCTGACCAAAGGCAGTATCCGCATTTCTTCTCACGTCTAGTTGATAAAACCTTGTAAACGTGTGGACTGATGACCACGTTGCCGCCTTGCATATCTGAGCCATAGAGATCTGATGGTGTGCTGCCCAAGAGGCGCCCATGGCCCTGGTAGAATGGGCCTTTACCGACAACGGAGGGGGCAACCTCTTCAATCCGTAGGCTTGAATGATTAATTGTCTAATCCATCTCGAGATGGTGGATTTTGCAGCTGCCTGCCCCTTCTTGGGGCCATCTGGTAGAACGAATAACACATCTGTTTTCCGGATCTTTTCCGTAGCTTTAAGATAGGCCTTCATGGCCCGGACAATATCCAAGGTATGCAGCAACCCCTCCTTTCTAGATGTAGGTTTTGGAAAGAAGGATGGAAGTACCAAATCCTGGTTTAAGTGAAATTTGGATATAACCTTTGGTAGAAAGGAAGGATGGGGCCGGAGAACTGCCCTGTCCTTATGCAGAACAAGATATGGTTCCTTACACGATAAGGCTGCTAATTCTGACACTCTCCTGGCCGAAACTATGGCGACCAAGAAAACCAGTTTTCTTGTCAGTAAGAGTAAAGGAATCTCAGCCAAAGGCTCAAAAGGCTGTTTCTGTAGAGTGGACAGGACAAGATTTAGGTCCCAAGGCCAAACTGGTGACTTGACAGGAGGATTAATACGCAAGACCCCCTGTAAGAAGGTCTTTACCAGCGAGTGGGTGGCCAGCGGCCTCTGAAACCACACTGACAGAGCTGAGATCTGTCCTTTGATTGTGCTTAGTGCCAGGCCTTTATCCACTCCTAGCTGGAGAAAACTTAACACCCTATCAATAGTATATTTGCGGCAATTCCATCTTTTGGATTCACACCAGCCTATATAGTTCCTCCACACCCTGTAATAAATTACCCTGGAGACCGGCTTTCTAGCCTTAATCAGGGTAGGGATTACCTGCCTAGACAGACCCCTACCCCTGAGAATCAGGGATTCAGCCTCCAGGCCGTCAAATTTAGACGCTGTAATGTAGGGTGGAGGATCGGGCCTTGTGAGAGTAGGTCTGGTTGTAGAGGAAGAGTCCAAGGGTCTCCCACTGCCATATTCAGGACTAGTGAGTACCAAGCCCTCCGGGGCCAAGCTGGAGCTATTAGAATGACTGGCTTGTGCTCCACTCTGATCTTGCGCAACAGGCGGGGGAGTAACTGTAGTGGAGGGAACGCATATAGAAGTTTGAATTGGTGCCAAGGGCAAACCAACGCATCGGTTCCGCAGGCCATAGGATCCCTCGCTCGCGACACGAACCTGTCTAGTTTCTTGTTGAACCTGGATGCCATTATATCTACGTCTGGCGTTCCCCACCTCTGGCAGATTGTCTGAAAGACCTGGGGATGCAGAGACCACTCCCCTGGCAACAGACTCTGGCGACTTAAGAAGTCTGCCTGCAGGTTGTCCACTCCGGGAATGAATATCGCTGAAATGCAGGGTACATGAACCTCTGCCCATTGAAAAATCAAGTTCACTTCCCTTTGAGCGGCCTGGCTCCTGGTTCCCCCTTGGTGGTTTATGTATGCCACCGCCGTGGCATTGTCTGACTGGATTCTCACCGGGAACCCCTTTAATCTGGAGGTCCACGCCAACAGGGCTAGGCGAGCAGCTCTGATTTCCAAGATATTGATGGGGAGCTGCCTCTCTGCTTTCACCCAAGTTCCCTGGCGGGAGAACCCGTCGAAGACCGCCCCCCAGCCTGCCAGGCTGGCGTCTGTGGTAACTACCTTCCAGACAACAGGGCTGAAGGATCTTCCCTTTAGAAGGTTCTGAGGGTTCAACCACCAGGCCAGGCTTTGTCGGACCCTTGATGATAGCGTCAAAGGGGACTCTAAGGCATGTGCCCTCTTGCCCCAGGCTGCTAGAATGGCTGCCTGTAGGACGCGAGTGTGGATCTGAGCGTATGGTACTGCCTCGAATGTGGCCACTAGCTT
This sequence comes from Rana kukunoris, assembly GCA_029574335.1. NCBI lineage: Eukaryota > Metazoa > Chordata > Amphibia > Anura > Ranidae > Rana > Rana kukunoris. Next base: position 11,780,696 of record CM056051.1, on the reverse strand, counting down.
GCCTAGTAATCGCATACACAGGCGAATAGTTGGTCTTTTCTTGTCTACAACCAACTGAACCAACCCCTTGATCGCCTTGATCTTTACAAGGGGCAAGAACACCTTTTGATGTTCTGTGTCTAACCTCATGCCGAGGTATTCCAACTGCTTTGTAGGCTGGAATGCTGACTTTCCCTGGTTTAGGACCCAGCCGAATTCTTCGAGGTACCGAACCGTGAGGTTTACTGCCTTTTGCAGACCCGTCCGTGAGTGATCTATGATTAAAAGGTCGTCCAAGTATGCTAGGACTGTGACTCCTTGGATCCTTAAATTGGCCAGAACTGGGGCTAGAATCTTCGTGAATACCCGGGGGGCCGTGGCCAGCCCGAAAGGGAGCGCCCTGAATTGGAAGTGTCGCTGCCCCACCGCGAAGCGTAAAAACCTTTGATGCGCCTGAAAGATTGGTACATGAAGGTAAGCATCTTTTATGTCTATGGAGGCCAGAAAATCGTCTTTCTGAAGCGCGGCGGCTGCTGACCGGATGGATTCCATCCGGAAGGAACGCACCCTTAGATAACCGTTTAACCTCTTTAGGTCCAAGATTGACCTGACATCGCCGTTGGGCTTTGGTATGACAAAGAGATTGGAATAGAAACCTAGGCCTTGCTCTTGGGCTGGCACTTCTATAACTACGTCCTGGCAAAGCAGGTGATCCAAAGCTGCCAGCATTGAGGCCTTCCTTGCTGGATCCCTTGGTAGCCTTGATTCTTGAAAATGAGGCGGAGGATATCTTAGAAACTCCAGTCTGTAACCTGTGGTTACAGATGCCCGGACCCAATTGTCGGGGATCTTGGCTTCCCAAACTTCTGAGAAGAGACGAAGCCTTCCCCCCACCCTTGAGAGTGGGGGCGCCCCTTCATAATGCAGACTTAGGGGCTGTCTTTGACGGCTTGCGATACCACGGCTTCTTACCCCCAGGGGTCTGTCCTTGCGATCTACTGATAACGTTGGATCGTGCAGGCGGCCGTCGATACTGCCTGGAATTAGAGGGCCCCGAGACAGGAAAAAACTGCCTCCTAAATGTAGGAGCCCGGAATGTCTTTTTGACCGGTAAAAGGGTACTCTTGCCATTTGAAATAGTCTGAATATATTTATCCAGATCTTCTCCGAAGAGTCGTCCTCCATGGAAGGGAAATCCTGCCAGAAGCTTTTTGCATGGGGGCTCCGCCGCCCAGTTCTTCAACCATAAGAGCCTTCTCATGTGCACCAAACATAGTGATAAACGAGAAGCCTGCTGGATGGAATCTTTTATAGCATCTACCGCGAAACACAGAGCTCTGGGAATGTCAGCAAACTCCTCTGCTTGTTGGGTAGGCATGTCCTTTAACATCTCTTTTGTCTGGTCTTTTAATGCCTGACAAACTCCAATTGCAGCTACCGCTGGCTGCACCACTGCTCCTGCCGTAGCAAAGGATGCTTTTAAAAGTGTCTCTAATCTTTTATTAACCGGATCTTTAAACATATGTATGTTTTCCACCGGGCAAGTTAGTGATTTATTCACACACGAGATGGCTGCATCCACTATTGGGAGCCTCCACTTCTTGGAGAATTTTTCCTCCATGGGATAAATGACCGCAAATCTTTTCGGTGGCAGAAAAATCCTGTCCGGCCGTACCCAATCCCGAAAGATCAATTCCTCCAAGAGAGGATGGACCGGAAAAACTGCGTTGCTTAACGGAGCTTTCAAAGAGCCCAGAGAGGATACCGGAGGAACCTGAGGTTCTGGCAATGGTAAACTAAATGCCGAGCGGACCATGTCCGTCAAAGACTGTACCCACAGTCTCTCTGTCTGGGAGTCTGAAAATGGTTCCTCAGAGGTAGACCCCTCCATCCCTGAACCCTCTTGGTTCAGGTCCAGTTGATCCTCCTGTGATTCTAATTCCTCCGGAGAGAGAATCTCAGCATCTGAGGATACACCCCCTGGTGATGGGGATCTAACCCGTTTCTTACCAGGAATAGCTCTAGCGATCAATGCCGCTATTCTCTCTTCTAGCCCCCCTAGGGATACGGCTAGCATCTCCTCTGTGATAAACACAGGGCTGGGCTGATCTGGGCCAGCCTCCGCACCAGATCCCCCTAATGGCTCATCCAAGGCGCTCCTTAAATTAATAAGCTGCGGGGAAAGAATCGGCATATCAGAATCAGAAAGGGAACCCTTTTGTTTTTTGGTCTTTTTTGTACCCTTTGACCCCGAACCCTTGGAAGCCATAATACAAAATCGAGGGACTCCGCCCACACAACAGACTGTAGTGGGCAGGAGTACAAATTTCAGAGTTTAGGGGAGAATAGATCACTTAGTGTCCCCAAAAACTGATGGGCCCGTATGTTGGTTTTTTCTTTTTTTTTTTTTTTTTTTTTAAATAATTATATATTATATATTATATATTTTCCTTGACAACATACAGTGACCCTACTTTAAGTTTGCCAGCCTCCAACCTGCTGCAAAATAAGGGGGATTCTTGGCTTAACAATAAAGGCATTGGAACAAAGTCCACATGTACTACCCCTCTTCCGCCACCGGAGTCACTGTTCTGCCGCTCTGCGTCCTCTCCTTGAAAGATCAGCCTCAGACTGAGCACTGACAAAGCCTGCTGACTATAACAGCACAAAGGCGCGCCCCTGTATGACGCCGCAGGCCCGCCCCCCCCCGCCCTCCTGTCTGGACGGCGCGAAAAACGTCAATAAGACGCGCGCGCGCGCGCGCGCGCGCGCGTATGCCGGAAACAGGAGGAACATGGAGGAGCCGCGCTGCTGGAGATCCAGGCACGCAGAAACAGGCGGCAGATTCAAACCCCCGGCCAGGTAGGACTCTCTCAAGGCCCCTAGGGATCCTTACTAGCCCTAGGAAGAAACAGCAGGTTAGCTAGCAACACATATTTAAACAGGGGGGCCTAGTGATGGGGGAGAAAGGGTGTCATCCTGTCTTTTAGACATAGTGATCACGGTTGCCCATGCAGAGCATACTTAGGCTATCCCCCCTTTTAGGTTACCCCGGGGAGCCTGCTGTCGAACCAAGTCCCGCAGGCTCCCCCTTACCTGCTCCATGCTGCAGGATGTTTGACCAGCAAACTGATCCAATCTTCTCCCATCTCCGTGGGTAGCGTAGTAGACCTTCAGGCCCTGGGGTCCTATGAAGGTACCCACTGTCCTGGACCTATATAGCACCCTGGCAAACAGGAACTTTATGGTTTGGCAAACTCCAAGTCCTGGGCCCAGGGTCCAGCCCTCCAAAGAGGAGCATTATAGGCAAAACCCCACGGTCTGGGGCCCGGGTACTGTCCACTTTGGCACTGAGGCTCCTTGGACAGATCCGGTTAGCCCGCCCTTAATCCCAAGGATGTGGAGCAAAGCTATTCCGTGACCAACACCTAAGACACTGGCGAAAAAACTGAGGGACTCCCTCTAGGGGAGGGGGTTATATAGGGAGGGGACTTCCTGTTTGAAGATTGCCAGTGTCCACACCTGAAGGTACTCCATATAACCCACATAGTAATGAATATGCCGCTCTGTGTCCCGTGATGTACGAGAAAGAAAATGGTCCGCTCCGTGTGAAAGGACCATAAAACTTTTTTAGGACCGAGTACAAGTAGCGATACTTTTTTTCCCAAGTACTCGCCGATACCGAATACCGATACTTTTTTTAAATGTGTCCCCAAATCCAGCCATGTCCCCCACATATATCCAGCCATGTTTCCCCCCACATATATCCAGCCATGTTCCCCCCCACATATATCCAGCCATGTTCCCCCCCACATATATCCAGCCATGTTCCCCATACCTAGATGCCGCCACCTAGTTAATCAGCGTGCGGGGAACATTACAGCTTTCAAGGGAGATTTGCTATTCAAATAAAAGCTGTAATGTTCCCCGCACGCTGATTAACTAGGCGGCGTTGCAGTATGCGGCGGCGGTGGGGGGGGTTGTATCGGATCTGACATCGGGGGCATTTGCGGGAGTACAAGTACTCCCGCAAATGCTCGGTATCGGGACCACCCTAGTCAAAAATATTCATTAATTTTTTCTAGGGCTGTGAATGATCAAAATTTTTGTGTTCGATTAATCTCGGATTGGACAGATCACCCGTCCAATACCAACCCGAGCAAAGGCAGCGCTCGAGAATAGTAGTCTTCAAGTAGGTAACAAAATAAATATTGCACTGGAGCGATGTAGCTGTAAAAATGGTGCGAGTAATACCAAATGGCAACACTACAGCTATTCAAATAAAAGCTGTAATGTTCCCTGCACGCTGATTAACTAGGCGGCGTTGCAGGGGTGCAATTTGCCCAAAGCAGCTGGCTTGAGCCTACGCTGCCCCGAAATTGGGGGGGGCACTGAGAGTGATAGATAGTCTGCCTTCTACCTACTTGATGTCTGACATCATTATTGTAGGGGCCCCAGAGCATTTCTTTGCAAGATGAGTACAAGTACTCCCGCAAATGCTCGGTATCGGGACAACCCTAGTCAAAAATATTCGATTAAAAGTTAATTAATTTTTTCCCAAACTTGTCACTCCTCTTGTTTATAGCGCAAGAAATAATAACCGCAGGGGTGATCAAATCCCACCAAAAGGAAGCGGTTTGTGGGGGGGGGGGGGGAAAAAACATATATATTATATATATATATATAAAATTGGGTACAGTATTGTATGACTGCGCAATTGTCATTTAAAATGTGACCGCGCTGAAAGCTGAAAAATGGCCTGGGCAGGAAGGGGGAGAAAATGCCCAGTATTGAGGTGGTTAAACCTACAAAGTAAGGAAAAGAAGAATCAACGTGGAGATGTACTATTGAACAGGACATACCTTCTTTAGTGGGACCGTGCTCCGAAACCAGTTGTAGTCGGGGGAGATTTTGATGGCTCCCATGGTGGAGAGAAAAGAAACCTCGGCAGATCTGTGGGGTGGAGAGACGACATGTGATGAGTCAGGAGAAGCACGTTCTGTAATCACACAAAGGCGGCCTGTCTGCTATATCCTGCTTCCATCTCTTATCTGACCAACGAGGAGGGAAAACAAAGCTTACTAATTACAAGCGATAAAAAAGTAGATCAAAAAAGTTTAAAACAAAATGATGTTACATTATAGTTTATGTAAATGGGGTTTTATCCACCTGCACCACAAAATATGGAAGAAAGTTCTCAAAATAATATGTAAATCGCAGCAAAGAATATGTAAATCACATTTCCTATTCCCAATATATCAGAAATCAATGATCCGGCTTGTCTCTACCCCACCCAGCCATTGTTTCCCTTCCCCTAGCTCTTAGACCCCTTTATCACTCAAGTCACTTTTCAAGTGTCTATTAGCGCTTTCACACTGGGGCGGTGCGCTTACAAGACAGAAAAAATAAATTAAATAAAAAGTCCTGCAAGCAGTGTCTTTGGGGCGATGCAAGATCAGTGTATACAGCCCAGGCCACTTTTTGCGATTCGGCACTGCGCCACTTTAACTGACAATTGCGCGGTCGTGCGACGTGGCTCCCAAACAAAATTGGCGTCCTTTTTCCCCCCCCCACAAATAGAGCTTTCTTTTGGTGGTATTTGATCACCTCTGCGGTTTTTATTTTTTGTGCTATAAATAAAAATAAATATAGAGCGCCAATTTTGAAAATATCCCCCAAAAATATATAAAAAAAAAACTCAATTTAGGACGATACGTATTCTTCTACATATTTTTCCAAAAAAATATAAAAATAAAATCGCAATAAGCGTATATTGATAGCGTCTACAAAATAGGGGATAGATTTATGGCATTTTTATTATCATTTTTTTTTTTTTTTTTTTACTAGTAATGGCGGCGATCAGCGATTGTTATCGGTACTGCGACATTATGGCGGACACTTCAGACACTTGACACATTTTTGGGACCATTGGCATTTTTATAGCGATCAATGCTATAAAAATGCACCGACTACTGTAAAAGTTTCACTGGCAGGCAAGGGGTAATACTAGGGGGCAAGGAAGGGGTTAATTATGTTCCAACTGAAGGGGGGGTGGGACTGACTACGGGAAATGACAGATCGCTGTTCATACATTGTATGAACATGCGATCCGTAATTTCTCCCCTGACGCATCGGCACCAGGGACGCGCCCCTAGTGGCTGAAATGCAAAAATCACGTTATATTACGTGATTTTGCGCAGCCGCGCAGACCTGCCGCCGTAAAACTACGGTGGGTGGTCAGCAAGTGGTTAAAATAAACTATAATCAGATACAACTGATGTAAAAAAAACTGTGACGTCGCAATGTCGCATCATAGGAAAGGTCTACCCATTTCGTGGTTACATTACCACTCATCAGGAGCAGATGCAGGGGTTTGGGAGTATATATATAATGGAATAAAATTAAAATATGAGGGTAGAAAAAAAAAAATTATGGCGACGAAATTAACACTGCGTCTTATGCAGCTGAGAACAGAGGGAATGTAATCACTATGGAAAAAAAAAGCGGGGGGGAGGGGGAAGACAGAGGTCATCCCTACTGCTGCCATAACACTGTGCTAAATTCTGTATGTGGCCAATACTATTACAGTGTATTACGGCACACACAGCAGTGTTGGAAAAAAATGGCTTGGGGGCAGCTTGGCTCAAACAAACTATGTAAAATGTTTCGAAAGATGGGAGTTTTTCCTTTAACCACTTAGCTGCTGTCCTGTAGCTGTAAAACTGCTATAGAGCGGTCGCTATGTGCAGGATCACATATATACAGGTCAACCTGAACTTGCATGTAGGGGGCCAGATTCTCGTAGATCTGCCCTTTGTTAGCATATCCCTTTACGCTACGCCTCCGCACTATTTACGGGCAAGTGCTGTATTCTCAAAGCACTTGCTCCGTAATTTGCGACGGCGTAGCGTAAATGGGATGGCGTAAGGCCGCGTAATTCAAATAGGGAAGGAGGGGGGCGTGCTGTATTTAAATTAAGCGCGCCCCCGCGTCGAACGAACTGTGCATGCGCCGGCCCTAAACGTAGCCCAGTGCGCATGCTCCATAGTACACCGCAAATACATGGATTTCGACGGCAACGTAATTAACGTACAGCCCTATTCGCGATGAGTTACGCAAACAACGGAAAAACATGACGCAGTCCCGACGTCCATACCCAACATGGTGTACGCTGGACCTAGCAAGGTTACCCCTCATATAGCAGGGGTAACCTTACGCTTACGCAAACTATGTAAACTACGACGACGGCGCGCAAATACGTTCAGGAATCGGTGTATCACGCTCATTTGCATATTCGACGCAGAAATCGACGGGAACGCCACCTAGCGGCCAGCGTAACATTACAACTTAGATCCGACAGTGTAAGTGACTTACGCAAGTCGGATCTAACCAAAATCTATGCGTAACTGATTCTAAGAATCAGTCGCATAGATAGGAGGGCTCAGATACACGGTCGTATCTCTTCTGAGAATCTTGCCCAGGGGGTGCAAATGCACGCCTGCCGGCGGCTCAATGCCACTGTGGTTACACAAGGGTGGATAAAAATCAAAGTATTTTTTTTTTTAAAACGATTGTTTTGATTTTTATCAAATTATTTTAATAAAATGCTTTGGAGTAAAAAGATATCTAAAAAGAGTTTTCCCCATTTAGGATACATTAAAAATTTAGTTTATTCAGCATGGAATGGAGCTTAGTTATGTAACAGGAGGCTGTATATTCTGCAATATTTACATTTTTGGTAAACTCATTCAATGAATCCAAGCTCTGCCAGCTGAGATAGCACTACATTGATGCTTTCATACAATTTCACAGTAACCATGAGATAAAACAAAGTTCAGAAATATTCCTATCCCACTGTTTTGCAAATCTATGTACACTACAAACTGTATGATTGAATCGGTTCCGATATCGCTGTTTTCACCAACCTGACAGCTTATTAATCTAAATAGGAAACCATTTTGTTTGCAAATATTAAAGATTCTAACTTCCAGCAGAAATGAGTCACTTACATTTAAAGAGCACCTGTTATTTCAGATCCATCATGGCAGATGTCATTATTGGCATTCCACTAACCTGCTACTGCTACGTCCCTCACCTTGTTGTGTCACTGCCGCATCACCAGCTGTCCCATTAAAGTGAATGGGACCGTCGGGGGGCCAACAGCAGCTCAGAGGAGGGGCCAACAGCAGCTCAGAGGAGGGGCCAACAGCAGCTCAGAGGAGGGGCCAACAGCAGCTCAGAGGAGGGGCCAACAGCAGCTCAGAGGAGGGGCCAACAGCAGCTCAGAGGAGGGGCCAACAGCAGCTCAGAGGAGGGGCCAACAGCAGCTCAGAGGAGGGGCCAACAGCAGCTCAGAGGAGGGGCCAACAGCAGCTCAGAGGAGGGGCCAACAGCAGCTCAGAGGAGGGGCCAACAGCGGGTCATAAACGACGAGCCAACAACAGGTCATAAATGACAGGTACTCTTTAAAAATTATGATTTAAAATAGAGTTAATTTAAAGCGGAGTTCCACCCTTAAAACCACTTTTTTTTATCCCATCCAGCATACTGGCGTCAGCGCCAGTATGCCGTTTTTTTTTTTTTAATCCATGTACTTACTTTATAATAGATCATTTAATTTTGGGCGCACCGCGGTATGTCGCCGCTATAAGACGTCACGCCTTCCGGAAACAGCCGATTAGCCTTCGGCTCTTCTCGGCGCCTGCGCACAGACCCAGGAGCTGACTGCGCAGGCGCCGTATATAGCCGCGTCATGCCCTCCGAAAAAAGCCGAACTAGGACCGGCTATTTACGGCGCCTGCGCAGTCAGCTCCTGGGTCTGTGCGCAGGCGCCGAGAAGAGCCGAACGCTAATCGGCTGTTTCCGGAAGGCGTGACGGCTTATAGCGGCGACATACCGCGGTGCGTCCAAAATTAAATGATCTATTATAAAGTAAGTACATGGATTGAAAAAAAAAAAATCCTGGATGGGATGAAAGAAAGTGGTTTTAAGGGTGGAACTCCGCTTTAAATCAAATCCACCCTGGATTACACACAGCGGGAACCGATCGTCGGGTACCGGAGACTCGATGTCCGCTGGCACCTGACGATCAGCAGCCAGAGAGTCAGCACTGCAAACTCCCTATGTAAACAAGGCAGACCGCCTTTCTAACAGGAGGGAAGGCATGGATACCGTGTTCCTGCAAAGCAGGGACTACAATCCATCTCTTCCCCTAGCAAGAGCACCTCCACCACTGCAGTAAAAACTGGCAAGGAACAGTGTTAACCCTTTCCCCAGCCAGTGTCATTAGTACAGTAACAGTGTTGATTTTTAGCACTGATGACTGTATTAGTGTCACTTCGTGTCAGAATGTACGCAGCAATGTTGCAGTCCCACTATAAGTTGCCGATTCCCGCCATTACTAGTAAAAACAATAAATGGTACCATAGTTTGTACACACTAACATTTGCACAAACCAATCAATACGCATTTATTGGTATTTTTTTTACCAAAAATATGTAGTAGAATAAATGTTGGCCTAAATTCGATTTTTATTTTTTTGGATTTGTTTTAGAGCAGAAAGTATTAAAATGTAAAACTTTTTTTGTTCAAAATTGTCGCTCTATTTTTGTTTATAGAGAATAAAATAAACCCAGAGGTGATCAAATACAACCCAAAAAAAAAAAGCTATAGTTGTGAGAAAATAAATGCATTTGGGTACAGCGTCGCACGACCACACAATTGTCAGTTAAAGTAACGCAGTATTGCAAAAAAACGGCCTGGTCACGAAGGGGGGGTAAGATGGCCCCTACATGGCTCTATGCCCTTGGAAGACTGGAGCAACCTCCAACGTCATTTCCAGCTCTTTGTCATAAATAACTGTATTTTTTATATATTTTTTTTTTAAGTCAAATGATTTTGCTTTTAACCACTTACCGACCGCCACACGGCGATGTACATCATCAAAATGGCACGTGCAGGCAGATTGGTGTACAAGTACGTCCATTTAAATCTGGCGCCCAGCGGGCACATGCGTGCCACCACGGGTCCCGGTAACTCGATGTTCCTGGGAGTCCCACGATTGCGGTCGGCAAGAGCTGAATGGGGAAATGCCTTTGTAAACAAGGCAAAGTAAACAAGGCATTCCTCTATTCTGCCTAGTGACACCGTCACTGATGACCGTTCCCATGATCGGGAAAGGTCATCAGTGACGTGTCGCGTGTAGCCACGCCCCCTAACAGTAAGAATCACTTCCTAGGACACACTTAACCTGTGCAGTGCCCCTTAGTGGTTAACCGCTTCCCTTCCAGTGTAAATTTTACAGCAATTACTGCATTTTTATAGCACTGATCGCTGTATCATGGACAATGGTCCCAAAATGGTGTCAAAAGTGTCCCATGTGTCTTCCATAATGTTGCAGTCACAATAAAAATCACTGATCACTGCCATAACTAGTAACAAAATAAAAATAATAAAAATGCCATAAAACAGTCCCCTACTTGTAGAAGCTATAACTTTTGCGCAAACCAATCAATAAACGCTTATTGCAATCTTTTTTACCCCCCAAAAAAAATGTAGAAGAATATGTATCGGCCTAAACTGAGGAAAGAAAAAAATGTATGTCGCTTTTTTTGTTTATAGCGCAAAAAATAAAATCCGCAGAGGCGATCAAATACCACCAAAAGAAAGCTCTATTTGTGGGGAAAAAGGACGCAAAATTTGTTTGGGAGCCACGTCGCACGACCACGCAATTGTCAGTTAAAGCGACGCAGTGCCGAATCGCAAAAATTGGCCTGGTCTTTAACCACCACAATTGTCCGGGGCTAAAGCGGTTAAAAAAAAAAAAAAAAAAAAAAAAAAGGTAAAAGAGGGACAGAGATACAACAAATGGAGAATCTGACAATGGGGGGGGGGGGGGGGGTGAGGAGTGGCCGACTTGAACTTTTTGCATTTTTTTCCCCCTTTCTTTTTTTTTTTTGTGGAATAGGTTGGGGAGGGGGGGGGGGGTGTAGGGTATCAAGGTACAGAAAGAGAGGAACATGAGAAGTTTTTGTGAAACCAGGATTAAGGAGGGGGGAGGTGAGGGGAGGATGGGGTCCCTTTTCATCGCTCTCTGGACTCTTTGGTACAGTTTATTTAAGCGTAAGATGAAATGTAATATCCTGTAACGTAATTCTTGAAATAAAGAATTTGTAAAAAAAAAAAAAAAAAAGTTAAAACGAGAGATCTGAGATCTCGCAATAAAGAGGACCTGTCGCGCTCATTTCATTTATAAGGGATGTTTACATTCCTTGTAATAGAAATAAAAGTGATCAGAAAAAAAAAAATTATATTTATATATAATTTTTTTTATTAAAGCCCCCCATTCATCTGTGCTCGCTCGCAGAAGTGAACGCATACGCAACTTGTGCCCACATATGTACACAGTGTTCAAACCACACAAGTGAGGTATCAGAAGGAGATAATTCTAGCACTAGACTTCTCCAACTCCAAGCAGGTAACCTGTAAAAAAAAAAAAAAAAAAAAGGTGTTGCTTTAAATTTTAAGTACCTTAGTTTTTAAACCGCAAGAGTCGGTTCACACTGGGGCAACTGAGCCGCCTGACGAGTCGCCTCCCATTGAATGCAATGGGAGCGTTCCAATAGGAGCGACGCAATTCGACTGTACGACTTTGGGGGCGGCTCGGGGCGACCTCCATTGACTTCTATACAGAAGTCGTTTGGCAGGTCGCCTCTGAAGTCGTCCTCGGGACGCCTTGCAGAGCCGCCCCCAAAGTCGGATCGCCACAGTGTGAACCGACTGACACTCAGCACGCATTATTTACTCAGCAGAACATCTTTCACCAAACAAAACAATTGGGCTAACTTTACTGTTTTGGTGCATTTTTTTTATTTGCGCTTCAAAGACCGCACAACATAAAATATTGCAACAACTGCCATTTTATTCTCTCTGCAGGAAAAAAAAAAAAATATATATATATAAAAAAAAAAAAAAAAATACGTTTGGGGGCTAAGTGATGTAAATGTCTTTTCTTTTTTTAAATACTTGTGCTGCATTGTCATACATTTTGATTGTTATAACTATTTTTTTTATTTCTGGAAAATTTCTTAATAAAAATGATTGTTTAAAAAAAAAAAAAAAAAATAATAAGTTTGGGGGTTTAAACTTGTAAACAAAAAAAGTGTCAGGTAAGGCAAGTGGATAAGGAAAAGGGCAAAAAAAAAAAAAGGCAAAAAGGCAAAAAAAAAAGTACTTTAGTTATGCGAAAGGTACATCCATATAAGGCAAAATTCCTCTAGTTTATATGCATTAGGCTCTTTGTCTTTGAACATTATTAATTGCAGGCCGCTGATTAAAAAATAAAAAAGAAGCTGCATATGTAAAGCAAGAATAAGCACAGATGGCAGCCCAGTACGGTCACAACAGGAAGTTAAATGCAGAAGTGTTAACAGTACGAGAAACGTTATACTAAAGCACATTGCTACAACACCCTCGTGTTATCAAGAAGCCACAAAATGAACAGAGTAGCTAAAAGGAGATCTCTGGTCACAGCACACACTTTCATTATATAACAGTTTGGAGGAGGTTGTAAACCCTGTAAAAAAAAAAAAAAAAAAAAAAAAAAGGGGGGGGGGGGGATAACCTGCAAGACAAAAGGCATAATGAGCTAGTATTAGGCCTGGAAAAAAATTGATTTGAATCGAGTTGCGAGGGTTTTTTAGGCAAGGCCCCGGTTTTGGCCTATCCCACCGTGATCCTGGGAAAAGGCCGCGGACTAGGCTGAAGCTACGGCCTCACCTAAAAATCCTGCCCGCAGCTCGCTGCGATCCTGGGAAAGGGCCGCAAGCGGCCTCGCAGGCTTTTCCCAGGATAACATTTTTAGGCGAGCCTGCGGCTTCGGCCTAGTTCGCAGCCTTTTCACAGGATCGCGGCAGACTAGGCCGAAGCCGCGGCCTCGCCTATGAACTTAGGGCCGGCACGGTGTCCATAGGAATAAAACAAACAAGAAACACACGATTCATATCGTGAATGTAGTTTTTTAATGGCAGATTTTTATTTTTTTTGCCTAAAATCGCCCAGCCCTAGCTAGTATGCATCGCATACTAGCCCATTATAAAATACTCACCTTAGAACAAACCTCTCTCAGTGGCGCCTGCACACTGCTGAGACGTCTGACATTTTCCCTGGCGTTTCTTCTGGATTCACGGCTCCAGCGCTACGATTGGCCGCAGCGATGGAGCCACCGGTCATGGCACAGGGTCCTAAAGAACGCATGCATCAATGACGTTGGCGTATATAGTACATTTCTCCTAAACAGTGCAAGTTTAGGAGATAATTACAGTACCTACAGGCAAGTCTTTTATAGGCTTACCTTTAGGCACAATTAAAAAGGAAGACTTTAATTCCTCTTTAAGCTTTCTTGAAAAATTGTCCTTAATGTTGCGAGTGCTGTCTGTCTGACGGTCGGCTCTTTCCACAACTTCCTGGATTCCCAGCATGCTTTGCAGCTTCCCCTCCATTTCTAAAGGACTATGTGTCCCATGGTACCTTGCTACTGCAAGCAGTGATTCCTGTACCGATTCCGCCTCCTGAAACTCCTCCTCCCAGCACCTCTGTAGGTCAGAAGGCGAGCTATAAAATGTGTGACATAGCAGCGTCTACTCAAAGGGCATAGTGACTAGATGTCCCAAAATTCTAGGAAGTAAACCCCAGGTGCTACATTTTCATGCATAGGACATGGAAATAAGGCTCAGAAACTCAACGAGGCACGAAAACAGGAACTGGGGCGCAAAAAAATGGATGGCAGCAGATGCTCTGGACTGATGAGTCAAATGTGAAATTGTTGGCTGTAGCATGAAGCAGTTTGTTTGCTGAAGGGCTGTAGAGCAGTACAATAATGAGTGTCTGCAGCCAACTGTGAAGCATGGTGGTAGTTCCTTTCACCTATGGGGCCACATTTCTGCAAATAGAGTTGGAGATTTGTTCAGGATCAATGGTGTCCTCAATGCTGAGAAATATAGACAGATACCTATCCCATCATGTCATACAATAAAGGAGGTGTGCAATTGGCCACAAATTTATTCTGCAGGACAACCACCCCAAACACACAGCCAATGTAATTAAGAACCATCTTCAGTGTAAAGAAGAAGATGGAGCCATGGAAGTGATGGTTTGGCCCCCACAGAGCCCCGATCTCACCATCATGGAGTTTGCTTGGGATGACATGGAGAGAAGGATCTGAGGCAGCAGACATCCACAGAAGATCTAAGTTTGGTTCTTCAAGATGTACATAGAACAACCTACCTGCCAAGTTCCTTCAGAAACTGTGTGCAAGTCTACCTACAAGAATTGATGTTGGTTTGAAGGCAAAGGGGAGGTCACACCAAATTAGGGTTCGACAAACCCCCGGGCGCCATTGCGACTAGAATTAGCGTCCTGACGCCTAGGCCATCCTGTGTCTCTGTGCGCCCTCACCTCCCCCACCACGCGATCGTGGCCTTAGGAAGCGGCTTTGTGGCCTTATGCAGGCCTATGCTTCCTTCTGTGATCTGGCACCATCTTGTGGTGGCTATGGGTATGAAAAGACAACCAGCAAAGCTTAAGGAGCTTCCCCTGTCTGTTTTCACTGCCATCTCCTTCCCTCTAATACGAACCCCCAAACATTATATATATTTTTTATTCCAACACCCTAGAGCAGGGATAATCAATTAGCGGACCTCCAGATGTTGCAAAACTACAAGTCCCATCATGCCTCAGCCTTTGGGTTCATGCTTGTGGCTGTCAGAGTCTTGCTATGCCTCATGGGAATTGTAGTTTTGCAACAGCTGGAGGTCCACTAATTGCATATCCCTGCCCTAGAGCAGGGATCTCCAAACTACGGCCCTCCAGCTGCTGCGGAACTACACTTCCCATGAGGCATTGTAAAACTGACATTCACAGACATGACTAGGCATGATGGGAATTGTAGTTCCTGAACACCTGGAGGGCCATAGTTTGGAGACCCCTGCCCTAGAGAATAAAATAGCGGCCGTTGCAATACTTTGTCACACCGTATTTGTGCAGCAGTCTTACAAACACACACTTTTTGGGGGGAAAAAACAAATTTTTTTATTACAAAAAAAAAAAGGCACCAGTAAAGTTAGCCCAATTTTTTTTTTATATTGTGAAAGATGATGTTACGCCGAGTATATTGATACCAAACATGTCACACTTCAAAATTGCGTCTGCTCGTGGAATGGCGACAAACTTTTATCATTTAAAAAAATTCTACAGGTTGCATGTTTTGCGTTACAGAGGAGGTCTACCAATTGCGGCGATACCTCACATGTGTATTTTGAACACCACTTTCATATGGGGGCGCTACTAACGTATGCATTCGCTTCTGTGCGTGAGCTCGGTGGGACGGGGAGAGTTTCTGGCTCCTAACTTTTTTAGCTGGCTCCTAGATTCCAAGCAAATTTGTCAAACCCTGCTCTAACAAACCTCTGAGGGCTTCACAGAACAGCTGTATTTTATACTGAGATTAAATTTACACACAGGTGGACTAATTAGGTGAATTCTGAAGGCAATGGGTTCCACTAGATTCTAGTTAAAGGGGTGTTCCACCCAAAAATATGACCCCTTCTTAATCCACTCCTCACCCCCATACATGCCACATTTGGCATGTAATTTTTTTGGGGGGGGAGTGGGGGCTTCAGTAGGAGTGGGACTTCCTGTCCCACTTCCTGCTTCCGCCGAGGGGCTGGTTAGGCGATTAAGCTTAATCGCCTACACCAGCCCCCTCCCTGTAGACGATCACATGGGACACTGACAGGTCCCATGCGATCGCCTCTCCAATCAGCGGCGAGCCGCGCCGCGCACGCATGCGCAGTACGGCTCGCGCATGCGCAGTGGGTGCCCGGCCGTGAAGCCGAAGGCTGTCACGGCTGGGTGCCCACAGACAGGATGGAGACGCCGGCCGGGGAGGGGGGCAGAGGAGCGGAGCCCCGGTCGGCGCGTCGCTGGAACGCAGGAGCAGGTAAGTGAGTGTTTATTAAAAGCCAGCAGCTACACTTTTTGTAGCTGCTGACTTTTAATAAACACCATTTTTGGCTGGAACACCCCTTTAAGGGGCATCAGAGGAGTAAAGGGGGTGAATACAAATGCATGACACACTTTTCAAATATTTATTTGTAAAACATTTTGAAAACCATTTATCATTTTCCTTCCACAATTACCGTATGTGCCACTTTGTGTTGGTCTATCACATAAAATCTAAAAAAAAAAAAAAAATTCACATTACGTTTTTGGTTGTAACGTGACAAAATGTGGAAAATTTCAATTGATATGAATACTTTTTCAAGGCACTGTATATACAGGTCATTCTCAAAAAATTAGCATATTGTGATAAAGTTCATTATTTTCTGTAATGTACTGATAAACATTAGACTTTCATATATTTTAGATTCATTACACACAACTGAAGTAGTTCAAGCCTTTTATTGTTTTATTATTGATGATTTTGGCATACAGCTCATGAAAACCCAAAAATCTCAAAAAATTAGCATATTTCATCCGACCAATAAAAGAAAAGTGTTTTTAATAAAAAAAAAAGTCAACCTTCAAATAATTCTGTTGAGTTATGCACTCAATACTTGGTCGGGAATCCTTTTGCAGAAATGACTTCTTCAATGCAGCGTGGCATGGAGGCAATCAGCCTGTGGCACTGCTGAGGTGTTATGGAGGCCCAGGATGCTTCGGTAGCGGCCTTAAGCTCATCCAGAGTGTTGGGTCTTGCGTCTCTCAACTTTCTCTTCCCAATATCCCACAGATTCTCTATGGGGTTCAGGTCAGGAGAGTTGGCAGGCCAATTGAGCACAGTAATACCATGGTCAGTAAACCATTTACCAGTGGTTTTGGCACTGTGAGCAGGTGCCAGGTCGTGCTGAAAAATGAAATCTTTATCTCCATAAAGCTTTTCAGCAGATGGAAGCATGAAGTGCTCCAAAATCTCCCGATAGCTAGCTGCATTCACCCTGCCCTTGATAAAACACAGTGGACCAACACCAGCAGCTGACATGGCACCCCAGACCATCACTGACTGTGGGTACTTGACATTTTGGCATTTCCCTCTCCCCAGTCTTCCTCCAGACTCTGACACCTTGATTACCGAATGACATGCAAAATTTGCTTTCATCCGAAAAAAGTACTTTGGACCACTGAGCAACAGTCCAGTGTTGCTTCTCTGTAGCCCAGGTCAGGCGCTTCTGCCGCTGTTTCTGGTTCAAAAGTGGCTTGACCTGGGGAATGTGGCACCTGTAGCCCATTTCCTGCACACGCCTGTACATGGTGGCTCTGGATGTTTCTACTCCAGACTCAGTCCACTGCTTCCGCAGGTCCCCCAAGGTCTGGAATCGGTCCTTCTCCACAATCTTCCTCAGGGTCCGGTCACCTCTTCTTGTTGTGCAGCGTTTTCTGCCACACTTTTTCCTTCCCACAGACTTCCCACTGAGGTGCCTTGATACAGCACTCTGGGAACAGCCTATTCGTTCAGAAATTTCTTTCTGTGTCTTACCCTCTTGCTTGAGGGTGTCAATGATGGCCTTCTGGACAGCAGTCAGGTCGGCAGTCTTACCCATGATTGCGGTTTGGAGTAATGAACCAGGTTGGGAGTTTTTAAAAGTCTCAGGAATCTTTTGCAGGTGTTTAGAGTTAATTAGTTGATTCAGATGATTAGGTTAGGAGCTCGTTTAGAGAACCTTTTCATGATATGCTAATTTTTTGAGATAGGAATTTTGGGTTTTCATGAGCTGTATGCCAAAATCATCAATTTTCAAACAAAAAAAAGGCTTGCACTACTTCAGTTGTGTGTAATGAATCTAAAATATATGAAAGTCTAATGTTTATCAGTACATTACAGAAAATAATGAACTTTATCACAATATGCTAATTTTTTGAGAATGACCTGTATATATATATATATATATATATATATATATATACACACACTCACTGGACACTTTATTATGTACACCTTGCTAGTCCCGGGTTGGACCCCCCTTTGCCTTAATTCTTTGCACTGCAGCATAGATACAACAAGGTGTTGGAAACATTCCTCAGATATTTTGGTGTTGTATCACTTCCTTCTTTAACTACTTCAGACCCGCGCTATCGTCTAATGACGGCAACAGCGCGGGTCTGAATATCCAACATGCCGTCTTGACGGCCGCCCCTTTGGGCGTTCCCAGCGCGCACTGTAGAGCGCGCTGCGGGGAAGCCCTGTGTTGTCCGTGTCCCTTGGACACGGCCAATCACAGATCGCGACGAACGGCCAGTCAGAGTGGCCGTTTGCGATCTGAGCGGCGAATGAGAGATGATCTTATAGATCATCTCTCATTGCCGTTTTACACAGAGACAGCGTCCTGTCTCTGGAGAGTAGGAGCCCGATCTGTGTCCCTTGTACATAGGGACACAGATCGGTCATCCCCCCTCCCCCACAGTAAGAACACACCTAGGATACACATTTAACCCCTTCCTCTCCCCCTAGTGTTAACCCCTTCAATGCCAGTCACATTTATACAGTAATTAGTGCATATTTATAGCACTGATCGCAGTTTAAATGTGAATGGCGCCAAAAATGTGTCAAAAGTGTCCGATGTGTCCGCCGTAACGTCGCAATACCAATAAAAAAATCGCAGATCGCCGCCATTTCTAGTAAAAAAATAAAAAATAATAATTCTCTCCCCTATTTTGTAAGCGCTATAACTTTTGCGCTTATTGCGATTTTTTTTTTTACCAAAAATATGTAGAAGAATACGTATCGCCCTAAACTGAGAAAAAACTTTTTTTTTTTTTTTTTTAAATTGGGATATTTATTATAGCAACAAGTAAAAAATATTGTATTTTTCTTCAAAATTGTCGCTCTTTTTTGTTTATAGCGCAAAAAATTAAAACCGCAGAGGTGATCAAATACCACCAAAAGAAATCTCTACTTGTGGGGAAAAAAGGACGTCAATTTTGTTTGGGAGCCACGTCGCACGACCACGCAATTGTCAGTTAAAGCGACGCAATTCCGGAAACTGAAATTTCACCTGGGCAGGAAGGGGGTGTATGTGCCCAGTAAGGAAGTGGTTAAAGTGGAACTAAACTCTCCCCTCCAAGGAAGCTGCCATCTTAGCCTCAGTTTGATCTGCAACTGCGATGGCGCTGCACATGTGATCACCACCCATTTGATAGTGTGACAGTTCGGTTGAGAGCGCAACCAACGTGACCGTTACATTCCCGGCATGTTGGGAAAGTACAGTGAAACCTTGAATTGCGGGTACTGCGGTTAATAACCTTTTTCGCAATACGAGCATTTTAAATCCCGGGGGAGGGAGGTAAAAACATGGCTCAACCGCAGACATTTTACCATCTCCCCACCCGCTAGTGAGAACAAGCCTTTAGTGCTCTTTCAGATAGGTGGTAAAAAATAAAAAAAATGGCCACATTTTTAAACTGTCCCAATACAGCGAGATGGGGCTGTACACAAGCTGTGGCCACACAAAACTGTAACCCAGGGTGCAGTTTGATTAGGCAGTACCACGTATCTAACTTGCCCATTGATTATAATGAGGACGCGTCACAAATAGTAATCCAACTGTAGATTGCTGTTCAGAGGGAAACATGGGTCTGAATGAGTCCTTAGTAACATTGCAAAGTGAACATACACACACACACACACACACAGGTGAACAGACTTTACACCTTCAATACATCACCACTGCATAGCAAGAGAGTACAATTCCGGAATGCACAATAACAATGATGCTGTATGGTTCAGCTGCCTGCATCCTAGCAACCAATGATTCTGTGCTGCAAGCATCCAATGACATATGGCATCATTGGCTGCTGGGATGATGGTGGTGCCTAGGCCAGATGGCATCACTGGCTGTTATGGCGCACCATAAAAAACAATGATGCTATAAAGGTTCAGCCGTCTGCACCCCAGCAACGAATGACACACAGAATGTTGTATGGCTCAGCTGCATGCATCCTAGAAACCAAAGATGTTGTGCTGCCAACTTCCTAGCAACCAATGACACATGGCAACACTGGTTGCTAGGATGACATTGGTGGCTGGGCCAGACAGTGTCACTGGTCATTATGCTACACCATAACAACCAATTATGCTGTACAACCAGCTGACTGCACCCTAGTAACCAAGTGCACTTTTAGTGCAATTTCAAGTGCACTTTGTAGTGCAGAGTGGAATTGCCTTTTGTAAATAACCCCCATAGTGTCATTGGTTTCTGGGATGCCGGTGGTCATTATTTGCAACAACCAATGATGCTGTACAGCTCAACTGCCTGCTCCCCAACCACCAATGGCACCAAAGTGGCCAGTATCCTAGCAACCAATCACACAAAGTCATTGGCTGCTAGGATGCTGGATCAGGCAGTGTCATTGGCTGTTATGGTGCACCATCACAATCAGTGATTGCTGTACTGCTCAGCTACCTGCGCACTAGCAACCAACGATGCTGTGTGGGCCAGCTGCCAGCATCCTAGCAACCAATGACACATAACATTATTGGTTGCTAGAATGCTGGTGATGGCTGTGCCAGACAGTGGCATTGGTTTTTATGGTCCACAATAACAACCAAGCATGCTATACAGCTCATCTGCCTGCACCCTGGCAACCAATGAATTATAGCATTGGCTGATAGGACGCTTGTGGTGGCTGGGCCAGACAGTGTTATTGGCTGTTGTAGTGTACCATCACAATTAGTGATGCTGTACTGCTCAGCTACCTGCGCACTAGCAACCAACGATGCTGAGTGGGCCAGCCGCCAGCATCCTAGCAACCAATGACACATATCAGTTGCTAGGATGCTGGGCCAGACAGCGTCATTAGTTGTTATGGTGCACAATCACAATCAGTGATGCGGTACTTCTCAGCTACCCGTGCACTAGCAACCAACAATGCTGTGTGGCCCAGCGGCCAGTATCCTAGCAACCAATGACACATAACATCATTGGTTGCTAGGATGCCGGGCCAGACAGTGTCATTGGCTGTTAAGGTGCACTATCACAATCAGTGATGCGGTACTTCTCAGCTACCTGCGCACTAGCAACTAACGATGCTGTGTGGGCCAGCTGCCAGCATCATAGCAACCAATGACTTATATCATTGGCTGATAGGACGCTGGATGCTGGTGGTGGCTGGGCCAGACAGTGTCATTGGCTGTTATGGTGTACCATCGCAATCAGTAATGTTGTACTTCTCAGCTACCTGCGCACTAGGAACCAAAGATGCTGTGTGGGCCAGCTGCCAGCATCATAGCAACCAATGACACAACATCATTGGCTGCTAGGATGCTGTTGATGGAATGGCCAGACAGTGTCATTGGTTTTTATGGCCCACAATAACAACCAAGCATGCTATACAGCTCATCTGCCTGCACCCTGGCCCTGTGTAGCCCTGCCACCAGCATCCTAGCAACCAATGACTTACAGCATTGGCTGACAGGACGCTGGTGTAGCCAAGTTAGTGTCCCTCCCTGAAATGGTGCACCGTAACAATGCATGGCGGCATACAGCTCTGCTACTTGCACCCTGACAACCTCAGCTACCTGCACCCTAGCAACCAAAAACGCTGTACGGCCCAGCCGCCAACATCCTAGCAACCGACGACACAAAAAGTGATTCGTAGCCAGGACGTGGGTTGCGTCTGGGCCAAACAACATCATTGGCTGTAATGGATCACCAAAACGACCAATGATGCCGTACGGCTCAGCTACTGGCACTGCTTGGTGCCAGGTCACATGGTCATCACCCGCAACAACCAATGACGCCGTACAGCTACAAAACAAAAATAAAACCCTGCAATGCTTTTTACAATGCATGCATACAACATACGACACACGTTCTGGGCACCTTGTGTGAATGAGCCCCCTGAGCTGGCCTGTCAGAAGGATTGGTGTGCGCTCCACACCTCTATGCACACAGGAGGCCGCCCTCCCCCCCTCACATCCCCGGCTCGCCTCACGCATTACCTCCAGGGCTCCGGAGCTCCCTCTCCTCTCACACCTCCGCCGTACCGCACCGCTCGCGCAACCGGGGCCGCCTGACGTCACGATCATATGACCGGGACAGAGAGGTGGGCGGAGCGTCCTGTCACATGAGAGAGATTTACTTCCTGGCCGCAGCTTGAAACGTCGCCATGGAAACCAGAATGCCCTTCACTTCCGGTTATGCTCAGTCTCCATGTCTGTCCAATGTTCTGTGCGCCTTCCCTGATCTCCCAGCCTCACTCCGCCAGAATACAATTATTATTATTATGATAATAAAGTATATATATATATATATTTATAGTCTCTGGGTATTGTCTCTGTATGTAATAAAGAAAAAAAAACACACATAAACATTCCAACCTGCAAAAACTAATTTTATTTTGTTACATTATTCTCTATGGGCATTCCATCTCCCTTGTTAAAGCGGTTGTAAACCCACATATAATTTTTATTTTTTTTACACCTGCAAGGCAAAAGTCATAATGAGCTAATATGCACCACATATTAGCTCATTATGAAATACTTACCTCGGAACGAGGAGAAGTGACTTACCTGGTCCACGCCGGCGTGTCTTCCGGGTATCGCCGCTCCAGCGCTGTGATTGGCTGGAGCGACGATGACGTCACTCATGCGCATGTGCGTGGGAGATTTCATTCCGGCAAGCGTCGGCGGCGGCCGACCCTTCTGCCGAGGATTCCCCCTGTGCATGCACCGCTGCAATCAGCGGCGCATTGCGAGGGGAATATCTCCTAAACCGTACAGGTTTAGGAGATATTCTTTATACCTACAGGTAAGCCTTATTATAGGCTTACCTGTAGGTAAAAGTCAAAAAGTGGGGTTTACAACCACTTTAACCACGTAGGCCCCTTTCACACCAGGCGGATCCGTCTCAGCGGAGCCCGCCAGCTCAGCGGGAGATCTCTCCACAGATCTCCACTGAGCTGGTGTCTTGCCGAAAAAGGTCCCCCGGTGGATTATGCCCCCCCCCCTTACTGCGCAGGCGCGGTGCTTACCTGCAGAAATGACATTCAAATTACCTCCACTGTGCAGTTAGTTTTGCTCAGAGTGGCCCCGAGCCACTTCTTCTGGGGTCCCTCGGCGGCTATCTCTGTCCTCCCCGCAATTACTGACCACAGTCATGCGAGAGCTCGCATGGTGAGCATGGTGATGAGCATTTACCATAGCCGCTCGCTGTATCACTCGGCCCCACCCCTCGGCGCACCGCGTCACTGGATGTGATTGACAGCTGTGCCAGCCAATGGCTGCGTTGCTCTCAGTCCATCCGCTCTAGCCAATCAGCGGCTAGGCTGAGCAGAGAAGAGGATATCGGGACCGTGCGGGACTTTCGGGGGGTCAGGTAAGTAAAACGGGGGCTGGGGGGCAGAAGCATCAGATGTTTTTTCACTTTAATGCATAGATTGCATTAAGGTGAAAAAACATTTTCCTTTACAACTCCTTTAAAACCCCCAAACATCATACAATTTTCCTCCCACTGACACCAATGATGGGGCACTATTCCTCCCATCAGTACCAATAATGGGACACTATTCCTCCCATCAATACCAATGATGGGGGCACTATTCCTCCCTATGACACCAGAGCATTTTCCACTCCCACTGGCCAAAGTCCAGCCCCCGCTGAAGCCCAAAGGGCAGGAAGTTGGCCCTTTGTTTAACCACTTAAAGAGGAGATCCAGTCTCCCCCCAAAAAATATAAAGTTAGAAGCTACAAACCCCGGATTGACGTCATACGACGTCGGGGACTTGATGTGGGGATATCTGGATGATGGTTGCAGCTGCAGGAATCATCCAGATATATATATATATATATATATATATATATATATATATATATAAAAAAAAAATTAGCTGGCGTTTCCCTGCAATGTAAAAGTAATCATAGCAGCCGTTTTAATAATTGATTACTTTTACAGGTGGCAGGAGGAGACGCACCTAACACTCTCCTGTGCTTCTCCCAGGTCACACGTGCGATCTGGGAATGAATCCGCTGGTGGCAGTGGTTTACCATAGAGCAGGGCTCGACAAATCGGTCGCCATGGCGACTAGAAATAGCGTCCTGGCGAGTGGGGTCTTGGCTGGGAAGGTGGACATGGCCCGGCCTCGTCACACAGTAATGCTCGTCACTGTCTATTTTGGAATGAGATTAGTGGCGTCAGCGAGGATGGAGCAGTAAGAGAGCAGCGCGGCAGCCACTGATGTTTTTTTAGACTTTTTTTGTTCCATAGGACCGGCACTCTGCGGACTAGGCCAAAGCCGCGGCCTTGCCTAAAATATCTTGCCCGCAGCTAGCCACGATTCTGGGAAAAGGCCGCGAGCGGCATCTTTGATGCGCTGTAGGAGCGGTGAATACGTCACTCCTAAATCAATGAGGCAGCGCAGCCATGTTGATTTGCAGGCTGTTTGAACCCTTGTTCGGCTGCTAGCATGGGTTAAAACTACCCCGCTAGCGGCTGAAAATCGTGACAAAAACGACGGTAAACTTTACCACCAACGCCTGCGATGCCCCAGTGTGAAAGTACCCTAATACTAAGAAAAAAACGAATAAAAAAAAAAAACTGACTCCTAACTTTTAGGCCGCGTACACACGATCAAATCTGTCTGCTGGAAACGGTCTGCTAGACCGTCCCAGCAGACAGATTCGATCGTGTGTACGGGCGAGCCGACAGATTTGGCCACCCGACAGATTTCAAAGCATGCTTTGAAATCTATCGGGTGGGAACCCGTCCGCCCGACATGTCTGCTGGTTAGTACACTTACCAGCAGACATGTCGTCTCACACCGGCGCCGAATGGATTCGGCGCATGCGCGGAAGTGTTTTACTTCCTGGTGCGGTGACGTGGCGGAGTCAACGTCACCGCCACGTCACTGACACGTCAGCGCGCCGTCTGCTGGCGGGGATTTTGGTTTGCTCGTGTGTACACGCGAGCAAACCAAAATCCAAAGAGACAGATTTGTTCAAATCGGTCGGAAAGACCGTTTTGAACAAATCTATTGCCTCATGTGTACGAGGCCTTATAGCTGGCTCCTAGATTCAAACTAATTTTGTCAAACCCTGCCATAGAGCTTTAGCACTCTCACCGAAAGCGACGTCATGACGTAAATGTAACCGATTATGTTTTATTGCTGGGAAGCCCGATATCCAATTTTTTTTTTTTTTAGCTCAGTCTTTCCAGCAGAGAGCAGAGATGTGGGGACTTATAGATCACAGACCTCTCCATAAGGAGGACCTTTCATGCCCAATTCTTATTACAAGGGATGTTCACATTCCTTGTAATAGGATTAAAGTGATCAAGAAAAAAAAAAAAAAAAGGAGGGGACAGTATAAAAATAAATAAAATTATGATATACAGTATATATTTTTTTTAAAGCACATTTGTCCCCCCGTGCTTGCATGCAGAATCATACGTAGGTTGCGCCGGCATATGCAATTGGCATTTAAACTAGGGTTGTCCCGATACCGATATCGGTATCGGAACCGATACCGAGTATTTGCGGGAGTACTTGTACTCCCGCAAATACCCCCGATGCTTAAATAGAATACTTCCCCCCCGTCGCATCGAAAGCCGCGCCGCATGGGTTAAACGGGAACGTGCGGGAACATCACAGCTTACATTTGAATAGCTGTAGTGTTCCCGCGTGTATAGACACTCCCCCTTGCTCGGGATTGGATGGGTGATCGTGATCTGTCCAATCCCGAGCAAGGGGGAGTGTCTATACGCGCGGGCAAAACAGCTATTCAAATGAATGCTGTGATGATCTCCGTGCGGCGGCGGCGGCTAGGTATGGACATGGCTAGAGGGACATGGCTGAAGGGACATAGCTGCATATGTGGGGGACATGGTTGCATATGTGGGGGACATGGCTGCATATGTGGGGGACATGGCTGCATATGTGGGGGACATGGCTGGAGGGACATGGCTGGAGGGACATGGCTGCATATGTGGGGGACATGGCTGCATATGTGGGGGGACATGGCTGCATATGTGGGGGGACATTTAAAAAAAGTATCGGTATTCGGTATCGACAACTACTAGAAAAAAAGTATCGGTACTTGTACTCGGTCCTAAAAAAGTGGTATCGGGACAACCCTAATTTAAACCACACACAAGGTATTGCTGCAAATGTTCATGCGTGAGCAATAATTCTAGCTCAAGACCTCCTCTCTAACTCTAAACAAGGTAACCTGTAAAAGATTAAATAAAAAAAATGATCTCTATATCCATATCCTGTGTTTTTCAAACGCAATTTTTTGTAAAAAAAAATACAAAATAAAATAGAATACACTTTTTTGAATTTTATTGCAGAAAAATTAAAAATAAAACATAACCCAAATCTTTTGTAAAATATGTGACATGTACATGTGTCTTGTACTCCTTATGGAGGGATTTAAGATCTAAAAGACCCCAAAGCCCTCCTCTGCACTTAAAGCATTCAAAAGACTAAGATTTGTGTTTTCTAATGCTTTTGAGTTTTTTTTCTTTTTAAATGGCGCCGTTTACAGCTGGATAACCCAGTGGCAATTTCAGCCCTATTACAGTGCGACTTTGCTAGCACTTATTATTTAGGAGTGCATCACCAAATATTGTTTTTTGTATAATTTCAGCCCATCGCTTCCGAGTTACCATAGTGGAGAGCAGGTTTTTCATCAGATTAGGCAACCCGTCAGATTTTGTAATGGAAGCAATTTCCATTGCAGCCATCTTGCTACACCCCGCACTCCTCCACAGTAACGACACAGTGAGAAGGCGGCAAGCGGCCATCTTGTTACACCCACCGGAGTCTTGCATTTCACAATTCTTTGTAACAGTAAACTCAGCTTATATCGTGAAAATTCAGCATTTTGAAATCCGTCTGACTGTTTTGATGTTGATGCAGTGTTCTGTCACAATCGAAAACCTGTGAGATCAGCAGGCTTGCCGCTGCTTTTAAAATTCAACATCCAGTCAGATGGATTTAAAAAAAAAATCTGTATTTCACTATATAAGCTCTGTTTACTGTTAAAAATAAGTGTGAAATACATGAGGTGGGTGTAACAAGATGTCCACTTCTCGCTGTAGAGTTATTGTGGTGGAGTGCTGGGTGTAGAAAGATGGCTGGAACGGAAGGTCACAAAATCTGACAGGTCGCCTAATCTGACGAAACATCACTGTTTACAGTCGGGTAACCTGGAAGTGATGTCAGGTCATTGCTTTCAGATTACATTAGTGCAGCGAGGGCAAACCTTGGCACCCCAGATGTTTTGGAACTACATTTCCCATGATGCTCATGCACTCTGCGGTGTAGTTGAGCATCATGGGAAATGGAGTTCCAAAACATCCAGGGGTGCCAAGGTTCGCCATCATTGCCATAGTGAAAAGCTGATCAATCCCGATCTTGGCTTTGTTGGACCAGTTGACAGACCCGCCGGTTGGTTGCCGAGGTCTCCCGGTGGGACTGGAGAACAAGAGCAAGCCGCGGAAAGGAGGCATGGGGACGTCGTCATCTCCCGCTGCTTGTCGTAGCAATCGAGCAGCTCCATTAGCCATTACAATTTACTGACCACGGCTCCGAAAAACGGTACCGAGGTGATGCCCAGGGCCACCATCAGGAATTTTGAGGCCCCTTACACAGCTTCAGGCAGAGAATCGGGGGGGCTGCCGCAAATTGAGAAGTGGGGAGGGGGGGTGCCGCCGCTAATTGAAAAGCAGGGGGGTGCTGCGGATTGAGAAGCGCGGGGGGGGCCCTTATACATTATTTTTTTTTAAAACAGGGGGGGTTGTCATCCCTCTGGGCCCCTTTAAGAAAAAAAAAATATATATATATATATATATATATATATATATATATATATATATATATATATATATATAAAAAAAAGGGGGGGGGGGGTTGTTGCCATCTGGACCCCTGGGAACCTCCGGGCCCCTTACAGGTGTACTGCCTGTACCCCCCTGATGGCAGCCCTGGTAAAGCCTGCAGCTGCATATCCTCCCCGTATTACCACTTGAAGACCAATGACGTACCAGTGGAGAGAGTGGGAGACCCCCGTATTAAATTATTGTAAAAAAACAGCAATCCCAGCTGTGAAAAACAACAACAAAAACTGTGCATAAACATAATCAACGATGTATCATAGAGGTGGTTGGTAACAGGGGTAGGTGTCGTCCACAAAAGAGTGAGCCACGTCCAGCAAAGCCATATGCGCGGCATGTTTTCTCTCTGGAGGGACTTTCCTGACAATACTCGTGATCAAGTTGGTAAATGCTACATCCTCATCTTGGCTCTCGTCTATTTTCCGGGACAGCGTCTCCATGAGTTTGAAAAGTTCGTCAATCAGTTCAGCGCTCCTACTACTCCCCCTTGTAGCTCTTCTTGCAGGTGCGTAGGCACGGCTAGGCCCAGGTTCATCGCCCTCTTCTGCCATTGGGGCAACAGCCCTTGCAGTTGACCCACTTTCCCCCAATGGCTCTTCCAAATACTCTTCATCCTCCTCATCAGAATCCAGTGGGCTGTCTTCCCAGCTAGCTTGTGTTCTGAAATAAAGAATTTATTGTGTATAATAAGCAGGGCATATTTTCCAACGGGAAAGCGGGGGAATGCAATCCAGCAATGTACTGTATGTAATGGCAAGGAGCACTGGAGGGTCTTTCGATGCTGGCTGCTGGGGGGGGGTCTATTTTTGTGTTAAGGTCTATTGTTGCCGGTGGGGGACCCAAATTGCTGGGAGGAATCTACTGTTAAAAAAAATAAAATTGCCGGACCTCCGCTTTAACCACTTGCCTACTGTGCACCTACACCCCCTTTCTGCCCAGACAAAATTTAAGCTTCCGGCACTGCATCGCTTTAACTGACAATTGCGCGGTCGTGCGACGTGGCTCCCAAACAAAATTGGCGTCCTTTTTTTCCCCACAAATAGAGCTTTCTTTTGGTGGTTTTTGATCACCTCTGTGGTTTTTATTTTTTGCGCTATAAACAAAAATAGAGCATCAATTTTTTAAAAAAATGCAATATTTTTTACTTTTTGCTATAATAAATAACCCCAAAAATATATATATATAAAAAAAAAAATAATTTCCTCAGTTTAGGCCAATACGTATTCTTCTACATATTTTTGCTTAAAAAAAAATGCAATCAGCGTTTATCGATTGGTTTGCGCAAAATTGATAGTGTTTACAAAATAGGGGATAGTTTATGGCATTTTTTTTTTTACTATTAATGGCGGCGATCTGCGATTTTTTTATTGGGACTGCGACGTTATGGCGGACACTTTGGACACTTTTCTGACATTTTTGGGACCATTTACATTTATACAGTGAACAATGCTATAAATATGCATTGATTACTGTATAAATGTGACTGGCAGTGAAGGGGTTAACCACTAGGGGGCGGGGAAGGGGTTAAATGTGTGTCCTATGAGTGTTCTAACTGTAGGGGTAGGGGGGTGACTGGGGGAGGTGACCGATTGTGTCCCTATGTACAAGGGACACAGCAACGGTCTCCTCTCTCCCTGACAGGACGTGGAGCTCTGTGTTTACATACAGAGCTCCACGTCCCTGCTCAGTTACTGGGCAATCGCGTGTGCCCGGCGGCGATCGTTGCCGCCGGGCACTCGCACCGGGATCCCAGCAGAGTGGCGGGTGCGCCCGCGGCTTTAAAAGGACATCACGTCATATGACGTGATGTCAGGATAATGGAGTCCTCCGCCCGCCGTCATTTGACAAATACTGCAGCTGCTGACTTTAAAAAAAAAGAATACTTACCTGTCCAAGGCGCTTGCTCAGCTCACGTGTGCTGTGCTGCCGCCATCTTCGGTAAGGGGATCAGGAAGTGAAGCCTTGCGGCTCCCCTTCCTGGTTCCGTTCCATCCCTGCTGTCTTCTGGGACCTATGTGTCTCCCAGACGACAGTGGGGGGGGGGGGTGACAGACAGATGAAGGTAGTAGATACTCGCGGGTGGCTCAGGTATCTATACGCGATAAATGGGAGCAAAAATACCTGTATTACATGGGTATCTGCTCCCCCTGCCCCCGGAAAGGTGCCTAATGTGTTGCAAGAGTTCCGAAAAGCGGTTCCATTTTTGGGTGGAACTCCACTTTAAGGGAAAGGTCTATTGCTCCTGGAGGGTCTTTTGATGCAGGGAGATCTGTTGTTGCTGCTGGGACAGTATTTTGTTGCGGAGAGTCCATCCTTGCTAGGGAAGGGGGGGTAGTCTATGGTTATGTGGGGGGATATATTGTTGCTGAGGTGGGGTCCAGTTGCAGCTGGAGGATTTGGGGGGGGGGCACAGACAGGTCGGCATTCACTCTACGGGCGGAGCCATCCTGCGGTCATGGCTCCCCTTGTGTCAGGCGCTGCATCTTCTGTGTTGACCCAGTCTTTGTTTCTGCCTCCTGTCCCGATTGGCCAGGTGAGTGTTGATTCACTGGTATCGCAGGGTGGGTGGGTGTGGGGCGTGGTGCTCTGCACCCCAAGGACAACATAAAACAGGCCAATTGGGGCCTCGTGCTCTGGTCACATGCTTGTGAAGGGGTGACGGACTTGGTAGAGACCTTCTGGTCTAGCTCCCCCAACAGTGTGGATAATGTAGGTGAGGGGGGCGCGCACTTTGGAGACTAATAGGGTCTATTGTTGCTGACTGCAGGGGGGGGGATCTATTTTACTGTATCTTATTATCATTAAATTCTGTGCAAAAAAACAACAACTTAGTAGCTCAAAATGATACTTGGTTCTGTATTCTCTAAAAAGGGACGGTGCTCAGAGGTGGGCAGTGGGTGGAACCAAGGGAGGGTGCTCAGAGGTGGGCAGTGGGTGGAACCAAGGGACGGTGCTCAGAGGTGGGCAGTGGGTGGAACCAAGGGACGGTGCTCAGAGGTGGGCAGTGGGTGGAACCAAGGGACGGTGCTCAGAGGTGGGCGGAACCAAGGGACGGTGCTCAGAGGTGGGCGGAACCAAGGGACGGTGCTCAGAGGTGGGCGGAACCAAGGGACGGTGCTCAGAGGTGGGCGGAACCAAGGGACGGTGCTCAGAGGTGGGCGAAACCAAGGGACGGTGCCCAGAGGTGGGCGAAACCAAGGGACGGTGCCCAGAGGTGGGCGGAACCAAGGGACGGTGCCCAGAGGTGGGCGGAACCAAGGGACGGTGCCCAGAGGTGGGCGGAACCAAGGGACGGTGCCCAGAGGTGGGCGGAACCAAGGGACGGTGCCCAGAGGTGGGTGGAACCAAGGGACGGTGCCCAGAGGTGGGTGGAACCAAGGGACGGTGCCCAGAGGTGGGTGGAACCAAGGGACGGTGCCCAGAGGTGGGTGGAACAAGGGACGGTGCCCAGAGGTGGGTGGAACAAGGGACGGTGCTCAGAGGTGGGCGGTGGGTAGAAACCAAGGGACAGTGCTCAGAGGTGGGCAGAAACCAAGGGACGGTGCTCAGAGGTGGGCAGTGGGTAGAAACCAAGGGACGGTGCTCAGAGGTGGGCAGTGGGTAGAAACCAAGGGACGGTGCTCAGAGGTGGGCAGTGGGTAGAAACCAAGGGACGGTGCTCAGAGGTGGGCAGTGGGTAGAAACCAAGGGACGGTGCTCAGAGGTGGGCAGTGGGTAGAAACGAAAATGGGAGTTTCTGCATTACAGCTTGTTAGTATTGAGAATCTGCCAATATGAATGAGGATTGATTGCTTACCCTCTGCATGCCAAGACCGGCCTCAAAAACTCAAGCTCCCGCCCATGGGCGTATACGAATGTTCTCTTTGCTCCAGAACCCCTCCTGGCCTTTTGCTGTTGGAGAAGAAATCTTTGATAACCATCTTTGAGAATCCTCCACCTTCTTTGCAAATATTTCACTGCAAAAAAAAAAGAGAATATTTACTGATGTTTTCACTTAAGTCTGCATTACAAATTTATAGTTGGGAAATCCACCGCAAGCAGGACCAGGACAAAGGGACAAGGGACAGGGGAAGACTGTAGTATCCTGTGAGGCGAGGGAGATTGGTGGCGGGGATTTGTGTTTGGGGGGGGGGGGGATTTGGAGGTGGCAGGAGTAAGAATTGGTATAGGAGGGAAAATTTGGGGTGTGTGCGCTAGGAGTGGTAATTTAGGGGGGATGGCTGTAGCCAAAGAGGATTTGTGCTAGTGGGGATGATGGGGGGGGGGTACATTTGGGCTAGAAGAGCCAATATGGTAGAGGGGAGAGAGATATTTGCCAGGAGGGAAGGATTTGTGCTGGGGGGGGGGGGGAGAATTTGTGCTAGGAGAGAATTCTATTTTTTGTGGGGGGGGGGGGGGGGTGATTTGTGCTAGTAGGGATGATTGGGGGTATTTGGGCTAGAAGAGGCGGTACGGTAGATGGTGAGGGGGACTTGCGCTAGTGGGGATGATTTTGAAAGGGGGGGGGGGGGATTTGTGCCAGAAGGGAAATGTTGGTAGCGAAGGAAGGATTTGTGCTAGAAGAAGTGATATGGTAGAGGGGAGGGAGAACTGACTGTGCTAGGATGAAATATTTTTTTTGTGGGGGGGATTGATGCCAGCAGGGACGATTAGGGGGTATTTCAGCTAGAAGAGTTGATATGGTAGAGGGGAGGGGGATTTTTGCCAGGAGGGAAATGTTGGGAGGGAAGGATTTGTGCTTGAATTTGGATTTGTGTTGGGGTCTCTCTCTCTCTCTGGGGTCTTGTCTCATTTTATTATATAAATGGGGGTTCTAAATAATCTCTGGGGGTCGGTCTCTCCCTCTCTGGGGGGGGGGGGGGGGTCGGTCTCTCCCTCTCCCTCTCCGGGGGTTGGTCTCTCCCTCTCCGGGGGTCGGTCTCTCCCTCTCCGGGGGTCGGTCTTATTTTATTATATAATTGGGGGTTCTAAATAATACTAAAATTGTAACATGTAAACAAACAAAAACAAAAAAAGATAAAAATGTCATTTGGGTACAGTGTAGCATGACCGCGCAATTGTCAAAGTGTGACTGCACTGAAACCAAACTGGGCAGGAAGGGGGTGAAAATGCCCGGTATTGAAGGGGTTATGTAATGTGTGTTTTTATTTTTTTTGCATTAAAATAAAAAAAATGTGTTTTTTTCTTCTACAAAAAAAAAAAATAGTCATTGAAAAACTGCTGCTCAAATAACCCATTCATTCTCTAAGGTCTCTCTCCCTCTCTTTGGGGTCTCATACTTTATTATATAGTTGGGGGTTCTAAGTAATTTTCTAGCAAAAAAAAATTGTTACATGTAACAAACAGTGACAGAACAGGTCTGGTTCGGAAGTATTTATTTATATATATATATATATATATATATATATATATATATATATATATATATATATATATATATATATATATATATATATATATATATATATATATATATATATATATATATATAAATAAAATGAAAAAAGAAAAAAGATAAAAATTGAATTTGAGTACAGTGTAGCATTACCGCGCAATTCTCATCCAAAGTGTGACAGCGCTGAAACCGAAAATTGGCCTGGGCAGGAAGGGGGTGAAAATGCCCGGTATTGAAGGGGTTATGTAATGTGTTTTTTTATTTTAATGCAAAAAAAAAAAAAAGAGAGGAGAAGAGGTGCTTTTTTCTTCTTCCACAAAAAAAAAAAAATAGTAATTGAAAAACTGCTGCGCAAATAACCCAGTCATTCTCTAAGGTCTCTCTCTGGGGTCTCTCTCCCTCTCTCTGGGGTCTCATACTTTGTTATATAATTGGGGGTTCTAAGTAATTTTCTAGCAAAAAAAAAACTAAAAATTGTTACATGTAAACAAACAGTGACAGAACAGGTCTGGTCCGGAAGTAATATATATATATATATATATATATATATATATATATATATATATATATATATATATATATATATAAAAAATATGGAAAAAAAAAGATAAAAATTTAATTTGGGTACAGTGTAGCATTACCGCGCAATTCTCATCCAAAGTATGACAGCGCTGAAACCAAAACCGAAAATTGGCCTGGGCAGGAAAGGGGTGAAAATGCCCGTTATTGAAGGGGTTATGTAATGTGTTTTTTTATTTTAATGCAAAAAAAAAAAAAAAAAAAGGGAGAAGAAGAAGTGCCTTTTTTTTTTCCTTCCACAAAAAATAAAATAAAAACAATAGTAATTGAAAAACTGCTGTGCAAATAACCCATTCTAAGGTCTCTCTCTGGGGTCTCTCTCCCTCTCTCAGGGGTCTCATACTTTGTTATATAATTGGGGGTTCTAAGTAATTTTCTAGCAAAAAAAAACTAAAAATTGTTACATGTAAACAAACAGTGACAGAACAGGTCTGGTCCGGAAGTAATATATATATATATATATATATATATATATATAAAATATGGAAAAAAAAAGATAAAAATTTAATTTGGGTACAGTGTAGCATTACCGCGCAATTCTCATCCAAAGTATGACAGCGCTGAAACCAAAACCGAAAATTGGCCTGGGCAGGAAAGGGGTGAAAATGCCCGGTATTGAAGGGGTTATGTAATGTGTTTTTTTATTTTAATGCAAAAAAAAAAAAAAAAAAAAAAGAAAGAAGAAGAAGTGCCTTTTTTTTTTCCTTCCACAAAAAATAAAATAAAAAAAATAGTAATTGAAAAACTGCTGTGCAAATAACCCATTCTAAGGTCTCTCTCTCTCTCTCTCTCTGGGGTCTTATATTTTATCATATAATTGGGGAGGGTTCTAAATAATTTTCTAGCCCAAAAAAAGAAAAGAAAAAAAAAAAAGAAAAAGAAAAAAAAATTGTTACATGTAAACAAACAGTGACAGAGCAGGTCAGGAAGTATAGTGTAATTATATATGTGAAAAAAAGGTATATAGAACACAGGTTTTCAATATCACTGCACACAAAAAAAAAAAAAGATATATATATATATATAAATAAAATAATAATAATAATTTAGGAGATGATTTTAGTGAACCACAAATTGGTAACCGCGGTTCCGCGTGCGGTGGATCGGAAAACCTCGGTAAGGTTTATTCCAGAAGCTCCATGTTAAGGAATCATTTACATTTTTTTTCTGATAACTTATTACCAGTGAAGCTCAAATCACATCTGACAGGAGGAGAGAACTTACAATTCTTGGACTGCTCTGCAGCCGATAAAGACTCCCAATTCTGAAAACAAAGGCAGGCAACTTCCCTCCATGCTGCTTCCTGTGCGCTGCGCTCCTCATAGGCCGCGTGGGAGGTGTCATAGAGTGCAGGACGTTCCCTGACAAGACTGATAATCTGCTCATTGCACAGCACAGATCTCTCCCTTCCAGCCGCCATCTTTATCTCTCTGTACACACAGGACACGTGACATGTGCTTAGGGGGGAGGGGCTGGCACGAGATATAATGGTGAGGGGGGAGGAGCACTGAAGCAGTAAAGACCAGGCTGGGATGACCAGGGATAAAATAAACACTGGAATGGATTTCATGACCGGGTCAATATAACTGCCTCCAGTCCAGGTCTTTTATGGCACTTTTTGTTTACATGCAACAATTAGTATTTTTTTTTCTATAAAAATGAACCACCAAACATTAATATATATATATATATATTAACCACTTAAAGTGGGGGTTCACCCTCAAAAAAAAAAATTCTAACATTACATGGAGCCGACTCATCCGACCGACAGTATGCCAGTGTTTTTTTTTTTTCCAGTACATACCTTGTTAGGCCTATTTTCACCCCCGTCTTTCCCGCGGGACTGGGCGTTCCCAATCACAGGCTGTGATTGACATTCTTCCGACCGGCGCATACTGCGCGTCACGAGCTGCTGAAAGAACCCGAACGTCAGTGCGGCTCTATACGGCGCCTGCGCACCGACGTTCGGGTTCTTCCGGCAGCTCGTGACGCGCAGTATGCGCCGGTCGGAAGAATGTCAATCACAGCCTGTGATTGGGAACGCCCAGTCCCGCGGAAAATAGGCCTAACAAGGTATGTACTGGAAAAAAAAAAAAACACGGGCATACTGTCAGCCGGATGAGTCGGCTCCACGTAATGTTAGAAATTTTTTTGAGGGTAAACCCCCACTTTAAGACCCGGACCAAAATGCAGGTAAGGGACCTGGCCAGTTTTTGCGATTCGGCACTGCGTCGATTTAACTGACAATTGCGCGGTCGTGCGACGTGGCTCCCAAACAAAATTGGTGTCCTTTTTTTCCCTCACAAATAGAGCTTTATTTTGGTGGTATTTGATCACCTCTGCGGTTTTTATTTTTTTGCGCTATAAACATAAATAGAGCGACTGTTTTGAATAAAAAGGAAAATATTTTTAACTTTTTGCCAAAATAATTAACACCCAAAAATATATAAAAAAAAGTTTTTTTCCTCAATTTAGGCCGATACGTATTCTTCTTAATATTTTTGGTTAAAAAAAACGCAGTAAGCGTTTAATGATTGGTTTGCGCAAAATTTATAGCGTTTACAAAATAGGGGATAGTTTTATTGCATCTTTTTTTTACTACTAATGGCGGCGATCAGCGATTTTTTTTTGTGACTGCGACATTATTACGGACACATCGGACAATTTTGACACATTTTTGGGACCATTGTCATTTATACAGCAAAAAATGCTAAAAAAATGCACTGATTACTGTGAAAATTACAATTGAAGTTTAGGAGTTAACTACTAGGGGGCGCTGTAGGGGTTAAGTGTGACCTCATGTGTGTTTCTAACTGTAGGGGGCGGGGCTGGACGTGTGACGTCACTGATCGTCTTTCCCTACATCAGGGAACAGACAATCATTGCCACAGTGAAGAACGGGGAAGGTTTGTTTACACTCACCTCTCCTCGTTCTTCAGCTCCGGGGACCGATCGCGGGACTCCGGCGATCGGGTCCGCTGGTCCCGCGGCCCGCGGCCAGGGAGCTTCGGACCGGGTTGGACACGACCCACAGCTGGGCACTTAAAGAGGACATACCTGTATGTGCATGTGCCCAGCCGTGCCATTCTGCCAACGTATATGTGCAGGAGGCGGTCCTTAAGTGGTTAAAGCAGAGGCCCTAGAGAATAAATTGGTGGGTTTTTACAATTTTTTTTGTCACACATTTGCACATTTTTTTTTTTTTTTTAAACCACTTCAATACCAGCCACTTATACACCTTCCTGCCCAGGCCAATTTTCAGATTTCAGCGCTGTCACAATTTGAACACAAAAGCGCGTTCATACAACACTATACCCAAACCTTTTTTTTTTTATCATTTTGTTCCCACAAATAGAGCTTTCTTTTGGTGGTATTTGATCACCTCTGCGATTTTTATTTTTTTGTGCTATAAACAAAAATAGAGTAACAATTTTGAAAAAGAATCAATATTTTGTACTTTTTGCTCTAATAAATATCCCCCAAAAATATATAAACATTTTTTTTCCTCAGTTTAGGCCGATACGTATTCTTCTACATATTTTTGGTAAAAAAAAAATGCATTTATCGATTGGATGTGTGCAAAATTTATAGCATTTACAAAATAAGGGATAGTTTTTTATTATTTTTGTTCTCTATAAATTGCTCTCAGGCCCACAAGATCTGCTTGTCATACACAATGGGCCAGATTCAGATACCACGCCCACGCCCTATGCCAATATATGTTCCAGATCAAATCTAAGAGCCTGTTGTGCACCTGGAGGGGGTGGCATAACCACGCCCACGCCCTATGCCAATATAAGTCCGTGCCCACCGCTCTTTTGGCATTTCAGCGCCGGACCTCGCCGTGTCAACATCGGATGGAAGAAGAAGCCCTGGCCCCAGCGGCAGAGCCAGGCAGAAGCGGAGGTCGCCGAAGAAGCCCGTGAATGTCACCCCGCGGCGGAAGACAGCGACGAGAAGCCCGCCGCCCTCCCCCATAAGCAGGAAGCTTCATGGTGAAGGGGCGAAAATGACTAGAAGACCGGGGTGGGATGTGCGACCCTCACCCCGGCCGAAAACTTTGAAGTCCGCTGCCCTCCCACACAAGCACGGGAGCTTCGTGGTGAAGGGGGCGGCGGCGGAAGATGGCGACACAGCGACGAGAAGCCCGCCACGTCGAAGTCCGGGATGGGATGTGCGACCCTCATCCCGGCAGAAAACGTCGAAGGGGACGGCGCCAGAAGACGGCGACACAGCGACGAGAAGGCCTGGCCCCCGGGGAGGAGCCAGGCAGAAGCCGACAAAGCCCGCGGGTGGTGCCCCGCGGCGGAAGACAGCGACGAGAAGCCCGGAGAGTGGCGCCCTCCGGCGGAAGACAGCGAAAGAAGCCCTGGCCTCAGGAGGAGCCAGGCAGAAGCGGAGAAGCCCGAGGGGGAGCGACACCCTCGTTGTTCTCCGCTGTTTTCAGCCGCCCCCCCCCCCCGGATGTGAAAGAGCTTAATTTTGGGGTGGGGGCCCGGCCGAACATGGCGGAGAGCATCGGTGGGTGTCCCCCCCCCCCGGCAGAAAACGGCTAGAAGACCGAGGAGTGGCGATGCCCGTTGTTCTCCGCCATTTTCCGCCGGCCCCCTCCGGATGTGAAAGAGCTTAAGGCGGAAGGCGGCGGCGAAGACCGGGGGGGGTAGGTGTACCCCCCCGGCGGAAGACAGCCATCAGCCCGCGGGAGGCAGGAGCCCCCCGCAGAAGGCGGCGGCGAAGACCGAGGAGGGGCTCCGCTCCCCATTGTTCTCCGCTGTTTTCGGCCGGCCCCCCCGGATGTAAAAGAGCTTAATTTGGGGTGGGGGCCGAACATGTCGGAGAGCATCGGTGGGTGTCCCCCCCCCCGGCGGAAGGCGGCGGCGAAGACCGGTGCGGGGCTGGAGCCCCCCCGGGAGAAAACGTCTAGAAGACCGAGGAGGGGCTCCGCCCCCCGTTGTTCTCCGCTGTTTTCGGCTGCCCCCCCCGGATGTAAAAGAGCTTAATTTGGGGTGGGGGCCTGGCCGAACATGGCGGAGAGCATCGGTGGGTGTCGTCCCCCCCCGGCAGAAAACGGCGAAGCCTGGGGCCCAATGGGCTGGTGGTGGGGGGTCCCGGCAGAAGACCCCCAGAGCTGACTAATAAATTATTTTATTCTGTGTGGTTTATTTGTGTTTACACTTTTCCACCCGGTGAATGGGTTAGGTGTACGATGTACCCCATACTCATTCACATAGGGTGGGGGGCCAGAATCTGGGGGCCCCCTTATTATAGGGGGCTCTCAGATTCTGATAAGCCCCCCGCCCACATACCCCGACAACCAACGGCCAGGGTTGTCGGGAAGAGGCTCTTGTCCCTATCGACATGGGGACAAGAGTGCTTTGGGGTGGGGGGGCAGTGCCCCCCTGCCCCAAAGCACACACTCCCCCATGTCGAGGGCATGTGGTCTGGTACGGCTCAGGAGGGGGGGGGGCGCTCGCTCGTCCCCACCCCCATTCCTGTCCAGACTGCGTGCCTGGGAGAAGGGTTTGGTCTGGATCTGAGGGGGAACCCCACGCCGTTTTGGGCGTGGGTTTAACCCCTTATGTTCCAGATCAAATCTAAGAGCCTGTTGTGCACCTGGAGGGGGACCCCCACGCCGTTTTTTTTTTTAATTTGGTGTGGAGTTCCCCTTTATCCCGGTCCTGTCAGGGGGGGGGGGAATGCCTGCTCGTCTGTCCATACAATGTATGAACAGCGATCTGTCATTTCCCCTAGTCAGTCCCACCCCCTTTACAGTTAGAACACACCCAGGTAACATAATCAACCCCTTCCTCGCCCCTAGTGTTAACCCCTTCCCTGCCAGTGACATTTTTATAGTAAGCAATGCATTTCTATACCATTGCTCGCTAGAAAAATGCCAAAGCTCACAAAAATGTGTCCGCCACAATGTCGCAGTAGCCAGAAAAATCAATGATCGCCACCATTACTAGTAAAACAAAAATATATTCCTAAAAAACCCATAAAACCAACCCCTAATTATAACTTTTGCCCAAACCAATCAAACGCTTATTGCGATTTTTTGGAACCAAAAATATGTCGAAGAATACGTACCGGCCTAAACTGAGGGCAAAAAGTTTTTGGATATATTTTGGGGGAGATTTATTATAGCAAACAGTAAAAAAGTTGTCTTTTTATTTACAAAATTGTCGCTATATTTTTGGTTCAAGCAAAAATAAGAAAAAACGCTGAGGTGATCAAATACCACCAAAAATAAAAATTTTGTTGGGGGGGAAAAAAGAGGACGCCAATTTTGTTTGGGGGCCACGTCGCACAACCGCGCAATTGTCAGTTAAAATAACGCAGTGTTGAAATGCAAAAACTGGCCCGGTCAGTGACCAGTAATATGGTCTGGGGCTCAAGTGGTTACAAATTAAGAAAACACTAAAGTTATCCCAATTTATGGCCATAATGTGAAAGATGATGTTACACCGAGTAAATAGATACCCAACATGTCACGCTTTAATATTGCACACACTCATGGAATGGCGCCAAACTTCAGTACTTGAAAATACCCATAGGCAACACTTTTTTATTTATTTTCAGGTTACCAGTTTAGATTTACAGAGGAGGTCTAGTGTTAAAAGTATTGCTCTCGCTCTAACGTACGCTATGATACCTCACATGTGGGGTTTGAACGGGGGTTAAATATGTGGGCGGGACTTACACATTTAAGGCCCGCCCACATATGGAAACATCCTTCAAACCACACATGTGAGGTATCATAGCGTGCGTAAGAGCGAGAGGAATACTTTTAGCACTAGACCTCATCTGTAAATCTAAACTGGTAACCGGAAAAAAAAATGCTGCGTGTTCGCTTCTGACTGCGAGCTACTAGGGACAGGGGCGTTTTAATTATTATTTATGTTTGTTACGTAAAAATTCTATAAGACCTCCCCTTCAGGTTGTAAAGCATCAGTTCAAGGAGACCAAAAAAAAATAAAACACCTCTAATGCTTTCATCCGCCATTGCAGATTTGATTCTGGTAATGCATCTCGAGTGAACTGGGCATGCTCGAACACTTAGAAAATTAAGCTGGGTGTTTGTGCCTGAAAATGACATGCATCTTTCTGAGCATGCTCAGAAAAAGGAAAATTTATTATCAAATACTTACCGTAATTTTCCTTTCCTGATAGGCTCCATGGCAGCATACGTGTGGGTAGGCCCCGCCTCCTTAACTACCCATTAGGACCCCTCCCTATAAATTTCAGCTGTGGGCTCTCAGCCGTGTTCCGTAACTAGCCGACTCCAAGCATTGGGAGGGACTCCTGCTGCCATGGAGCCTATCAGGAAAGGAAAATTACGGTAAGTATTTGATAATAAATTTTCCTTTTTCCTGACTGGCTCCATGGCAGCATACGTGTGGGAAATAACTCGCCAAACACACCCGGGTGGGCAAAATGCTGAGGCAAGAAAATTGTATTTAACACTGTCGACTGACAGCACTTGTAAACCAAAATTTAGAGAAGATAAAGCAGCCGGCTCAACACAATAGTGAGAAACAAAAGTATTGATTGACGACCACAAAGCCGTTCTACATATAACATCAGGTGCGACATGACGTGAGGCTGCCCAGGAAGTTGAAATGCTTTGAGTTGAGTGTGCAGACACTGCCTCTGGAGGAGCCATGAGCTTGGCTTTGTATGCCCTCTGGATGGTTTGAACTATCCATGCTGCAATGGATCTGATTGAAGCCTGTTTCCCTTTGTCCTTTACATGAAGAATGAAAAGAAAGTCTGTTTTCCTAAAAGATTCTGTCATTTCCAGATATTGACATAATGTGTGACCTATCAAGGGAATGAACAGTTTGATCTTCAGACAATCCAAAAGTGGGCAGCACAATTTCATGATTTTCATGGAAAATGGATGTAACTTTAGGATTTGAGCCCAGCATAGGAATTAATACTTTGAGGTAGAAGATAGCAGGTGATGGCGCCTACTACTAATTAAAAATTGCGTGCACAAGTGTATCCAAATCAATGGTGCTAATAATACTACTCCGTGTAGTGGTGTCAATTAAAAAATCAAATAAAATATAAATAATAATAAAGATAGTACTTCAACCAATAATAGTGCTAAAAATGTTAATCCTTGTAGTGGTGTCAATTATTCATATTACAAAATATAAAAAATAAATGTGTGCAAAATGGTATATATAGAAATATAAAATATAAAATATAAAAAATATATATAAAATCCTAGTGGTGATAGTCCATATAATCCAATCAAAAATCCAGTTTCTAGTTTACAAAAATTAATAGTTCCATAAATAAAATTGATGTTTTTATAATAGTCCAAGGGTAATATTTGCAAAAATTTTTTTCTTCATATACAATAAAATAAGGTGACAGGTGCTTCATGCAAGTACAGCCATCAGTGGATCATTCAGTGCTCTCCCCCAATGGTCCCGCACTCACCGGATCCAATCTCCCCCACAGGGGCAACAGGCTCTTTTCTAATAAGTATCCAAGTTCCAAACTTCAAAAAGGCTGCCTGGTTTTCTCCCCTGGGATCTGTTCAGCCGTTCAACCGCTCATAGAGAAAATAAAGGTGCCCAATAGCGTGATACCGTCTTACAATAAAAGTTTATTTTGACAAAAACAATGGGTACTCACAATTTACATGTAGTTAAAAAGCATTGAGTAAAAAGTGTGCTGTGGCTCTGAAGCACGATCGCTTTTTTTCATAGGAATTAATACTGCTCTATCTGGAAAGAAGGTCAAGAATGGTTCCTTTGAACCCAGATTTCTGATGTCAGAGACTCTTTTAGCTGAAGTGACCGCTACTGAAAAGGCAGTTTTGAGAGTAAGATCTTTAGCTGATAGTGGTTTATCCGGATCAGAGCTGATCGTGGTAAGATAGTCCAGGACAAGAGGTAGATCCCATTTAGGAAACCTCGGCATTCTCCGGGGTCTAACCCGGATGGCGCCCTTGAAGAACTGGCAGACCAAAGGATGATTGGTCCAAGAGATTCCAGAAAATGCAGAGATGGCTGAGATTTGTACTCAGAGAGAACTGACTGCTAACAGTAAGTCCAAACCCGTTTGTAAAAAACTAAGTCTTGGACCTCTGGGGAACTGCAAGGTTTTTCCTCTGGAAGACATGTGATCTGTAAATTTTGACCAGATACACTCAGACTTTGTTGGGACTATTTCTTCTAGCGTTAAGAAGAGTTGAAATGGCTTCTTCTGGACATTCTAACGCTTTAAGCCTTCCCCTCTCAAGCACCACACCCTGAGATGCAGATGAGCTGGACATGGGTGCAACATTGAGCCCTGAAAGAGGAGATCCGGTCTGAGGGGAAGAGGGATCGAGTCCCGGTAACTGAGAAGCGTTAGTAGTGAAAACCATGGCCTGTTGGGCCAAAATGGGATCACTGCCAGGATTTCTGCATCCTCTGATCTGAGACGGCAAAGAAATTGAAGGATCACAGGCACTGGTGGAAAGGCATATGCTTTACTGAATTTCCATCGATCTGTGAGAGCATCTATCCCATAGGCTTGGGGATCTCGGAACCTAGCATAGTACTTTGTCAACTTGTGGTTGCATGGGGATGCAAACAGATCCACCTCTGGGGACACTCCCAGAGTCAGAAGCCAATTGAACACTTTTATGTGTAGAGACCATTCGTTGTTGTTTAATTGGACGCGTGATAGAAAGTCCGCTTGAACCTTCTGGACCCCCGCAATGTACACTGCCGAGATGTTGGCTAGGTTCTTCTAAACCCAATTCATGATTGGAGTAAGGACCAGCTGTGGGTTGCACCCTGCTTTCTTATGTAAGCAACAGCAGTTGTGTTGTCCAGTCTGGGCATCACAGAGGAGTCTGACAATAGATGACGAAAGGACTTGAGTGCCTGGAAGGCAGCTCGCAGCTCCAGAATATTGGAAACAGTTCCTTGTGAAGGTATGTTCCACCTGCCTTGGGCTATTTCTGTCAAGCAATGAGCGCCCCAGCCCTGATTGCTGGCATCTGAGGTTATTGTAATCCAAATGATAGGACGGATCGA
Source organism: Rana kukunoris (assembly GCA_029574335.1). Classification (NCBI taxonomy): domain Eukaryota; kingdom Metazoa; phylum Chordata; class Amphibia; order Anura; family Ranidae; genus Rana; species Rana kukunoris. The sequence goes on along the minus strand of CM056051.1, from coordinate 11,736,816 downwards.
ATGACAGTTGCGGAGATTCTTCCCCTGAAGCCACCACAGAAGAGATTCTATCATGAGTTGAGTGAGCATGATGCGTTGACTCTTTCTGGGAGAGTCCCATTGCTGGAGAAACCCTTTTTGGAATGGGCGAGTGCGCCACTGCGCCCACTTCACCATAGGAATGGTGGCTGCCATGGTGTCAATTACCTTCAAACATTGAAGAGCAGATAGGTGAGGAGCAGCGAGTGTTTTGCGGATCCTGTCCCGAACTATAGTAACCTTTTCTTTGGGCAATGAAATGGTGCCTTCTACTGTGTTGAAGAGGGTACCTAGAAACACCAGAGATTGTGTTGGAACAAGATGACTCTTTACCAAATTCAATAGCCATTCGAATTCTTGGGGAGTGGCAACTACTATGTCCCTGTGTTCCAGGAGTTAACATCTGTCTTGAGGTAGAAGTAAGAAGACAAACTCCCTTCACTTGGAGGAGAGCCACTACGGCTAACAGAACTTGGGAGAACACCTGAGGTGACGTCGTGAGACCAAATGGTAGGCAGGTGAACTGTAAGTGTTGATTGCCTACCGCAAAGCGCAGATACATTTGATAGTCTGCCTGCCACTGGAACGTGGAAGTATGAGTCTTACAGGTCCATTGACACTAACCAATCTCCTGGATGGACTGACTGCTGGATTGTCAATAGTGACTCCATTTTGAATTTCTTTCCGAATAATCGGTTGAGATGAGAAAAGTCTATTACTGGTCTCCAGGTACTGTTCTTTTTCTGTACCATAAACAAAGAGGAGTACATGTCTTTCGCCTCGTTCGCCTTCTGGAACAGTAATGGCTGCGCCTTGAGTTACTAAAGAGCTTGCATAAGCCAATAGGACTTGTTTATTTTCTTCTGTTCATACAAGATTGTAGGCTTCAATCTGAACCTGGGGTTGCTGTTGAAGACCCAGGTGTGGCCTGAAGAGACCGTCTTGACGGTCCAAAAATCTCAAATTGAGGCCACCCAATTTTAGAGAGACTTTTCAGTAGACTCCTGATTACTAGAAGGAGTACTCTTAGTTTGCTTCTAGAAAGAAGACTGTCTGGATTTCCAGGGCCTTGAAGATTCATGACCAGGCCTGCACCTGCGTGCTTCCCTTGCACGGTCCGTATTTTGTGCTCTGAAAAAAGAAGTGCGTTTTTGATTTTGTAAACGCCTATCCTGAAGGAGGAACCCCGACTTACCACCTGTGGCTAGGGAAATGGCACTATCGAGTTTATTGCCAAAGAGAGAAGAGCCCTTAAAGGGAATGAGGCACCAAGCTTGCTTTGAAGCTGGATCCGCCGACCAGGGATGAAGCCATAAGGCACAACAGGCAGTGACTGCTGACAACATTACTTGAGCCACTAGGTGAATAACATTAATAGAGGCCTCCCCAAGAAAGGCCGATGCTAGACTGATTTGCTAAATAGGAGAGCTCTTGGCCATTTCTTCAGAGATACTTCTGAGGGAATCATTCACATTGTCTGACCATGCCTCTAAGGCTTTTGAGATGGCTGCTAAAGCCAGAAATGGTTTACAGACTGATCCTGCTGTCAGGTAGATTCTCTTCAGGTCTGAATCAATCTGTCTCTCTAGAGGATCTTTAAAAGAAACGATATCACCCAGGGTGAAGGGTTACATATCGCACCAAACGCATCAAAGCTGCATCAACTAATGGAGCAGAGTCAAGATGTTTCATGTCTTCCTCTTAAAAGGATATAATTTTGCAATTTTTGAATGCATAGAGCTTTTTTTATCAGGTTTACCCCATTCTTCTGAGATAATTGCACCTATTTTTGTGACAAATGGAAAATAATGTCGCTCCTTATTGAGCTGTTTAAAAGTTTTCTTTGTCTGAGAGGAGAGATAATTGGATCTTCCAATTTTAAAACTTCCTTGGCTGCTTTCACTAAAGCAGGAACTAGGGCATAATCAGAGCCTATTCCTGGATCATCCACCTCTGACCCACTCTCTGAGGTATGGTTGGTTTGAGCGACTTCAAAAAGTCTCATGCATTTGTCCCTGATCCAACAAGGGAATCATTGGGTCTGGAGGAGAATCATGCTGCACTCTGGCATCTCTCTCCTGTAGCGACTTGTCCACGACCCGCTTAACCAATGCTTCTAGGTGTTTGTCTGCACCTTCCCTTTCATTGGCTGCCTTTGAAAAACAACAGTCGCAAAGGGACTTGCTAGCAGGAACCGGAGCCTTGCATCCCCAACAAAATCTCTCTGAACTCGTGCTGTGAGATGAGGAGGTGTGAGGAGTATCCCTACTGGGATGTCCGGATTTTAAACAAATTATGGTGTCTAGAAGATGAGTGCCGGTGGTGAGATTTGGAGGACCCGCTGCATCTGCGGGACTCGCTGTGATGTTGGTCAGACCTAGAAGGGCTGGAAAAAAAGAATAGAGAGAGAGAAAGACAAGCATAGTCATGGCAATGCCCTACACTCCACTCTCTTCCCCCCCCAACAGAAAAAGAAAAACATAGTTTTCCAATTTTTTTATCTGCTGAGAGAGGGCTGACCACTAGGGGGCAGCAAAGCATCTATTATAGCAGAAACACATTGCAGGTGGGAAAATCAAACACCAGATACAAACGACTAAAACACATGCTACATCCGACTGTTCTGAACGAGCACATACCTAAGGTAGTCTCTGTAAATGTACCAGGAAACCATCGTTTTGAACGATCGATCCCGAGCTTCACAGATTTCCCGACTTTTTTTTTTTTTTTAAAGACGGGGATACTCGCGCGCATGCGCGAACCAAGCCTCACTGTCATTCCCGGGTCCGTCTGATCGTAGAACGCAGACGGGAGTCCCGGAAGTAAGAGGGAGCGGCGGCTGGAACGCACAGGAACCAGACGCTCACTGGGCATGCAATCATGAAAAATACAGCATATGGAAAAACAGAGAAACAAACAACAAACATAAACACTGCTGCCATGAAGGCGATACTGCTTACCACCACCTACGATCGATTCGGCCAGGGACACCGCATCCATACACACCGGGCTTTCAGCAGATAATGGCCACCTGCACATTGCTAGGTATTCAGGCCTGTGCACGCTCGTCTCTCCAGTGGAAGACATAATCCAGCTCTTCAGCGCTACTCTGCAATACACTCCATACCCTGCTTAACAGTCAAGGCTTATCGGAGGGATGAGACACCGACACCGACACCATCATTATCATCATCATCATCATCATCATCGGCCGATCTTGATTGTAGGAACAATCGTCTTCAGGTAGGAGAACCAAACACATGGTCCTACGGAGGAGGACAAAAAAAGGAACACGGCTGAGAGCCCACAGCTGAAATTTATAGGGAGGGGTCCTAATGGGTAGTTAAGGAGGCGGGGCCTACCCACACGTATGCTGCCATGGAGCCAGTCAGGAAAGCTTGTTTTTTGGCTTAGTAATTTAAGGACATCCTTAACAGGTGTAAGCAGTTACAAGTGCACACAAACTAGAGGCTGACATTTCTTCATGTGTTTCCAATTGGTTCATTAGCACACATGTTATAAAAAGCGTGGATAGAGCACGTGTCAGCTGCCCCTCAGAGGGGGCAGATTTGCTGGCTGGAAGTAATGGCGGAGTGAAACAGAGATGTTTTGGAGCAAGTTTTGTTTTGTTGATGTTTTGTCTGCTGCATAATTTTGCAAAATGTTTCTCAAGATGTTAATGACTAATGTTTTAATCCTGTGGGTCTATCCTGTTATTTCAAAAGCATGATTTATTTTCCAATGACTGTGAAATAAACTTTTTGTTTTTATGTTTTTTTTATTTTTTGTTGTGTGTTTATTTTTAATATTTTGTTTTGCTTTCCTTGTTTTGTGGACCAATAAAATGACTTTCAAATTTTGAAGTTTGTTTTGTGATATTTTTTTCATGTTATGGATTTCAACCGCTGCAGCTGAAATAGTTTGGGCCTAAACCATCAAGTGTGATTTGTCTCTAAGCTCTTTCCTGGTGTGTATGCATGAAATGTTTAGTCACCAGAAAAGGAAGGACAAAGCGGTAAGTATTGTTTCCTAGAATTGATGTCCAGACTGACTTTTTAAAGCACATGTGCAAGATGTAGGAAAAGCTGCAAACATGGCCTGTTTGGAGGGGGGGGGGGGGGTGGTGTATTGGTGGACAGCTTGAAGTGCTGATTTACAGCGCTGTGCTTGAAACTAGCACAAGACAATCCTATTCTAATTGTGGGTTGTTTGAGGGAAGCCAATTGAGTGTTAGAACCCCTGCTAGTGTTTTTAGGTTGGGCTTTGTGTCCCTTTTCTTATAATTGGCTTCACTTCCTGTCACACAGCTGAACAGGAAGTGAGGTTAAAACCCTACCAATGGTCTTTTCTTCGGGATACAGGTCAATCTAACTAGTGTCCCCATTAAGCAAATTGCACTGCTGTGTACACCCCAAATGATTAGTTACTTTGGGGTTTAGTAAAGGCAAAGCCGCTCTGCAGTAGAAGCGTAGGCAATGAAAATCAGAAGGGAAGCACTGATGGTTTTAACTTCCAATCCCGCCAAGTTTTTATTTTTCTTCCTTGCTTGTCCACTTGTAGTGCAAAGTGGATTTGCCTTTAGTAAATGGACCCCAAAGTCCAAGATCCCTACTAATTTGGGGTGTACACAGCAAAATGCAATTTCCAAAATGGGAAACTATTTAGATTGATCTGTGTGTCCCCAACAAGACATTACTCTGGTTTTTCCCTCACTTCCTGTTTGGCTATGTGGCAGGAAGTGAATGAATTAAGTAGAAAGTGACAACATTTGTGAGGTGTCTTAACCCTATCAGGGGTGCAGGCATCCCCAAAACAAACAAGAAAATTGTTGATTTAACATTGGGTGGTGTTTGTGGGGGTTCCTAACACACATTCATACATATTAGCAACGCTGGATCCTGGCCTATTGGCATGGTTATATTTTCTTAAGCCTCTCAATAAAATGATCTGAAATTTGGGGTTAAACTGGAACTATAATCATCACTTTTATTTTTTTGTTTTCTTTCATTTTGGATAGAGTTGGGAGGGGGGGGGGGGTTAGAAGCTCTGTCAGTTTATTTTGTATTATCCCTGTCCGTTTGGGGAGATTGGCCTTCACTTCCTGCCCCATAGCCAAACAGGAAGTGATAGAAAAACTAGGCAAATTAAATGACTCCTGTGCCCCCCCCCCCCACAGAACTTGTGTGTGTCCCCTGAAAATTCCTGGGTGGGTCATAAAAAAACAGGGTGTGGCCTTGACAGGAAGGGTGGGTCATTTTTCTATTAGGGGTTTTGAGGCAGCAAAGGTAAAAATTGTACAATGCAAAAGAATATGTAAAAAAGGGAGATTTTATTAATGGCTGGTACAAAAGGTTAAAATGATGTAGAGGTAATCAAAGAAAGAGTTGCTGCATTGGTTAACAATCATAAAAATATCCATACATTAGAACAAGGCATGGCAATATCATAACATGGCCTTGTAATTGCACAGGTGATGCAAGATATTCTAACGCGTTTCGACCAAAAGGTCTTCTTCAGAGGTTTTTGTTTTTTTGCAAAAACTGAAAAAAAGGGTATTACATACAGTTATTGTCATTATTATAAAAATAAAAATAAAAGTGTTGACCTCCTATATATCTGCCCCGTCAGGGGACATGAAGTGTCCCAGACTTGGGGAAGGAAGGTAAAAGGAGGAGAAATAATCAATGTAGGTTAAATAAATGCAAAAGTACAGTTTTTTTACCCGGTTACTACATGTGGAGAGTTCCAAGCCAAGCTCCTATGTGAAAGTAGGGAGGATCCAGTGGAATCTACAGGTGGTCTATCCGTCGTCAGCGAGCTCCAGGAGGTTGTGTCCCAAGACAGTGAGGTGGCCGCATGTAACTAGACGAGGGATCAAAAGGCAGCACAAGACCGTATAGAGCACTGGGCCGGGGCCAAAGGAAGCCCTGCAATGGGTGGAATGAATAAGGCATAAGTATATTAATAAATATGGGGAAGAGTGTGCAGCATATGTATGCATGCACTCTTAGATAGATCCCCAGAGGATTTTGTATAAGACATAAGCCTGTAAGTGTCCTCTTTAGTAAAGAGGGTAAGTACTGTAGTTGACCGATTAACTCAAGATAATATCGAAGGGCAGTCTATAGAGACATGAATGAAGGAATCCCAGAAAGGGAAGGGAACATGAGAGGAGTGGAGTGGGGAGTGGGGAGTGATGGAAATGAATAAGGAACAAGGGGATGTGAAATGCTGGAAGTGATAAGGGCCCTTTCACACGAGCGGACGAACGGTCCGCTCATTACAAGTCCGTTTACGGACTTGTAATGGGTCCCTATGGGAGCGGATCCGTTAGCGGATGATGCATCCGCTAACGTCCGCTCGATCCGCATCCGTTTTTTTCTTCCGTCCAGCCAAACGGATCGGATGGAAACGGACAGACGGTTTCCATCCGACTCCCCATAGGGGAGAGCGGAGGAGAGACGGGGCGGTCCCTGCACAGTGTGCGGGGACCGCCTCGTCCGCCCGACAGCTCAGCGGAGACCCCCCCGCTGAGCTGACGGACACACGGAGCGCACCGAAAAACGGTCCGCTCCGTGTGAAAGGAGCCTTAAGGGAAATGAGGGTGGATTGAGCCTAATGATGATACAAGTGTTAAAAGTGACATGAATAAATAACTGAAGTATCTAAGTGAGGAAAGAAGGAAAGGAAAGGAAAAAGAAGAAGAAAAAAAGTAAAAGGGGGGGGGGGGGAGATGGGAGTGTGTGTGGTGTGGGAAGTATGTGTGAATGGGGTGGGGGAAACAAAAAGAGCGAGGAGGTGTGTGTGAAAAAGTAAAAAAGTGGTGTGGGTATGTGAGAGAGAGGGGTCTGATTATGGGGCAGGTGAGTGGATGGATGACTGAACTTGATGGGGTGTGGTGCAAGTGGGTAAGAATAGGGAGGACGCAAAGGGGGGAGGAAAGGGAGGGTATGGTGATGAAGTGTGTGATAAGAGTGAGAGATAGTGTGGAAGTGTATGGAATGTGACTTGGGATTGTTGTACATATAGCGTCCTCCCGCCCCCCTTTGCGTCCTCCCTATTCTTACCCACTTGCACCACACCCCATCAAGTTCAGTCATCCATCCACTCACCTGCCCCATAATCAGACCCCTCTCTCTCACATACCCACACTTTTTTACTTTTTCACACACACCTCCTCACTGTTTCCCCCACCCCATTCACACATACTTCCCACACCACACACACTCCCATCTCCCCCCCCCCTCTTTTCCTTTTTTTCTTCTTCTATTTCCTTTTTTCCTTTCCTTTCCTTCTTTCCTCACTTAGATACTTCAGTTATTTATTCATGTCACTTTTAACACCTGTATCATCATTAGGCTCAATCCACCCTCATTTCCCTTTATCACTTCCAGCATTTCACATCCCCTTGTTCCTTATTCATTTCCATCACTCCCCACTCCACTCCACTCCACTCCTCTCACGTTCCCTTCTTTTGGATCTACCACCAACTATGTAGTTCAAGGGCCTGCCTGATTGGATACTACTAATTGCATAATGAATTGTTTAGGTTTGTCCTCATTTTACAAAGTTTTGGTAAATCAAAGCAACATTTTGCAGAAATTGTACAATCAGATTGTACAGTGTATGCTCACCTTTATGTGCAGGAACACTAAGAATGACAAATGTTTTCCCTGACACATTGTCTAAAGCTGGGTACACATGATTAGTTTTTTTTGTTTTGTTCAGCCTGCTGGAAGAAAAAAACGAATAAATCCCCCTCTCTACTCTGTGCTATTTTACTCTGACAGCAGGACTCCTCCACTGATCAGAGTACAATGATCAGCACTGCTGCCCGCTGATGAAAAGAGGATTTCCAGCAGGACCATTTGACAGAAGCCAAGGTCAGCTTCAGCGAGTTCTTGAGCTCCATTTACAATCTTCAGAAATCACCCTTGAGCAGCTATTACTCCTTATTGGCTGTAAACCAAGCCATCATCAAAGCAATCGAATTGGCTCTGTGTGTTTGCACCATTACATATGTTTTGGTGCACTGCACATGCTTGAACTAGCTCCACCCCCTGCTCGGGAGGGGCGCATTTTGGCTTCTTCGCCCTGGGCACTGAATTACCTTGTCCCACCACTGGTGGGCGTGTCATAAAAGGTTGCATTGAATGAGCCGTCAGTTGCTATGGAGGATGTGTAGTCCGTGTCTGGGATCAGGCAGTGCGGAGGACAGACCCTGGGGGGGCTTGTTTGTATCCCAGGTCAGCTGATGCTGATGTCACCACTCCTCAGCTATAGAAGGCTGTTTTTCTCCACCAGTTATTGGGGCGCCACAATGGTACAGCGGTAGCGCTTATGCCTTGCAGCCAGGAGGTCGCGAGTTCGAATTCTCCAGCAGCTGTCTAGAGTTTGCATGTTCTCTGTGTGTCCGTGTGGGTTTCCTCCGGGTACTCCGGTTTCCCCCCACAATTATCAAAGACATGTTGATAGGTTAATTCAATGCCCGGAGCCAGCATACATGCACAGGAGCAGCATACACTGGTCTCTCTAAATTGTCCCCTAGGTACATACCTCCCGAGGTGACGGAGAACGATGAGTCGCCTCACCCTGCGGAGGCCAAGGTAGGTGCACACACAAACACTTAGGCGACACGTTAGGCAGGGAAAAAAGACATTTTGGAAAAAACACAATATTCTTTACTTTTTCATTTAATAAAAATCACAATTTATTTTTAAACTATTTTTTCCCTCAGTTTCGGCCGATACGTATTCTACATATTTTTTGGGGGTAAAAAAAAAATCGCAATAAGCGTTTTTGATCGGCTTGCGTAAAAGTTATAGCATCTACAAAATAGAATTATGGCATTTTTTTGGAATGGCGGCGATCTGCGTTTTTTTTTTTTTTATCACCGTGACATTGCGGCGGAAAATATCGGACAATTTTTTTTGGGACCATTCACATTTATACAGCGATTTGTGCTATAAAACAGAGTCACATTTACACAGAACTCAGCGCAGTTTTATAGCACTAATCGCTGTATAAATGTGAATGGTCCCAAAAAAATGTGTAAAAAGTGTCCGATATGTCCGCCGCAATGTCACGGTCACAATAAAAATCGCAGTTCGCCGCCATTACTAGAATTTTTTTTTTTACTACTACTAATGGTGGCGATCAGCGATTTTTCTCGTAACTGCGACATTATGGCGGACACATCGGACAATTTTGACACATTTTTGGGACCATTGTCATTTTCACAGCGAAAAGTGCTATAAAAATGCACTGATTACTGTAAAAATTGCAGTTTAGGAGGTAATCACTAGGGGGCGCTGTAGGGCTTAAGTGTGACCTCATATGTGTTTCTAACTGTAGGGGGGCTGGACGTGTGACGTCAGTGATCGTCTTTCCCTATATCAGGGAACAGACGATCACTGACATTGTCACAATGAAGAACAGAGAAGATTTGTTTACACCTCTCCCCGTTCTTCAGCTCCTGTGACCGATCGCGGGACACCGGCGGCTATCAGGTCTGCGGGTCCCGCGGGCAGGGCCGGACTTACCATTGGGCTTGACATTTTTTTTTCTTTTTTTTAGGGGTCCAGAGGTCCCCAGGGGCCCGGACAGCAACCCCTACTATTTTTATTTATTTTTTATAAAAAAATATGTTTTTTATATATATTTATATATATATTTATTATTATTATTAAAGGGCACCCGGATGTCAACCACCCCGCCCTTTTTTTTATAACATTTTTTTACAATTTTTTTATTTATATATATATATATATATATATTTTTTTTATTAAAGGGCTCAGAGGTCCCCAGGCCCCCATGTGGCAACCCCCCTTTTATTATTTTATATAAAAAAAAAGTTTTTTTTTATATATTTTTATTATTATTAAAGGGCCCAGAGGTCTCCAGGGCCCCCGGATGGCAACCCCCCTTTTTTTTTATAAAAAAATAAATACATTTTCTTTATATTTTTAATAAATGTTTTTTTTATTTTATTTTATTAACCGCTTCAATACCAGGCTTTTATACCACCTCCATACCGGGCCTATTCTGACACTTCTCTCCTACATGTAATAATCATCATTCTTTTGCTAGAAAATTACACAGTACCCCCAAACATTATATATGTTTTTTTTAGCAGACACCCTAGGGAATAAAATGGCGGTCATTCCAAAGTTTTATCTTGCACGGTATTTACGCAATCATTTTTCAAACGCCTCTTTTTTGTAAAAAAATTGTTTTATGAATTAAAAAAATAACAAAGCAGTAAAGTTAGCCCAATTTTTTTGTATTATGTGAAAGATTATGTTACACCGAGTAAATAGATACCCAACATATCACGCTTTAATTATGCGCACACTCATGGAATGGCGCCAACTACGGTATTAAAAACGGCCTTACTCTTATGTTTTAGCGCACTAAATGGAATGGCTAGAACTTCGATACTTAGGCAACTCAATCTCCATGAAACTTTATTTATTTTTTTACAGGTTACAGTTTAGATTTACAGAGGAGATCTAGTGCTAGATTCGTTGCTGGCACTCTAACGCACGCGCGGCGATACCTCACTTATGTGGTTTAAATGGCGTTTACATATGTCGGCGGGACTTGCGTGTGCGTTCGCTTCTGCACGCGAGCTATCGGGGACAGGGGCGTTTTAATTTTTTTTTTATCTTTTATTTTTTTTTTTTACTTATTTTTTATTTATTTTTTAAACTTTTTTTCATTTTTTTTTTTTTTTTTTCCACTTTTATTCCTATTACAAGGAATGTAAACATCCCTTGTAATAGGAAATGTGTGTGACAGGTGCTCTTTATGGAGAGATGTGGGGTCAATAAGACCTCACATCTCTCCTCCAGGCTGGAAACCATGAGATCGGTGAAAAAAAATTCACCGATCTCATGAATGGGGGCTTACAGCCGCAATTGCGACTTTGTTTACATACGGGGACCCGGGCGTGACGTCATCAGATCGCGCCCGGGTCCTCCGACGGTCATAGAGATGACTGGTGACCATCTGGTCACCAGTCATCTCTATGCTTCCTGCCGCCGCCGACGATTCGTTCTCCGGGCCCCCGAAGGCACAGGTAAGCCCGGAGAAGCACCAGATGGCGGCGGGAGGGGGGGGGATGTCCCCTCCCGCGGCCTGTAAGAACGATCAAGCGGCGGAACCGCCGCTATGATCGTTCTTACATTGTGCAGAATCGTCGGCTGAAGAAGAGGATATCTGGATGATGCCTCTGGCTGCAGGCATCATCCAGATATTCGCCTGCAATGCCCAGGCTGTCAATTGACGGCCACTTAGGATGGTAAATCCCATCCCAGGCCGTCAATTTTCTATGGCTGGGTATTGAAGTGGTTAAAGGGCCCAGAGGTTTATTTTTTTTTATTTTTTATTAAAGGGCATAGAGATCCTCAGGGCCCTGGACAGTTACATATATACTGTATATATATATATATATATATATATATATATATATATAATATATTTTTTTTCTTTATTTCTTCTTTTTTTTTGTAAAGGTCCCACCTGCTTCTCAATTTCAGGTGGCAGCACCCCCCCCCCCCCCAGTTCTCTGTGTAAGGGACCCCAAAATTCCTGATGGCGGCCCTGCGCATACCTCCCAAAATTTCATCTGATTTGAACCCATTTTGGCTGCTAGAAGGGCACTTTTAAAAGTGCCCGCTAGTGGCCAAAAAGGGCGGCAAAAACAATGGTAAACCGCTACTAAAAATAGCGGCACTTTACCGCCGACGCACCCAGCACCTCAGTGTGAAAGTTCCCTTAGGGTTGTGGAAATAGTAGGGACATGTGGATCCTGTTATGATATCATCTGTTCATAAGGTCAAACACAAGGCACCTTAATGTAGGGTGTTTATGAATATGGGGAAAAAAGACAAATCAAATCGGTAATAGAAAAAAAAAAAAAATTACCTTTATTATCATAATGAAAAGCACAAATAAATGTATTCAACTTTATTATTGTAAATAATTTCTTTATTCAGTATAAACAATCCTGCATAGTATACAACTATAATACAAAATATTTTGTTGTCACATGAAAAGATACAATAAAATATTTACAAAAATGTGAGGGGTGTACTCTTTTGTAAGATCCTGTATAATGAAATAAAAATACATTTATCATAAAAAAAATTCACGTTCCACATGAAAATAAAAAAAGTCATAGGGCCACATTCAGGTAGAGTTTCTGTATGCAGAAAACAAGATACGCCGGGATTGAGTTCATATACGTGAGACGTAATTGTATTTCGCCGTCGTATCGGAACTGCAATTTTAAAATGGGCGCTCGGGGCGTTCCCGCTGATTAACGCCGAGAATATGTTACCAGTACCGGGTGATGAGCGGGATGCTGCGGAACCAGTCCCCGAGGTCTGACATGGCGGCGATGATAGCGGGACACACCGTAAAATGCTGTCACGTGGTGTGTGGGCGTGTCATAAAAGGTTGCATTGAATGAGCCGTCAGTTGCTATGGAGGATGTGTAGTCCGTGTCTGGGATCAGGCAGTGCGGAGGACAGACCCTGGGGGGGCTTGTTTGTATCCCAGGTCAGCTGATGCTGATGTCACCACTCCTCAGCTATAGAAGGCTGTTTTTCTCCCCCAGTTATTGGGGCGCCACAATGGTACAGCGGTAGCGCTTATGCCTTGCAGCCAGGAGGTCGCGAGTTCGAATCCTCCAGCAGCTGTCTAGAGTTTGCATGTTCTCTGTGTGTCCGCGTGGGTTTCCTCCGGGTACTCCGGTTTCCCCCCACAATTATCAAAGACATGTTGATAGGTTAATTCAATGCCCGGAGCCAGCATACATGCACAGGAGCAGCATACACTGGTCTCTCTAAATTGTCCCCTAGGTACATACCTCCCGAGGTGACGGAGAACGATGAGTCGCCTCACCCTGCGGAGGCCAAGGTAGGTGCACACACAAACACTTAGGCGACACGTTAGGCAGGGAAAAAAGACATTTTGGAAAAAACACAATATTCTTTACTTTTTCATTTAATAAAAATCACAATTTATTTTTAAACTATTTTTTCCCTCAGTTTCGGCCGATACGTATTCTACATATTTTTTGGGGGTAAAAAAAAAAAATCGCAATAAGCGTTTTTGATCGGCTTGCGTAAAAGTTATAGCATCTACAAAATAGAATTATGGCATTTTTTTGGAATGGCGGCGATCTGCGTTTTTTTTTTTTTTTATCACCGTGACATTGCGGCGGAAAATATCGGACACTTTTGACAATTTTTTTTGGGACCATTCACATTTATACAGCGATTTGTGCTATAAAACAGAGTCACATTTACACAGAACTCAGCGCAGTTTTATAGCACTAATCGCTGTATAAATGTGAATGGTCCCAAAACAATGTGTAAAAAGTGTCCGATATGTCCGCCGCAATGTCACGGTCACAATAAAAATCGCAGTTCGCCGCCATTACTAGGAATTTTTTTTTACTACTACTAATGGTGGCGATCAGCGATTTTTCTCGTAACTGCGACATTATGGCGGACACATCGGACAATTTTGACACATTTTTGGGACCATTGTCATTTTCACAGCGAAAAGTGCTATAAAAATGCACTGATTACTGTAAAAATGAAAATTGCAGTTTAGGAGGTAATCACTAGGGGGCGCTGTAGGGCTTAAGTGTGACCTCATATGTGTTTCTAACTTAAGGGGGGCTGGACGTGTGACGTCAGTGATCGTCTTTCCCTATATCAGGGAACAGACGATCACTGACATTGTCACAATGAAGAACAGAGAAGATTTGTTTACACCTCTCTCCGTTCTTCAGCTCCTGTGACCGATCGCGGGACACCGGCGGCTATCAGGTCTGCAGGGCCGGACTTACCATTGGGCTTGACTGGGCCCATGGGCCCCGCCCAATAGGGGGCCCCCTCTAAAATAAAAATAAAACATTTTTTTTTTTTTTTTTTAGGGGTCCAGAGGTCCCCAGGGGCCCGGACAGCAACCCCTACTATTTTTATTTATTTTTTATAAAAAAATATGTTTTTTATATATATTTATATATATATTTATTATTATTATTAAAGGGCACCCGGATGACAACCACCCCGCCCTTTTTTTTATAAAAAAATGTACAATTTTTTTATTTATATATATATATATATATATTTTTTTTTTATTTAAAGGGCTCAGAGGTCCCCAGGCCCCCATGTGGCAACCCCCCTTTTATTATTTTATATAAAAAAAAAGTTTTTTTTATATATTTTTATTATTATTAAAGGGCCCAGAGGTCTCCAGGGCCCCCGGATGGCAACCCCCCTTTTTTTTTAATAAAAAATAAATAAATTTTCTTTATATTTTTAATAAATGTTTTTTCCTGACGCCAACATGGCAGCATACTAGTGATAGAGCTCCGCCTCTTGACCACTCCCTCAGGACCAGTGAATAGCATAAATTAAGGCATGGTTAGCCGCCACCCCATTCTTCTTTTTTTCCTCATACCTCACGCACCAGTGAAGAGTAAGCAGTACTATGTCCCCCCTCTGCCTCAGTGCAGTAGCCGTCTGGGTTGAGCCTCTCCCAGTGCGAAGTCCCAGCGCTCAGGCTGCTAAACGCGCTATAGTCTGGGAGCCCCTTCTGTGGGTCTTATGGGGGCCCCTGCAGTGTTTCCTCTTTAGGAACGAAATCTGCTTTTACAATTGATAACTGCAGCGCTTGTGGAATATGGAGGGGCCAGCTATACTTTATCTCTCTTGGCCCCTTGTGCCATACAGGGTCACCTGTATCTTTTACCTATATCACCCTTTTTTGTCTTTCATTACCTTTCTTATTCACTGCTTCAGCAAAACAAACAGAAGACACTACAGGCTTGTCTTCTAACACAGGTACAGAGATAGGAAAGGTTCAGTCTCTTTAGCCAACAGATTGATATATAGACAAAGTACATGGCTATAGCGAGAGCTATAGTATCCAATATGGTTTTGCTCACCCCAGTAGGTATACAATCCAACAATGGATCCTCTCACACATCATGCTGCTGTCTGTCTCTCTCTCTCTCTCTCTCTCCATACACACAACTCATCTCTGACATGTTCAGCTCAGCTGACAATCAGGTCTGAAAGGGAAATTCTTACCCTATTCAGTTAACCCCTTCTTAACACGCCCAGACTCACCCTGTGCAGGTAGATATGTCTGTGTGTATGTATATGTATGTATGTATGTGTATGTATATGTATATATATGTATATGTATGTATATATATATTATATATATAATGTGTGTGTGTGTGTGTGTGTATAGGTGTATATACAGATGTAGGTGTATGTAGATAAATCAGGAAAGAAAGTGGAATCCTTTCTCCTATGTCTACTCCTGCTACTTCTATCGCTTTTCAGCTATCCTTACCTCAGCTGGCCGTCCCATTTCTCCACAGATAAAGACTCAGTTACTGTTCATAATACAAAGACCCTCAACAACTAGGATGGGGACCACCATATAGGTAAGTTTTCAGAAAAGAGTGCCCTCTTGTGCGGATTGCTTCGATTTTCTTCAGCCCCGCATGCCCACGCTCTCAAAAGAGCCAGGCCAAGGAAACGCAGACGTTCTTCAGGGGAGCATAGCCTGGATGGCGCCCCCACTCAGGAGAAAATTTCCAAGGAAGACGTCTTTGCTCCTCTTCCCCAGAGCCGGTGCCCCAGCAAGAGTCCTGCAGGGCCTATGGCACAGTACCTATGCCCAGGAAGCTGGTGAGTAGACACTGCCTGGAGGAGTATGCAGCTAACAGGTAATGCCAAATGTCTTTATTATTAAGAGTGGCACAAGATTCTGTTTTGAACTCACCTTAATTACCTGAAGCTACTGTTACACTTGTATTGTAAACTGTTGTAGACTGTTGCCATAGGAGACAGCGTTCCTATCAGTGCAGATGTGGCATCTTGCTGGATGTTTTTACTGCGTGGCTGTCATTCTGTAGAAGTCTTAGAGTCTGCCGGGTTGGTGTTGCGGCTTCCTAAGGGTGTCCTGGCCCTAATCCTCTCTCCAGAGTTCTGTTGAGGAGAGATGGAGTCGCTTTGCAGACTGAGGCCCTGACATATGGTTCAGAGCCCGGATTGTCCTGGTGAATCCTGGACAGGTGGCACACCTTAGGTGTCTGACGCCCCTAAAACTACTTTGCACTGCACCCATTATACCTTTATGACCCACTCTATGTGAAGGGATGTCAGCGACTCGTGGTTCTCGTTAGACTGAAGGTGGCCTGGGTCCTTGTTACATATATTACAGATACAGCAGTCTGCTACTCAGGATATGGAGGCTTCACAGGAAGTCCCACATAGTTTCTTTTTAAACCACTGGAAAAGCATCCTGGCACCTTGGTGGCTAGGGAGGCCATATGGTTGAGACCCTGGGCGGAGTATTGCTTCCTAGAAACAAAAGTGGGAAAGAATGGAAAGATGTTGGAGAAAAATGCCCATATAAACAGGCTGTCAAAACTGTATACCCTGAACAAGCTAAGGGTCAACCTGCTCCTACATACTGTAGCATCTGCAGGTGCCAGCAGACCAGCAATAACCAGCCCATGTGTTGGGCGAGTCTAATGGGGATGGTTTAATTATTATCAACCAGCTGCTGCACTTGCAGGACTCTGAGGAGAGTGGCAGGATCTGCATCCCTTGCCAAAAATGACATTTTTTGTAGCAGTGGGTGCAACAAAAATAAATAAATAAATAAATAAATAAATAAATAAAAGTCTGACTTGTACTTTAGTGCAGACTTCTGGGAAAAAATCTGTCACACAAGTGCATGCCCAAACTCTAGGGCTCAGTTTCCTTTAGTGCGACATGAGACTGGAAGGTCACATGACAGACCTCTGGGGAAAAATCAATCACACAAGTACATGCCCAGACTCTAGGGCTCAGTTTCCTTTAGTGCGACTTGAGACTGGAAAGTCGCATGACAGGCCATTCCCCATAATTTCCAATGAGTATTGTTTATATCTGTGCGACTTCAAGTGGCATCAACTTCAAAATAGTCCCTGCACTACTTTGGTTCCACTTTGATGCAACTTATACAGGCATTGTTTCCAGTCGCATCAAAATTGCAGCAAAAAAAAAAATGCAAAAATCGCAGCAAAATCACGCGACTTTGGGGTTGCAATAGTGAAGCCTTGAGGTAAGACCTAGAGAGCACACTTTACGTGTTTCTGGACAGCATGTGGTACAAGTCCTTGGATGAAGGTATCAGGCACTCATGGTCACTTCAGGAAATTCCCCACTGCTCCTCCAGACCATTTCTCTCCCACGCATATGCCAAGTCTACCACAACAGGTGTGCTGCTACAATGCTTACAATACTACAATACACTTCAGACTCAAGGGATTGCAGGTTTTCTATACAATCCTGTTTGGAGTTTGCAGGGGATGTTGGCTGGTGTCCAGTAGCAGATCGGAAAAGGTCAAACCCTTCTGGGTCCTCTTTGAGATCTTTAAGCTGAAGTCCATTAAACAGTACAACCACATGGCTGGATGCTGTTGCTGGATTGTCAGGATGCCTATCCTATCCTCACACCTTAGAGGGAAAGCAAAACCAACTGGTTAGTGTACACTGGGGGTGCTCTAGTTCCTCTTATTTCTATCAGAGGAAATGGTGACAGTCAGGAACAGGATTCTGAGGAAGTATACTTCCGCTTATTTGATGGTTTCTCGGTGCTCATCTGGGCACAACGTCATCATGCATACAGATGATTTCTGGGGTGCATGGGCATCTGCGCAAAGTTACATTTCAAGAATTCTACAAGGGAGGAAACAGGATCGAACACCGTTAATAACAGTGTTACTCGGTATAAGTAGCGGTCCATCATGATGGAAAGTCCTAGAGCAAGTCTCGGTCCGTTAGGACCTTTACACTGGAGAATTGCTATGAATCATGTCTACACGACACACTGGGAAGATGCACTGTGAGGGACTTTAGGTCAAGGCAGGCTGAGATTCCCAGCCAAGGAGGGTAATCTTGAACGCGCTGGGGTTCAAGCAGCCCCTTTTATCACTTCGGCCTTACTACAGAGTCAAGGAAGACCAGTCTCCTTGCAGTTGAGCAACAGGGCAGTAGTTGCCTATATTCAGCTCCTGGGTGAAACTCACAGCAATATGCTAGTGAGAGAGGTAAAACCCATAACGCCTGGGATGGAAGATCCCCAGCAAAATTCCAGATGCAGTTTACCTCCCAGCAGATTTTTTGAACAAGTACAAGCTTCCCAGAGCACAACGAGGGTCTATGTCCCTGGTCTTCTCTGACCCGGTCCACAAGTGGAGCCTACCACAGACAGACCTCCTCGTTTCCCAGAGTAATTGCAAACTTTGGGTATGTCTGACTTTGTTTCCGCACCACAAGGCGCAGGGGGCAGATGCTCTGATCTCTCCATGGGACTGCAATGAGTGAAGGAGTGAGTGAAAAAGCCTGTATAGCGCTACACCTGCGAACTAAATCACCTCAAGGCGCTTCTTGTATCCATTGTCTTGCTTATCCCGCAGAAGAGGTGGGTCTTAAGTTTCTTCCTGAAGGCCTGATGGTTTTCTCCCATGCGGATGTCCGTTAGCAGAGCGTTCCATAGCCATGGTCCTTGGACATAGTTGTCATAGCCAGTCCTCCATATTGACCAGGAAGCCCTCGGTTTTCCCTGGCCATTCATTTCAGAATACAGAAGACATTGCTCCTCCATAACCTATGCAGACTGGGGCTGCAAGCAGGGGTACTAAAGGGGGAGGGTGGGCAACTCTGTTGCTCTGGTTTCACTACAGAGTGATCTCTACTTTGTTGTGTGCGAGAAGACATTCTACTTACAACATCTAGGCCTAATTCTGGAACAAGTTACTTTTTCTTGGTAGAGCGAGACATTCATCCTACTGCCCTTTCAGTGCCAGCTGTTCTATACTTCCTCCATGCCTTAACCTATCCTCGCATAGCTATGAGCGTCGCTGAGCGTCGATTTATCGGCAAAAACACATTTAAATGGGCCATGAATCCTTCAGTTTGTACAACTTTTGAGTTTTTGGAGAGTAGGTCTCCATGGAAAAGATATATTGGAGCTGCTGGTCAGGGCCGTCTTTAATATGGTTTGGGCCCTGGGCAAACATTTTTTTTTGGGCCCCCCTTCAGCTTATTTTGGGCCTGGCTGGTTCACATGTATGTGTTTTGGCGGCCCTCATTTGTACAGGCACAGCATTGATTTGAATAGGCTGCCATGCCTTTGTTTCCTGCAGAAAAAAAGTGCATTCAGCATTTTAAAAATCAGTTGCCTTGAAATCCATTCTGCTTTTGCACCATGCTACTTACCTGCAGTTCTTGCACACACAAACGCACTGTGTTTTTAAAAGCGTGACCTAAACGTCTAAAAATGCAGCGAGTTTGACAGTGCGGGAACTGCAGATAAGTCACAGCAGAATGGACAGACAGTGATGTATTTCATTGCTTGATGGGCATAGGTGTGCCGTGTGCTCAGCTTATTACATGAGGCATCAAATGAATGGGCTGCTGTGCCTGCACAAATGTGGGCCGCCAAAACACATACATGTAATCCAGCCAGGCCCAAAATAAGCCCATCAAGCAGTTAAATACAGACAGTAATGCCATGTGCTCTGAGGCCTCACTCAGCCTGGACTGCAGGTCTGGTCTGTGACTTAAAGAGTTCCTCTATTTTACACATGGCATGGCATGGGGTCCCATGGTGCTAAAGCAGAATGGACAGATGGTGATGTGACCCCATGCCATGCCATGTGTAAAATACAGGAACCTTTTAAAACACTGACCAGACCTGCAGTGAATCATCAAATATTATAAAGACTTTGGGCACACTCTACAGAAAACTTCTATTTACAATATAGATTAGCAAACAGTGACATACATTGAAGAGCAGGACATGAAGAAGTCAGCGGCATCGGGAAGAGCAAACTGGGATGTTATAAAATCACATTCTAATTCACTTTTATATACAAGCAGCACCCAGTGGCAGGAAGGGAGAAGTGCACGTCTAAAGGGAGCCAGGGGTGCTGTACATTTTAAAAACACTGGGAAGGGAAGCAGTACTGTCACCTGGCTGCGTGCCGCTGATGATTTTCAGCTGATTTGTGGGCACAGGGGCTTAACGGGCGGCAGGGCCGCCATCAGGAATTATGGGGCCCTTACACAGCTTCATGCATGGGCCCCTGGAGCAGAGAACGGGGGGGGGGGGGTGCTGCCCCTTAAATTGAGACGCGGGGGGGCGGGGCTGCCGCGAATTTAGAAGCTGGAGGTCCTTTACAAAAAAAAGATTTAATAAAAGAAAAATATATATAAAACAAGGGGTGTAGCCATCTGGGGGCCCTGGGGACCTTGGTACAGTGTGCGAGAGAGAGGGGGGGGAGCGGGGTGTCAGCAGCTGAGCTGTGGGGTGGATCTGTGACAAATGCAGTCACAGATCCAGCCATCCCTCAAAACATCCCAGCTCTGCAATCCCCCAGTACCCTGCAATCCCCCAGTACCCTGCATTACCCCAGTACCCTGCATTACCCCAGTACCCAGCATTACCCCAGTACCCCCACAATACCCCAGTACCCTGCATTACCCAGTACCCCACAATACCCCAGTACCCTGCATTACCCCACAATACCCAGTACCCCAGTACGCTGCAATACCCCAGTACTCAATACTCTGCAATACCCCAGTTCACAATACTCTGCAATACCCCAGTACCCCAATACTCTGCAATACCCCAGTAGTACCCAATACTCTGCAATACCCCAGTACCCCAATACTCTGAAATACCCCAATACTCTGCAGTACTCCAGTACTCTGCAGTACCCCAGTACTCCAATACTCTGCAGTACCCCAATACTCTGCAGTACCCCAATACTCTGCAGTACTCCAGTACCCCAATACTCTGCAGTACTCCAGTGCCCCAATACTCTGCAGTACTCCAGTGCCCCAATACTCTGCAGTACTCCAGTGCCCCAATACTCTGCAGTACTCCAGTGCCCCAATACTCCAGTACCCCAATACTCCAGTACCCCAATACCCCAATACTCCAGTAACCCAATACCCCAATACCTCAGTACCCCAATACCGCAATACCCTGTGCGATACTCTGCAATACCCAAATACTCTGCAATACCCAAATACTATCGCCTATGGGGATTTTTAGGTAGCAAAGTTTGGCGCCATTCCATGAGCGTGCGCAATTTTGAAGTGTGACATGTTGGGTATCTATTTACTCGACGTAACGTCATCTTTCACATTATGAAAAAAAATTGGGCTAACTTTACTGTTTTTTTTTTTTTTTAGCACAAAACAGTTTTTTTTTAAAAACACGCGTTCAAAAAATGTCTACGAAAATACCGTGCGAGATAAAAAGTTGTAACCGCCGCCATTGTATTCTCTAGGGTCTTTGCTAAAAAATAATATATTATGTTTTTGGGTTCTATGTCATTTTCTAGCAAATAAATGATGATTTTTCCATGTAGGAGAGGAATGTCAGAATTGGTCTGGGTGTTCCAGAACGCCTGATGGCGTTCCCTGCATGTTGGGCCTCTGTATGTGGCCACGCTGTGTAAAAGTCCCACACATGGGGTATCGCCATACTCGGGAGGAATAGCAGAATGTGTTTTGGGGTGTAATTTGTGGTATGCTATTGCTGTGTGTGAGAAATAACCTGCTAATATGACAGAAACAAAGATTTTTTTTTTTTTTTTTACAGAATTTTCAGTCGTTTTTCTTTTATAGCGCAAAAAATAAAAAACCCAGAGGTGATCAAATACCACCAAAAGAAAGCTCTATTTGTGTGAAAAAAAAGGACACAAATTTCAAATGGGTAGAATGTTG
Source organism: Rana kukunoris (assembly GCA_029574335.1). Classification (NCBI taxonomy): domain Eukaryota; kingdom Metazoa; phylum Chordata; class Amphibia; order Anura; family Ranidae; genus Rana; species Rana kukunoris. The sequence continues at coordinate 11,714,971 of CM056051.1, read as the reverse complement.
TATGACTGAGTAATTGTCATTCAAATTGTGAGAGCACCGAAAGCTGAAAATTGATCTGGTTAGGAAGGGTGTTTAAGTGCCAGTGGTCAAGTGGTTAATAAAAAAAATATAAATAAAATATAAAAAAATAAAAAGGGTGTGTTTGCCACATGGGGCCCTGGGGACCTCTGAGCCCTTTAATTTATATATATATATATATTATATATATTATATATATATATTATATATATATATATATATATATTATATATAATATATATATAATATATATATATATATATATTAAAAGAAATATATAAAAAAGTTTTTTTTTTTATAAAACAGGGGGATCGTCATCCGGGGCCCTGGGGAACTACGGGCCCCTGGGGACCTCCAGACCTCTAAAAAAAAAATTGGCCCTTTAATAAAAAATAAATAAAAAATATATAAAATGAATATATATTTTTATTTAAAAATAAATAAAAAAAGGGGGGTTGCCATCTTGGGTCCTGGGGGGCCTCCGGGTCCCTGGGGACCCCTAAAAAAAAAAATTGTCCCTTTAATAAAAAATAAAAATATATTTAAAAAATTGGCGCTTTAATAAAAAATAAAATACAAATATATAAAATAAATATATTTTTTTATTTAAAAAAAAATAAAAAAGGGGGGGGTTGCCATCTTGGGCCCTGGGGGCCTCCGGGCCCCTGGGGACCTCTGGACCACCGGACCCCTAAAAAAAATAAAAAAAATATATATATATTTTTTTTTTCAAAGGGGGTTGCTTTGGGCCCCCAAGAGTGACAGGGCCCTGGGCAGCTGCCCCTGTTTGCCCTATGGTAGAGACGGCCCTGCTGCTGGTTCTCATATCCGTTCAACCGTTCATTCTAACAGAGCAGTGTCCGGTTCAGGCCATCGCTTATAAGGCAGTATCAATTGCAAGAACTTTAGGCAGGAGGTGATCGGATATTCAAGCTCTTGGAGCTTCAAAGTAAAAAAAATATATATGTATATTCTTTTCTTTCCAAAAGGAGTAGAGTTGGCCTTGTAGATCATCTTGCCACAAACATGGCAACAGACTGCTATTTAACAGACAGCTGGACATTGCCTAAATTTCCAGAACATCACACAGGAAAGTCTCACAAACAGATAATTTTCATAACTTTAAAGTAGTATCGGTCCACAATTGTCCCTTCCAGGTCATCTAAACCTTTTGTCATTCCAGCTGGGAATCAAGGGAAAGAAGTTACTGCCTGGACCCTAGCAGGCTCGGTTGTTCATATAGGACTAGAGGTTGCAAGCCTCCGTCAGCGGTGGCGGAGCACTCTCCCAGAGCAGTTGAAGCCTCATAGGCAACACATTCAAAAGAATCTATGGTGCCCATCTGTAGAGGGGTATCGTGGTCTTCCCAACATTCCTACTCAAACTTGACAGAATAGACCCGGGGGTCCTGTCATCAGGGAACTTTGTAGGAAGAACTATTCAGTCCTCTGTCTCATCCTAATTAGAGGATTGGTTGGACAAGTAGATCCCACCCTGTCAGCTAGTTATTTATCACTAGTATGCTGCCATGTTGGCGTCAGGAAAATGGAAAATTGTATCAAATACTTACCGTAATTTTCCTTTCCTGACGCCAAACCATGGCAGCATATGAGCCCACCCATGTGCGTTTCGGTATGTGGCTTGTTACAAAGAATGGGGTGGCGGCTAACCATGCCTTAATTTATGCTATTCACTGGTCCTGAGGGAGTGGTCAAGAGGCGGAGCTCTATCACTAGTATGCTGCCATGGTTTGGCGTCAGGAAAGGAAAATTACGGTAAGTATTTGATACAATTTTCCATTTTTTATTTTATTTTATTAACCGCTTCAATACCAGGCTTTTATACCACCTCCATACCGGGCCTATTCTGACACTTCTCTCCTACATGTAATAATCATCATTCTTTTGCTAGAAAATTACACAGTACCCCCAAACATTATATATGTTTTTTTTAGCAGACACCCTAGGGAATAAAATGGCGGTCATTCCAAAGTTTTATCTTGCACGGTATTTACGCAATCATTTTTCAAACGCCTCTTTTTTGTAAAAAAATTGTTTTATGAATTAAAAAAATAACAAAGCAGTAAAGTTAGCCCAATTTTTTTGTATTATGTGAAAGATTATGTTACACCGAGTAAATAGATACCCAACATATCACGCTTTAATTATGCGCACACTCATGGAATGGCGCCAAACTTCGGTACTTAAAAATCTCCATAGGCAACGCTTTATTTATTTTTTACAGGTTACAGTTTAGATTTACAGAGGAGATCTAGTGCTAGATTCGTTGCTGGCACTCTAACGCACGCGGCGATACCTCACTTATGTGGTTTAAATGGCGTTTACATATGTCGGCGGGACTTGCGTGTGCGTTCGCTTCTGCACGCCAGCTATCGGGGACAGGGGCGTTTTAATTTTTTTTTTATCTTTTATTTATTTTTTTTACTTATTTTTTATTTATTTTTAAACTTTTTTTCATTTTTTTTTTTTTCCACTTTTATTCCTATTACAAGGAATGTAAACATCCCTTGTAATAGGAAATGTGTGTGTGACAGGTGCTCTTTATGGAGAGATGTGGGGTCAATAAGACCTCACATCTCTCCTCCAGGCTGGAAACCATGAGATCGGTGAAAAAAATTCACCGATCTCATGAATGGGGGCTTACAGCCGCAATTGCGATTTGTTTACATACGGGGACCCGGGCGTGACGTCATCAGATCGCGCCCGGGTCCTCCGACGGTCATAGAGATGACTGGTGACCATCTGGTCACCAGTCATCTCTATGCTTCCTGCCGCCGCCGACGATTCGTTCTCCGGGCCCCCGAAGGCACAGGTAAGCCCGGAGAAGCACCCGGATGGCGGCAGGAGGGGGGGGATGTCCCCTCCCGCGGCCTGTAAGAACGATCAAGCGGCGGAACGCCGCTATGATCGTTCTTACATTGTGCAGAATCGTCGGCTGAAGAAGAGGATATCTGGATGATGCCTCTGGCTGCAGGCATCATCCAGATATTCGCCTGCAATGCCCAGGCCGTCAATTGACGGCCACTTAGGATGGTAAATCCCATCCCAGGCCGTCAATTTTCTATGGCTGGGTATTGAAGTGGTTAAAGGGCCCAGAGGTTTATTTTTTATTTTTATTAAAGGGCATAGAGATCCTCAGGGCCCTGGACAGTTACATATATACTGTATATATATATATATATATATATATATATATATATATATATATATATAATATTTTTTTTCTTTATTTCTTCTTTTTTTTTGTAAAGGTCCCACCTGCTTCTCAATTTCAGGTGGCAGCACCCCCCCCCCAGTTCTCTGTGTAAGGGACCCCAAAATTCCTGATGGCGGCCCTGCGCATACCTCCCAAAATTTCATCTGATTTGAACCCATTTTGGCTGCTAGAAGGGCACTTTTAAAAGTGCCCGCTAGTGGCCAAAAAGGGCGGCAAAAACAATGGTAAACCGCTACTAAAAATAGCGGCGCTTTACCGCCGACGCACCCAGCACCTCAGTGTGAAAGTTCCCTTAGGGTTGTGGAAATAGTAGGGACATGTGGATCCTGTTATGATATCATCTGTTCATAAGGTCAAACACAAGGCACCTTAATGTAGGGTGTTTATAAATATGGGAAAAAAGACAAATCAAATCGGTAATAGAAATAAAATTACCTTTATTCTCATAATGAAAAGCACAAATAAATGTATTCAACTTTATTATTGTAAATAATTTCTTTATTCAGTATAAACAATCCTGCATAGTATACAACTATAATACAAAATATTTTGTTGTCACATGAAAAGATGAAATAAAATATTTACAAAAATGTGAGGGGTGTACTCACTTTTGTAAAATCCTGTATAAGGAAATAAAAATGCATTTATCATAAAAAAAAAATCATGGTCCACATGAAAATAAAAGCTCAATGTGTATACCCATCAGTGGTGACTGGTGCTTAAACTTTTTGGGGGGAGGGAGCGCAAACAAACGTGGAAAAAAAAATCATCAATTGCAGCGTCACTGTGCCCATCAACTGTCGCCACTGTGCCATGCTAAAGGAAGGTAGGAGGTGTGGGGGGGGGGGGGACGGAAAGAAGGTAGGGGGGTGTGGAGGGGGGGGAAGAAGGTAGGAGGTGTGTGGGGGGGGGGGGGGAGAAGGTAGGAGGGGTGTGGGGGGGGGGAAGAAGGTAGAAGGTGTGGGGGGGGGGACGGAAGAAGGTAGGAGGTGTGGGGGGGGGGGCGGAAGAAGGTAGGAGGTGGGGGGGGGGGGCAGATGGGGACGGAAGAAGGTAGGAGTGGTGTGGGGGGGACGGAAGAAGGTAGGAGGTGGTGGGTGTGGGGGGCAGATGGGGACGGAAGAAGGTAGGAGGTGTGGTGTGGGGGGCAGATGGGGACGGAAAGAAGGTAGGAGGTGTGGGGGGGGGGAGGAAGAAGGTAGGAGGTGTGGGGGGGTTACGGAAGAAGGTAGGAGGCAGGGATGGACTGGCCATTGGGACTACAGGGAGTTTCCCGGTGGGCCGATGGCTCAGTGGGCTGGCTTCAGTGACGGTGGAACGTCGCCCCCCTCTGCTCCTCTGTCTCTCCCTTCCTGCAGCGCTCACCTCCTCTCCCTCCCTGCAGCACTCACCTGGGGGGAACAAAGAAGCAGGGGGAGGACCAGAGGGACAACAGAGGAGCATGGGGGAGGGGACAGACAGCTGACTCAACAGCTATGGCCTGGGAGTTTCTCCCTTCTGCCTAATCTTGTCCCATAAGGGGGGGGCACCAAACTGATTCTTTGCCCTGTGTGAAATAATGTCTAGCTTCCCCACTGGTACTGCCTATAAGAGTACCAGCCATTCTACTCTAATAAAGTAGAACGGCTAGTGAGGGGGGGAGAGGGGGCTTGGGTGGCCAGGGGGGCGGGAGTTGTCTGGCCCCCATGGGAGAGACCTGTCAAAGTGGGCCAGTCTGGATGAAGTCCAGGGCCAAATTTTTGTCCCAGTCCAGCCCTGGTAGGAGGTGTGGGGGGGGGGTTACGGAAGAAGGTAGGAGGTGTGGGGGTGGGACGGAAGAAGGTAGGAGGTGTGGGGGGGGGGGACGGAAGAAGGTAGGAGGTGTGGGGGGGGAGGGAAGAAGGTAGGAGGTGTGGGGGACGGGGACGGAAGAAGGTAGGAGGTGTGGTGTGGGGGGCAGATGGGGACAGAAGAAGGTAGGAGGAGGTGTGGTGTGGGGGGGGGGGAAGAAGGTAGGAGGGGTGTGAGGGGGGGGAAAAAGGTAGGAGGTGTGGGGGGGGGGGGACGGAAGAAGGTAGGAGGTGTGGGGGGGGGCGGAAGAAGGTAGGAGGTGGGGGGGGGGGCAGATGGGGACGGAAGAAGGTAGGAGTGGTGTGGGGGGGACGGAAGAATGGTAGGAGTGGTGTGGGGGGGACGGAAGAAGGTAGGAGGTGTGGGGGGGGACGGGAAGAAGGTAGGAGGTGTGGTGTGGGGGGCAGATGGGGACGGAAGAAGGTAGGAGGTGTGGGTGGGGGGCAGATGGGGGACGGAAGAAGGTAGGAGGTGTGGTGTGTAGGGGGCAGATGGGGACGGAAGAAGGTAGGAGGGTGGTGGGGGGGGGGGGGGACGGAGAAGGGTAGGAGGTGTGGGGGGGTTACGGAAGAAGGTAGGAGGTGTGGGGGGGGGGACGGAAGAAGGTAGGAGGTGTGGTGTGGGGGGCAGATGACGGGGCACAGTGGCGGCATTTGACGGGGCACAGTGGCGGCATTTGACGGGGCACAGTGGTGGCATTTGATGGGGCACAGTGGCGGCATTTGACGGGGCACAGTGGCGGCATTTGACGGGGCACAGTGGCGGCATTTGATGGGGCACAAGTAGGTGCATATTATGAGAACAGTGGCAGGATTAGATGCGGCACAGTGATGAAATTGGACGGGCACAAGTGACTGAATTTGATGGGGCATAGTGGCGGCATTAGATGGGGCCTAGGGCGCACTTCTGATCTTGCTCACGGGCTCGCTGATTTCATGATACGCCCCTGCCCCCAAAATCGGCAAAAAAATATGTAAAAAAAAACATATTTTTTTTGGGGGGGGGGGGGGGGGGGTGTCCCTGAATGGCAGTTTGGAAATGTGGTCACCCTAGACGGGACAGAAGAAGGTAGGAGGTGTGGGGGGCGGATGGGGACGGAAGACGGTAGGAGGTGTGGGGGGAAGAAGGTAGGAGGTGTGGGGGGGGGGGGGGAAGGTAGGAGGTGTGGGGGGGGACGGGGACGGAAGAAGGTAGGAGGTGTTGGGGGGGGGGGGGGGGGTTGGACGGGGGATGGCCGGAAGAAGGTGTGTGGTGGTGGTGGGGGGGGCAAACGAGGGACGGACAAAGGTAGGAGGTGTGGTGTTGGGGGGGGGCGGAAGAGAAGGTAGGAAATATGGTGTGGGGGGGGGCGGACGGGACAAAGGTAGGAGGTGTGGTGTTGGGGGGGGGGGCGGAAGAAGGTAGGAAAATATGGTGTGGGGGGGGGGGGGGCGGACGGACAAAGGTAGGAGGTGTGGTGTTGGGGGGGGGGGCGGAAGAAGGTAGGAAATATGGTGGGGGGGGGGGGCGGATGGAACAAGGTAGGAGGTGTGGTGGGGGACAGACGGGACAGAAGGTAGAGGGGGAGGGGGTGGACGGGACAGAAGAAGGTAGGAGGTGTGGGGGGCGGATGGGGAGGTAGGAGGTGTGGGGGGCGGATGGGGACGGTAGGAGGTGTGGTGGGGTTGGACAAGGGATGGCCGGTGATCTGCCAGTCTGGTTCCACCTATCTGTTTTGTTCCAGCTGAGCACGCCCATCCGACGGAAACTGCCGAGCGCGAACAGCTGTGTGTTAGCTGCCAGATGCGCTCGCTCCCGATCGTGCGGATGCCAGGTAATGCACGCTGCCGCTCGGCAGAAAGGGGAGGAATGTATTTTTTTTTTTTTATTGCTAACTAATCTGTTAAACAGCAGTCATCATGGTCGCTGTGTAACAGAACCATTACCAATATGTTTGAATGTATTAATTGATGCTCCTTGCTGTATAATGTGTAACCAATAAAAAATATATTAACTCTTCAATATCACATTCTTTTCCTACATGACCTCATGTAGGATAGGAATGTGATATTAAACAGTTAATATATATTTTTTTTTATTGGTTACACACAATACAGCAAGGGGCATCAAGTAATACATTTAAACATATTGGTAATGGTTCTGTTACACAGCGACCATGTATGGATGGATGGGTCATGTATTGGTGTGATGGATGGATGTGTATTGGCGGGATGGATGGATGGATGGGTCATGTATTGGTGTGATGGATGGATGTGTATTGGCGGGATGGATGGATGGATGGGTCATGTATTGGCGGGATGGATCATGTATTGGCGGGATGTATGGATGGATGTGTCATGTATTGGCGAGATGGATGGATGGGTCATGTATTGGCGGGATGGATGGGTCATGTATTGGCGGGATGGATGGATGGGTCATGTATTGGCGGGATGGATAGAAGGGTCATGTATTGGCGGGATGGATGGATGGGTCATGTATTGGCGGGATGGATGGATGTGTATTGGCGGGATGGATGGATGGGTCATGTATTGGCGGGATGGATGGATGTGTATTGGCGGGATGGATGGATGGGTCATGTATTGGCGGGATGGATGGATGTGTATTGGCGGGATGGATGGATGGATGGATGGGTCATGTATTGGCGGGATGTATGGATGGATGGGTCATGTATTGGCGGGATGGATGGATGTGTATGGCGGATGGGATGGATGGGGTCCATGTATTGGCGGGATGGATGGATGGGTCATGTATTGGCGGATGGATGGATGGGTCATGTATTGGCGGGATGGATGGATGGATGGGTCATGTATTGGCGGGATGGATGGATGGGTCATGTATTGGCGGATGGATGGATGGGTCATGTATTGGCGGGATGGGATGGATGGGTGTATTGGCGGGATGGATGGGAATGGGATCATGTATTGGCGGGATGGATGGATGGGTCATGTATTGGCGGGATGGATGGATGTGTATTGGCGTGGATGGATGGATGGATGGGTCATGTATTGGCGGGATGGATGTTCATGTATTGGCGGGATGGATGGATGTGTATTGGCGGGATGGATGATGGATGGGTCATGTATTGGCGGGATGGATGTGGATGTGGATGTTGGCGGGATTGATAGATGGGTCATGTAATTGGCGGGATGGATGGATGGGTCATGTATTGGCATGTACATGCCACCCACCCCCATACACTCCGCACCCCTCTCATCTAAATGTCACCCACCCCTATACGCTCCGCGCCCCTCTCATCTACATGCCGCCCACCACCATACACTCCGCACCCCTCTCACCTACATGCCACCCACCCCTATACTCTCCGCACCCCTCTCATTTACATGCCGCCCACCACCATACACTCCGCACCCCTCTCACCCACATGCCACCCACCCCTATACGCTCCGCGCCCCTCTCATCTACATGCCGCCCACCACCATACACTCTCCGCACCCCTCTCACCTACATGCACATGCCACCCACCCCTATACTCTCCGCGCCCCTCTCATCTACATGCCGCCCACCACCATACACTCCGTACCACTTTCACCTACATGCCACCCACCCCTATACGCTCCGTGCCCCTCTCATCTACATGCCGCCCACCACCATACACTCCGCACCCCTCTCACCTACATGCCACCCACCCCTATACGCTCCGCGCCCCTCTCATTTACATGCCGCCCACCACCATACACTCCGCACCCCTCTCACCCACAGTGGCGGCTGCTGCACAAACATTTTTTGGGCCGCAAACAAACGGAAAAAACAATTGCAGCCTCACTGTGCCGATCAATTGTCACCACTGTGCCCAGTAATATACTGCCACTGACCTGTAAAATGCACCACCTGGCACTTACCTTTCTGGGATCAGCTGTGCTTCTACTGTCCCTTGATGTCTTCTCGCACTCTTGGTCATGCTTCAGCCAATCAGGTTACTGGTAACCAGAAATGGTGAACCTAATTGGCTGAGATGCCTGTCACTCTTATCCAAGGAACGCACCCCCCGTGCGTTCCGAGGATAAGCATGATAGGCATTTTCACAGCCAACCAACCAGCTGCCGTTATTCAGATGGCCGGTGATGTAAAATTGCATCGGACCTGTGAAAAAATCGGGTCCACGGCGCTTTTTCGTCCATGAAAATCTTCGACTCAGGCGGGCGGGCGGAGGCGGAGCTGGATTCTTAATTACATCACCGCCAGCACCGCCTCCAACCCCGTCCCTAAAGCACAGGCTTCTTGAGGTCCGAGAAAAACATAAGACTCGGATGGGCGGGCGGAGGCGGAGCAGATTCTCAATTACATTTTTGCCAGCACCGCATCCAGCCGCCCCTAAAGCAGCTTTTTGAGGTCCATAAGAAACATAGACTCGGGTGGGGGGCGGCGGAGGCTTTTAAAGCATCGATACCAATGTATAATAACATGTTACAAAGACTGTCAAGAAAATGGGTATTTAGGAGGAGAGGCTTCTGAATACCTGACCATGGGAACCAACAAATACATTTGCATTTTATTACTCTTTTCAATGGGACAGTTTAAAGTGGAACTTTAAGTTTGATTTAACTTTGAAGTGAAATGTTACCCAAAAAGTAAAGTTCCGCTCTTCTGTATTTTTTTATTTTGTACACGGGACCATCCTTCCAGCTGTAGGGATCACCCTCCCCACCCCACTACCATCCTCCCAGCTGTAGGGATCACCCCCCACCCCACTACCATCCTCCCAGCTGTAGGGATCACCCCCCACCCCACTACCATCCTCCCAGCTGTAGGGATCACCCCCCCCACCCCACTACCATCCTCCCAGCTGTAGGGATCACCCCCCACCCCACTACCATCCTCCCAGCTGTAGGGATCAACCCCCCACCACCATCCTCCCAGCTGTAGGGATCATCCCCCTACCACACCATCCTCCCAGCTGTAGGGATCACCCCCCCACCCCACTTCCATCCTCCCAGCTGTAGGGAACACCCCCCAACCCCACTACCATCCTCCCAGCTGTAGGGATCAACCCCCCACCACCATCCTCCCAGCTGTAGGGATCATCCCCCTACCACCATCCTCCCAGCTGTAGGGATCACCCCCCACACCCACACTTACATCCTCCCAGCTGTAGGGAACACTCCCCAACCCCACTACCATCCTCCCAGCTGTAGGGATCACCCTCCCCATCCCACTACCATCCTCCCAGCTGTAGGCATCACCCACCCCACCCCACTACCATCCTCCCAGCTGTAGGGATCCCCCACCACCATGCTCCCAGCTGTAGGGATCATCCCCCCACCACCACCATCCTCCCAGCTGTAGGGATCACCCCCCACACCCCACTACCATCCTCCCAGCTGTAGGGATCGCCCCCCCACCACCATCCTCCCACCTGTAGGGATCAGCCCCTCACCATCCTTTCAGCTGTAGGGATCAGCCCTGCGTCCTCCCAGCTGTAGGGATCAGCCCTCCGTCCTCCCAGCTGTAGGGATCAGCCCTCTGTTTTTGACACACACGGTCCGTATTCATCCGATTCCCCATAGGGGAGAGCGGAGAAGAGACAGACAGGGCGTTCCCTGCACAGTGTGCGGGGACCGCCCTGTCCGCCGACAGCTCAGCGGGGATCCCCGCTGAGCCGACAGACACACACAAAAACGGTCCGCTCCGTGTGAAAGGAGCCTTAGGCATTCAATAGGATCGCTTAAAGCTTTGGCCAATCAGGAGAAAGGTTTTACTGACCTGCCTGCTGATTGGCAAGGAGGAACTTTAGTGTGAAAATAGCCTCTGGCTCTAATCACGTGCTTCAAAATAAACACCCCGCCTATACCCGCCATAGTATTTCATGTGTCCGGCATCCTGAAAGGGGCCGGGCACATGAATAGGGAGGGCGGCAGAGGTGATGGGGGCGGTGTCCATGCATTGTGGGCCCACCATGCAACCATGCAGGGGCCACCACTGGTCTTTGATCTCTGTCAAGTGCTGGGGTCTGGATCGCCTCCGCTGCTTTTCCTCCAATTAGGCCAAAGAAGCTGAGTGCGAGTTTACCTATAGCCCCTCACACTGGAGACTTGTACACCATCATCATGGCATCCCAGGATGGTGGGTACCAGGTCACGGGAGGGCAGAGCGCATGTGTGACCCGCTTTGGGGGAGATGAGGAAGTCTTACCCTCCACCTCACGGGAAGCGACAGATTCGCCTTCTGCAGAGGTAAAAGGAAAAAAGGCGGGTGAGGGGCGAGGGAGAGAGTAATGGCGGGAAGTCTGGGCGGGTGTTGTGTGGAGAGTAATGGCGGGAATCCGAGCCCAGCAGGATCACCACACAGGCTCTCACTCACACGGCTCATCATGGCATCCCAGGATGGTGGGTACCAGGTCACGGGAGGGCAGAGCGCATGTGTGACCCGCTTTGGGGGTCACTGGTGGCTTAGGGAGAAGGAGAGGGCCCCTGGGTGGACGTGGGAGAAGGAGACGGCACCTGGGTGTTTGGAGGAGGAGAGGGCCCCTGGGTGTCCGTGGGAGAAGTAGAGGCCACCTGGGTCTTTGGAGGAGGAGAAGAGGGTCCCTGGGTGGCTAGGGAAGAAGAAGAGGGTCCCTGGGTGACTGGGGAGAAGGAGAGCGAACCTGGGTGGTTGGCAGAGAAGGAGTGAGCCCATGGCTGTTTGAAGAAGGAGATGGGCCCTAGTGTTGACCAAAATTGGAAGAGCTGGTCCTTGGGTGGTTGGAGAAGGAGAGGGTGCCACCCTTCTTCCCTGAGGATGAGGATACCCTTCTCTCCCCCAGAGGACAGGAACACCGTGCTCTCCCCCGGAGGACAGGAACACCGTGCTCTCCCCCGGAGGACAGGAACACCCGTGCTCTCCCCCGGAGGACGGGGACACCATTCTTTCCCCCCGGAGGACGGGGACACCATTCTTTCCCCCCGGAGGACGGGGACACCATTCTTTCCCCCGGAGGACGGGGACACCATTCTTTCCCCCCGGAGGACGGGGACACCATTCTTTCCCCCCGGAGGACGGGGACACCATTCTTTCCCCCGGAGGACGAGGACATGAGGTAACAGAGATGCAGGGGGGGACGGGGACCAGAGAAGCATGAGGGTACAGAGGAGCATGGGGGGGATAGAGAAGCATGTGGGGGAACAAAGAAGCAGGGGGGAGGACCAGAGGAGCAGGGAGGGGGACAGAGGAGCATGGGGCCGGCCGCCATGGATAGACCTGTCAAAGTGAAGTCCAGGGCAATATTTTTCAGCCTTAGTGTCCCCGTCCTCTGGGGGAAAGAATGGTGTCCCCGTCCTCCGGGGAGAGAAGGGTGTCCCCGTCCTCCGGGGGAGAGAAGGGTGTCCCCGTCCTCCGGGGGAGAGAAGGGTGTCCCCGTCCTCCGGGGGAGAGAAGGGTGTCCCCGTCCTCCGGGGGAGAAAATGGTGTCCCCGTCCCTTGGGGGAGAGAAGGGTGTCCTCGTCCTCAGGGAAGAAGGGTGGCACCCTCTCCTCCTCCAACCACCCAAGGACCAGCTCTTCCAACACTGGGGCCCATCTCCTTCTTCAAACAGCCATGGGCTCAATCCTCCTCTGCCAACCACCCAGGTTCGCTCTCCTTCTCCCCCAGCCACCCAGGGACCCTCTTCTCCTCCTCCAAAGACCCAGGTGCCCTCTCCTTCTCCCACGGACACCCAGGGGCCCTCTCCTTCACCCACGTCCACCCAGGGGCCCTCTCCTCCTCCAAACACCCAGGTGCTGTCTCCTTCACCTACGTCCATCCAGGGGCCCTTCTCCTTATCTCCCTAAGCCCAACCAGGGATCTCCCTCCAACAGTGGGTCACTCCATGTGCTCTGACCCTCCCGTGGGACCTGGTCCCCACCATCCTGGGTAGCCAGATGATGGTGTACAAGTCTCCAGTGTCCTGACTTTTTTTTTTTTGCCCCCTTTTTTTTTTTTTTTTTACTTTTGCCCTTCCAGTGTGGGCACTCCCTGATGGTCTAGTGTGGACATTCCGAGGGGGGGGGGGCTGCACTGATAAACAATCAGTGCAAACCCCCCCTGTCAGGAGAGCCACGGATCGGCTCTCCTGTACTCGCGTCTGTCAGACGCGAGTGAGGAAGAGCCGTCGACGGCTCTTCCTGTTTACATCGTGATCAGCCGTGATTGGACACGGCTGATCACGTGGGTAGCGAGCCTCCGCCGGAGACTCGTTACCGAGATCGGAGGTGCAGGGTGTCGGACTGACACCCCGCATCACCGATCGCCGCGCCGCATGAAATCCTGTAGAACGTTGGACAACGTCCAGTCACGATTTCATAACCACTTCCCGGACGTCAATCTCCTATTGACCGGGCGGGAAATGGATAAAGAATATCTCCGAAACCTGTACGGTTTAGGAGATATTCAGTGGCGCATGCGCAGGGGGGAATCCACGGCGAAAGGACCGGCATCTGCCGTACCTGGCCGGATTTAAATCTCCCGCGCGCAATCAGTATACGCTGAGAGAGGAGACCGATGCTGTGTCCCTTGTACATAGGGACACAGTTCGGTCACCCCCCCCTCCCCCCACACTAAGAATCAGTCACAGGGAATACATTTAACCCTTTTCTCGCCCCCTAGTGTTAAAGCGATTGTAAACCGCAAAAAAATAAAATAAATTATTTTAGACCTGCAAGGCAAAAGTCATAATGAGCTAGTATGCACCGCATATTAGCTCATTATAAAATACTTACCTCGGAACGAGGTGTAGGGAACTTACCTGGTCCACGCCGAGCGAGATCTCATCTTGACTCGGCGTGTCTTCGGGTATCGCCGCTCGAGCGCTGTGATTGGCTGGAGCAGCGATACCTGAAGAAGACACACCGAGTCAAGATGAGATCTCGCTCGGCGTGGACCAGGTAAGTTCCCTACACCTCGTTCCGAGGTAAGTATTTTATAATGAGCTAATATGCGGTGCATACTAGCTCATTATGACTTTTGCCTTGCAGGTCTAAAATAATTATTTTATTTTTTTGCGGTTTACAACCGCTTTAACACTAGGGGGCGAGAAAAGGGTAAAATGTATTCCCTGTGACTGATTCTTAGTGTGGGGGGAGGGGGGTGACCGAACTGTGTCCCTATGTACAAGGGACACAGCATCGGTCTCCTCTCTCAGCGTATACTGATTGTTTTGCGCTAAAGTTATTACGCCTACAAAATAGGGGATAGCATTAGGATTTATTTAATTTTACTAGTAGTGTCAGCGATTTGCGTTTTTTTTTTTTTGTCAGGCCTGTGATATTGCGGCGGTCATATCGGACACTTTGACGCTATTTTGGGACCAATCACATTTATGCAGCTAACAGTGCTATAAATATGCACTGATTACTGTGTAGATGCGACTGGCAGGGAAGGGGTTAACGCTAGGGGGCGAGGAAAGGGTTAAATTTATTCCCTGGGGGCTGACTGCTTCAATATTCCCGCCATTATTAATATTTTTCCAGGGGCGTGTGTTTTACTACAGGGGCGTGTGTTGTTTACTACTACACCGCCCCGCGCTCCATTGTGTGTGCCCAGCTGTGTGCGAGCGCGCCGCCCCACTGTGTGCGAGCGCGCCGCCGTGGCCGAACGCATAGACAGCTGACGATCAGCTGTTGCGTTCGGCTATTTCCGTAGCGCATGCGCAGTTGGTAACTGCGCATGCGCAGTTAGTTGTGGAACAAATCTCATAGAGGAACAAGGCTGTTAAGTCACCGGCGTAAGTCCACGTAATTCAAAGTAGGCTGGTAGTGGGCGTGTTGTATGTGAATGGTGACCCCACGTAAATGACGCGCACAAAACGAACGACGCATGTGCCGTCCGTGGACGTATCCCAGTGCGCATTCTCTGAATCACGTTGCAAATACTCAATGCTTTAGACGTGAACGTAACTTAAGCACAGCCCTATTCGCCTACGACTTACGCAAACAACGCAAACAACGTACAATTCGACGCTGTTCCAACGTCCATACTTAACATTGCCTGTGCCTCATATAGCAGGGGTAACTTTACGCCGCTCATACGCCTTACGTATGGGAACGTCTAATGCGCCCAGTGACTGAAGCCATGTTTTCCGGCGTATCTTGCTTTGAGAATCGGCGCAAAGATACGACAGCGCACATTTGAAATTACCGTGGCGTATCTGAAGATACGCCGGCGTAATTCCTTTGTGGATCTGGGCCCTGATGGGGTTTTTTTTCCCACTCCTTGTCAAAAAAAACCTCTGTTTTAGAATCCAGCTTGATAGACTTGAGATACTGACCGCAACGTGATAGCCTTAACCAGGTTAACCAGGTGATCAGCCATTATCCGATCCCTTGCTCACAGCACATTACCCCTAAAAAAAGTCCCACCTCCATATGTTCCTTCTTGTATAAAAGAAAATGGGTCAGATTGTTTCCAGAAACAGATGGTGGCATCTCACAATCCCAATTGACAATGAAAATAAAAAGAAAGAGAATAAGAGAGACACATCACTTCCATAATAAGGGATTTTAATGGAAGATGCCAGTACCGTTTGAAGGTGAACACACTGAACACTTATGTTTGAAAAAGTATCAAAATGTATTTAATGGACTTAAAAAACAACAGATATAAGCATTGATATAGACCACGGTAGTTACAGAATATTGCAAGATGCAGACGACCAACAAGTTTTGCACAGTTGTGCTTCATCATGGCCTTACACCCCTCTTTTCTGTCGTGTGTTCTGTATAGGACATAAAAAATGTCATTAATATACAATATCTCTATTATATTACATAATAACAGCAAACTTTGGCAGCTAAACTGCTCTGTGCTGACCTAATCTGCTTAAAACTGGGTACATCAGGTGCGACCCACTTTGGAAGGAAGGAAGGGAGGGTAGAGGAAGGGGCTACCTACAGAACTACAATATTTTTGTTCCTTCAAAGACAGAACAAACAACCCATCTAGATGAAAACAGTGTTTAAAAACTAACCAACTATGACAACTGTTAAATTCCTGACATATAATGTACATGGGCTGAACATGCCTACAAAAAGGCACAAGTTTCTTAAACAGATTGAGCGGCATCTGGCAGGAGTGGTCTTTCTACAAGAAACCCACCTGTCCCATGAGACAAATGTGAAGTTGTACACCCATCAGCTCCCAATCTGGTATTATGGAGACTCCATGACAAATAAGGCAAAGGGAGTTGGAATTGGGATAGACCGAGGAACTCGTTCGCTCTGGAGGACCGATTAACGGACCCAGATGGAAGGTACCTCTTTTTGAGGGGGAAGCTGATGGGAATGATATGCACATTGGCCAATATATACTGCCCCAATAGAAAGACAACTGTATATTTGGGGAGAGTCCTGGAAATATTATCTGGGTTTAAAATGGGGAAAGTGGAGATTTGAATTTTTGTATGGATCCAAAGCAGGATAGTACTTCACGTGCACAGGGGATAAGGAACTTTCAGTTGAAAGCATTAAAACAAAAACTACACTGCCACCAATTGGTAGACATGTGGAGAATACAACACCCGGGGCACAAGACTTTACGTACTATTACCCTGTGTACGGGACTTACACCAGGATAGATTATTGGATGGTGGAGCATAGGATGTTAGATCTACTGATATCTA
The DNA here is from genome assembly GCA_029574335.1 of Rana kukunoris. NCBI lineage: Eukaryota > Metazoa > Chordata > Amphibia > Anura > Ranidae > Rana > Rana kukunoris. The sequence goes on along the minus strand of CM056051.1, from coordinate 11,698,296 downwards.
CAAATATTGAAATAACCACTATATCCGACCATGCACCTGTGACTATGGAAATCAAAATACCCCAAGCCCAGAGACAAGTATATTCCTGGAGATTGAACGAAAAAATCCTAGATAAACAATGGGAGGAATTAGTAAAAAAAAAAGAACTAGAACAATACTTTAGCATAAATGGAACCAATGAGGTTGCGGATGACACCCTGTTGGAGGCCCAGAAAGCCTACATAAGGTGAATCCTGATCTCAATGGGGGCAAGAAAAAAATGAGAACAAATAAAAAGTAGCAGAGGAAATATATTTATTAAAGCATAGGCATAAAAAATGAGGGCAAGAACAGGAATTACTACAAGAATTAGTAACAAAAAGAGATGAGTTGAAGGAACTACTAGAGGAGGAAACCAGGAGATGCAATAATAAGATAGCTAAAGGAAAGATATCAATGGGGAAATAAAAACAGCAGGTGCCTTGCAAGGATATTAAAGCGGAGGTTTACCCAAAAGTGAACCTCCGCTTTTCAGAAACCCTCCCCCCCTCCGGTGTCACATTTGACACCTTTCAGGGGGAGGGGGGTGCAAATACCTGTATAAAACAGGTATTTGCACCAACTTCCGGGAATAGACTGTGCTGCGGTCTCGGGAGTCCGGCCCCTCCGCATCACCCCCCCCCCATTGTGTTCTGGGAAACACACAGCTCCTAGAACACAACGGGAACCATTGGAAGATGCACAGCGCGACTCGCGCATTGCGCAGTAGGGAACCCGGCAGTGAAGCCACAGCGCTTCACTTCCGATTCGATTCCCGATTCCCCATACAGCTGCTGTATTTGTAGCTGCTGACTTTTTTAAAAAAAATTCTCAGATGAACCCCCGCTTTAAAGGACAAAAAAAATCAGTTAATTTCATAGATAAAATACAAAATAAAAAAGGGAAAATAATACAACAGATATAACAAGGGCTTTCCAGGAGTTCTTTGAACAACTGTATTCAGTAAGACAGAATGGTTTAGGGTAAGAGGGGCAAAAAGAAAGGATAAAATAATTTTTGATAAGAGCCAAGATCCTTAGGATAACAGAAGAACAAGCCCTAGCCCTTGAAATGCCTATAACAGAAGATGAAATTAGATTAGCATTAAAAGAGTCTGCATTGGGCAACAGTCCAGGTACAGATGGGTATATGATATTATACTTGAAAAAGTTTAGAGAAATTTTGACTCCAAGATTATTTAAATAATTGAATGGTTTGGGTACAAGATATGAGATGAGTAAGGAAGCATCAATTACTATTATTGTAAAAGGGGGTAAAGATGGCACTAAATGTTCCAACTACATGCCAATATCACTCCTGAATGTGGACACAAAACTATTTGCAAAAATATTAGCAACTAGAATAAAAGAGTTCATGACGGAATTAGTCCACCCGGACCAGGTTGGGTTTGTCCAGAGAGGAAAGGGACAATGGGGTGAGAACACTTTTGCAAAAAAATTGGAGAGGAGGGGATCCCCGGTCTACTACTGTCGATTGACACTACTAAAAAAGCGTTTGACAGAGTAGACTGGGGATTCATTATGCATACACTAGAAAGTATGGGAATAGGCCCTATAATTATACAGTGGATAAAAACATTATATAAGAGCCCTACAGCTATGGTAAATGTCAATGGAACATTATCATCTCCATTCAAGATGAAAAATGGGACAAGACAGGGATGCCCCCTGTCTCCGCTCTTGTTTGTACTAGCATTAGAACCATTATTGGCAATGCTGCGGGGAGACATGGATATAGGATGCTTTAGTGTGGGAGATGAGGAGCATAAATTAGCTGTGTTTGCAGTTGATATCCTATTTTACATATCGAATCCCCACATTACGATGCCTAAACTTCTGAGCGTATTAAAAGAATATGGAGAACTTTCTAAGATTAACGTGAACAAGAGATATTAAATAAACATGAAAACAAAATATTTACAACAAGAATTCCCATTTCATTGGAGAGAGATGGAAATAAAATACTTAGGGATTAAACTAACGGCCTCACCTAAGAAACGATATCAAGCAAATGATATCCCATTACTGGAGGAAATAAAAACAGAAATAAAAAAATAGAAGTGTGCCCTCTTTCATGGACAGGTAGGATTAACGCCTTAAAAATGATAATATTTCCAAAGATCATGTACAAGTTTCAGATGCTCCCATATATATATTTACCCCCAACATACTTTAGGATATTAAAAACACTCATAACAAAATTAATATGGCACAATAAAAAACCCAGAATAGCACTGACGCCATTGCAAAAAAACAAAAACCAAGGGGGATTGAGTGTGCCCGACTTTCAGAAATATTATGAGGCAATTTTGCTAACACGGGTGGTAGAATGGACAAAGGTAACAAATAACAAAACATGGGTTAATATTGAACACACGCTGGCTAACACAAAATTAGATAAGTACATATGGACACCTCCACAATATAGGATATTGGGGGATAATATTCATACATTGACACAGATAGTTTTGAAAACATGGGATAAGGTGCACAAAAAAAATGAATGGAAATACAATTCACCACTGATAGCACTAAAGGAAAATAATTATTTTGCACCAGGGAAAAAATCAATAGGAAGCAACTGAATTAAAAAAAAAAAAAGTGGAAAAATATGCACTATACAAGGGCTAAAAACGAAAAAGGGATCTGATGGATATAAATGAATGGAGATATGCCCAGCTTAGACACTTCATAGCCACACTCCCTCACCCGATAAGGGAAGGTGATAATTTAACACCAATGAAACATCTATGTAACATGGAAACAACCTGCGGGAATGTATCCCGAATATATAAAATATTGACGGAAGTGGAGAGGCTGGAGGTACCAATGAAAGAGAAATTTCCTGACACTTTCAGGATGGCTGATGGTATTTTGCAGCAGCAAAGGAAAATTAAGAGATGAGAAGAGAATGATTGGCTGAATTCAGGCAGCTCCCAGGAATTTATTTGCTAGAGGACATCCCAAATCACAGGCATGTGATTGGTTCACATAAAAAAGTACACACCCTCACATGATAAAAACACATCTCCCCAGGTCTCCCACCCCTTGGACTCAGCATGTAACCCTCATTGGCCAGTTCATACAGGCAGAAAAAAAGTCAATTGTCAGCTCCTTCGATCAGTCCCTTCAATTGTGGCTTCCTCCGGACACAAGGTCTGCATTCCATTAACACAGGATGTGGGGGGGAAGGGAAGGTTTTTGGCTTTCTCTTGCAAACTTTCTTCACAGATGGGGGATGGGACGGACACATTTGTAGCATGTAGGTAAAATGGAGAGGAAATGGCTTTTGAACAAACAGCTCTTCTTTGTATTTCCAATGCTCGTTCATAATCTTCGTTTGGTCGCATCTTCAGAACAATATCTGGACATATATTTTCAAGGAATATACACACTTCATTTCAAATGGCAACCCCTACAAGGCAATATCTAAGTGGCTCTTATTCATAACACAAAAATATAAATTTTTCCATATTCACATCCATCACAGGCCCCCCTAAATTAATATTTTTAAATGTGGTATGTGTGTTTTCATTAACATTATCGTAACCAATATAAGTAGAAACAAAATTGTGTTACAAATGTGTTATCACCCAAATTACTGTCCCCAGGGGACATTCTAAAGGCACCCCCCTTGGGACCATATGTTTTCATAAAGTCATCTGTGAAGAGGTCTCTGTGTTTTGCCCTAAACGAACCTCTGTTGACTATAGCAAACATAACTAATCCAATCTACATTCCCATTACTAGATTACATTTCATAGAAACATCAGTTTCACCAAATTTCTGTATTCGTCTTCTTACTACATTTCCAATCATAAACATTTTAATTTTCCAGAAGAACATTAATTTTATATTGGGCTCTTTCCTAAATATTTTACTCCCTAAAGGAACTTAGTCATTACATTACACTAGTTTTCAGAACTGATCATACAGTATGAATACTCTTGTCACATGACTGTTTAAACAAGCAGCCTTTGGTTCAGTCTTGAAAATTCACTGTATCTTTTAATTTTCACTATTTTATCTGACCTTTCTTAAGGTATGCAGATTGACACCATGTTTCATTCTCTTTGAAATGACACCCTTAAAGTAAGATATTCTTTAAAACAAATGGTGCAAAAAAAAACCCACAGTTTAGTAAAATATGAGAGAAAGAGAGATAGAGAGAGAGTGTGTGTGTGTGAGAGAGAGTGAGAGAAAGAGAGAAAGTGTGAGTGTGAGAGAAAGTGTGAGTGTGAGAGAAAGAAAGAGAGAGACAAGAAAGAGAAAGAAAGAGTGTGTGTGTGTGTGTGAGTGCGTGTGAGTGCGTGAGTGTGTGTGAGTGCGTGTTAGAGAAAGACAGAGAGAAAGAGAGAGAAAAGAAAGAAAGAAAGAAAAAAGAAAGAAAAAAAGAGAAACATTTCTATATCTGGCAAATTACCTTTTACTATTAACCAAACAATAATAATTCTTTACCCTATATAAACCTTTTATAGTTCACTTAATATTTACTTTAGACGAATATATATTTTTTGCCTTTAAACCTCTCAATAAACTCTCAGAGTCATTTAAAACCCATCACTGGAAGGTCACATAGTTTCTGCCATCTGCAAACACACAGCAGGGTAACACAGCATGTGGGACTGTGTAACCTGATCTGATCTCCAACAGCTAGGATCACATAGCCTTCAAGGGGAAACTTTTGCTTAAACATCTGTTCCCCACTACTTGGAGAGATTGTACACAATCTTTACGGAAAATACACCATATACAATACAATTGAATTGTATCGTTTTTCTCATTTTTTAACGCTTTTTTAAAAATTTTAAACATATTTAGTTTGTATATATGGCAAAAATTATGTACAATATGACATCCCTTACAAAAGCAGCCACAACAGATCGTTTAGAAGAGAAATCTCACGAAACCCACAGATTAGTCCCTGCGCATGAACCGACCGACCAGCGTTTTCCTCCGAGAAAATTTCTCCAATTACTTCAACCAACCGCTCTGTCGGAAACGTCACATTATAAAAACTTTTTAACATTTGTTTATTTTTATTCTATTTTTATCAAATTTTTTATTTTTACTATTTTTATATAATTTTTTGATTTTTACAATTTTTATATAATTTTTTTTGATTGAGCATAACTTTCATATTTTAATATTTTTACTATTTTTATATGTATTTTTTAGAATCGGTTGTAAACATTGCTTGCAACCAGATCTGTAGGATTTTCTGTTTAAATACCAAATACCATGCTGTTTACCATCATTTGAGTTTTTATACAATTCTTTACACAACCTTAATCAATAATTCTCTCTTAAACCTTTGTTCTGATCCCATGTTTATGCTTTGACATATCATATCCTAACACATTTTCAGTTGTTCAGGCTAGATATTTATAAACATCTACAGACAATATTAAACTCAATTTTCTCATTATATAACTTCTTTACATTCTGACATTAATTAACTAATTATCCTATGAGATATATCACAGTGATTATGGGACTCAAAACCTGTAGTTACTTCATCTCTTGATTTAAACTTGTCTGGGGCCCCTCTATATATCAGGGCATATATCACACATATATCAGCTATATTCCAACCCACAAATTCCCAGTGGTCACAATCACATGTAATTGAAAAAGATATATAGTTTCATTCAGACGTCCATCATATCTCATCTCCAGAGAATGTTTTTGCGAAGGAACCTTTTAATCGTCACCCCGGGGGATATCGATAATTATCGGTACCTACAGAAATGCAAAAAACTCGTACACAGATATTAGTTAATGATTTTTCAAAAGCGGTCACATCATTTTCAAAGTACCAGACTGTAATTGCAACTGTCATCGCCCATAGCAACCTAATTTAGAGACTGTCTTCAAACAAGACTTCAAAAGGGGATAATAAATACCCTTGGGGAACACTAGCAATAAGTGTGATATGGTATATCATGTGGAATAAAACCGTTTAAATGTTATATGTAAAACCGTTCTGATGTGATACCCAGAGGCCTTCATCCTTCATTTGTGACTGTGAGCGCAAGGACTGTAGCAATGAATGCAAGGACTTATTCACCCTTATTCTACCATCTCGGCCATCCACCAGGCGAGGCCTGCGGCCCTGTATCAATTCTTTTTTTTCCGTGTTTGTACAATAGAATTGCAGTATCCTACTCCCCCCTTGTACAAACACAAGGAGAGAAAAAGGTCCGGTGGGCCGCAGAGCACAGAAGCCAGTATGACTGTGGGCCGGTGGCATCCGGGACGGTCCCATGCTCCTCCAGCCAGGTAGCGGGCGACACCAACTGCGTTCAGGGATAGGGGCAGGACAGGGCAAGATGGGGCAAGACGGGGCAAGGCCTCGAGCATTCGGGCAGGGCCCATGCTTCCAGAGAGCCGGGCATCGTTCAGCAAACATTTGGGCAGAACAGGGAAGGAAGAATCTTAGGAACAGGCCTGGGCATCACATGACAACAGCTAAACTGGCAAAAAGCCCTTATGTATGAAAGCATAGATCATATCACCATCAAAGCGAGTGAGAATTATAAACAGGTCCCCACAGATCACACAATGTATGCGATAATATCTAAATCAGTGTGAGCCACCAAAACTCCTTCTTCTATATTATCGACAGTTGTTATAAACGTGTAACAAGTTGCAAAACAGCAGTCTGTCTTTTAAAAGAAAAACAAAATGGTGTATGGAGAAGAAGGGAGGGGCAATCAGGGAGGAGGCGGAAGAGAGAAAAAAGGAAAAGAAAAATGGAGTATGGAGAAGAAAGGGAGGAACAAGCAAAGAGGAGGGGGGCAGGGAACAGAATAAGAAGAAAGGGTTAATCTAATAGACTGCAAAGAAAATGGGAAGAAGGGACAAGTAAGCTAAAGTGGAAAGAGAAAAAGGGTTAATAATACTTTCGGCAAAGAAAATGTAAAGTGCAAGAAAATAAACACAATATGTAACACAACTGACCATAAACACAGACAAATTACTTCCTGCACAGGAAGTATAACATCATGCAAGACATGGGGGGAAGAATGAGTGAAAGAGCGAGTTAGTTACTTGTGTTTCAGCAGGACGTAACCTCTTTTCAAGCAAAGATTGGGGGAAAAAAGATTAATTAAGTGTAAGGGCAAGGAGAGAAAAGAGTTACCAAGGACAGACAGGAAAAGAGTGAGAAAGGAGGAAATAAAGGAAAAAGGTTTATTTCCAATAATAGCAATGCAGAGCTCAAGAAAGGAAAACACAAGGGGGAACGCACATGCAACTTCATGCACTGACACCCGACTGATAGAGCAGGAAGGTCACAGCAGCTTTAGACACAATAAGTTATATATGCACAATCAAGTTACTTGGAGCACAGTTAGTATAACCTCATGCAACACACAGGGGTAAGATTGAGTAAAAGAAAGTTGATTACTTGTACAGACGCATAATGGAGGGCGGAGAAGGAAGGTAGGAGGAGCCAAGAAGAGGCAGGAATGGGAGATGAAGAAGAGGAAGAAGAAGGGGAGGAGCCTAGAAAAGGTGGCAAAAAAAATGAAATGGAAAATGGAAGGAGAGTCAGTCAACCATTTTTTTTTTCAAAATTTAAAGCATAGAACAAAAGCAGCACACAAATTCAGAATATAGCCATCTCACTAGGTTTGTCTGCAAGGCGGTAATATCATAACCCTAACCCCAAGTTAAGCTAACAAAAAGAAGATTTGGTATATTTACCACGAGTATAAACATAACAAATCTCATACATTTTTTTTTATGATACCTCAACCAACTGTCTTAGAGATTGGGTATTTCCGTCCTGACTCCCCAAGCCAGGATGCCACGTGACTATCTGAGCCACCTCCAACAGCTCACTTAGCTGACCCGCAACCAACTTACCTTAGCCGGCTGATTAATTCACAATTAATTCACACGCCCTCCCCAGACAACCGGAGAAATGGCCATATTTAGTGGACACAGAACACAACAATAAAACAGGAACAAAAGCAACAAATTGCCGCAAAACAGCACCAGCCGGACGGTTCGTAATTTTTAGACAAGAAGATACACCGTCCTTGCAGAGGCTAAGAATGCGTAGGACAGGCTGAATGAGGATTGAGAAGTCCACATGGACAGCAACAAGGTAAGGAGTTGAAAAAAAAACACAATCTTCACTTACCTTGTTTTGGGGTTCATGAATTCCCAGTCCTGGAAGACAATTTCTCAATTCTCAGGCAACGTCTCGTGGGTCCACACTTCCCCGCCTCAAATCTAAAAAGCACACGTTGGGGCCAAAATTGAAAGAGAAATTTCTTGACACTTTCAGGATGGCTGATGGTATTTTGCAGGAGCAAAGAAAAATTAAGAGATGAGAAGAGAATGATTGCCAGCAGAGAAAGGGGCGGAATTCAGGCAGCTCCCAGGAATTTATTTGCGATAGGACATCCCAAACACAGGCACGTGATTGGTTCACATAAAAAAGTACACACCCTCACATGATAAAAACACATCTCCCCAGGTCTCCCACCCCCTTGGACTCAGCATGTAACCCTCATTGGCCAGTTCATACAGGCAGAAAAAAAGTCAATTGTCAGCTTCTTCGATCAGTCCCTTCAATTGTGGCTTCCTCCGGACACAAGGTCTGCATTCCATTAACACAGGATGTGGGGGGGGGGGGGGGGGGAGGTTTTTGGCTTTCTCTTGCAAACTTTCTTCACAGATGGGGGATGGGATGGACACATTTGTAGCATGAAGGTAAAATGGAGAGGAAATGGCTTTTGAACAAACAGCTCTCCTTTGTATTTCCAATGCTCGTTCATAATCTTCGTTTAGTCGCATCTTCAGAACAATATCTGGACATATATTTTCAAGGAATATACACACTTAATTTCAAATGGCAACCCCTACAAGGCAATATCTAAGTGGCTCTTATTCATAACACAAAAATATTAATTTTTCCATATTCACATCCATCACACCAACATTCATAAAAAATTGGGAGAGGGAATTGGGGAAACGAGGAAAGAATCAGGAAGCAAGTAAAATCCTGAAACTTGTACATGGTTCATCAATAAATAACAAGATGGTGGAAATGAACTACAAATGCATAACAAGATGGCATAGAACCCCCGATATGTTAGGAAAATACCAAGTGGATCAAATAACGGAGTGTTGGCGAGGGGTGTGGGCAGTGGGAAAAATGACCCACATATGGTGGCAATGCCCTAAGATGGAGATCTATTGGAAGCAGGTCCTGAGTTATATTAAAGAGAACACTAAGTTGTCCGTTTATGAAGCAGTGAACAGCGGTGATCACAGCCCATAAACAGTTTATGAAACAGAGATAATTGGGGGGGAGAAGTGTTTGAACTTGTTCTCCCACCGATTATCTCCACACACAGAGAATCCTCATAGACTGACACAGTAACGGACAGTTTATGAAGCTGTGATCTGAGAGCTTCACTGGTGATCTGTGTCAGAATTCACACTCCCTTATTCACCATCTCAGAGGTGGTGAAGAGGGAATCCCGGGGGTTCTGAGGAGGAAGGAGGAAGATTTTTTAACTTAATTCTACCTTGTTCACACCCCACAACACTGTAACTATGTCCCCCTGTAATATTTATGTGTAGGGGGACTCGTTATTTTATGAACATTAACCATGCCATCTGTCAGTGTATGAGAGGTGATAATTTATCACTGCTCAATAAACTGATATCTCTCAGGAGATTCCATTATCAGGGGTCGTTCTTCACTGTTAGAAGCATTGGTAGATCACTTCACTCCTCCAAGGTTAAAACAGGCACAGGAGAAAAATCTCCTCAGTGAATGCCGGAGAACGAAGCAGTGAATAGATTTCACTGCTTCATAAAAGGACACCTAAGATAGAACTACCTGTAGAACCGGGGCTGGGGGGGGGTCTATTTCACAGAGTAAATATGTCGTTAAAGGAATACAGAATAGGGGAATTCAACTATAATACACATGTGGGGGGTGAATGCAAAAATTGGAAAAAAGTAGAAAGCCCAAAGATAGATCAATGGTTAGATAGGATAGAAGAGATATGGAATATGGAATATTTAAGAAGTTGTCAGGAAGATACAAGAGAGGAATTTGCCAAGAGATGATGGAAGAGTGGAAAAAGTTCAAACTAACAATGAGATATAGGGAAATTAAAAGTAAGTAGCGGAAGACAGAAAGAGGCTTAAAGAGTTGGGGGAGGGGATAGGTGGGGGGAGGGGTGGAGAGGGAGAGTAGGCACGAAATGATATAGGTAAAAATTGTAAAGTATATTTCCACTGGAGAAGCAAGTGTACAGTATACTGTTCTTTGTTTGCTATTTTGTACATGCAAATTCAAAATCAATAAAACATAAAGTAAAGGTTAATATGCAAGTTATTGTCATAAAAAGTGTTTGTGGACCACGGGACATGTATCAATGTAAAAAAAGGTTTTAAAAATGGCAGTTTTTTGGGAGCAGTGATTTTAATAATGCTTAAAGTGAAACAATCCTTTAAATTTCGTACCTGGGGGGTGTCTATAGTATGCCTGTAAAGTAGCACATGTTTCCCATGTTTATAACAGTCGCTGCACAAAATGACATTTCTAAAGGAAAAAAGTAATTTAAAACTACGGTACTTGCGGCTATAAAGAATTGTCCGTGTCCCGGCAATACAGGTATAAGTCATTGAAAAAAACGGCATGGGTTCCCCCAAGTCCATTACCAGGCCCTTTGGGTCTGGTATGAAGATTAAGGGAACCCTGCACCGATTTTTTAAAAAAAATGCGTGGGGGTCCCCCAAATTCCATATATCAGGCCCTTCAGGTCTGGTATGGATATTAAGGGGAACCCTGCACCAATTTTTTTTTTTTTTTAATGGCGTAGGGTTTCCCCTTAAAATCCATACCAGTCCCTTCAGGTCTGGTATGGATTTTAAGTGGAAGCTCGTGCCAAAATAAAAAAAAATGGTGTGGGGTTCCCCCAAAAATCCATAGCCACTTATCTTGGAACCCATCAGGCACGCCCATTTATATTGACATACATACAAGTAGATGGCCTCATGGGGATTTAACTCATAGCCCATGCAGCCACTAGAATGGACAGACCTTAAATGGTATCTTTCCATATGGCCTTTCACCGGAGTTCTGTTTTCCACTATACTTTAATTGCATTTATTCTTTGTTTTTCCCTAGATCCCCTGGGTCCCAGGTTCCCCCGATTACACGTCTATTAGAACCCCTTTGTGGGGCTCTTTTTGGAAAACAAGCCACCATCTCTCCTTCCATATTACGAGGAAGCATTTCCCTAATTAGGTAGTTCAGGTATCTCTTAACCAGGGCTGGCCCTATGATGGGACCAGGTAGTACCATGGGTACCAGGCGGCACTTTTACAGGGAGGAGGCATTCTGACGCCCACCAGCCAGCCCGCTCCACTGCCTGTGAGGAGCACGGCGCCAGGCTGCCTGTGAGGACACTCGCAGCGGGAGGGGAACAGTTAGCGAGTGAGAAGGGCAGGCCTCTGAGGAGCCCAGTGTTGCGCTGAGAATGGTTCCCCATCAGAATCAGTTTCACCTAGCTCTCGTCTCCGAACACAAACTCTGACTCTTCAGCCCTCTGCATTACCGTTCCCTCCTACTCTACCCATGAATGCTAATGATCCCAATACTGCCCGCTTCTCCAGCCCTCTGCATTGCCGCTTCCTCCTAACCTACCCACAAATGCTGATGATCCTAATACTGCCCCGCTTCTCCAGCCCTCTGCATTGCCGCTCCTCCTACTCTACCCACGAATGCTAATGATCCTTTGATGTCATCTCCAACCGCCCACCCTGCATCACCACAGTTATGCCCTCACTGTGCTGCCACAGGCAGCAGAGAGATTACAACATCTCTCTGCTGCCTGCCTTTATTCTGGGACACAGCAAGTGACAACCCACAACGTGTGGCAGGTGACGTCTTGACAATCCGCAACGTGTGGCAAGTGACAATCCCTAATGTGTGGCAGGTGATGTGGCACGTGACCATCCACAAACGTGTGGCAGGTGACGTTGTGGCAAGTGACAATCTGCAGCGTGTGGCAGGTGACGTGGCAAGTGACAATCGCAAAGTGTGGCAGGTGATGTGTCAAATGACAACCCGCAGCGCCTGGCAAGTCACGTGGCAAGTGACAATTCACAACGTGTGGCAAGTGACAATGCGCAATGTGTTGCAGGTAACAACCCGCATCTGGTGGTGGAGTCCGAAGCAAAACTGTAAGTACAAACACACATCACAAGTTGTATGAAACATGAGAGCCTGAGAGTGACTTGCCTTGCCCAGCCCTGATTAACCACTTAAGGAGCGGAAGGATTTGCCCACTTAATGACTAGGCCACTTTTTGCGATACAGCACTGTGTCGTTTAAACTGACAATTGTCGTCAACATGAAGGTTTGTCCCCTCCCAACTCTCAGGTGGGGGGATGTCTGCGTGAGTTTGGACCTCCCTGATTTCCGACCAGTGGGTCTGTGAAGTGGTTTCATCAGGGTACAAGATAAAGTTTCTCTCTCGTCCACAAAACAGGTTCTTTCCCTCAAACCTTCCCCTCCTTCCAGCTCGTCGGGACGCCCTATTTGGGGCAGTGCAGGACTTGTTAAGCTGTGGGGTAATCATACCTGTGCCAATGAGGGAGAGGTATAAGGATTTCTACTCGAAACTGTTTGTGGTCCCAAAGAAGGACGGGGTCCGTCCGATCCTAGACCTCAAGGGTCTTAATGCCTTTGTAAAGGTTCGGAAGTTCAGGATGGAATCAGTTCAGTTCGTTGGAATTAGTTCACTCTGTGGTCGCTGCACTCCATCTGGGAGATTTTCTGGTGTCCTTGGCCATCAAGGATGCATACTTGCATGTCCCTATTTATGTCGGACATCAGGTTCTTGCGCTTTGCGGTCGGAGAAGACCACTACCAATTCGTGGCTCTTCCCTTTGGCCTGGCATCTGCTCTAAGAGTTTTTACCAAGGTGCTTTCTCCAATCTTGGCCCTGCTGAGACAGCGAGGAATCGATATCGTGGGCTACTTGGATGATCTGCTTCTGAGAGCTGCTTCAAGCTCAGAATTAGAGGAGGATGTGGCTATAGCCAGTCAGACCCTCCGAGAATTCGGTTGGGTGCTGAATTTCCAGAAGTCGGTGTTGGTACCGACTCAGCGCCTGGAGTGTCTGGGTCTGATTCTAGACTCCTCAGTCATTGGACACAGGAAGAATCTCGCCTGCGGATCAATGTACTGGAACTACGGGCGATCCAGTCAGGATCCAGTCGGACAATGCCACGGCTGTGGTGTATGTCAACCATCAAGGAGGAACAAGAAGCGTGGGGGCAGCCTCAGAAGTCGCTCGCATCTTGAGGTGGGCATAGATGGGCGTTCCGGCTCTCTCAGCCATATACATTCTGGGCGTAGACAACTAGCAAGCAGACTATCTGAGTCGCCAGACGCTGGACCAAGGAGAATGGTCGCTACACCCGGACGTTTTTCACCAACTTTGCCTAAGGTGGGGCGAGCCAGACGTGGATCTCCTGGCCTCTCAACTCAATCAAAAGATGTAAAGATTTGTGGCCAGGTCCAAGTATACTTGGGCGGACATGACAGACGCGTTGGTGTCCCCATGGGGACAGTATCGGCTAATATATGCTTTCCCCCACTGAAACGGCTTCCCCGTCTGCTCCACAGAGTGGAGTCTGAGGGGATGCCGATGATCCTAATTGCCCCAGATTAGCCTCGGCATCCCTGGTATGCTGACCTGGTGAAACTGGTAGCGGATGCTCCCTGGCAACTGCCGTTGCAGGAGGACCTTTTGTCACAAGGTCCATTCTTCATCCTGCTTTACAGTCGCTGGCTTTAACAGCATGGTTGTTGAAAACCAGACAGGGCCGGTGCAAGTTTTTTTTACACCCTAGGTGAAACCTAATTTTGCCGCCCCCCCCATTGACTCCACTCCCTTTGCCCTTTCCTGTATACCCCACCTTTTTAATAAAGTGCCCATCAAATGCAGCCTCACCAGCGCCCATCAAATGCAGCTTTGCCAGCGTCCATTAATGAATGTTTGCTTGCTTCTATTTATTTGGGAGTCAGGAACAGACACAGTCCTTCCCCACCCATGCGCCTCTGACACTATGTGCGAACGGATTGGCGACTGCCTGCTGCTGCTGAGACTTAGTTGCTTGCTGAAGAGAGAGGAGAGTAGAAACATCAGTGGCCGGGCACCCTAGGCAGCAGTGCGCCCTAGGGGACTGCCTAGTTTGCTTAGTGGTAGCAGTGGCCCTGATTACATGCCAATGACACAAGACTTCAGGGTGCCTACCACTGCCATCATACACATAGGGGCTGATTTACCAAGCCTGTGCGCCAAGACTCATGGTGCACAAGCAGGAGTAAACCTGTTTTTGAGATTTACAAAAGAAACACGCTGCCAGTGCAGCGTGTTTCCTCATTTACTAAAGTGCCTAATGCGCCCAGGAGAGGGCGCACAGCACGCCAGTACAGAGCTGGCGTGCGGCATTTAGTAATGTAAACATCGGGGATTCGGGCGGGAGTTTATGAGAGGGAGGGAGGGGGGTGATGCAGGGGAAGTGTAGTGACATGTGTTTAAACTTGTGTGGCGGGCCGATTTGAAAGGGAAAGTGACTTTTGGGACCCGATCCCCGTGCCCTTGCAAAGTACGCTAGAACCTCGGAAGGTTCACTTGCATACTGGGCATGCGCAGAGGGAAAAATCGGAGCTTACCGCGCGCCTCTTCAGTACGCCGGGAAATCCTTGGTAAATACCAGGCGGCGTAGCAGTGTTTGCACTGCCTGGAGCGGCGCACGGCAAGCTCCGAGCTGTTCTCGGGCTGCGCTGACACTGAAGGGGAACTCCGCGCCAAATTTCAAATGTGAAACCGGCGCGGCTTCCCCCCAGGGGTACAATAGGCTCTCCGGCTTGGTCCGGAACGTGAGGGGTTAACTCACGCCAAAATCGGCGTGGGGTTCCCCCCCAGATCCGTACCAAGCCCTCATCCCAGGCATGCAGTCTGGCCGGACAGGAATGGGGGTGGGGACGAGCGAGCGCCCCCCCCCCCTCCTGAGCCGTACCAGACCACATGCCCTCGACATGGGGGAGTGTGTGCTTTGGGGGAGGGGGGCGCTGCCCCCCCACCCCAAAGCACTCTTGTCCCCATGTCGATCGGGACAAGAGCCTCTTCCCGACAACCCTAGCCATTGGTTGTCGGGGTATGCGGGCGGGAGCCAATCAGAATCTGGGAGCCCCGTTTAATAAGGTGGCCCCCAGATTTCGGGCCCCCACCCTATGTGAATGAGTATGGGGTACATCGTACCCCTACCCATTCACCTGGTGAACGTGGTTTTAACTTTGAGGGTCTTCTGCCGCCCCCCCTTCGAATTTTTCGGCCTGGACGGGGGTCGCACATCCCATCCAGGACTTGGACGTGGCGGGCTTCTCGTCGCTCTCTTCTGCCGCTGCCCCCTTCACCACGAAGCTCCGTGCTTGTTTGATGAGGGCAGCGGGCTTCCGTCGTCTTCTCCGGGGCGAGGGTCGTACATCCCACCCCGGATTTCGTCGCCGGGTTCTGCCTGGCTCCTACTAGGGGCCATGGCTTCTTTTGCCGTCTTCCGCCGGAGGGCGCCACTCTCCGGGCTTCTCGACGTTGTCTTCCGCCGCGGGGGCAGGCCTTCTTCTTTGCCGCCCCCTTCGAATTTTTCGGCCTGGACGGGGGTCGCACATCCCATCCAGGACTTGGACGTGGCGGGCTTCTCGTCGCCGTCTTCTGCCGCTGCCCCCTTCACCACGAAGCTCCGTGCTTGTTTGATGAGGGCAGCGGGCTTCCGTCGTCTTCTCCGGGGCGAGGGTCGTACATCCCACCCCGGATTTCGTCGCCGGCTTCTGCCGCTGGCTCCAGAACAGGAGCCGGGCTTCTCGTCGCAGTCTTCCGCCGCGGGGTGACACTCGCGGGCTTCTTCTTCCATTCGATGTTGACACGGCGAGGTCCGGCGCTGAAATGCCTTCTGAGCGGCGGGCAAGGACTTATATTGGCATTGGGCGTGGGCGTGGTTATGCCAACATGTGACCTTAACCCATGTGACAGTGATGTGACGTGACATCACTGTCACATGGGTTAAGGTCACATGTTGGCATAACCACGCCCACGCCCAATGCCAATATAAGTCCTTGCCCGCCGCTCAGAAGGCATTTCAGCGCCGGACCTCGCCGTGTCAACATCGAATGGAAGAAGAAGCCCGCGAGTGTCACCCCGCGGCGGAAAAGACTGCGACGACAAGCCCTGGCTCGTGTCTGGAGCCAGGCAGAAGACGGCGACGAAATCCGGGGTGGGATGTACGACCCTCGCCCCGGAGAAGACGACGGAAGCCCGCTGCCCTCATCAAACAAGCACGGAGCTTCGTGGTGAAGGGGGCAGCGGCAGAAGACGGCGACGAGAAGCCCGCCACGTCCAAGTCCTGGATGGGATGTGCGACCCCCGTCCAGGCCGAAAAAATTCGAAGGGGGCGGCAAAGAAGAAGGCCTGGCCCCCGCGGCGGAAGACAACGTCGAGAAGCCCGGAGAGTGGCGCCCTCCGGCGGAAGACGGCGAAAGAAGCCCTGGCCTCGGGAGGAGCCAGGCAGAAGCGGAGGAGCCCGAGGTGGGGCGACACCCCCGTTGTTCTCCGCTGTTTCGGCCGGCCCCCCCGGATGTAAAAGAGCTTCATTTTGGAGTGGGGGGCACAGTCGAGCATGGCGGAGAGCATGGGTGGGTGTTTCCCCCCCCGGCAGAAGACGGCTAGAAGACCGAGGAGTGGCGACGCCCCCGTTGTTCTCCGCCATTTTCCGCGAGATTTTTCATCGGTGGGTGTCTCTCTCCCCGGCGGAAGGCGGCGGCGGTGTGAGCTCACCCCGGCGAAGACCGGGGGGGGGGTAGGTGTACCCCCCCGGCGGAAGGCGAAGACCGAGGAGGGGTAATTTTTTTATTTATAAAACTACGACCAAAAGGTTAACAGAAATATAAAATAAACAAAATAACTAAATAAACCAAATAACACAAAAAAACAAAACAACAAAACACAAACCATCAAATCACCGACCTCCACCCACCAAGAAATATACTATAAGAAAAAAAAAAAAAAAAAAAATAGCACCAGAACAGGTATTTACAACAGGCTCACTGGTACAAGAGAAGTCTTTTATAGTCCAATCAGGAAAAGCTTGCCCAGATCATTGTCTCAAAAATAAAAAAAAACACTTAAGAACTGGCTCACTGGTAACAGTAGGAGATATTAAGCAGTCCCT